>CAKXYN010000049.1:1883250-2511000 GCA_935064755.1 Tragelaphus eurycerus
CTGGTTGGATATCCTGGACTCTCAAGAGTCTTCTCCAACACCACAGTTCAAAAGCATCAATTCTTTGGCGCTCAGCCCTCTTCACAGTCCAGCTCTCACATCCATACATGACCACAGGAAAAATCATAGCCTTGACTAAATGAATCTTTGTTGGCAAAGTAATGTCTCTGCTTTTCAATATGTTATCTAGGTTGGTCATAACTTTCCTTCCAAGGAGTAAGCGTCTTTTAATTTCATGGCTGCAGTCACCATCTGTAGTGATTTATAGGGATGGCATTAAATCTATAGACTGCCTTGGGTAGTATGATGAGGCCCAGGGACCCCATGACCAGACTCTGGATGCTCCCAAGCAGTTTCTCATCTACTGCACATCCTGGTACCCTCTGAGATGGGGTCTGAGCGGGTGGGCAACTCAGACTCAGGTCAGGTGCTGGGTCACACCAAAGCAGTCTCCAGGGCTGGTAATTCCACAAGCAGAAGGTCACTGCTATCCCAGTGGTAGCATAATACTGTGAAGAAATGACTGAGGTATTTTTGCCTTGGCCTTCTCCCTTACCCTCCCCCGCTCTACTCCCAACCACTCCCCAGTCCCCACATGGGGTCATTGCCCTGGAGGCTCTGTTCCAGGGGAAGTCCTATGGGAGAAATAGAGAACAAAGGAATAATATTACTGTATTTAAGAGGTTTTTCTCAAGTACATCCTCCTGTTGTACTGCAGAGAAACTTGGCACAACACCTTTAGAGTCAGTTGCTTCTCAGCCCCAGATAGGTCAAGATTATCTCCGGGTTGGGGAAGAGAATAATCCAGAAGAAAGATGAGAGACACAAGAAGGAGCCTTGTACCCAACACCTCTACAAAGTTGGTTATGAAATGGAGAGTGACAGGCACCCCTGTTAAATTTGGGGTCTGAACACAGAGGGGACTTGGGTTTGCTTCCTGCCTGAGATTCTGGAAGCGGTGACCTCATGGGACTCCACACAACCAGAGAGGGCAAGGAGAGAGGAGGCAGCTGGTGGGGTCTCAGGGCAGAGGGGACCCAGGAGAGACCCTTTGGGTTCTCACATCCCAACACGCAGAGAACATGGTGTACCCACATCCCATAGAATACAAAGACCTACAGCAGAGGAAGGGACAGGGCACCGAGAGAGCTGTGCTGCATCAGAGCATGTGACACCAGGCACACTGAGCATTGTAGGAACAGATTCTGAATGAGGAAGTATAACTGAGCAGGAGGCTGTGGGCCCTTCCAAGGACAGACCCCACCTGCTCCACCGTGTCCTTCACCTGCCTCTTGTCTGTAGAATAAATTCAGTTAAAGAAGTGAGAAAATGCAGAACAAAAGGAAAATGAGCAAGACAAATTAATAATAATAGTTTAGGCAGTAAACAAACTCAAGGACTATAGATAATACTGTGAGCACGTCCTTTGAGCTGTTTTGCAGATACTAAAACCCCCACCAGGTGGGAGAAATTAACTGTCTACTGCCCACATGCACAAAGACCCAGACCAGTTGAAAGCTGAAAGGCTAACTAACCAGAGATTTATGGCTCAGATAATGTTCCAATCATAAGTGAGACATGATGCTACTTGGAACCATGTGATGGAGACCATTATATCTCTGAAAATAGAAATTTAAGTCTCTTTCCCACACATAGCGCTTTCCTTTTTCCCTTGTATAATTCCTGAGCAGAAACTAAGGTGGAAAATTGGCTCTTTGGGACATGAGTCCACCTTGTCTCAGAATTGCCAGCTTCCTCAGTAAAGCCTCTTACCAAACCTTCAGTTCAGTTCAGTTCAGTCGCTCAGTCTTTAGTCTTTCAGTATTAGATCCTTGAGGTATGAGCAGCGAAACCTGAGTTCAATAATAGATGTGCTCAGTCAGAAGCATGAGAGGTGACAGTTGAGGGTTCCACTCTGACCACATGTGAAGCAGTAACTGAGAGGCACCCAGGGTGGGAGGGAGAAAATCCTCAGTTGTCTAGGAAAAGTGCCTACAATTCTGAATTGATGCCTTTCTCTTGGAAGGGAATCTATTGTGTTTTACCATTTGGCAGAGAGAGGGCTCCAGAGACAAACTATATTTAGCTATAAAAGAATCAAGTTATTTTACACACTTGAGTTCATAGCTTAGAAATCTGTGCCATCTGAGCGTGCTTTGGGAAAAATGGTTATGTGCAGTGTAACAAATGTCAAATTTGCTTAAGAGCCCTAGAGGAACAAAAACTTTTTCCTTAACCAAGAAATAGGGTTTTCCTAGGGCTGAGGAGATTGTTCTGGGTCTGAAACCATTTTGAATCTGGAGAGTGGGTTCAGGCAGGATGTTCAATCACTTCAGGTGGGCCAAGGGGCTGCTTACTCGAGTCCTGGGAGTAGCTGAGCTGGGAGGAGATGGGAGAAGCAGAGGACAGATGGAGAGATGAGGAGGAAGAGAGGCAGCTGGACTATGAGGAGAGGTGTTGTGTTGGGGAAATCCCAGGTGAGGTCCTGACTCATTCCTCAGCCTCCTGACTTGGGGGCAGACTTGGGGACAGCTGCCTCCCCTTAGCCCTGTGATGAGGGAGGAAGCTTCCTATAGCAAGAGAAAAATGCACCAGAGCTTCTCCATCAGACTCCTGAAAGGTGTTTTCATCCATCAGTTCCTTCACGCACTCAGGAGTTTCATCCACTATGTCCTTGACACTGCAGATAATGGTGGTTGAGGTTGACAAGGTCCCTGCCCTCTTAGGAAACAGACAGTGAACAATAAAATGAGAAGAAAGCCAAGACGATTTTAGATAGTGACAGCTGCCACGACAGGAATAAGGACAGTGGTGAGATGGAGAATAATGTCATTTATGCAAGAGGTGACTCTACAGCTTCTTAGCGGCAGACCATGGGTAAGTAACTAAACCTCTCTGAGCCTTGTTTTCTTCATCTATAAAATGGAGATGACAGCACATATCTCATTGTGATATTGTGCTGCTGCTGCTGCTAAGTCACTTCAATAGTGTCTGACTCTGAGCGACCCCATAGATGGCAGCTCACCAGGCTCCCCCGTCCCTAGGATTCTCCAGGAAAGAGTACTGGAGTGGGTTGCCATTTCCTTCTCCAGGGATATTGTGACGATGATATATCTGATCATAATTGTACCTTAGCAGTTGTTTGGCTGCTAAGGTAGGGGCCTGATAGTAGGGGCCTGATTCAGTTCAGTTCAGTCACTCAGTCGTGTCCAACTCTTTGCAACCCCATGAATTGCAGCACACCAGGCCTCCCTGTCCATCACCATCTCCCGGAGGTCACTCAAACTCACGTCCATTAAGTTGGTGATACCATCCAGCCATCTCATCCTCTGTTGTCCCCTTTTCCTCCTGCCCCCAATCCCTCCTAGCATCAGAGTCTTTTCCAATGAGTCAACTCTTTGCATGAGGTAGCCAAAGTACTGGAGTTCTAGCTTTAGCACCATTCCTTCCAAAGAACACCCAGGGCTGATCTCCTTCAGAATGGACTGGTTGGATCTCCTTGCAGTCCAAGCCTGCCTGACACATGGTGATTATTATTTTTCAGCAAGAATTCTCCATGTCTCTCTCCATTTCTTTCAACTCTAACTTTCAACTGTTTTAGATCTTTATAGAAGAACAATGCTTCCTGAGAGAACAAAGAGACTATAAAAAAGGAAAGTTTAGCAATTAAAAGAGTAATAATAATGACAACTAGCATGTATTGAGTGCTTATAATCTTTCAGACTGGGTGCTAAACTTAGTATATATATTGACATCTTATTCTGTGTTGTATCCTACTATAATTCCAAGTTGACAGATGAGAAGATTGAAGCTGAGAGATTAAGTGACTTTATCAAGGCTATGCAGTTGGTTGAGGGTGGGGACAGGGCTCCACCCTGGCTGATTCCAGGCTCTGCACACCTCACCATATGACAACCCCTTCCAGGGAATGGAGTTATTTTAAAGGAGAATCCAAGGAGGCTGAAGGGGATTGTACAAAAAGAACACAGCAGATCTGAAATCTGTGAAGGCTTTTAGGACCTATGATGGGCTGAAAGAGAGGAGAACAGAGAAAAAAATCATATCTTCCGATGCTGTCAATGATAAAAAAAAAAAAAACACCACAATGGTGACATATCTTTCCATGTCAACCTTACTTGAAAGATAAAGTTCCTGTATATAACAGAAAGAAAAATTTTAAAAGGGTAAAAATGTAAATTGAAGAAGAGCTTGCATTTTGACGTTTTTCAAGAAACAAGCTTTGTGAAGCTGACATTCCAATAGCATTAGGATTATACACAAGGACAGTGTGTGAATGTCTGTTGCTACTTGAATCCTCAAAAAAATGTCATAATATAAATTCAGTTATGAAACCAAGGCTGATGACACATACAGTAGCCCTGGGATAAGGAACCCTGAGAAAGCCTGCTAAGAAGAGGGCAATGGAGTTGAAATTGTTTTGCCTTTTATCAGCCCTCTTCATATCACTGACATTAATGAGCTGCACTTGACCTCCTCGGCAAGAATGACTCACTCAGGAAATCAGCCTCCTACTCATTGTGGGGGCCCTGGACACACACCAGGGTCTTGTGTTCCCCCTGCCCTCGAGCACTCAGAGCTGAACTGGGGGTTAGGGGTGTCAATGTGTCATTCTCACGGGCAGCATCAGCTCACCAGTCCCAGGATCATCTTCGCAGCTGATGTCTTGTGCAACCAAATATTCACAGCACTGAATAAACAGTGGGTGAAGTCCATCATTCTTTACGCAGTTGAGGGCATTGTGGGAATATCACCAGGCCATTCAAACGTTCATGGGTCCCCAGACTGATGGGCAGACCCTATAGCAGGTGGTGGCAGTGCTTTGCTGGAGGTTCCTTGGTCACCTCAAAGAGCCCCCACCTGTATGTTCCCTCCAAGTGTCTCACACCCAATCCCACCCCTACCCAGGTACAAACAGCTGGATATCCTGGACAAGGACTCCAGTGGGGTGGGGCCCTACTGGAGGTTCTCAGTGAGAAGATGGGGGAACCGGTTGTGAGAGAGATGGGAGATGAGCAGACACAGTTGAGCAGGTGGGGATGGAGTGCTCATAGGAGTGAAGTTATTCCCCCATGAGGCCATTAACACATTCTCACTCCACGGGGCCATGAAAACCTTTGTCTGTTCTTTCTGTTTCCACTGGTCTCTCCCAAGCAGGACTGGGAGCCCTGTGAACACATGACAGTCTGCATCTGGGTGGGTGTGACTCAGAGCTCCATGGAAATATTGAGGACATTTTCAGAGCTCTCTCAGGCTGATGAGCCACAGATTGTTCAGAACCGGGTGCTGAGAGCACCTGGCCCAGGTAAGAAAGGGGACAGACAGACAGGTGACCCACAGCTCTGAGCTGGAAGGTGGGGCTTCAGGAATACACCTGCCACTCAGCTTCTACCTGAGAGGAGAGACAGCCCAAGACAGAAAGGCCCTGACGATGGCCCCTTAGAAAGCAGCTCTGAACCCTGGTCCTGCCTGGCCCAATGAGGCTTGTGCTGTGGGATGTGTGACATGGAGCTGTCCCCACACTGGGTGATCCCTTTGTTAAACCACCGGAGATGAATTAAGACAACAACATTCCTGGAGGTGTCCTGGGGATACGAGGAATCAAAGATGGAAACCATCAGTGTCAAGTCAGGAATTAATTCTGTCATGTTACCACCCACTGTTAGGAGGACTCATTAAAGCTGAATAGGAATCAAAGGGTGACCTGCCAGGAGGGGAATAAAGACCCTTATGACAAAGTGGCAGTGCCCAGGATCTCATTGCATCAGTTCGAGCTGTAACTTAAAAACTTCAGTTGACAGAAGGGGATCTGGGTCTGGGGAGGCACAGGCAGCTGTTTTGGGAGCTCCTCCTAGCTGGTTAAGCTCCGGGCATCTCCCAGTCTGTGCCACTCTCTCTCCCTCAGTTTTCCCTTGTATAACAAACCATCTGAGCATCACTTAGAGCATCACTTAGAGCATCACTGATTTGTTATCTCCCACAATTCTGTGGTTGCATTTCAGGAAGGGCCTGGCTGCTGGTTCTTCTGCCCCATGTTGCCTTGACCGGGGTCACTCCCTCAGCTGAATCCAGTGAGTGGCTGGGCAGAGCTGGAAGGTTCTAGAAGTTTCTTATGTGACTGCCACACTTTTCTGCACTACTGAAAGCAACCCAGGTAATTCCATCACCAAGGACACAAAAGGTTCCCCAGAGACCACTTTATTTCCAAGACAAGAATTCAGGAGAGGAGTCTGTCAAGTGAGTGAATACTGTCAAGTGTAGGTTCCTTCTCATCTGAAGGATGGTTCTGATCAACAGGGCTTGGGACTGTTTCTCCTTGAAGTCTGGGCAGCTGGGATCTCGGGGGATGGTTCCTTCTGAACTGGAACTTAAGACTTTCATTAAACTTGTCAAATCTTCAGCCCGTGGCTCCCCTTCCTCCTTCACTCTTGATCTTGGTTGAAAGAAGGGAGACTTGAGATATTCTGAAAACACAATGTTTTCTTCGTTCGTTCCCAAGAAAAGGGAGCCAGAGAAACTCATGTGGGGTGGGAGAGTGGGATTTAGGGAGTTTGTCTGTGGCTCCATCTAATGCCCAAAGCTCATCGTGAGTCTGATGAGGTGACAGGTTCCCACGGGTGACTGTGGACCAACTGCTCAGCCCTCTCACCCCCTCCCTCCTGCCCTGCAGAGACCTGCACTTCCTCACCTCCACCTGCTTCCCTTCTGCTGGCTTCTCATCTGCACAAACATATGCCCGAGAACCATTCATCCACACTGAAGACATCATTTCTCTGCCACACCCACGCCTTAACTACTGGCCACGCTGCCTTCTCCACTCACAGAGAAGCTTCCCGGGAAACATGTGAAGCAGGAGGTTTTCATGGAGCATCTCAGGTGCTTTTCCTTCCAGTGTTCCTGTCACTGTGGTCACCCCACCCACCCAGGTGGGTTGTGTTCAGGGGCTCAAGGGAGTTTCATAAGGGGTGCCCCATCCACATGCCCATCCTTCTACTAGACCCCCCACTGTGTTTATATCACACCCCCAAACTGAAAATAAACATTACGGGTTATTTATCTGAAACTGACATTTAACTGGCATCCATTTATTTGGATGTGACAATTCCATCTGGCATGACTTGGGTGTGTCCCTGTCCTGCCCGTCTGAAGCTGACAATACACGTTTAGACATGCACTTGGGACTCTGACCTGCATGTGTCTTTATAAAAGAGGTTCCTGTGACATGAGCTATCGCTCCCCACCAGGGTCTCTGGTTGGCAGGTGTGGGGAACGCTGTGGTCTGTGGGGAGACGAGGTGATGCAGAGGGCGTGCTGTCCTCTGTCCTCCAGCACGTTCCTGGGGAGATGCTGACATGGGCCCACGAAGGACACATAAGAGGATGTTCTCTGAGCTTGTGTGTAGCAACCAGGAGTCGGAGGCTTCCTGGGAACATGGAAGGAAATGTGAGTCCCCCACACCCCCAAGCACAATGTAGCTGAGAAAAACAATGGAGTCACTGTCACTTAGCAACATGAGCATCTGCTCAAAACATAATTATTTGTAAGAATAAAAAGTGGTGTAAACAGAATGAAATATATAACAGAAGGTCATCAGTTTATATTTAACATATATTTCCACAAAACACCAGTGGGCATTTTACAAGAACCCGTTATGCACTATAAAAAGATAGTCATTAAACACAGCTCAAGGATTCCCTAAGGAGGAACTCTTAAGAAAGAAAGAACCTCAATAAGCACACTCATATAAATAACATAAAAATTCAATAAAAATTAAATACTAGTAAACACAATTTTGTGATTTCCTAAGAGCAGGAGAAGGGTTTTCTCAGGCAGCTCAGTGGTAAAGAATACACCAGCAATGCAGGAAACACAAAAGTCGGGGATTCAATTCCTGGGTGGGGAAGATCCCCTGGAGGAGGGCATGGCTACCCACTCCAGTGTTCTTGCCTGGAGAATCCCATGGACAGAGGAGCCTGGAGGGCCACAGTCCACCGGGTCTCTAAGAGTCAGACACAGCTGAGCACACAGCAGCAGCAAGAGCGGGAGAGGGATGGACTAAAGGGGAATAAAGAAATAATAAAACCAGGTGGAACCCACATGCAGACAAACGACACAGAATCTGTGTGGTGTGATTAGTTCAACCCATTTGTCTTTGGTCCAAGAAAGAGGGTGAAGATGGAAGTGGTGAAAGAGGGGCTGTAAGAACCATGGAGGCCCTTGGAAGTGGACATCATTCTGTCTAACCCTGGTCAACACAGGAGCAGTGGGGGCCTCGCCCCTCCAGCCTGGCCCCGCCCCTCTGGCCTGGCCCCTCCCTCATTCTCCCACCTGGGCCATCCCCACTTTGCCCACAGCACACCTGCCTTGGGTGCAAATGGTCTGGCAGTGGGTGTGATGGCTTTTCCTCAGTGGGCTGCAGTCCAGAGCTCCCACAGCCCCCAGTCAGCACAGGTCCGAGCCGGGGACCAAGCCCCGTCCCTGGTGCAAACTTAGACCCTGCGGAGGTGGGCGGTGCACAGCTCTGGGACCCTGGGCATTTGCTCCCTTTCCACTTCCCCGGCTGTCCTGCCTCCCGCCAATACGTATGGAACCCCAGCAAGAGCAAGGTCCTCCTGTCCACCGTCCTGGGGAGACACCTGCAGGGATCGAGATCCCCAGAGCTCCCTCCCCAATACCCGCACCCCTGTTCAGGCCTTCGTGCAGGGAACCCCAGTAAGAGCAAGGTCCTCCTGTCCACCGTCCTGGGGAGACACCTGCAAGGATCGGGGTCCCCAGAGTTCCCTCCCCAACACCCCCACCCCTGCCCAGACCTTCATGCTGGGAAACCTTCCCCAACATCCGAGCATCGGCATTCTGTACACAGAGACGGTTATGTGGAAACTAAAAATGATGGATGATGGTTGACGCCAGGCCAGTGGTATCAGCAATTTTCTGCATTTCTCATTTTGTCTCAATTTTGCCTCATATAGTAAGAGTTTAGCCTCAGAATAATGAGTCACCATCTGCAGAGGTGTCCTTGAGAGAAGGTGTGCGGGCCCCAGGTGTGGACTGGAGCCTGTTTCCATCTCTGGGTTTCCAGGGTGGGTGATGCTGAGGGTGTCTCTGAACCTCAGGCTCTCCTTTTGTACCACCGGCCTGACGGGATTCATCTCCCAGGGCTCTGGATGTCATATCCTAACCTCTGTGGAATGTGTCCACTTCATCCATCTGCCCTGCTACCCTCCCAACACGCATCACATTCGTCCAAGTGAAAGTGAAACTGTTAGTCACTCAGTCGTGTCCAGCTCTTTGCAACCCCTTGGACTGAAGCCCGCTGGGCTCCCCTGTCCATGGAATTGTCCAGGCAAGAATACTGGAGTGGGTGCCATTCCCATCTCCAGGGGATCTTCCTGACCCAGGGAGTGAACCCAGATCTCCTTCATTGCAGGTGGATTCTTTACCATCCGCCACCAGGGCAGCCTTTGTCAGGTTACCTGCAATCTCCTAACTGCCCCCTCCCCACCCCATTCTCTGCTCGGTGGCTGGAGTCATCTTTTAAAGACTGAAATGAATAAAGTCATCTCCTCACTTAATCCCTTCAGTGGTTTCCCATCACACCAAACCTCAAATGCACTAAAGGCAGCATCTAGACAGAAGATGTGGGTGATGGCAGATGAGAGCCACTGCAGGACCAATTCTGCACACCTCCCAGGGCAAGGGAAGAGTGGGGAGCAGGGTCCAGGAGCATACTGTTCTCCCACTTTGGGAGGACTCCTTGGGGAACCATAGGACCATGGGGGAGGGTTACCAGCCGAGGTCGGGACCGCTGAAGAGGGGGCTCTGCAGACAGCAAGGTTAGCTGGAGGGACACGTCTTCTTTCAAAGGCCCTTCCCACCTTGGATCCCCACCAGAGCATCTGTGGTCAGGAGCTGGCAGGGTGCTGTTCAGGGGAGCGTGTTCACAGACCCCAGGCCCCTTTACAGAGCAGGGCAGGATGGGCAGGGGTCTTTGTCAGCAGGAGACCTCCATACTAAGGCTGCCAGGGCTCTTGAAGCTGCCGCCACCAGAGTACACCCCCCACTCTGGGATGCGCCTCTGCACCCTCTCCAGCACAGGCTGTGGTCTGGCCTCCCTGGACCTTGTCTGTCCCCAGGTCACCCTGTCTCTCCCCTCTGGGCCCTGAACTCCTGCCCCTCTGCCCTCAAGGCTGCCCTACTGCTCTGGTCAGCCCTCCTCACCTCTCCCCCGCTCAGCTCCAGCCTCCCTCCCCAGGGAAGTGTCCTTGCCCTGTGTCCCTGGGGTCACATTTCCTGGGCTGTCCCCTCCTCCATCATACCCAGCACAGCTGACAAGGTGACCTCTGGTCAATACTCTGCCCTCTAGACTCAGGTCCTTGTGCTCAGGGACCACCCTTCCCTGCTGCCTTGCACACGGTAGGTGCTCATTAAATACTTGTTGGGGGACTGGGTAGTGGGTTAGTGGGATCTTAGAGCTGGGAGAGGATCTGGGTCTGGCTGGACCATCCACACAGCCCTTGTGTCACTTTGAGAGGTTCCTGCAGGGAGCCAGCCCTGGCTACACAGAGAGGTGCTTGTGAGTGAGAAAGGAATAGACAGAGGGGCTGGGCCAGCTCAGGGGGCCAGGAAGCAATTAGGGGCCCAAGCCAGAGCAACACTACAGAGGTGCTCATACTGTAAGGAACCCCGCACCGCACTTGGTGCCAGCAGCTCGAGGGGGACTCCGTCCTGGTGAGTGTGAAAGCGGACACATCTCTTGCTGAAGAGCCTGGGGGCTGCTGGGGAAGTGGGGAACATGGAGCTGGTGGCAGGAAGTGTGTGGTCCACAGAGGACAGAGGATGGAGGGAGTAATCCATAGGTTATGCTCCTTCAGTCCTGGACAGCGGGGGGAGAGTGATGGGCCTGGAGGGGTCGTCCCCTCACCCTTTTCCACCTCCCCGTCCCATTAGGAGGTCTGAGCCACCCCTGCCTGGTCCACTCTCCCCAGGTTCCCCTCTGCCGCCTGGTCCAGGCAGCCGCCCTCTCCCACCTGGACAACTGCAGAGGCCTTCTGTGTAGCATGAGACCATCACACACCCACGTCAAGTCATGTGAGTTCAGACACGTGCATTTGGGAAGAAACTAAGAGGCAGCCATGTGTTGTGGAATCAGGAGCTGGTAGGGACGCTGCCCCCCAGGGTGAGGAAAGGAGAGCTTCTTGGGAGTCTTGTGTGTGTCTTCATGCTCCTATGGAGACACAAATGTCTCCTCCCTTATATGGTGGATTCATGCACCATGTGGGCTGCATCCTGGTATAGAGAGTGCTGGAGCAAAACTGCCTTTACAAATCTCTGGAATCACCCATGAAACCCAGTGCCCACGGCTTTGCAAAGTGCATACAGAATAGATGCAAATGCACTCAGAATGCAAAAGTCAGTGAAATGAACAGCATACCATAAATAGAACATGTGTAAATTTAATTTTACAGCTCATTTTGAATTATTTCTCTTTTTTTCTGGAAAAATGCATACATTTGAATTCTTATGAATTAAATCTGGATTTGGTGAGAATACGGTCATTTAGTCTCAAAAGGGCCAACAGAGAACAGGCTCCACTTCGCATCATTGCATGCTCAGCCCAGGCAGGTGCACATCTCACCTTAGCCCCGGGAACCAGTGATGCTCTCACCTGGCCTGGAAGCTCCTTGGGGGATGCCCCATGTGCTGGGGTCCAAGAGGCTGCAAGCTCGCTAATCTGGTGGAGGCTCAGCTGGTGAGCTGCTCTTCTGCCTGCCCATATATGGTCAGCTCTGCTACATGTGTCTCCCATCCTCCTGAGAGCAGACATTGTTGTTTGTTGTTAAGTTTCTTAATTGTGTTAGACTCTTTGCAACCTCATGGACTGTAGCACGCCAGGCTTTCCTGACCTTCACCATCTCCCAGAGTTTGCTCAAACTCATATCCATCTAGTCAATGATGCCATCCAACCATCTCATCCTCTGTTGCCCCCTTCTCCTCCCGACAGCAGAGGTATAGGGAGCAAATCCAATTGTACAAGCCCTTTCAAGCCCGTGGTAACATCTATCTGTTAATACTTCATTGGCTAAACACCTTAGATGGCCAAGTCCAAAGTACAAGGGCACAGATACTCCACCCATGAAGCTCAGGACAGAAGGGAAACAGTATTTCTGAAAAGCCATCTAATCTCCAGACACAGCAGTGGAGCCAGAGCTGTCCTCTGCTCCACTCACAGCCCAGACCTGCTGTGTCCTCAGCAGGATGCAGATGTTACAGCCCCTACTGCGCACTCTGCAAGCAGGTGTGTGGTGATTCCTGATTCATGTGGTCTTGTCTCTGCCTTCTGTGGTGACCAAAATAAGCTTAAAGCATGTTTGTCAATTCCTAAAAATGTGCTGCAGACTCTGCCACCTCAGGGGCCCCTAAATATCCAGGTTCAGGGCGGCTTTACATGATTAGAAATCTCTTCACCAGGAATGGGATTACTTCTCACATTTCTGATGATTTGCTGGCATAATCAGACCATCCCACTGAGGATGGTTTTACAGATGTGCCTGTGCTCTGAATGTAAAAGCTTATTACAGTCTGATCGCTCCTTGTGAGTAAATGCATCACAAATTACTGTTCAGGAGGAGTTTATGGAAGGACAATTTTTCTTTCTTAGAATCCTCTGATCAGAGATATATTTCTTCATATTGGAGTCATAAAACATCCATAAGTAATAATTCTGTGTTTGTTATGTATGAGTTGTAAATTATCTGTTAAGTGTATAAAAGCATGAGAACCTGTAGATGCCTGGCATTTTCAGAAAATGCAATAGAGAACACATCCATTCCTTCTGCTTTCAAGATTCTCAGCGCAGTGAGGAGCCAGGGACTTGTAAGCTGGAAGACCTAGTGGTCAGCACCACTCCCTCCCAATTCAACTGATTAGAGCCAGTCATAGGCTAAAACCCAAAAGTCAAAGTGTGGGGACCCTGAAGGGAGGGGTAAGGAACTGGGGCCATGGCTCAGTCATCTTGCACATGAGGAAGAAACGCACAGAGTCAATCCTGGTCTCAAAGGTGAGGAAGCAGGTATGACTGCAGCATAATGGTCAGGAAGACCACTCCCCAACCCAGGGCCAACCATACTCTTGTGTTAAAGGTCCGATCAAAAATAGAGAAATGAGAAGTTGATGATGTTCACAGGGATTCAAGAGGAGAACTCCCAGGAACTGTTTAAACAGATATTAAAAGAGAGAGATTAACACCAGGGACTCCTCACTCCTGGAAGTTCTAAGTGCATATGTGAAGAAGAAAAGTGATGTGCTGAGAAGCAAATGTTGAAATACAATAAGTGACAATGAGTACAGAAAATTATGCATTTGTTACAAGGCTGAATAACTACTGTATAACAATGATAACATCCAAAGAGGAAACACAAAATCAAATAGAGCAAAAAGGATGTGCATTAATAGCCTACCGCAATAGGGTAATGATTGAAAGTAATTAATAAAGGAGGTTATTAATTAATTAATAATCAATTTATAAAGAGGTGAAAATGTTAGTCACTCAGTCATGTCTGACTATTTGTGACCCCGTGGACTGTAGCCTGCCAGGCTCCTCTCTCCATGGAATTCTCCAGGCAAGAATACTGGAATGAGGAGCCATTCCCTTCTCCAGGAGATCTTCCCGACTCACAAAATGAACCTGGGTGCTCTGCATTGCTGGGGAAGGCAATGGCACCCCACCCCAGTACTTTTGCCTGGAAAATCCCATGGACGGAGGATCCTGGTAGGCTCCAGTCCATAGGGTCGCTAAGAGTCAGACACGACTGAGAGTCTTCACTTTCACTTTTCACTTTCATGCATTGGAGAAGGAAATGGCAACCCACTCCAGTGTTCTTGCCTGGAGAATCCCAGGGACGGGGGAGCCTGGTGAGCTTCCGTCTATGGGGTCACACAGAGTCGGACACGACTGAAGCGACTTAGCAGCAGCAGCAGCAGCTCTGCATTGCAGGCAGATTTTTTACCATCTGAGCCACCAGAGAAGCCCTAATTCATTAGTGTAAAGGAGGTAGGAATACTAATTAATTGCAGTTAGTAAATGAAATACACAAGGTAAAAGTGTAGGAAACAACTAAAAGAACAGACACAGAATGCATATCTTCTTACCAGCTGAAGCTGTGCTTCTGGGACTGAAACCCAGCCCCCTTCAGCTGGGACTTGAACCCAACATCCCTGACTTAGGAGGGGATTGCAACCCCTGTTTTCTGATTGAAATTGCTCAGCTGGTGTCAGGACTTAGGGAGACTCAGGTTCTTTATTGGTGCAGAAAGAATTCAGTGAGAGGCGGGGCACGACAGGGCACTTGTGAGAGACACAAGCAGGCAGGCAAGGGAGAGCAGCCCTGAGAACAAAGAGTGCCACGTGTTTGTAGTCAAAGAAGAAGTGGGGGAAATGAGAAGACCACCTTCTTCCTCATTCTTGGGTAGATGTCAAGGTTTATATCATTAGTTCCTCCTTTGGCTCTATATGGTCTAACTGGGACTGTCATGGGGCCATTTAAATCATGTGCATATCCGCAGAAGAGCGGTGACATATACTGAAATACGGTAATGCGTCTTATGTTTCAGTAGAATGTCCCCTTTCACCTAGTTTCTTTCCCCTTTCACCCATATTCCTGCCTTGGCTACATGGAGAAATGTTATTCTTCAAGGACCATTAGTTCCCTGAATTTTTGCAACAAGATGTTGACCACACACCTCTTGCCTTGTACTTTATCTACACATGTAGATTGTTGCTTGGTTACTAGAGTATTTTCTTGAATGGTCGTTAGCTCGCAATAGCCACCCAAACTCTCTTAAAATTCTCTATCTTTAATCTCCCAGTAAGATTTATAAACCATTTGATTATCGTACTCTATCTTTCTCAAAACTAGTAGGAGAAGAAAATGATGGAGAAAATTCTCAAGAGTAAAAGACCACAAGGTACTATAATTTTTGAAGCACATACACACACACTTGCATGTTTCTGTGTGTGTTGAAAATGTCTCTGGAAATTTCACTCAAAGCAGACTTGCCACTGGAGAGGGGAACTTGGAAATTCATGGCTACGTGGTAGTTGTCAGAAGACCTACAGACATTTAAAGTCATAGCGGAGTCTTCCTAATGAAAATTAATTTAATTTAAAAACTCTGAAGTAGTCAAGTGTTTAGATAAGATTGGAGGAGAAATAGAGAACACAAGAAACAGGCTTAGGCAAGAGCTTCCTCTAAGGTGAGGGTCACTTAGGTCTACCTAAAGTGATGGATGGTGTGGGGCCTCTGGGCCCACAGGGCAGAGACACGCGTCTAACGGAGGAAGCGACAGGGCCAGCACAGGTTGCAACGGGCCCGCTCATCCTTTTAGGCTGGTGCTCCTTCTGTATCAAGTTTTAAATATTTGTAATATCTTCCTGGACACAAGAGGATCTGGGCTGCAGATGAGATGAAGATCCAGAAGCTGGTGTAGACACATCCAGGTGTGGGTTAGGAAGAACCTTCCTGGGTGTGAGAGGGACATGATACATACTGAGTACTGTCACTGCCAGGTCCTGAGCTCAGGGGGATGCCCGTCCTGGGGATGGAGGAGGTGAGGAGAGCTGGGCCTCAGTCTCTCACCTGTGAGGTGTCAGGTGGCCTCAGCGGGAAGAGTCATCACAGTGTCACCTTGTTAGCACCTGACTTCACCCTCCTTCCACCTGAGCTGCTCCTCCCATCCCCGTCAGCTGACTCCTTCCTCCACTGGTGCTGACCAGGACGCAACATTTGGTATAAAACTGTGAGACGCCAAACACACAGCAGAGAGGCCTCCAGTTAGTTGTGTGGAGTCTCACCTGCTAACGTCTGCTTCTCAAGCTTCTCCTGAGCCTTTGCTTTTCCCAAAGCAGAAAGAGCAGCAAATCTACCACACTAACATATGCAGATGTGGCAGATGTGATTTATAGCTAGTTGATTTTGTTTTCTGGCTTTTTGTGTTAATATTTGAAATTTTATTTAGTTTTTTAAAATTGAAGTTTAGTTCCCATATATCTCTGTGGTAAAGAATCTGTCTGCTAACTTGAGAGATGCAGGTTCGATCCCTGGGTCAGAAAGATCCCTTGGAGGAGAAAATGGCAACCCACTCCAGTATTTTTGCCTGGAAAATTCCATGGGCAGAGGAGCCTGGTGAGTTACAGTTCATCGGGTCGCAAAGAGTTGGATGCTGGATGCAAGTGAGCAGGAGCACTAGAGTTAATGTACAATATTACATAAGTTACAGTGATGATTTACAATTTTAAAGATTATGCACCATCTATAGTTATTATAAAATTTGAGTATATTCCCTGTATTGTACAATATATCTTTAGAGCTTATTTTATACCAATAGTTTGTACCTCCCATTCTCCCACTCCTGTATTTCCCCTCCCCTCTTTCCCACTGGTAACCACTAGTTTGTACTCTGAATCTGTGACTGTTTCTTGTTTTATTCGTTAGTTTGTTGTATTAGATCGCAGATTCCATATATAAGTGATATCATACAGTATTTATCTTTTTCTGTCTGACATTTCAATTAGTATAATTCCCTCCAAGTCTACCCATGTTGCTACAAATGGCAAAATTTCATTCTTTTATGACTGATATTCCATTGTATGTATATGCACATATACCACATCTTCTTTATCCATTCAAGTGTTTATGGACACTTAGATTGCTTCCATATCTTGGCTATTATAAATAATGCTGCTATGAATGTTAAGGTGCAATTATCTTTACAAACTAGTGTTTTCATTTTCTTCAGATGTATTCCCAGGAGGGGAAATATATACCCAGAAGTAGGTCACATGGTAGTTCGATTTTTAGTTTTTTGAGGAACCTCCATACTGTTAGTGGCTGCACCAACTTAACACTCCCAACACCAGTGCATGAGGGGTCCATTTTCTCCACATCTTCACTGTAGTCTATTGTAATATACAGAGGGTTAACCCTCTGTATATTAACAGAGCAATTCATCCACTGCCTCCCCCTGAAAGAGGCTCCCCTCAGCAGGAACCAGCCTTCTCAACACCCACTTCCCTGGCCCAGCCCTGGCGGGGACTGGGAGGAGGGCCCCCAAGAGGGCCCTGGAGCAAGCCTGGCCTAGAGGGAGGTGCCCCGTGACTGTGCATCCATCTACCCTCAGGCTCCTTTGTGTGTGTTTAGTGCTTCCACTTGCACTTCCTCCTGCAAGAGACAGCATGGTGTGCTGCCCATCTTTATGCCCAAGTCAGCCGGGGCTCCAGCCGTGTGTGTCCCTGCACCACTGCCATCCTATTGCCCCACCTGAGACCAGCACCTGAACAGAGCGGGGTTCTGTGCAGCCAGCCTGCAGCCAGTCTGCCCTGCAGGAGGTGACCTGGGGACCAAGACAGCTGAGAGGGGCTGCAATCTGCCTGCTTGTGGTCCAGATGCAGAGGCAGGGAGGTACCCATACAACCTTGCCCTTCAGGGTCAAGAGTCCAGAGCCTACTCTGGTGTCCAGGGTTTCCATGACACCACAGAACCCACTACGTGTGAAGGGCAAAGGAAAATCATCCTCCACTCTTGGGGTTCACAGAACTGCTGGGGACCCAGAAAACAAGGCTTTCCCCAGAGACCAGGCAACAGGGACCCAACAGAAGTCACCCAGGCACCCCAGCTGATATGCCCCACTGACCCCCATGTGACCTCTCCAACTCTGCCTCCCTCACTCCAGCCCTGGGTCCTGGAGCAAGCACCCCATTGCCCAAGCCTGGAGCATCTCCCCTCCCCCAGGTACCAGGCAAGGAGATGCCTCATTTCTAAAAAAAGCCACACGGGGTCCTGTGAACAGATGAACACATGGCTTTTAACCTGCCCCAGTTCAGGCCCACCTCTGTGGTTATTGGTCTTAAACATTTATAAACAACATTCCAGTGAATGCTATATATATATATATAAACATACACACAAATATATTTACTGAACTGACTTCTAGAAATGAAGACCCCATGGAGGAGGAGAGCAGACAGGAATGGGCCAGGCTGCAGCAGGAGACATCTGCAGGCTGAGTGTAGGAAGCTCCAAGGATAACACGTCGTTCTTCTGCAGGGACTGCATCCTCGGGAGTGAGGAGAGGCCAGTCTGTGAGGGATGATGCCTCCTGCTCAGTTGGAGCTCCACATGAGTCCACAGCTGAACAAAAGCTAAATTGGAGTCCTGACTCTTTCTGACTTCAGGGAGCATTCTAGCAACCAGTTCCCTCTCTATTGTCCCCAGAATTTTGTAAAGAAAAACACAATTTGAAAACTGGTGATGGGCATTTGTTTCCTTCCTGTGTTGATTGAAGGCAGGCTTTTAGCGACTTCATCCAGGGGAGATCTCATCAAACCTCAAAATCACAAGGAGAACTGATGGGGACCAGACTCATTTCCATGGTTCAGCAGGGTGAGCTGGATCTTATTACCTGCTCCCGACCAGTGCCTGGAGTCCTGATGGGTGCTTTAGACTGGAGCCAGGAGGGCAAGCAGCCAGAAAGACTTTATTGGAGAAGAAAACCACCCCAGATACACAGGAGTGATGTGGCATCCATCAGTCACCAAGTATTTATTGGGCCCCCATGAGGGACAATCAAGACACAGAAATGCCCTGATGCAGACCCTCAGCCAATGCACACTACTTTTGTGGACTGGAGGGTCAGGCAGGATGTCATGTTGTGTTGTGTTCTGTTGAGTTGTATTTCAGTGATGGAGAGAGAGAGAGAGAAGGTCACATGCTTCTTGCCAATCACATAGCTAACATCACAGTACATGAGACACATTCTGCCTTCAGACAAATGCAGACTACATCACTTTGCTTCCATGTTAAAGATGAATTCTAATGTGTAAGTGATGAAAGAACGCTTTCCTAACCCACCCTCTTGGGGTAGATATGCTGGGAATCTATACATTAGTTTTTAGATACACAGCCATGTGTGGATACTTTCTTATAAAACTGAAGCCTTACTAACATGGCTTTGACACCTCCCCCATCAACCTGATCCTCAAAGAATCTCAGTAAGCTGAGGTTGAACGGTTCTATGAAAACTTACAAGACTTTTTAGAACTAACACCCAAAAAAGTTGTCTTTTTCATTATAGGGGACTGGAATGCAAAAGTAGGAAGTCAAGAAAAACCTGCAGTTAACAGGCAAATTTGGCCTTGAATATGGAATGAAGCAGGGCAAAGGCTAATAGAATTTTGCTAAGAGAACACAGTGGTCATAGCAAACACCCTCTTCCAACAACACAAGAGAAGACTCTACACATGGACATCACCAGATGGTCAACACCGAAATCAGATTGATTATATTCTTTGCAGCCAAAGATGGAGAAGCTCTATACAGTCAACAAAAACAAGACCAGGAGATGACTGTGGCTCAGATCATGAACTCCTTATTGCCAAATTCAGACTGAAATTGAAGAAAGTAGGAAAACCACTAGACCATTCAGGTATGACCTAAATCAAATCCCTTATGATTATACAGTGGAATTGAGAAATAGATTTAAGGGCCTAGATCTGATAGATAGAGAGCCTGATGAACTATGGACTGAGGTTCGTGACATTGTACAGGAGACAGGGACCAAGACCATCCCCATGGAAAAGAAATGCAAAAAAGCAGAATGGCTGTCTGGGGAGGCCTTACAAATAGCTGTGAAAAGAAGAGAAGCGAAAAGCAAAGGAGAAAAGGAAAGATATAAGCATCTGAATGCAGAGTTCCAAAGAATAGCAAGAAGAGATAAGAAAGCCTTCCTCAGCGATCAATGCCAAGAAATAGAGGAAAGCAACAGAATGGGAAAGACTAGAGATCTCTTCAAGAAAATCAGAGATACCAAAGGAACATTTCATGCAATGATGGGCTTGACAAAGGACAGAAATGGTATGGACTTAACAGAAGCACAAGATATTAAGAAGAGGTGGCAAGAATACACAGAAGAACTGTACAAAAAGATCTTCACAACCCAGATAATCATGATGGTGTGATCACTCACCTAGAATCAGACATCCTGGAATGTGAAATCAAGTGGGCCTTAGAAAGCATCACTACGAACAAAGCTAGTGGAGGTAATGGAATTCCAGTTGAGCTATTTCAAATCTTTAAAGATGATGCTGTGAAAGTGCTGCACTCAATTTGCCAGCAATTTTGGAAAATTCAGCAGTGTTTGGAAAACTCAGGACTGGAAAAGATCAATTTTCATTCCAATCCGAAAGAAAGGCAATGCCAAAGAATGCTCAAATTACCACACAATTGCACTCATCTCACATGCTAGCAAAGTAATGCTCAAAATTCTCCAAGCCAGGCTTCAGCAATATGTGAACGGTGAACTTCCAGTTGTTCAAGCTGGTTTTAGAAAAAGCAGAAGAAACAGAGATCAAATTGCCAACATCTGCTGGATCATCAAAAAAGCAAGAGAGTTCCAGAAAAACATCTATTTCTGCTTTATTGACTATGCCAAAGCCTTTGACTGTGTGGATCACAATCAACTGTGGGAAATTCTTAAAGAGATGGGAATACCAGACCACCTGACCTGCCTCTTGAGAAATTTGTATGCAGGTCAGGAAGCAACAGTTAGAATGGGACATGGAACAACAGACTGGTTCCAAATAGGAAAAGGAGTACGTCAAGGCTGTATATTGTCACCCTGCTTATTTAGCTTCTATGCAGAGTACATCATGAGAAACGCTGGGCTGGAAGAAGCACAAGTGGGAATCAAGATTGCCAGGAGAAATATCAATAACCTCAGATATGCAGATGACACCACCTTTATGGCACAAAGTGAGGAGGAACTAAAAAGCCTCTTGATGGAAGTGAAAGTGGAGAGTGAAAAAGTTGGCTTAAAGCTCAACATTCAGAAAACGAAGATCATGGCATGTCCCATCACTTCATGGGAAATAGATGGGGAAACAGTGTCAGACTTCATTTTGGGGGGCTCCAAAATCACTGCAGATGGTGCCTGCAGCCATGAAATTAAAAGACGCTTACTCCTTGGAAGGAAAAGTTGTGACCAACCTAGATAGCATATTGAAAAGCAGAGACATTACTTTGCCAACAAAGGTTCGCCTAGTCAAGGCTATGGTCTTTCCTGTGGTCATGTATGAATGTGAGAGCTGGACTGTGAAGAAGGCTGAGCGCCAAAGAATTGATGCTTTTGAACTGTGGTGTTGGAGAAGACTCTTGAGAGTGCCTTGGACTGCAAGGAGACCCAACCAGTCCATTCTGAAGGAGATCAGACCTGGAATTTCTTTGGAAGGAATGATGCTAAAGCTGAAACTCCAGTACTTTGGCCACCTCATGCGAAGAGTTGACTCATTGGAAGACTCTGATGCTGGGAGGGATTGGGGGCAGGAGGAGAAGGGGGCGAGGGGGGGAGGGGTGGGTGGCTGGCCCCCCCCACCGGATGGAAGTGTGTGTGAGGGGTGGGGGGGGGGGGGGGGGGGGGGGGGGGGCCGGGGGGGGGGGGGTTGTCGGGGTCTCAGACACGCCCCCGCCCGCGGCCCGTCCTGCCCTGCCCCCTCTGCGTGGGCGGGGCTCCTCTCTCCTGCTCCCTCCCTCTTTTTTTTTTTTTTTTTTTTTTTTTCTCTCCCCCCCCCCCCCCCCCCCCCCCCCCCCCCCCCCCCCCCACCCCCCCCCCCCCCCCCCCCCCTCTCCCCCTTGGACCACCACCACTTTGCCCACCTCATAAGGCCTCTGTGTCAGCTCCTTGGCTGTGATGCTGTGTGGTGGTTTCCTCAGATGTTACCCCTGGGGAACCGGGTAGTGGGCACACAGTCCTTCTCTGTATCACAACAGCACGTGATCGTACAGTTGTCTTAGAATAGACAGTTTCATTAAACATATGTGTATGGACTCTTTCATTGTTGCCTCAGATGTGTGCCTTGTCTCTCTGAGCCCGTTTCTCTGGAACATTCAGAATGTCACACACCCCTGGTGATGGGCATTGGCTCATATAAGGACATGAGACTCAAGGCAGCCCACCAGGAGACAAGGAAACTGAATTTTGAAGTTTTCATTGGAACTAGTGGAAATGTCATACCTTTTTGCCTTTTCATACTGTTCATGGGGTTCTCAAGGCAAGAATACTGAAGTGGTTTGCCATTCCCTTCTCCAGTGGGCCACATTTTATCAGAACTCTCCGCCCTGACTTGTCTGTCTTGGGTGGCCCTACACGGCATGTCTCATAGTTTCACTGAGCTAGACAAGGCTGTGGTCCTTGTGATCAGTTTGGTTAGTTTTCTGTGACTGTGGTTTTCATTCTGTCTGTCCTCTGAAGGATAAGGATAAGAGGCTTATGGAAGCTTCCTGATGAGAGAGACTGATTGAGGGGGGAAACTGGGTCTTGTCCTGATGGGTGGGGCCATGCTCAGATCAGATCAGATCAGTCGCTCAGTCATGTCCGACTCTTTGCGACCCCATGAACTGCAGCACGCCAGGCCTCCCTGTCCATCACCAGCTCCCAGAGGTCACTCAGACTCGCATCCATCGAGTCAGTGATGCCATCCAGCCATCTCATCCTCTGTCAGCCCCTTCTCCTCCTGCCCCCAATCCCTCCCAGCATCAGAGTCTTCTCCAATGAGTCAACTCTTCGCATGAGGTGGCCAAAATACTGGAGCTTCAGCTTTAGCATCATTCCTTCCAAAGAAATCCCAGGGCTGATCTCCTTCAGAATGGACTGGTTGGATCTCCTTGCAGTCCAAGGGACTCTCAAGAGTCTTCTCCAACACCACAGTTCAAAAGCATCAATTCTTCGGCGCTCAGCCTTCTTCACAGTCCAGCTCTCACATCCATACATGACCACAGGAAAGACCATAGCCTTGACTAGGCGAACCTTTGTTGGCAAAGTGATGTCTCTGCTTTTGAATATGCTATCTAGGTTGGACATAACTTTCCTTCCAAGGAGTAAGCGTCTTTTAATTTCATGGGCTGCAGTCACCATCTGCAGTGATTTTGGAGCCCAGAAAAATAAAGTCTGACACTGTTTCCACTGTTTCTCCATATATTTCCCATGTAGTGATGGGACCAGATGCCATGATCTTCGTTTTCTGAATGTTGAGCTTTTTTTTTTTTTTTATCAAGAATCTCTTTTATTGATTATCAGAAACATTACAAACATCTAGTATGAATAAATTGTAACATGATAGTGTTTAGTTTGAACAATTAATACATTTCAGATATAATATTATACATATTTCAATGCTATTCTCCCCAATCATCTCACCCTCTCCCGGTCTCAGAGTCCAAAAGTCTGGTCTATACATCAGTGTCTCTTTTGTTGTCTCGTAAATAGGGTTATTTTTACCATCTTTCTAAATTCCATATATATGCGTTAATATACTGTATTTGTGTTTTTGTTTCTGGCTTACTTCACTCTGTATAATAGGCTCCAGTTCCATCCACCTCCTTAGAACTGATTCAAATGTATTCTTTTTAATGGCTGAGTAATACTCCATTGTGTATATGTACCACAGCTTGCTTATCCATTCATCTGCGGATGGACATCTAGGTTGCTTCCACGTTCTGGCTATTGCAAACAGTGCTGCTATGAACATTGGTGTATACGTGTCTCTTTCAATTCTGGTTTTCTCAGAATGTTGAGCTTTAAGCCAACCTTTTCACTCTCCACTTTCATTCTCATCAAGAGGCTTTTGAGTTCCTCTTCACTTTCTGCCATAAGGGTGGTGTCATCTGCATATCTGAGGTTATTGAGATTTCTCCCAGCAATCTTGATTCCAACTTGTGTTTCTTCCAGTCCAGCATTTCTCATGATGTACTCTGCATAGAAGTTAAATAAACATGGTGACAATATACAGCCTTGACGTACTCCTTTTCCTATTTGGAACCAGTCTGTTGTTCCATGACCAGTTCTAACTGTTGCTTCCTGACCTGCATACAGATTTCTCAAGAGGCAGATCAGGTGGTCTGGTATTCCCATCTCTTTCAGAATTTTCCACAGTTTATTGTGATCCAGTCAAAGGCTTTGGCATAGTCAATAAAGCAGAAATAGATGTTTTTCTGGAACTCTCTTGCTTTTTCCATGATCCAGTGGATGTTGGCAATTTGATCTCTGGTTCCTCTGCCTTTTCTAAAACCAGCTTGAACATCAGAAAGTTCACGGTTCCCATATTGCTGAAGCCTGGCTTGGAGAATTTTGAGCATTACTTTACTAGCGTGTGAGATGAGTGCAATTGTGCGGTAGTTTGAGCATTCTTTGGCATTGCCTTTCTTTGGGATTGGGATGAAAACTGACCTTTTCCAATCTTGTGGCCACTGCTGAGTTTTCCAAATTTGCTGGCATATTGAGTGCAGCACTTGCACAGCATCATCTTTCAGGATTTGGAATAGCTCCACTGGAATTCCATCACCTCCACTAGCTTTGTTCGTAGTGATGCTTTCTAAGGCCCACTTGACTTCACATTCTAGGATGTCTGGCTCTAGGTCAGTGATCACACCATCATGATTATCTGGGTCGTGAAGCTCTTTTTTGTACAGTTCTTCTGTGTATTCTTGCCACCTCTTCTTAATATCTTCTGCTTCTGTTAGGTCCATACCATTTCTGTCCTTTATCGAGCCCATCTTTGCATGAAATGTTCCTTTGGTATCTCTGATTTTCTTGAAGAGATCCCTAGTCTTTCCCATTCTGTTGTTTTTCTTTATTTCTTTGCATTGATCACTGAAGAAGGCTTTCTTATCTCTTCTTGCTATTCTTTGGAACTCTGCATTCAGATGTTTATAGCTTTCCTTTTCTCCTTTGCTTTTTGCTTCTCTTCTTTTCACAGCTATTTGTAAGGCCTCCTCAGAAAGCCATTTTGCTTTTTTGCATTTCTTTTCCATGGAGATGGTCTTGATCCCTGTCTCCTGTACAATGTCACGAACCTCATTCCATAGTTCATCAGGCACTCTATCTATCAGATCTAGGTCCTTAAATCTATTTCTCACTTCCACTGTATAATCATAAGGGATTTGATTTAGGTCATACCTGAATGGTCTAGTGGTTTTCCCTACTTTCTTCAATTTCAGTCTGAATTTGGCAATAAGGAGTTCATGATCTGAGCCACAGTCAGCTCCTGGTCTTTTTTTGCTGATTGTATAGAGCTTCTTCATCTTTGGCTGCAAAGAATATAATCGATCTGATTTCGGTGTTGACCATCTGGTGATGTCCATGTATAGAGTCTTCTCTTGTGTTGTTGGAAGAGGGTATTTGCTATGACCAGTGCATTTTCTTGGCAAAACTCTGTTAGTCTTTGCCCTGCTTCATTCCGTGTTCCAAGGCCAAGTTTGCCTGTTACTCCAGCTGTTTCTTGACTTCCTACTTTTGCATTCCAGTCCCCTATAATGAAAAGGACATCTTTTTTGGGTGTTAGTTCTAAAAGGTCTTGTAGGTCTTCATAGAACCGTTCAACTTCAGCTTCTTCGGTGTTACTGGTTGGGACATAGACTTGGATTACTGTGATATTGAATGGTTTGCCTTGGAAACGAACAGAGATCATTCTGTCGTTTTTGAGATTGCATCCAAGTACTGCATTTCGGACTCTTTTGTTGACCACGATGGCCACTCCATTTCTTCTGAGGGATTCCTGCCCACAGTAGTAGATATAATGGTCCTCTGAGTTAAATTCACCCATTCCAGTCCATTTTAGTTCGCTAATTCCTAAAATGTCGACATTCACTCTTGCCATCTCTTGTTTGACCACTTCCAATTTGCCTTGATTCATGGACCTGACATTCCAGGTTCCTATGCAGTATTGCTCTTTACAGCATCGGACTTTGCTTCTATCACCAGACACATCCACAGGCTGGGTATTCTTTTTGCTTTGGCTCCATCCCTTCATTCTTTCTGGAGTTATTTCTCCACTGATCTCCAGTAGCATATTGGGCCCCTACTGACCTGGGGAGTTTCTCTTTCAGTATCCTATCATTTTGCCTTTTCATACTGTTCATGGGGTTCTCAAGGCAAGAATACTGAAGTGGTTTGCCATTCCCTTCTCCAGCGGACCACACCCTGTCAGATCTCTCCACCATGACCCGCCCATCCCAGGTTGCCCCACGGGCATGGCTTAATTTCATTGAGTTAGACAAGGGTGTGGTCCTGGTGTGATTAGATTGACTAGTTTTCTGTGAGTATGGTTTCAGTGTATTTGCCCTCTGATGCCCTCTTTCAAGACCTACTGTCTTATTTGGGTTTCTCTTACCTTGGGCATGAGATATCTCCTCCCGGCTACTCCAGCAACGCACAGCCATCGCACCTTACCTTGGACGAGGGGTCTCTCCTCACCGCTGCCCTTCCTGACCTCGGTCGTGGGGTAGCTCCTCTCGGCCGTGCTCTTGGTGCGCGGCGCAGCCGGCGGGGCACTCTTAGTGCGCCGGTCGCGGGAAGGCGAGGCGCTCTTTGTACATGGGGCCATGCTCAGTAAATCTTTAATCCAATTTCCTGTTGATGGGCAGGGCTGTGTTCCCTCCCTATTGCTTGACCTGAGGCCAGTGGAGGTAATGAAGATAACGGCAACCTCCTTCAAAAGGTCCCATGCATGCACTGCTGCATTCAGTACTGCCAACAGTGCAGCAGGCCACTGCTGACCCATGCCTGGACTCCCTGGACACTCACGGGCAAATCTGGGTCAGTTTCTTGTGAGGTCACTGCCCCTTTCTCCTAGTCCTGGTATGCACAAGGTTTTGTTTGTGCCCTCCAAGAGTCTGTTTCTCCAGTCCTGTGTAAGTTCTGGTGGCTCTATGGTGGAGTTAATGGCAAGCTCCTCAAAAAGGGCTTATGCCACACCCAGGTCTACTGCACCCAGAGCTCCTGCCCCTGTGGCAGGCCACTGCTGACCCGTACCTCTGCAGGAGACACTCAGACACAGTTCTGGCTCAGTCTCTGTGGGTTGGGCATGCATTTTGTGCCCTTCCCAGGTCTGAGCAGCTCAGGTGACCAAGTGTTTGGTGAGTGCACTGTCCCAGGTGAGCCGTGTGTCTTAATCACTTCCCCCAGTCCCAGCCACTTGGTTGAGAGCACCGTCTCAGGTTTTGCCATATGTGTCCTCTGGAGAGCTGATCTCAGGCTGCGGCATTCCTGGCGGATATCAGCCATCCAGGATCTCAGGACTACGTGGTTAGCAGCTGGGAGCCTGCTCGAATTTTGGTTGAAGATGCCATCTCTGGGGCTGAGATTGCAATGGTCCCTTGCCTTCTAGCTCTGGCTGTCGCAAGCCTGCCTCTCTGCCTCCGGGCGGGGAGAGGCCAGTCCACAGCCGGCTAGCTCTTCTTTGGTATTCATTCAATCCTTTGTTCTGTGAGTGGGCCAGGCTGCGCATTAGGTTGTTAGGTTAGAGCCTTTCTCGGGAAAATTCTCTTTTCTGCAGTTGCGGTTAGGCATGTATTCTGTGGAGTTTTCTTTTTTCTCCCGGTTATGTTGTCTTCTGAGATTCCAAAACACCCCACAGACCCGCCTGTGAGAGGGTTTCCTACTGTGTGGAAACTTCTCCTCCTTCACAGCTCCCTCCCTAGGACAGGTCTCTGTCCCTAGCTCTTTTGTCTCTCTTTTTGTCTTTTATGTTTTGTCCTTCCTCCTTTTGAAGAGAATGGGCTGCCTTTTTGGGTGCCTGGTGTCCTCTGCCAGTGTTCAGTAGTTGTTTTGTGAAAGTTTCTCAGCATTCAAATTCTCTTTTGGTGAATCTGTAAGGGAGAAAGTAGCCTCCCTGTCTTATTCCTCCACCCAAAACCTTTGACTGTGTGGATCACAACAAACTGTGGAACATTCTTCAAGAGATGGGAATGCAGGACGACCTGACCTGCCTCCTGAGAAATGTGTATGCAGGTCAAGAAGCAACAGTTAGAACTGGACATGGAACAACAGACTGGTTCCAAATCAGAAAAGGAGTATGTCAAGGCTGTATAGTACATAATGTGAAATGCTGGGCTGGAAGAAGCACAAGCTGGAATCAAGATTGCCATGAGAAATATCAATAACCTCAGATATGCAGTGGACACTACCCTTATGGCAGAAAGCAAGGAAGAACTGAAGAGCCTCTTGATGAAAGTGAAAGAGGAGAGTGAAAAAGTTGGCTTAAAACTCAACATTCAGAAAACTAAAATCATGGCATCTGGTTCCATCACTTCATGGCAAATAGATGGGGAAACAGTGGGAACAGTGGCTGACTTTATTTCTCTGGGCTCTAAAATCACTGCAGATGTTGACTGCAGCCATGAAATTAAAAGGTGCTTGCTCCTTGGAAGAAAAGACATAACCAACATAGACAGTATATTAAAAAGCAGAAACATTACTTTACCCACAAAAGTCCATCTAGTCAAGGCTATGGTTTTTCCAGTAGTCACATATGGATGTGAGAGTTGGGCTACAAAGAAAGCTGAGTGTCTAAGAATTGATGCTTTTGAACTGTGGTGCTGGAGAAGACTCTTGAGAGTCCCTTGAACTGCAAGGAGATCCAACCAGTCCATCCTAAAGGAAATCAGTCCTGAATATTCATTGGAAGGACTGATGCTGAAGCGGAAACTCCAATACTTTGGTCACCTGGTGTGAAGAACCAACTCATTTGAAAAGACCCTGATGCTGGGAAAGATTGAAGGTGGGAGGAGAAGGGGACAACAGAGGATGAGATGGTCGTGATAGCTTATGGTGAATGGTGCCAGATTCATGATCTCTGAAGAAGATTTAACTTCAGGACCAGGGAAGCTAGATCACTCAAGAGCTTTTGTGCAGTAGAGTTTTATTAAAGTATGAAAAGGGCCAGAGAAAGTCTCTGACATCAGAAGGAGGGTGGAGAGCGGCCCCCTCGCTAGTGTTAGCAAGGAAGTTATATACTTTTTAATTAGTTATTGCAATAAATCAAATGAATGTCTGGAAGTTGTAAAGATCTTACTAGACCCACTTCCATAATTTACATTGTAACTTAACAGGATTCAGTTCAGTTCAGTCGCTCAGTCCTGTCTGATTCTTTGCCACCCCATGAATTGCAGCACGCCATCACCAACTCCCGGAGTTCACCTAGACTCACAACCATCAAGTCAGTGATGCCATCCAGCCATCTCATCCTCTGTCGTCCCCTTCTCCTCCTGCCCCCAATCACTCCCAGCATCAGAGTCTTCTCCAATGAGTCAACTCTTTGCATGAGGTGGCCTAAGTACTGGAGTTTCAGCTTCAGCATCATTCCTTCCAAAGAAATCCCAGGGCTGATCTCCTTCAGAATGGACTGGTTGGATCTCCTTGCAGTCCAAGGGACTCTCAAGAGTCTTCTCCAACATCACAGTTCAAAAGCATCAATTCTTTGGTGCTCAGCCTTCTTCACAGTCCAACTCTCACATCCATACATGACCACAGGAAAAACCATAGCCTTGACTAGACGAACCTTTGTTGGCAAAGTAATGTCTCTGCTTTTCAATATGCTATCTAGGTTGGTCACAACTTTCTTTCCAAGGAGTAAGCGTCTTTTAATTTCATGGCTCCAGTCACCATCTGCAGTGATTTTGGAGCCCAGAAAAATAAAGTCTGACACTGTTTCCACTGTTTCCCCATCTATTTCCCAGGAAGTGATGGCACCGGATGCCATGATCTTCGTTTTTCTGAATGTTGAGCTTTAAGCCAACTTTTTCACTCTCCTCTTTCACTTTCATCAAGAGGCTTTTTAGTTCCTCTTCACTTTCTGCCATAAGGGTGGTGTCATCTGCATATCTGAGGTTATTGATATTTCTCCTGGCAATCTTGATTCCAGCTTGTGCTTCTTCCAGTCCAGCGTTTCTCATGATGTACTCTGCATATAAGTTAAATAAGCAGGGTGACAATATACAGCCTTGATGTACTCCTTTAACAGGATTAGACAGAAGGTTTTCAGGAAGGAGAAACTATCCTCAAGCAGGGTACATTGTTGTTATATAATCCTTAGTACAGAGTTTAAACTGAGTTGTTTGTTGTGTAATCATCAGTTCTGGGCTTAAAGAAAAAAAGTATTTTATGTGACTAAGACTAAGGAATGTAGAGAAAAAAAGATATTTGTCTTTCCCTCCTCCTTGAGAGTCGCAGACCCCTTTCTCCTCCTCAGGGACCCCGAACTTCTTATCAACCTGCCTAGTAATTGACTCTCTCAGTTAAATGGCATCACCAACACAATGGACATGAGTTTGAGTAGGCTCTGGGAGTTGATTATGGACAGGAAAGCCTGGTGTGCTGCAGTCCATGGAGTTGCAAAGAGTTGGACATGACCAAGCGACTGAACTGAGTGAAAAATGTCAAGTACTTTTGCTGGCATTCCCAAGAGCCTAAGATCAGAGTGTCATGAGTTTAGAAGATGCTTTGACACCACACAAGGGATGGCTGTCTGCGAATGCAGATAGCACAGGAAAGCAGAGGACTGTGTGAAGAGAGAAGATCCTGAAGGTCCCCCAGATCCAGCTATGCCTGAAGCTAATTAACCACAGATGGCTATTTGCATCAACAAATAGTCTGGTGTTTAAGGCAATGCTAACTAAAGTTTCTGTCACTTATAACCGAACATAAATTCTCATTGCACTGTTGTATCTCCAGCACGCACACAGAGGACAGTAGAGCCAAGAAGGGTAAAGAGACAGCATTCTGAGGATGTAAGGTGGTCACCTAGATCCAGCCATATCTGAAACTAACATACCTAGGAATTGCTATCTTATGTAAGTCAACAAACTTCCTTCCTTACTTAAGCCAGAATGACTTGGGATCTCTGTCACTTATAACTGAGAAAGTCCTGAGGGTCCTGCACTTTTATAGTGGTTAATACCTCACTGGCATCAATGAACACTTGGTGAGTAACTGGTGAATAAAAGAATGAATGAAACTGAACACATGTGACAACCCCATGATGGGTTCTCGCCAAGCACCCCAGAGGTGACAGAGAAAGGCTCTGGGAGGACCCAGCAGAGCCCATCACTGCAGGTGGGAGGCTCAGGATGGTGACCTGTGGGATGACACTGGAGCTGGGAATTCAAAGACAGTTTGGATTTGTGCTCAGGACTCCAGACAAGCAGGTAGTGCCAGCAATGGCCTTGGGGCTGGTGGGGAGGATGGCAGGGAGCCTGTGGGTGCTGAAGTAGAGGGGACATAGGGATGGACGATGAGTGGGGGCTGGGTAGAGGCCTGAGTCCTGGCGAGAAGCAGGTCTGCACAGGGTCCACCCAGGGGAACAGGGATCACCATGGGTGCTCCAACCCAGGAAGTGTTAACCCAGGAATCAGCCCGGGGAAAGTGGAGAAGCAACAGGGGTTCTAAGACAAGGGTCTGCCTGTAGAGCTACCTGCAAGCACCCTGGGGTTAGAGTGACAGAGAGACCACAGAGCTCAGTCCACAGATGGGGCTGGAGCAGTGCAGAGACAAGTCCAGAGGGAGCGGTGCCATCCTCTGGGCTATCTTCCACCACCCTCCATCACTGCCTCTCCTGGGTTAATCCAGGCAGAGATCAGCCTACTCCAGGGCTTTGACCCAGGACACAGAGGATCTGGGGAAAAGTAGGGATCTGAGAGCAAACAGGTCAGGATGAATATAATATCCGTTCAGGAGGGCCCTCCAGGGCAAACTCTGAGACTCCCAGGGACTCCTAGGGACTCCTCAGGGTGCTGCTCTGAAAATAGTATTCTCAATGAATGAGCCAGATGGTCTTTAGAAAACAGCATTCCCCCATGAGCAACAAGAAATGTAGTTAAATAATCAAATTCAATTTCTTTATGTCTAGACATACTGAGATTTCATAGCATTATAATTTTAAGTACAACATACATCACTGTGCCTGTCTCTCACATGTGATTTTCTTCCCTTGTAATTGATGGGTGGGATGGACTTGGAATGGGAATAAAGTGTTCACCATGTTCACCACTGATCATGGGCAGAAGCTGATGTCCTCAGTGTCTGTACATCAGAGCACCCTGGTGGTGGTGGTGGTTTAGTCACTAAGTTGTGTCCGACTCTTGCGACACCATGGACTGTGGCCCACCAGACTCCTCTGTCCATGGGATTCTCCAGGAAAGAATACTGGGGTAAGAACACCCTGCTGATGCACAAATGATACACACCACATCACCAACTTGGAGTAACCACCCGTGGCTGACCCTGTGAAGGGCAAAAGTGCCCACTGCCAGCACACACTGCCTGAGATTCAATGCTGGTCCCACCTGCCCAGCCACAGAGCATTTGGTCTGTACTGATGTGCAGCCATGGGGAACTGAGCTGAGTGATCCTCCGCGATGGCCGCAGGACCATGGGCATCTCCCAAATTACAGGGCCCCATCTCCCAAACTGGATACCATGGCTTAAGGATGTTCAACTTCAGCTGAAAGCTCAGAGGAGCTCCAAGTTCCCCTGGAGAAGGGATAGGCTACCCACTCAAGTATTCTTGGGCTTCCTTGGTGGCTCAGATGATAAAGAATCTGCCTGCAATGAGGGAGACCTGGGTTCGATCCCTGGGTTGGGAAGATCCCCTAGAGGACAACCTACTCCAGTATTCTTGCCTGGAGAATTCCATGGACAGAGGAGCCTGGCAGGCTATAGTCTATGGGGTCAAAAAGAGTGGGACACAACTGAAGTAACTTAGGACTCATGCACACATGATGAGTCAACACAACTTTCACATACATGGCAGCTTTCCAGGGCATGGCCCTCAGTCATCAAGGATTCTGGAGGTAATGCAGGCATCAGGAGGAAGCCCCAGGGTTAGGATCTGTCTATTTGTCTGTCTGTTTCTCAAGTTAGAAGATGGGGCTATTTTTGGATGAACCCCGGAGAAAGGGTTACGGGATTGTGAGGGAAATATTACTCTGGATTTTCAAAGGACTCATCTCCCCAGCCTCCAGGTCTGAGCCCAGCTCTGCAGAGCAGGAGCAGGGAGTAGCCTGTGGTCTGAGAGGCTTGTAGAGTTCCAGCTGGCAGATGGAAGGCCAGCCTGTGGCCGCTCCCAGAAATAAGAGAGTTGCCCTCCTGAGTCTGCTGGTTGAACCACCCCGATTGAGCTGGGCTGTCTCCAGGAAGAACCCCATGGCTCTGGTGGGATGTTCCAGTGGGCGTGGAGTCTGCTCCTTCCCTTGTGTGAGATGAAGGGCTGGAGGTGGAGCATGGAGAGAGGACAAAGTGTTGCCTGTGGACTCTGGGCTCTGGGAACATCTGGAGTCCCACCTACACACCTGTATCCATCCACTTGCTCCCTCACTTGGGAGGTTTAACATGGCCGTGGAGGATGGAAGGAGGAGTAGGAGGGAGGGCAGAGCTTCAGGGTGATATAAGAGTTAGAGGTCACCCAGGGTTGAGCTTGGGGGAGCTGGATATCAAAGCATAAATCTCAGTTCCCAAAAGCCAGGCTCTCTCCTATTTCATTAAAAGGATTCTAAGGCTTTGGATTTAAGTTTTGCAAAAGTAACAATGATCCACTGGCTTAAGAGGGTTTATTGAAGCAACTGAATCCAAGTATGGGTCTGGAGTTGGCAGGTTTGGGATCAGACACACAGACTCCTGTTAGACCAAGGTTGTCCAGGGCGGGAGCCTTAGAATGGCCGTCCTGGCACGTGTGCCCAGCACTAGTCCACGGGTGCAGGAGGGGGAGGCCAATGTGGGGTTCACGCCGTTGATCAAAGAACCTTCTAGTAAACTCTGGGGCACACAGTGGGATTCCTGCACATGCTCATCTGGCTATTAACACCAAATGTATACACTCAGCAAGGGAACCAGAGGGGTGCACGATGATAGACCATTTAAACAGTCGGGGTTAGTTTGGGTCTAGGAGTTTATGCCTCAGATGCAGAGGGGGTGGGAGATGGGGACCTGCTGTCCCTCTTCTGTCCCACCTTAGGTGAACATCTCATCACCTCCAGGTGAGCCCAGGGTTTAAAACTTCAGGGTTTTTCGTTCAGCATGGCCTCACAAACAAAGCACGGACTTCATCTGATGCTCGACAGATAACCAAAACAAAAACAGCGATCTCTTCCATGATGGTTTACAAAGAATATTAAAAAAAGAAAATTCCATGGACGGGGGAGCCTGGTAGGCTCCAGTCCATGGGGTCGCTAAGAGTCGGACACGACTGAGCGGCTTCACTTTCACTTTTCACTTTGATGCACTGGAGAAGGAAATGGCAACCCACTCCAGTGTTCTTGCCTGGAGAATCCCAGGGACTGGGGAGCCTGATGGGCTGCCGTCTATGGGGTCTCACAGAGTCGGACACGACTGAAGTGACTTAGCAGCATATGTGTTTAACTGAGTCATTTTTGCTGTACAGCAAAAAAAAAAAAGAGAAAAAACTGGCACAACAGTGTAAATTAACTATACTTCAATTAAAAATAAATGGAAAAAAAACAGTGATCTCTTTCCCTGATGGGCAAGTTAAATGGTTTTTAAGGAACTGAATGCAATATTATTTCATATTTATTATTAAGTATTTAATATTACTGTGTTGGCCAAAAAGTTCATTCAAGTTTTTGGAAATACCTTACAGAAAAACCTGAATGAACTTTTTGGCCAACCCAATACTTGCATGACCCCTATGCATGGTCTGGCTTCCCAACACCAAGCTCCACACCAGGTGCTTACAGCCCTGCTTGCCAGCTTGGAGTATATGTGTGGCCTTTTGCCAAATTTGAAAGCTCTCTGTGACTCAGCTTCCTCCTTGGTAAGGGCAGATGATAGAAGAACATACCTCACCGGGAGAGGATGCAATGAGCTGATCCATCTAAGCCCCTTAGCACAAAGCATGCCACTCAGGGGATACTCTGCAAATTCAGTGGTTGGTAACGTCATGCTCACAAGAGGCCTTTGCAACAAAAGGTGCAGAGAAAATTTGTCACACTGTGTTTCAGGGTATTTGAGAAAAAGCACCAGATTTCAAGGCTTTTTCCACATCCTTTCCCAATTTTCTCAGAAATAGCACCCTGAACTGAATTAAAAATTGCACGTTCAATGTACATTTTTGTTCCTCACCTGACTGTCTCGACTCATATTTTTTATCCTCTCAGTCCTAACGCATCAGCCCAGACTTAGAAAGCTAACAGGAACTGGGTATAGCAAAAGAATAATAATATAAGACCACTGTATTTTTTTCCCTCTTAGATTAAAATTGATTTTCTGATTCCCTCTAATCTCTCCTTTCACACATGCCTGTGGGCTATTAACATTGAGTCAGAACATTCCTTTCATTTCTTCCCATCTTGTTCCTCCTGTCTGTCATCTGGAAGGAGAGAGTCTCCCTGAGTTGAGTCCACTCACTTGGTACAATTTTTAATTTATACCCAAGGGAGGGCTGATGATACTCAACCTTGTCAGAGTGCCCTCCACATTCTTGTCAACCAGAATCACCTCTCCCTTTCTCTCTCTCTCTGTCTTATTTCTCTCTCCCATAGTCACTCACATGAAGCAAACTACTTAACCGACCCCAGATGCAGTGGACCATCCCTCTAGGAATCCTCCAGCCTTACCGCAGGACATCTCCCCCTTCCTCAGTTTCTGGGTGCACCTCATCCCTATTCTCTCCTCTCCCACCATCCAGGATGCCCTGCTCCCTGAGACCTCAGATCTCTCAGGAAGGCCCATCCCCTCCAGCCCACAGGACAGTGTTTCTGCTTCTCCCAGACTCAAGGAGAGGCCGGGGTGAGGCCCACGGCTATAGGACACAGCAGAGGTTTGTCACATTGATGAGAACTCAGCCAGTCTCCTGGGAATCCTACTGATAATGTCTGGGGTGTCACAGTGACCTCCCTCCTGGAGTCCACATGGTGCAGACTTCCTCCCTCTGCCCTTCCTTGTCTCCACCTCCTGGAATCTCTGACCCATGGATTCATCTGCTGGACTTGATCTTTGCTGTGCTGCTCACACCCAGCACCCAGGGAGGACCTGGTCCACAGTACACAGTCAGCAGTGCCAGTAGGAAGAGTGAACGTCGGGGAAATTGGGGAGGGGCCAAGGTCCTGGGTGTACCGTCCACATCCTGGCCATGTCCATGTCTAGGACATAGGCTTAGCATCATCCTAAGGACTAGTTGTGTTCTTAAGAGGGCAGTAATCCTGTTACAAGTCACAGAGGATGTTCTGGGATTAATACCAATGAGACATTGTCATATTTTGAGAATTGATGTATTATATTGGGCCCATCTGGATAATCCAGAATGTACACTGTATTTCAAGATCTGAACCCCTAAACATATCTGCAAGACCCTTCTTTCCTATGTAAGTTAACACAGTCACAGATCCTGGGGATTAGGGTGTGGACACCTTTGGGGCCATTATCCTCCCAGTCACACCATCATGGATTTGAATCAAGGTTCTCCTTGATTCAAGCTGTTTCCCCAGTGCGATGCTGTGTTGTGATGTGATGAACTGCTTATATGTCCCCATCCTCTGACTTGAAGGTCAAACCTTCTCAAGGTCAAGAAGGTTCTCAGATTTTCAAGAGTCCAGTCAGTGAATATGAGCTGATGCAAAGGTGAACCCTCAGGACACCTTCAGGCAGGCGGTGACAGGAAACTGTGGACCAGGTGGGGCTGGGGCAGTGGTGAGTGTGCCCCACGGGGCGGGGGGTCCACTGCTCGGCACCAGCCATGGCCGCCATGTGGGATGGGGCTCGGGGATCTGCCGCACAGGATCTGAGCCCTGACTCCTCAGCAACATACAGAAATGCCCATTTTAGGCAAAAGTTCTTAATGTTTAAGCACTGGACACTAACTCAAATTGTTCCAGCACTGACAAGGTTGAGCACTTGGAGGTCACCTAGGCTGTGTGACCTCCGTACTTTACAACCTCTGCTCTGGAAAATTTCCTATTTGACAAATCAGCCCAGAGACCCCCATCCAGGCCTCCAGATGATATTTTTAACATCAGATCTGGTGTTGGCCACTCATGTCACACCCTTCAGAGGCTCTCCCTTGTCTCCTCTGAGTCTCATCTACTGCCCCAGCCCCTCCTTCTACCTCCTGCTGCCCCAGAGTGGTCCTCAGTCACTCACTATGTTCACACCCTGAGCCCAGGTCCCCATGCTTCCCATAACTGCAATGTCCTCTCCCCTCGTCATCCTGGAAAATCACCCTTCATGGAGCTCCCTCCTCCAGGAAATCTTCCGTGGCTTCACCAGAGGATTTGGAGCACCTTCTCTGGGCCATCATGTTCCCCATAACAGACGTATCACCATGCACAGTAACTGCCCATAGAGGTAGCCAAGACATATTTATTTATCACCTGCCATGTCCAACCTGGATAGCATATTCAAAAGGAGAGACATTATTTTGCCAACAAAGGTCCGTCTAGTCAAGGCTATGGTTTTTCCTGTGGTCATGTACGGATGTAAGAGTTGGACTGTGAAGAAAGCTGAGCACTGAAGAATTGATGCTTTTGAATTGTGATGTTGGAGAAGACTCTTGAGAGTCCCTTGGACTGCAAGGAGATCCAATCAGTCCATTCTGAAGGAGATCAGCCCTGGGTGTTCTTTGGAAGGAATGATGCTAAAGCTGAAACTCCAGTACTTTGGCCACCTCATGCGAAGAGTTGACTCATTGGAAAAGACTCTGATGCTGGGAGGGATTGGGGGCAGGAGGAGAAGGGGACGACAGAAGATGAGATGGCTGGATGGCATCACTGACTTGATGGAGGTGAGTCTGGGTGAACTCCAGGAGTTGGTGATGGACAGGGAGGCCTGGTGTGATGCGATTCATGGGGTCGCAAAGAGTCGGACGCGACTGAGTGACTGAACTGAACTGAACCCTTCTAGGTCCTGAGGACACCGCGTTGGGCAGGCTCACCAGGCTCAGCCTCACAGAGACAGTGGTGCCAGCCTTGGAGGGAACCAAGTGAGAGGAAGTGGTGGCGGGTGTTCGGTGCAGTGGACCAGCACATTTACCTGGGGAAACAGTGCAGAGACCAAGAATGAAGGGTACGGAGGGAGGGGAGGGTCTGTAGGCTGATTCCAGTTTCCAACCTTCCCATCTCTTGCACACTGACTGATGCTTCTTGAGCTCACATCACATCTGTCACACTTTTTAGAGTAAGGATCATAGTATTTCAATGTCTGTTCAGGGGCCTGTGTTAGCATATTCATGCGGCTGCTTCACCTGAGGCTCCATAGGCTTGTCAGAGCAAGATCAGAGGTCAGCCTTACATCCCAAAGGAAAGTTGGGGCTGGCAGAGGGTCCAAAGTCCCTTCCGTCTCACTGTTCTGTCTTCCCTGGGACATCACCCTAGTCCACGTTTGGGACCCCATCCTCATATCTGCAACCCAGCTTGCAAGAGGGGAAAGGGACAGGAAGCAGAGGGGGTCAGCTTCCTTATAAGTATGTGAGAGCATCACACCTGCCAGCATCTCATTGGCCAGCACTTAGTCACATGACCACAACTCACTGCAAAGGAGCCTGGGGAATGCAGTCTCCAGCTCAGGGGAGACTATTAGATACTAGACTAGGGAAATTAGAGGGAGAATGTATATTAGAGGCTACATTTTAGTCTTTCCATCAGACTACAAGTTTAGAAGGAAATGGCTGTGTAGTTATCTTTCATTCAGTAGCACTAGCACAAGTCCAGATGCACAATAGTTTCTTGGTAAACATTAGATGCTAACATAATAAATTAACATAATAAAGGAAAAATATCTTAACAATTTTTTCTTTACTAAACAAACAAAAATCTTACAGGATGTAGGGCTGCCTCAATGGAGTGGTGTAACCTTCAAGTGCCTTGGATGTGTAACGAGCAATACATGAACTTTGAGTAATTATCTATAGGACAAGATCTCCAAAGAACAAGGTTTTGCCCAAAGAATAAGTTTTGGCCTCTTGTTTCTGTGGCACATGCATTTGGGGGAAAAAGGTTAAAGATTTTTAAAAAGAAAAATTGTTCAAGGCTTTCCAGTGGTAGAGTGGTTAAGAATCCACCTTGCAATGCAGGGGACATCAATACCTGGTCTGGAAAGATCCCACATGCCTCAGGGCAACTAAGCCTGTGTGCCACAATTAATGAGCCCATTTGTCACAATTACTGAAGCCAATGTGTCTTAGAGCCCACTCTCCACAACAAGAGAAGCCACCACAATGAGAAGCCCATGCAATGCAACTAGAGAGTGTCCCCTGCTCTCCACAACTAGAGAAAGCCCATGCACAGCAATGAAGACCCAGCAGCCAAAAATAAGTAAATAAATAAATATTTTAAAAAATTGTTTACCAGTGGAGCAAGGGAAGGAGGGAAGGGCAAGATAGGAGTATAGGATTAAGGGATAAAAACAATTATTTATAAAATAGGCAATCAACAAAGATGTTCTGCCCAGGTAATTACAGCCATTGTGTTAAGTTGCTTCAGTCATGTCCTACTCTGTGCAACACTATGGACTGCAGCCTCCCAGGCTCCTCTGTCCATGAGGATTCTCTGGGCAAGAGTACTGGAATGGCTTGCCATGTCCTCCTCCAGGGGATCTTCCCCACCCAGGGATCAAACCTGCATCTCTTACTTCTCTTGAATTGGTAGGCAGGTTCTTTACCAGGAGTGCCACCTGGGAAGCCCAAATACAGTCATTCCCGTGTGATAACATTTAATGGGGTATAATCTGTATAAATACTGAATCACTCTGCTGTAGCCTGAATCTATGGTAGTATTGTAAATCAAGTATACTTCAGTTTAAAAAAATTTCTCAACCAGAATACCATTGACAAACCTAAAGTTTACAAAACCCATTTGCCGGTTAGATGCACACACACACATTCCATTACCTTACAAAAGACTAAAAAATAAATTTAACTAAACCTTGAAATGAAATACAGACCAAGCATGGGAATTTAATTCCTGGGAGGAACCTTAATAAAGCCACTTGTGGCTGAAAATGAGGCCACTAATGAAATAATTTCCAGGAGTGTCTGGACATATTACACAGAAATGAAGAGTGCTCACTGGTAGCTACTTGAACAATCCATTGCTAGTAGATGATAAAAAGAGGAATTCTCTAAAGCTCTCAGTCAGACTTGAGAGACCCACTGGGGATCTGGAGCTTGGGGCTATGGAAATTCCAGAAATATTCACAGGCCTTTATCCTGGGGCTGCCGAGAAATTGTCCAGACCATGTGACCATCAGGATTTTATTGGCATGTCTCCCACCTGGGATGTTTCTCTTTCACATAACCCACTTCTCAACAGCATAGCTGCCTTCATGTTCAGGGCAGAGATTCGGGCTTCATCCATGATTTCCCCCTTTGCTTCATCCTACATCCAGTATCTTATAAATCCTTGACCTCAAATGCATAGTGACTTAGTTTATTTCCCCCTAGCAGCTGGCCTGGAGCACAGATTCAAGGTCACGTGTATTTGGGAAGGGATCTCAGTAAACACTTTAGGGGCATGGGGGAACAAGGTCGTAGAGGGTCTGTTATGAAGTCAGTTACCTCTGTGTGCAATTAGAGCTTGGTCCCACCAGGGAATCACATTCAGTGTGGACACTCTTGCAGTTTCTCCCCTCCTAAGGGGCAAAGGAGTAGGAATGCTGATACACTGAATCTTGTCATTCATCAGCTGGGGGCTGTGCTTGCGGACACGCTCTGTCTACCAGCAGTGAGCATCAGGGGATATGCCTGAAGGACACTTTGGGGAAGAATGGGACATATTCACTATCTTGATCATGATGATGTTTTCACGGGGATACAGGTACATCAAAACTCATCAAAGTGCACATTTTAAATGTGAGCAGATTGTTGTATGTCAATTTTTTCTCAACAAAGCTTGTTATAAAAGTTCCAAGGACTTCTTACAAGAATTAAATTAAAAATCCAAACCCCTTCCTTTTGCCTGAAACTCCATATAGTGGCCTCACCCACTTTGTCTCCCACACCTCCTCCCAAGAAGCTGCTCCTCTCTCTCCTGGCCCACCCCAGTCCTCACCCAGCTCCTCTGCTCTTTCTATCCCTTCTTTTCTGGATCACTTTTCCCCAAAATCAATCTCAGCTATCAACTTTCAGAGGGGCTTTTTTTCTGACTGCTCACTCTAAATTAGAAAGTGCGCATGCACACACACACTTATAGATTTATGCACTAACACCTCCACCCACACATACCATAACACATCTGCACATCTACACCTCCACACACACCTCCACATTCATATACATGTGCACACACACCTATACATGCAAGTGCACACACAAACACACATCTATCTATCACATCACCCTGCATCATTGTCCTCAGCACACACATCAACACCTGGAGTCACAATGTCCATGATTGTGTCCCATGATCACTGTGGGGCTCCTCCCCCTCTAGAGTATCAACTCCAACAGGGCAAGAACTTATGTGACCTGGTCAATGTCTCCTTCACAGTTTCTGGAAACTTCCTTACCGTGCCGGAGGTACTCAATGCACATTTGTTGGGTGATGGAGGTTTTGTCTTCAGCAAGGTTGAAGTTGTAGCAGTGACCCCATCCCCTGGGTGGAGACTGTGTCACACCCACTGAACACCATCATCAGTGTCCCTACCATGTGGGCCCCTTCTATCTCCTCTTCCTCCAATTCTGCACATATCACACTGATCACAGTCCCTTGTGATGTGTGTTAGTACAGACCTGTTCTAGCCTCCTTGTTAAATACAAGGCCAAGGCCAATTCTTGGACTCAGTTTCCTCATGGAGATGAAGGATGACACCACACCTGTCTCATATGCCGGTGTGAAGATGAAGGTCACACGTGAGCTCCTGGTGGTCCTGACACCCAGCCATATCTTAGCAATGCTGGTTATTCCCACATACCAACCTCTAGCCTGCTCCCAGGGTCTGCAGGGTGAATTTGTGCATGATCACTCCAGGTGGGTGGGGCATGTGCCCCATCCCCAGTGGTCATGGAAAACACTTGTATTAATTTATTAACCTGGACACTGACCAGTGGCAGGTGTGGAGTGGTTCTGTCTGAATGCAAATATGAATATTTATTCTACTTAACCTTTTATAAACTGATTTCTACGGTTATCTCTTTAAATATGTATTTGTTGTTGTTCAGTTGCTCAGTCCTGTTTGACTCTTTGCGACCCCATCAACTTCAGCACACCAGGCTTCTCTGTCCTTCACTATCTACCAGAGTTTGCTTAAACATGTATATCTTCTCTTAAATTTATAATGTCAACAACCGCATAAATATGTCAATATGTATGTGTTTCTGAGCATGTCACTTCAACAGTTGCATACACCTCCCCACATCTTACTGACTTGAGTGGTTAGCAACACAATTTCAAGCACCTTGTTTACAAATAGCGAGTTCTGCACTTAGAGGTGAGCCCACTTAACAGAAACACTCTAAACCATGTTCATTAGCTGTGAAAAACCATAGAAGAAAAGTGTTTGAGAGCCCAGAGGAGAGATTAAATGGATGCCAAGATCAGAATAAAATTCCCCATCTCTGAAACAGAAGAAAGAACACTGAAACACAAATAAATAAATGAATACTTTTGAAAAAGACTGATTGGAATTGATGTAAAAAGTAAACACATCAGAACTAATAAAAACATATGTACCTGAAGCAAATAAAAAACAAACCCTAATCCTTGCAGAAGAGGATGTTCTAGGAAGCATGGGTTCCAGTACTTAGCCCTGGAACAGAAGATACAGGGCGATAGCTAAATATGGTTGTGAAGGAAAATTTGCCTGCTGCCCAAGACTCCCAGTCTATTATAAAATTTGCTTTCGATGGATGCACACAGAGGTTTGCAGCAGTCACATAGAACACCCATGTCTCAGTGCTAAAAATAAGTCCATTTCTCACCCAAGCTTTGTGTCAATCAGGGACTGACAGGGGTACTTTGCTTTCCACAGTCACCACAAGACCCAGGCCGCTGCTGCCAGTCACCATGTCAGAGGCTGGAGGAGCTCGACAAGGATGTCAGATGCTCTGGGTTAGAAGGAACTCATGACCTCCATAACAGCAATAATGGGATAACGGCAATCCTGTTATTCCAGGTGGGTGAGACCAACTCCAAGACATGGGAATGAGATGAGCGCTCTTCTTTGGGGCTCTGTCCCGTGCTGTGGGGGCACAGAGAAGGGAGCATCAGGAGCAGACAGGGGTCTGGAGGAGCTTCTTGGGAGGGGGGAAGCCTCAGGAGAGGCAGGCACTCCCTTGAAGAGGGGGTCATAAAAGTCTGAGCCTCAGGCATTTCTGGAAGTGGGTGGAGGTCTGAGTGCTCTGTGGGACTCAGCTCTTGTCTTTTGGGCTTCCTGCTCCTTAGCTGCTGATGTGGAGTCTCCCCAGCAGCACTGAAGTCAGATGCAGGGCAGCCAGCCTGGGCACTTTCTCCATCTGAGGACATACCTGCCACCGCAGGGGTGTGTTCATCTAGCTAGGACCAGGGCTATTGTAGCCCTGCTTAGACCTTACTTCTGGGAGCCGTTCCCAGCTGAATTTCTCATTGTGATTCTAGAGCTTTCTGAGCTTTGCATCTCATTAGACTGCATTTCTGCTTTCTATAATGAGTGGAGAATCCCAGGTCTGGGGTTTTGCTTCCGTACACACAGCCATAGTCTGCAAGTCGCTGATACCTTGGGCATCTGTGGATGATTCATCAGCTTTCAACTTCATGAATCACATTAAAATTTCGAATTTCATTAGAGCCTCAAGACCATCCAGAGCTCAGTATAATTTATAGTAGGTCAATGCACAAAGACTTAAATCTTCATACGGATACACTCGGGTCTAAACCTTAAAATATCAAAGTACCATTTTAAGGAGCACACTACAGGTAGGCTCAGAGAAGCATTAGTCCGTGACGGGGCTGTGAGGAGCCTGGTAGGAAATCTTCAGGACCAGAGAAAGGGCAGGACAGGGGGCAGGGTGGTCGAGTTTTGGCCAGAACTGTATAGGATGCTGTAGTCCCAGTGGGTCCCAGGCTCTGGCTGAGGTCAGCAGGTCTCAAAGATGCATGCCCAGGACCAGAAGTGAGAAGGAAAGGCCCCAGGTGCAATTCCCTCTTCTGCTTTCAGGGTCCCCATGCCAGGGTAGCAGGCAGCCTCCAGGGCACTGACATAGATTCGGTGGAGGACATATCCCAGCATCCACCTCTCCTCAGAATGCCTCAAGTTTCACCAGGGAATTAGCCTCCCAAGCTCAGAGCTGTGATCCAGGCAGAGCACCCTTGGCTCCAGGTCAGGTCAAGTAAAGCCCTGCCCTGATTTCAGTGATTGGTCCAGAGCTGGTCACATGGCCTCAGCTTATCCAATCAGAGTGAGCATTAGGCTTTGCTCCAGGCTGGGAGGACACACATGAACAGGGCACAGAGAACACTCACACAGTGACACATAGGCAGCAACACACACATGACATATACATGTAACACAAGATGGAAATGTTCAGGTAACACATAGAAAGCTGGATTCAGGTATCACAGACAGCATGCACAATCAGTCCACGGTGTAACAGTAACATACATAGGCAATACACCCATCACCCAAGTGAGTACACATGTAGACTGCTCCCCAAACAGGTGACACACAAGTAGCACATGTACCACATGAGAAAATACTAAAAGAGTCTCACCCAGGTAGCACACACACAGAGACAGCACACACACACAGGAGATGCATAGTTCAGTTCAGTTCAGTCACTCAGTTGTGTCTGACTTTCTGTGACCCCATGAATCGCAGTATGCCGGGCCTCGCTGTCCATCACCAACTCCCAGAGTTCACTCAGACTCATGTCCATCGAGTCAGTGATGCCATCCAGCCATCTCATCCTCTGTCATCCCCTTCTCCTCCTGCCACCAATCCTTCCCAGCATCAGAGTCTTTTCCAATGAGTCAACTCTTCACATGAGGTGGCCAAAGTACTGGAGTTTCAGCTTTAGCATCATTCCTTCCAAAGAACACCCAGGGCTGATCTCCTTCAGAGTGGACTGGTTGGATCTCCTTGCAGTCCAAGGGACTCTCAAGAGCCTTCTCCAACACCACAGTTCAAAAGCATCAATTCTTCGGCACTCAGCTTTCTTCACAGTCCAACTTTCACAGTAGCAAGAAGGGAACATGGGATCAGGTAACATGGTTGCAACAGAGTAGCTTAAATGTAGCTCACAGGTAGTACATACAAAGATGACATCTGGGAACAGGGTACAGGAAACACCCACAGATAAGATACTCACACAGAAGATACACGAGGAGCACAGAGATCACAAGCAAAAGGCCCACATAATGGCACACACAGGTGACAAACAATGTTACACATGCAGGGTGAGCTTAGGTAACACACATCATCAGCAGCCCTTAACACCCATGGGAAATTCACATTGGAATGAGACAATGAAGGCAGTTCCCACAGGTAACACTTTCGACAGGAAAATTGCACACAACCTAAAAGTTTGAGAGTTATGTTTTACTCAGTAGAAATTTTTAGGATTTAAGCCCAGGAGGCAGCATCTCAAGTAATCCTGAGAGAACTACTCTGAGGAGGCAAGGGGAAGAACCAGGTTATATAGTTTTGCAACTAAGGGCAGGTAGTATGAACATTAAAAGATTATTGTTAATTAAAGAAAACCAAATATCCCAAGTTAAGGAATTTAGTGTTCTCTATGTATGGGGAAAATGCAAGGGTCTGGGATCACTGAACTCATTCCTTTTGTATGCACCTCAGCTATCTGGGACCAGTTATCTTGTGTTTTCACATCCTGAGCTTCCTTTCCTCAGGGCTCACCATTAGGAGTGGCTGCAATCTGATGGCTGCTAGATGGCAGGTATTCTCTTTCTTCTTGAATTCTTCAGGACTCACCAGTTCATACTTAAGGGCTACAATCACTGATGACTGTGACATCCTTGTTTACTAATATGGATGGAAGTATTCCATTCTCACACTCCCAGGACACACACCTGCTGGTTACCCACCTGGGCAGCACATATGTGACATGTACTCAAGCTGACTTCAGCCCCCGAATCACACACAAAGGTTGGGAAAGGGCCAGATATGGGCCCAATATTTCTTGCCCACCTGACAGTCAGATGTTGGGGAGACACACTATGTTTGGAAAATAGGGGTGGGGGCAGAGAAGAGCCAGCAGCTCGGCTGTAGTGTCTGGTCATGAGAGATGGATGTAGTCTGTGTCTCCTTGATATGCATGTGTGCTTCTTGTGTCTGACTCTGCAATGCTATGGACTGCAGCCCACCAGGATCCTCTGTGCATGGGGATTCTCCAGGCAAGAATGCTGGCGTGAGTTTCCATGCCCTCCTCCAGGGGATCTTCCCAACCCAGGGATTGACCCTGTGTCTCCTGTGGCTCCTGCATGCAGGCAGATTCTTTGCCACTGAGTCACCGGGGAAGCCCTTTGTATAACGTGTCATAATTCTAAATCATAATCCTTTGATCTTCCACAGACAAGACAATGAAGATGTTTAAATCAAACAACTTTTGTGAGTTGATTTCTCTTTCAACTTCCTGGGTGCAATAAATACTTTTTTTCAGTGAAACCTTTATCTCTTCCTTTAAAAAAAAAAAAAAGAGCTTATGTGGATTTCCTCCTGCACTTACTTAATAAATCTTGCCTGGTGATACTTTGCTGCCAAGGCCTGTGCAGGTGCCCCCCAGTTGTCAGAAAGTGGATCACTCAGCCATGTCCAACTCTTTTCCACCCCAAGGACTGCCAATCCATGGAATTCTCCAGGCCAGAAAACTGGAGTGGGTAGCCATTCCCTTATCCAGAGGATCTTCTCAATCCAGGGATTGAACCTAGGTCTCCCACACTGCATGTGGATTCTTTACCACATGAGCCACCAAGGAAGCCCAATTATTGGAAGTGGGCTTAATTGGGATGTTGTGACTGCTGAGTCACAATGTAGAGAGCCCTCAGGTGGTAGGAGGCCCTGGGCATCCCCAGGAATTGGGATGTGCTGGTGTTCCATGAAGGAACACTGGTGTTTCCTGCATCCACCCTAACAGCTCAGAGAAAAGACAAAGCCAGGGACCCTCATGAAGAGGTTGTTGATGAAAGATGGGGAGTGATGCTGCACTTGGACTTTCTATCCTGGGAGGATTTTTATGCAGTGACCTGGAAAGGCTCTCCCTGCTGTAGGTCAGCACTCACAAAGCTGTGGATAACTTGCCAGGCCGGGGCCAATGGAGGAAGGTAACCCTGCGAGGTGGAGTCATCTGTTGGGTCCCTGAGGGAAGCTCTCACCCCGGCTGGGGTGAGGAGGCTGTTTCACACATGTTGCTGGGAGGCCACTCTGAGCTCCCCCTCCCTTTGCTTCATGCAAAAGTGCCCTCTTCCTACACAGAGTAGTAGGAGAGCAGAGAAAATTTTTAAGCTCTGGATGAAAATCCATTAAATTTCTAAGTGTCCCCAAATTTTCTGGTGCTTGGCACTGGCCAGAGTCCAGGTCTGTAGCTTGGACCTAGAGAATCTTGACCTGTCCCTGGTGGAGACTGTGACCCATGAGCAGAGAATAGCCTTGGACTCGGCTTGCTTGGGACATCACTAACACTTCTGTTCAGCCATGATGGAACTGGGACCCTCGCCCTCTGCACCCAGACTCCAGACATCCCCAGTGCCGCCCAGCATGGACAAGCTTGGGAGCTGGACCATCCTTACCACAGTTCTGTTCAAGTTGATGCTCTTTCCAGCTCCCAGTATGTCATCGGTCCCCAGTGATCCTGGCAGAGCCTGGAGAATGGAAAAGGAAGTACCTGCATGGATTTAAAATGCAGCAAGGCTTTGAAAGCCATCAAAGTCAATTCCAGTTTCAAGAACAAAAGACATTTCATGGAACATCATTGCAATTACCTTGTGTTATAATATCAGCACTTAGTCCCTCTTAGCCTCCTCTCCATCTTCTCATTTCTTATGCATGATCTTAGCAGAGTGACAGCTGCCTTAGCTTTAATTAAAAGCTCGTAATGTTCAAGTGCATTTAGAAGGGAAAGGGACACAGGTGCCCTTTGAGGATAATTATGTTCGTGTTATAGCCCATGTACTACACCCCAGGTGGTGCACAGCTCAGCCACATGCCCACCATGGACCTTGCTAGAGCTTTGCTGCCCACTGCACATGCTGAGTGGGTCCAAGAACAAGTGCCCTCCCAATCAGGTCATCAAGACTGTCTACATCCTCAAGACCAGTGTGAGGTCACAGAGTGCCTGTAGCCCTTCCTGCTGAAGCCCTGATGGTCACTCAGGAAGCCTGAGGCAGCACCTCATAGTCTGTGTGCTGGGGTGTCTCTCTCCCTCCTGTGATCTCTGTGATGTTGGCCAGAGTCACAAGCCTTTTATTCCCAGGGAACAAGCTGCCCCTGAGCAGTCAGAGCATTCCATTCATTCATTTATTATGCATTTTCTGAGGACCCAGACTCTGACCTTGGTATTGAAGATACGTGTACTGCATTGTGTTCGGCTCTATGTAGGCCTACCGACTATAGCCCACCAGTCTCCTCTGTCCACACAAATCATGGCAAAACAGACACATCCTCTGCCCTCAAACTCACAGGCCAGAAAGGGATACAGAAAAGGAGTCACTCATCTAAAAATGCAGAATGGCAGACTGTAATGTATAATGGGACAGAAGATGATGGAGGGTTTGGGAATATATAATAAGGAAGTTCAGGGAGCTGACATCTGGAGGATGTGCAGCCAAAGGATGGGTCATTCCAAGCAGAGAGAACAGCAGGTGCAAAGGTCCTGAGGTGAGAGGATGCCAACCATCTAGATACAAAAGTCACTGTACCCAAACCTGACACTGACATGGGGCTAACTGTCCGCACAGTGCTTGCTGCTTTAAACACACCTCCTTGTTGGATCTTCATCCAGCCTGCAGAGTCAAGAAAACTTAACGAGCCATTAATAGCAGGTCCATGCTGTAGATGAGGTGTTGAGGGTAAGTAACTTGCCTGTGTTTATACAGCTCACAAGTGGCTGGGCCACTGTCTGAACCAGGCCATCTGGCTCCTGGTGCTGAACTGGAAGATCTCTCAGAGTAGATTGAGCTCTAAGTGGAGATGAACAAAATGTGCAGGGACTGGGTGTAGGCAGGACCAAAGCCAGAGGAAGACCAGCAGGCCATTGTATCTCAGGATACTTTCTATCATGAGCAACACCAAACCTAAACCAAACCAACTTACGTGAAAAGACACTTCATTGGTGCACTTAGCTGGAGAGTCTAGGGTGGATGTCAGGCTTGGTTTGATCCACAGACTGCCATGAAATCACCAGGATCCATTCTTTCCTCTCCTCCAGTGGCTGCCTCTGTCCAGAAACTCAAACCTCTTCCTGATTCATGATTCAAAAGACTCAAAAAGCTAACCATTTTGTCACAGCCATTCAAGCTGAAGACCAGGGTTTCTTATGTATAGGCTGGAGAGTGCTGGCTTGAGTCACATGACCTTTCCTGAATCAATCACTGTGGTTCAGATGGAAGCTCTAATTGGCTCAGGCCTGGAAGGTGTTACCCAACCCACAGAGCCCACATCTGGGGTCCTAGGCAATAGGGAGATGCTCCAGGGGTGAACAGAGACCAAGATAGGAAAGAGAGAAAGGGAGGCTGGGCACACAACAAACAAATGTCACTCTCAGGCCATTCAGACACGTGTTGGTTCACAGAAGGGGCCCCCATATGTGGAGGCAAGAAGAGACTAAAGGAAGACACAGACCCCTCCAGACTGGTAGCTTAGTCAGTTCAGTTGCTCAGTCAAGTTCAACTCTTTGTGACCCCATGGACTGCAACACATCCTGTCTATCACCAACTCCCAGAGCTTGTTCAAACTCATGTGCATCAAGTCAGTGATGCCATCCAACCATCTCATCCTCTATCATCCCCCTCTCCTCCTGCCTTCAATCTTTCCCAGCATCAGGGTCTTTTAAAATGAGTCAGTTCTTCCCATCAGGTGGCCAAAGTATTGGAGTTTCGCTTCAGCATCAGTCCTTCCAGTGAATATTCAGGACTGATTTCCTTTAGGATTTACTGGTTGGATCTCCTGGCAGTCCAAGGGACTCTCAAGAGTATTCTCCAACACCACAGTTCAAAAGCATCAATTCTTTGGCACTCAGCTTTCTTTATAGTCAAACTCTCACATCCACACATGACTACCGGAAAAACCATAGCTTTGACTAGATGGATCTTTGTTAGCAAAGTAATGTCTCTGCTTTTTAATATGCTATCTGGGTTGGTCATAGCTTTTCTTCCAAAGAGCAAGCATCTTTTAATTTCATGGCTGCAATCACCATCTGCAGTGATTTTGGAGCCCAAGAAAATAAAGTCTCTCGCTGTTTCCATTGTTTCCCCATCTATTTGCCATGATGGGAAAGTGATTGAGACCAGATGCCATGATCTTAGTTTTTTGAATGTTGAGTTTCAAGCCAACTTTTTCACTCTCCTCTTTCACTTTCATCAAGAGGCTCTTCAGTTCCTCTTTGCTTTCTGCCATAAAGGTGGTGTCCTCTGCATATCTGAGGTTATTGATATTTCCCAGCAATCTTGATTGCAGCTTGTGCTTCATCCATCCTAGCATTTTGCATGATGTACTCTGCATATAAGTTAAATAAGCGGGGTGACAATATACAGCCTTGACGTACTCCTTTTCCAATTTGGAACCAGTCTGTTGTTCCATGTCCAGTTCTAACTGTTGTTTCTTGACCTCCATACAGATTTCTCAGGAGGCAGGTCAGGTGGTCTGGTATTCCCATCTCTTGAAGAATTTTCCATAGTTTGTGGGACCGGTAGGTGGTGGATTTAACAAACAAGGGGACCTACACATGGCTGTCTTAAGTGGCTGTAAGATGAGTATATCTTCTCATCCACCTGCCAGAATCTTGTAAGTTTATACAGAGGACATAACAGGGTTAAGTCAAGTCATGATCATGCCCAGATGGTCTCAGCCACATCTTCCCTCTCATGGCTGCTTCCTTGAAAATGGCTGCAACTGTGGGAACGTGGGCAGAAAGTACCTTCCAAAGACAGGACAGGGCTAGGAGCCTCCAGCTGTCCAGGGGCCAGGTGGCAGGTTAATCCATGGTCACATTCCCTCCATGACTAGAGGGAGGATGTGCATGCATGCTAAGTCGCTTCAGTCATGTCTGACTCTTTGCGACCCTATGAACTTAGTCCACCAGGCTCTTTTGTCCATGGGATTCTCCGAACAAGAACACTGGAGTGAGTTGCCATGCCCTCCTCCAGGGGATCTTCCTGACCCAGGGATCGAACTCGCTTTTCTATGTCTCCTGCATCAGCAAGCAGGTTCTTTACCACTTAGTGCCACCTTGAAAGAAGATCAGGATGTGTTCGCTGAGCCTCTGGCTCTGGAGAGGAAGGTCAGAGGGTGGTTCTGAGAACCCACCAGCTCTAGAGGTAGGAGGGCTGTGAGTTACCCCAACAGCTCTCCACCCACCGTGTGCTCAGGTTTAAGCCCCAGAGCCCAAGCTGGGGAGGGGTTTTACACTGGGGGCTCTCAAAGCGGCTACACATTAGAATCATCAGGGAGGCTTTTGAATGGCAGGATCCTGGCTCCCACTTTCAGAGGTCCTGCTGCAGTTGACTTGGGGAACAGCCTAGAAGTCAGAATTGTACATCTATCCTGGTGACTCCTCCATGCAACTAAGACTGATCCATGTGTAGTCCTCCACAAGCTCAGATAGTATCTCCATGCCCCAAACACCATTCAAGGATCCCACCCTGTTTTAATGCATTTTGTAAGAAAACTGTTGGTTTTACCACCTACTTAGCTTTCTGTTGATTTTTCTTATTTTTCCCGGGGCTTCTTCAGAGCATCCTGGGAAGAAATCAGTATGTGACCTGAACAGTGCCTTTTTTCTTTTGCTCTGTTGATTTGTTCAAGATTTTCTGGGTGGCAGTGACACTATTATTGGGGCGAGATAAGCCCTGTATGGTCAATGACTGAGAGAGGTGGTCAGAGAAATAGCCTCTGGGATATTCCCAAGAGGGGTTCCCAGGTGGCACAGTGGTAAAGAATCTGCCTGCCAATTCAGGAGATGCAGGTGAGATGCAGTTTTGATCCCTGGTTCAGGAATATCCCCTGGAGTAGGAAATGACAATATGTTCCAGGATTTCTTGCCTGAAAAAGTCCATGGACAGAGGAGCCTGACAGGCTACAGTCCGTGGGTTGGCAAAGATTCAGACACAACTGAACACACACATAGTCCCAAATGCATTTGGTGCAACTGGTCAAAGATGTTTACTCCCATCCTCTCCATCCATCCATCCATCTAACCACAGGGACCAGCTTATGATTCAATGCTACTTCCGGTTGTCTGTGGGGAGGGAGCTGATGGTCCAGGATTCAGAGGCGTCCAGACCCACAGCCCCCAGGAAAGGATGAAGGGAGGCACATCCTGACTGAGACAGGACCACATTTACTTAGAACTGACTTAGATGGATAGAATGTGGCCCACTAGAGAAGGGAATGGCAAACCACTTCAGTATTCTTGCCTTGAGAACCTCATGAACAGTATGAAAAGGCAAAATGATAGGATACTGAAAGGGGAACTCCCCAGGTCAGTAGGGGCCCAATAAGCTACTGGAGATCAGTGGAGAAACAACTCCAGAAAGAATGAAGGGATGGAGCCAAAGCAAAAACAATACCCAGTTGTAGATGTGACTGGTGATAGAAGCAAGGAACGATGCTGTAAAGAGCAATATTGCATAGGAACCTGGAATGTCAGGTCCATGAATCAAAGCAAATTGGAAGTGGTCAAATAAGAGAAGGCAAGAGTGAACATCGACATTCTAGGAATCAGCAAACTCAAATGGACTGGAATGGGTGAATTTAACTCAGATGACCATTATATCTACTACTGTGGGCAGGAATCCCTCAGAAGAAATGGAGTAGACATCATGGTCAACAAAAGAGTCCTAAATGCAGTACTTGGATGCAATCTCAAACACGACAGAATGATCTCTGTTCATTTCCAAGGCAAACGATTCAATATCACAGTAATCCAAGTCTATGCCCCAACCAGTAACGCTGAATAAGCTGAAGTTGAACGATTTTTTGAAGACCTACAAGCTCTTTTAGAACTAACACCCAAAAAAGATGTCCTTTTTATAAAAGATGTCCTGTTATAGGGGACTGGAATGCAAAAGTAGGAAACCAAGAAACACCTGGAGTAACAGGCAAATTTGGCCTTGGAATACGGAATGAAGCAAGGCAAAGACTAATACAGTTTTACCAAGAGAACCCACTGGTCATAGCAAACACCCTCTTCCAACAACACAAGAGAAGACTCTACACATGGACATCACCAGATGGTCAACACTGAAATCAGACTGATTATATTCTTTGCAGCCAAAGATGGAGAAGTTCTATACAGTCAGCAAAAACAAGACCAGGAGCTGACTGTGGCTCAGATCATGAGCTCCTTATTGCCAAATTCAGACTGAAATTGGAGAAAGTAGGGAAAACCACTAGACCATTCAGGTATGACCTAAATAAGTGAGAAATAGATTTAAGGGATGAGATCTGATAGAGTGCCTGATGAACTATGGACTGAGGTTCATGACATTGTATAGGGGACAGGAATCAAGACCATCCCCATGGAAAAGAAATGCAAAAAAGCAAAATGGCTGTCTGGGGAGGCCTTACAAATAGCTGTGAAAGAAGAGAAGTGAAAAGCAAAGGAGAAAAGGAAAGATATAAGCTTCTGAATGCTGAGTTCCAAACAATAGCAAGGAGTGATAAGAAAGCCTTCCTCAGCGATCAATGCAAAGACACAGAGGAAAATGACAGAATGGGAAAGACTAGAGATCTCTTCAAGAAAATCACAGATATCAAAGTAACATTTCATGCAAAGATGGGCTCAATAAAGGACAGAAATGGTAAGGACCTAACAGAAGCAGCAGATATTAAGAAGAGGTGGCAAGAATACACAGAAGAACTGTACAAAAAAGATCTTCAACACCCAGATAATCACGATGGTATGATCACTCCCCTAGAGCCAGGTATCCTGGAATGGGAAGTCAAGTGAGCCTTAGAAAGCATCACTATGAACAAAGCTAGTGGAGGTGATGGAATTCCAGTTGAGCTATTTCAAATTCTGAAAGATGATGCTGTGAAAGTGCTGCACTCAATATGTCAGCAAATTTGGAAAATTCTGCAGTGGCCCCAGGACTGGAAAAGATCAGTTTTCATTCCAATCCCAAAGAAAGGCAATGCCAAAGAATGCTCAAACTACCACACAATTGCACTCATCTCACATGCTAGCAAAGTAATGCTCAAAATTCTCCAAGCCAGGCTTTAGCAATATGTGAACTGTGAACTTCCAGATGTTCAAGCTGGTTTTAGAAAAGGCAGACGAACCAGAGACCAAATTGCCAACATCCACTGGATCATGGGAAAGCAAGAGAGTTCCAGAAAAAGATCTATTTCTGCTTTATTGACTATGCCAAAGCCTTTGACTGTGTGGATCACAATCAACTGTGGAAAATTCTGAAAGAAATGGGAATACCAGACCACCTGATCTGCCTCTTAAAAAATCTGTATGCAGGTCAGGAAGCAACAGTTAGAACTGGACAAGGAACAACAGACTGGTTCCAAATAGGAAAAGGAGTACGTCAAGGCTGTATATTGTCACCCTGCTTATTTAACTTCTATGCAGAGTACATCATGAGAAATGCTGGGCTGGAAGAAGCACAAGCTGGAATCAAGATTGCCAGGAGAAATCTCAATAACCTCAGTATGCAGATGACACCACCCTTATGGCATAAAGTGAAGAGGAACTAAAAAGCCTCTTGATGAGAGTGAAAGAGGAGAGCGAAAAAGTTGGCTTAAAACTCAACATTCAGAAAACGAAGGTCATGGCATCTGGTCCCATCACTTCATGGGAAATAGATGGGGAAACAGTGGAAACAGTGTCAGACTTTTATTTTTATTTTTTATACTTTACTTATTTCAAAATCACTGCAGATGCTGACTGCAGCCATGAAATTAAAAGATGCTTACTCCTCGGAGGGAAAGTTATGACCAACCTAGATAGCATATTGAAAAGCAGAGACATTACTTTGCCAACAAAGGTCCGTCCAGTCAAGGCTATGATTTTTCCAGTGGTCATGTATGGATATAAGATTTGGACTGTGAAGAAAGCTGAGTGCCAAAGAATTGATGCTTTTGAAGTGTGGTGTTGGAGAAGACTCTTGAGAGTCCCTTGAACTGCAAGGAGATCCAACCAGTCCATTCTGAAGGAGATCAGCCCTGGGATTTCTCTGGAAAGAATGATGCTAAAGCTGAAACTCCAGTACTTTGGCCACCTCATGCGAAGAGTTGACTCATTGGAAAAGACTCTGATGCTGGGAGGGACGGGGGGCATGAGGAGTAGGGGATGACAGAGGATGAGATGGCTGGATGGTATCACTGACTCGATGGATGTGAGTCTGAGTGAACTCCGGGAGTTGGTGATGGACAGGGAGGCCTGGTGTGCTGCTATTCATGGGGTTGCAAAGAGTTGCACATGACTGAGCGACTGAACTGAACTGACTTAAGATTGGGCATGGTACGATCAGCAATTTTGGTGGTAGAAATAGAGATTAATCTGGATGCTTACAAAAAGCTTCATTTTTGCAGGGCTCAAAATTTGAATCTGCTGCATATCAGGTGCATGGGAAGGGGATTCTTGAAAATGTGCTCCTGCTACTGATGAGAACACCAGGTTTCTCTCCCTGAGCAGCTAATGGGTGTATGGAGAAAAAAAGTCAGGACATGTCAGTGAGGGTCAGCCCCATTAGCCCGGTGCCCTGATTTCTGGAATACAAAGGTACACATTAAGTGTTCAGCAATGACTTGGCACCATGAATGCACGCAGTATGTTCTCAGCAATGACATAGGACTGTGGGTGTATACAGTAGGTACTCATAAGTGACACAGATGTAAACAGTAAGCACTTAGTGATGGTCTAGCCCTGTGGATCTATGCAGCAGATGCTCAGTAATTATCTGACATTATGAATGCACACAGTAGGTGTTCAATGATGGTCTGATCAGACACTTGGAGGGGTGTCATGATACAAGCAGTGCTCCTGAAACCCATGACAAGTAACGCATCCTCCAGGTGTGGAAGGTGTTCTAAAAACTACCCGCTGCAGCAGAGGTCACCTGTGTCAGTGAATAAAGTGACAGCCTGGCCCACAGAGGCTCTTATACATCACATGCTCCATTGCTGGTGATCCACTAACAGCCAACTGCACTCTCTGGGCATCGACTCTGTGCTGTTCTCTTCTGAGTATGATCCCACTGAAGTGTGAGAAGCACAGGACTGTTAGTCACCCTGGAAGCAAGTTTGTTTATAATAGGAAAATAGCCTATTATAGCCAAAATAGCCTCCATTTTCAACAACGTGGTACTGAACACCTAGACATCAATATAAGATGCTATTGATCCTACAGGCCACACCCAGCAAGAGTCTGCAGGGAGGAGACAAGGGATCCATTCATTGTTAAGAGCTCCCTGCTGATTCTGATTTTCACCAGAAGAGACCATCATCTCTAGAGGGGCTATTAAATGAAAGGCAAAAGTGAAGGCAAAGTCACATCATGTTATTGAACCAAAACACAGTTACAATAAAGTGCTGAGAGTCAGCCTATTTTCATTTAAAAGACTGAACTATCTGTGTATGTAGTAACACACAGGCATACTCTACACCAAAATAGCTCCTGTGGTTCTCTCCAGATGATATGATTATTGATTTTTTTCTTTCCTTTTGTTTTTATTTATTTTTGGTTGCACCGTTCTTCGTTTCTTTCTCAAGCTTTCTCTAGTTGTGGTGCCCGGGCTTCTAATTGCAGTGTCTTCTCTTGTTACAGAGCACAGGATCTAGGCACATGGGATTCCATAGTTGCAGTTCACAGGCTCTAGAGCATGAGCTCAGAAGTTGTAGCACCCGGGCTTAGTTGCTCCTCAGCATGTGGAATCTTCCCGGACCAGGGATCAATCACCTGATCCCTGCATTGGCAGACAGATTCCTTTCCACTGTGCCAGCAGGGAAGTCCTCCTTCCTTCTATTTTTAAAAAGAACTTTATAGATATATATCACTTAAAATCTTTCTACAATATGTATCTTGCAATAGTTACACTGAAAAGTACCAGATTACCTTCCAAACACAATGGGTGGCAACTGGATACCAGGGGATGTACAAACCAAGCGGAAAAAGAGTGGAACCCAAAACTTGATTTTATTCCCTGATTAAAGCCATGACAATAGATGCGAATTGGAAGTGAGTATAAAGAAGTATATTGAACAGGAGTTTGATGTTCACAGGCTGGTTGTAAAACTGCTCAAGCAACTATTTGAGAAAAATCTTAAACCAAGAAAGATAAATTGTGCCGTTGACATAAAGTTTGATCCATATTTCAAAAAAAAATAAATCATGTGTGGGACTGTTTTGCTCAGCAAGCAGCAGAAATCTTTACCTGGCTGGGAAGAGTACAGGCAGAAACATCAGAGGATGGATCCCAGAACTTGCCTGCTCCCAGCAGAACAGGGTGATAACAAGGACTGCGGGGCCCCAAGGAGCACTGAAGCAGGTGGAGAGACACCTTCTGATCCCAGCATCCTCAGCTGTGAGTGGGGTCAATTAGGCTCCCTGCCTGCAGCCTCCAGCTTGTAACCAAGCATCAGAAAACACAAAGAAAGCCACTCAAACCAACAATGTGAAAAACGTACTTTCCAGACTATTAATGTGTCTGCTGGATCCTTCCTGGGCTGCTGATATGCATCACTCATTGATGCCCCAACTTCCTGTCTTATAGGTGCAAGACTGCTGTGGAATGAAGTTCACAGGGGAAGCCAGACAAAGAAAGGTGATGTGTGGGGGAGCCCTCACTTCCCACCAGGCCTGCCACATGAAAATCCTCTCTATGGACTGCTCTTCTCCAGCAATTACTCTTGCAGCCCTGGGTGGAGGGACACTGGGCAGGAGCTGCCCTGGAGGGGACAGTGAGAATACCTGTACTGGAGCCCCAAGGCAGATGAGTTCTAAGCCCCTGCTTCCTCACATGTGGTCAGGGAGCTGCATACACATGTTATCCCGCGGGAGGCTGGTAATGCAGAATCCCAGGCTCCAGGCCCCAGCCCCAGCCCAGGGATCAGCATCTGCTGTGTCAGCAGCCCCAGGGAACTCATGAGCACATTGTTCTCTGAGGAGTTGAAAGGCAGCTGTTCTGTCCAGTCAGCACAGCACAGGAGGAAGAAATGCACCTGTTGTAGCTCCATCAGGTGGGGTAAGTCAATCATGAGCAACTGTAAACCACAATCCACAGGAGCTCACACAAGGCAGAAGCTACTCTCTCTCACAAAACCCAAGTGCAGGGAAATGTGGTCCAGGGCTAGCATCATTGTTCATGGTCATAAGAAAAGGAGGCTCCTCTATTTTGCTTCTAGAAATTCCTCAATGGCTGATACCTCCTCATGCTCCAAAATGGCTGCTTGAGCTCCAGCCTTTCTATCTACATTCTCCACTGCCTTATCTGACTCTACTCTCCTGACCTTCTTCAGCATCTCCAAGCTTTGGGACAAGCTTCACACAAAGCCACAACAGCTACAGCCTGTGTCCTTGGATGAATGCTAGGAAAATCAGAATAACTCCCAGCAGGGCCAGGTGTGAGCATTCTGTGTGCCCCATGCTCCCTACCCAATGTGGAAAGAGCCGGCTCAGTGTCCATCTATAGGACACAGCAGGGAGAGAAGGGAGAAAGTCAATACACTTAGGAAAGCTCTCTCACCCCCAGGGAATCTGTAAAACTAGGAATAGAACAAAGGGACAGATCTGTTTGTAATGTAATTGGCAAACACCACTTGTTAAGCTAATAGAATCAGAGGAGGCTCCAGAATATCCAATTATGTGAGTAGACTACACAGGATGCAGCAGTCAGGCCATTAGCTCATTTATCTGGACAAACTCCATAAGGTCCATTATTCTTCTTGATTAAATCTCCTCTAAGGATGCCTGGTGAGTGCATGGGGTGGGGGTGGCGGGACATAATCATATATGTCCAGGGGAGATACGAGGGCAGCAAGCAGTGCCTCCCAGGACCAGCGCATCCTAACAGCCCATCTTGCTCCCCACCCCTTCCCCTTGCTAGGAGCTGACTTTACCCACAGGCTCACTTACTCACCTAAGTGAGGAGCCAGTATTCTTGCAAACAGTCTCTCTGATCGTGGCTTCTCTTTGGTTTCATCTTCATTCTCTGAAACATTTTAGATGACTTACCAATTTCTGCAAGAGACCAGCTGATTTCTCTGGTACTGTACTTTCAGTTTTCTTCTTGCCCGTCTGACTGCTTATCTGCCTCCATCATTGTCTCTCTTCCACATGACCCCTGAAAGCAAGCATTCCTCCAAGGTTCAATCATTGGCCACCTTCTCACTGTAAACTCTCTCAGAATTCCAGCTACCCCTGTGGTCCGAGGATCACGTGAATAACTCCCATCTCCACATCTCTAGCCCCAATCCTCCAAATTCTGTCTCCACTACAATCCTGCCAAGTGATGTTCTGTACATGTTCAGGGTGTATCTGATCGTCTGACCTCCCAACACCAGCTCCTGCCACCTTGATGGCAGCCCCATCTCCACAACACCCAGATCCCAAATATCAATGCTTTATTTGATTCTTCAAAATGAGTCAGAAACCAACAGTTTCTTAGATCTGTACCCAAACAAAACAAATGTCACCGATGACATTTGGTGGCATCAAAACAACTAGAATCCTACTAGATTGAGTCTCAACTTGCTGAAAAGTAGAGTTATCTCTAGCTACTGAACACTGTTCTCTGATAAGAGACAAGTGGGCAATACTCTCTGAAGGTCCTGCCGTGGGATTCATAAATCCCAAAACAAATCCCATGCTGAGGTGGTGTGGTTGATGGGGGCAGTGTATCAAAAGTCACTGTCAAGACTTTCTGGTGGTTCAGTGGCTAAGACTCTGCACTCCCAATTCAGGGGGCCTGGGTTCGATCCCTGGTCAGGAAACGAGAGCCCACATGCTGCAATCAAGAGTTTGCATGCCACAACTAAAAATTCCACATGCCAGAAGGAAGATCAAAGATCTGTGTGCCGCAACCAAGATGTGGTACATTCAAATAAATAAATAAAATTTTTAAAAATTTAAGAAAAAGGTTGCTGTCATTTCTCAGCCAGCCAGGCCACTGAGTACATGCAAATGATATGCCCCAAACCAAAGCATCCAGGAGTTCCCCACGCAGGAAACAGCCATCTGAGGTGAAAAGATGCCATGCCTCCATTGGAGGTGCCCTGATCTATACAAGAAACAAACTGGAGCATGTCAGCAGTTAATCACCCACCTCCTACCTGGCAGATGGCTGAGTTCACGCCCCTGCCACTGTGATATATCACTTTTGGTAGAAGACCTTCTACAGCTAAGAAGTAATCATGATGCAGAATTTAAAAACCAAGCCGACCGTCAGATTCATTACCTGGCCCCTCACTCGGTCAATAGCTTCCACATCCATGCATGCTGGGGGCTGGATGATGGGGGATAAATTCTCCCGATAGTTAGTACTGATGGCTGTGACCCCCTCATCAAAGAAATGAGTGGCTCAGAACTGCACCCAGAGGATAAAGGCATTTTTAGCCGAGTAGAGCCCGTGTATCACAACCAAGGAGATTTACTTAGTCTAATGCTGATCTCATTCTAATGGTGATCGCTTACTGAAAACTGAATTAAATTGTTTCCAAGATAAGGGCAAACACCCCATTGCCCTTCTGCCCTCTCTGCTCATTGATGGCCTCTGAGGAGAGCCCTGAGGCTCTATCTGTGGTAGGAGAGGCTAGAGCCCTATCTCAGAGAGCTCAACTCCCTGTCTCTGGGGAGGCCAAAATTCTACCAGGATAAACCCATTCTAATAGGGACAGTTCAGGGTGAAGACATCTTCCAGGACTTATTACTCCACAGATTCCCAGACGTCAGCATGAGCATCACCTGGCATGTATGCATGCTAAGTCTCTTCAATCATGTCCAACCCTTTGCTATCCCATGGACTGTAGCCCACCAGGCTCCTCTGTCCACGGGATTTTCCAGGCAAGAATACTGGTGTGAGTTGCCATGCCCTCCTCCGGGGGATCTTCCTGACCTAGGGATCAAACCCGCATCTCTTCTGTCTCCTGCATCGGCAGGTAGGTTCTTTACCACTAGTGCCACCTGGGAAGGCCAAGCATAACCTGGAGGGCTTGTTAAAACCTAGATTACCAAGCTCCACCCCTAGAGCTTCTGCTTGAACAGGTTTGGAGGGCAGGACCAAGAGTCTACATTTCTAATGTCCATGAAAATAATAAAATATCTATAATAGGAATAGAAAACTGTTTTATTTGAGCCCAACTGAGAACTCTAGCTCAAAAGACAGCTGTTCAGATAATTCTGAGGAACTGCTCCCTAGATGTATGGTTTCAGCACAGTTTTATGTCTTGTCAGAGAAACAGAACCTTAAACAAGTCAGAGATACATTCCTTCAAGATTTCAAAAAAACAAACCAGATCAGCAAGTCAACAAAGCCTTGACACCTGGGAAGGGAGTCATTATTGAAGGAGGACTAACATGCCCCAGAAAGGAAGGCATTTAATCTTTATTTTTAACATGGACATTCTTCACTTCTGGGCAATGCACCCTTTTCTTTAATAATTAAAGCAGATGTACAATGTGTATTTGATAGGCCATAAACCAGCTACTTTAGTTAGCATAATATTCAAGTTAACTCATGCATAAGCCAGGATGACTTTCGTAGTCCTCCACATGTAAATATTTCTTTTATCACTAACGACTTCCCAGGTGATGCTCATGCTGCCGATCCAGGGACCTCACCCTGAGAACCACAGAATTTAATGTGAGAAGAACCAGATTCCAAGATGGCACAGGACCCAGGGTTCTGACCTCCCTAAGAGGTCAGACCCAAAGAGCAGGCTCTCCAGGGCTGGTCACTGACCTGAGGAGGGCATGAAGTGAAAACCCCAGGGCTCCTGAGATGCAGCCCTGGGTACCCTGTGGTCAGAACTGCTCTGGCCAATGTCTCTCTCCCACCCTGGGCCTCCCACTGGCCCAGACTTACCTGCCTGAAGCACAGGGCCCAAGCCATTTGGTCATCACGGGTTTACCCAGGGTTGTATGGCAAACCTCCCTTCACCTCCTCCCCACGCCCGCAATTACCATTCCTCAGAGGTGACTGCACCGCCACATGGTTAGAGACTGCAAAAGAAGTTTTAAAAGGTAAAATGCTAGCACTGGAATGTGGGGAGCATGCAGGGGTGGGGTGAAGCCTCCCAAGTCTGGTGCTCACAGGCCTGGCCCTCCCTCCAGTGTCCTTAGGACTCGCTCTGAACTGCTAGGCAGGAAGCAGTGGTGCTTAAGTCAGCCCTGCTCTTGCCTTAATTAAGGCTCCCTCTTGTTTCATTTATTAACCACTCTGTTCTCCTTCTATTCTGGGGTTTCATTTCACATCTTAAAGGGGCAGGTCTCAAGATGGCAGTTGGTTTCAGAGAGCCTGCCTGGGGCCTACTCAAGACATACAGACTCTCTCAAATTTGCATTAACAACATGACATGGTTTTGTCACATCCCATGTCTTTCTTTATCTCTTAGGTCTAAGAGCCAGGCTGGAGTTTCATGTGCGGTGGTCAGGAGTGCCCCCCACCCCTGAGTGCCTGCCCCTCCCATGGGGACATTGCACCCGCCTCCTGCTGTCCAGAGGTATGTCTCCTTGCAGGGGGCTCCTGTGGAAGGAGATGCATGGCTGAGTGTGGTGGCAGCCATCCTGAGGAGCAATCAGGGATGGGAGGAGGTGGGGTCATGGTGACATGATAACAGAGAAAGGAGCATCAGAGGTGACAAAGGCCACAGCTTCATGGATCACGGGACTCACCATCTGCCTCCCCCTCTGCAATCAAGATGATAGACATCCCCAGTGGTATCAGGAGGAGGCTGAAGGCAGCCCCTCCTGAGTCAATCACAGTCACCCTGTGGGTCAGTGTCCTCTGGGATTCCTGACCACATCATCCTTGTCACTTGAGATTCCCTTCCCCTGTGAGCTCTTCCTTCCTCCCCCAGGTGACCTCTGCCACTGGGTCCTTCACATCCCCAAATCACCTGGTCATGCCTCAGTCTACCCCTCGTCCTTCAGCGCAGTGGCTGACACGGTCTCGCTTACTGGAGGGTGAGTTCTCTGGAGGCTGGACTTCGTCTGCATCTCCACAGCCCCAAAGGGCAGCAAGGCGCCAGGACCTGCGGGCTCTCAAGAAGTAGTCACTGAATGGATGAAGGACGAGCACGTGGATGAGCCTGTAGACTTGGGGCACATGGATCCGCCCCTTCTGGGAGGCAGCGTAACAACACCTAGGACATTCTGGGTCAGAAGGCCGAGCTCCCGGCACTGACACCTCCTGGCGGCAAATCCCCGAGAAACCAAGGGCTGTTGCCGCACATCAGCTCTCAGGAAAGCTGCCGCTGCGTGTTTTCATAATGTTAATACCGTTAAAACACCTGAATCTGGGAAATAAAATTTCATGAATGATTTAGGTTCAACCTTTTAGATCCTGGAAAATCTGTAATTGAAAGGAGCAACCACCAACAAATCGGTATCAAATGTGCTCCTTTAAAAGGGATGGTTCATTTTTACTTTAAAAAATAGAGCAATAAAGGATGAAATCTTGGGAGAAACTCCTCTAGTAGGGACTCTCTAAGGACTCGTTAACCAAGCTGCCAGGTCTCCTCATCAAAGGCGGAAGGAGCAGGGTACCTGCAGCGCAGGAAGCCTGGGCAAGGGGCCTCTGTCCTTACGCACCCATGCACCACACACGCAAGCACGTGACTCCTTGATGCCCCGCCCCAACCCGCTCCCCCCAGGGGCGGGGCCTGCGTGGGACTCCACCTCCTGTGCCCTCTAACCACCCAGGGCTCCACGTGGATCACACCTCCCTCCACATCCCCAGTCCCTGATCTCACTGGGAAAACTGAATGTTCTCTGCTGCTTTCTGGGGAGTCTGAAATCATGACCAATAAATAGAGATGAGAAAGCAGATGGAAGGCAGCCTATTAGGGCTCCCGAGGAAGTATCTGATCCCATTAGTCACTGAGCATTGAGCTATTGGGCAGGAAGGAGAGGCCTAGATTGAATCCAAGAGATGAGGAGCCAGAAGTGTCCCGAGGAGGCTGTGTTGCATCTTCCCGCCCAGCTCCCGGGGCTCCTGCTTCACCAGCCCAGGGAGGGGACGGTCATCCTAATGACACTAAGAAGGGAGTGAGGGAGCTACCCAGGTCCGGGCTCAGCCATGTGAAGAGGAGTCAGTGCTGGGTGACATCAGAGTCAGGGGTCTGTCCAGAGACACCAGCTGGACTCTCTCCAGGTGGTTGGAACAGGGCCGTTGTGTCACCTGAAGGACACAGGAGGGCACAGCGGCAGCACCCCAGCCATGGTTCCACAGAGACACAGAAACACCCTCCTCATCACGGCCCCATCGTCCCCGTGTCAGCCTCCTCTGGGGACCAGGTCCCATGGAGAACAGGCAGGTCATTGGCTCAGCTGCCTGGGCCGCAGTGCACAAAGAGGGGTCAGGGGGCAGAGATGGGGGGCAGGCACGAAGGAGTTGGGAGTGGAGGTTGGATGTGCCCAGGCTGCTCTGGGCACAGCCAGGCCAGTGGTCCCCTGGGTACCAGGTCAGACGAGGCAGCAGGAGTCTGGGCTGGAAACAGACTGGGGCCCTGTCTTTGGAGGGGAGGCTCTGGGGACTGAGGTTGGGAGGTTCGAACTCTTTCCTGGCCAGGCCCCTTGGCTGGGGACAGGTGGCCTCACCCAGCAGCACTGCCTGTTCTGGCTAATGGAAGAGGAGGGGAAGTGACCCTGACCCAGGAGCATCTCCAAGGTTTCCAGGGGCTGAAAAAGTCCAAGAAGCCAGAGCCACCTGTCAGGTTAATTTACAGTGTTTGGAGTTCATTACAGAATAATTGTCTTGTTGATTTGCTGTAGATATATTTACTGTTTTTCTTTTCAGATTGGAAGAGTTATAGTATAGATAAAGTAACTTTAATTGTGCCAGTGCCTTGAAAATTTGAAAGCTGCTGGCACTTTAAATATTTTTTAGTTTTACAAAAAGGAAATGACCTTCCATGACAACATTTCAGTGCGATGGGGCCAGTGTCCCAGGAAGTCACACTCTGTCACCATGTCAGGCCCCTCTCTGCCTCTGTGCCAGCTCTAGCCCCAGGACAATGGTGCCCTGTGTGCTCCATCCACTGGCTCCAGGGCAGGTTTGCCCACATGTCCCTCTTGCTCTGGAAGGAAAGGCCTCATCCCAGATGTGATGTCCATTTACTTGTCATGCACCAGAGCCCATACCCTAAATACTCAGAACAGCCCACATTTCCTGTGGAGACACTTCTCCCCACTTTCTGGTCCTGTGGTTTGGGGATGCTGACTGCACCAGGATGGACCATGTGACTCAGGCCCGGGGTTGACTGTTGACTTTTATCTGCTGTGACTGGTTCAGGAACAGGCTGGTGGTCCAGCCTGAGTCTCAGCCTCCAGGCTTAGGACCTCTGTCTGGGCAGGTGGAAGGAGAGGGTCTTCCCATGTCACCAGGAGGCAGGGTGGAGGCTGAAGTCCACACAAAGGATGTAGGGCTGAAAGATGTGCAGCAGGAACTGGGTCCTGGTGATATTACCATGAAGTCATCACTGTACAAAGTCATTCTAAGGTCTGGGCTTTATGGTTGTCTGTGTCAATAAATCAGTCCCTCCATCAGTCCTTCCAATGAATATTCAGAGTTGATTCTTTTAGGATTGACTGGTTTGATCTCCTTGCAGTCCAAGGGACTCTCAAGAGTCTTCTCCAGCACCACAATTTAAAAGCATCAGTTCTTCTGTGCTCAGCCTTCCTTATGGTCCAACTCTTACATCCGTACATAACTACTATAAAAAAACATAGCTTTGACTATCCCTTTTGCTTTAACCAGTTTGTGTTGGGTTTTCTGTCACTTGCAATCAGCAGAGCCCTCACTGTGCAGGGTCAGAAAAGCCCAGAAGGCAGTGAGTGGGGCCAGGATGGAATGCCTCCCAGAAACCCTGATCTGTGGATGGACCAGTCCCAGAGCAGGTCAGGAAGTTCCACCCTGGTTGTTGAAAGGGTTAAGGACTAGAGGTGTGTGTGTGTGTGTGTGTGTGTGTGCATACACACACGAGTGCACTCCTGCGCATGCTTACCTAGCACACTATAGCCTCTCACTTCCTGTCCCTACCCCAGGTCTAGGGCTGTGTGATCCATAGGGATCACAGTATCATCTGTTCGACTCTCCCTTCTTCCTGGGAACCTGCTGGGAGGTTCTCCTTGGGGCCTGGGGTCTGTGCACCAAGGGCAGGAAATGGGGGCTCCCAGGGTCTCCACCACAAGCTCCGGCACATCCTGTCTCCTCCTATAGGCAGCTCTCCAGGGTCCTGAATGAGAGCCTGACCAGGTAGGTGACAGCAGGTGAAGTGACCCCCATCATTTCCTTCCTTCTAGGGTCCACAGCTGGATTCGGGAACTGTGCTGTGATCAGGGGTCTCTTTCTTTCTTCTTGAAAGCTCTGAAGTCATTTGAAAAATCTAAACCACTTTGTTTGCCTCCATTTCCTATCTGTACAGTAGGACACTACTTCTCTTTCCCTGGCTCTGGGGAGAGGGAGACGAGGTCCCGGATGTAACACCCAGAGAGCGTCTGCACAGAATGTGTTCAGAACAGCAGCGCCCTGCCCTGTGCACCAGCTCATTGTGTAATAATCACCAGGAAGCCACACTCAACCAGGTCATGGCCAGGAGCCAGCACAGGCAGGAAAATATTGTTTGCAAAGTGCAGGTTCATCGCTCTCACCTCCAAGAGCAGTGCTCAGAACTTACATAACTAATGGTTTCATTGCTTTAATGAATACAGGGAATCTGCAGCAATACATTTAATTGCAGTCATTAGAAGCCAGTGTCTGTGATGAGGAAGGTGGTTATTCTCTTAGAGTAAGATGAGCTGCCATGTTGCCAGGTAAACACTTTTTGCCTGTAACGCAAAGGTCAGATTCAACATGATTTTCTGTCTTGATTTTCAGGGACTCAGGATTGAGGGGGATACATGAGGATTATTATCCTATGAAGTTATTCCTGGCACCTCTCTCCCAGTTAAATGGGGATCCTGGAGGGGTAAGCTCCCCATGTTCACCTCCCTGCCCCCTGCACCAGTTTCTACCCTTTCAGCACTGGTTCCGGTGATGCTACCAAAAGTCTGACTTGTGGGATAGCAGAGAACTGAGCACGCACTCTCCCCCTCGTGCCTGTTCCCACTGTGGATAGAAGACAGATCCAAGTGCCTCTAGGCTGCATTTAGGAGCTGGGAGGTCAGGTGTCTGGGGAGATGTGCAGGTGAGGGAAATGCAGGATTTTTCTCTGGTGGGAGTGAGTCCAGGAGGCTGGTGTGGTAGGGACCGGGGTCCTCACACATCACCTCTCATCTGATCCCCTTCCCCCATCACTCTGCTCCAGCCCCAAGCACCTCCATTTGAGCTGGAACCACAGGGTACTACACCCACCCTCCTTGGCCTGGGGAGCCCATCTTGTCTCACACCTCAGGTCTCAGCATAAATGGCATATCTGGTCCAGGAGCCTTTCCTGACCGACACCCCAGGAATATACTGGGGGCCCTTGGGCCATATTCTTTCATGGTAACCCTAAGCCTTCCTGCCTCACTCCTGTTTCCATTTACAGAGGCTTATCTGTTGATATGGACTTCCCAGGTGGCACTAGTGGTAAAGAACCTGCCTGCCAGTGCAGGGGACATAAGAGGTGTAGGTTCGATCCCTGGGTCAGGAAGATCCCCTAGAGAAAAGCATGACAACCTACTCCAGTATTCTTCCCTGGAGAATCCCATGGACAAAGAAGCCTGGTGGGCTACAGTCCATAGGGTGGCAAAGAGTCAGATATGACTGAAGCGACCTAACATGCATGCATGCATCTGTTGATATAAGAACTGTCTTCCCCACCTGACCACAAGCTCCAAAGGCCAGGCAGTCCCAACTCAGCCAGTAGGCCCAGTGTTCACTCCCTGCAGCTTGAGGTCCAGGCTGGGTCTCACTCCTCTGTCACTCACCAGGGCTTGTTTCTGATCCAGAGATCCATGCCCCTGGTCTCCAAGGCACAGGGATCTCCTGGAACAACAGGACAGACATCGACCTGCAGCCGGCCATGGGGAGGCCAGGTCAACAGAGGCCATGGGCACCTGTCCAGGGAGGACTGTCAGGGCAGAAGAGGAGGGGCGCCCGAACAGCAGGGACGTGGCTGCCAAGACCTCAGAGTTGAGGCCTGTGTCTGCGACAGGCCCTGAAAGGGATAATGAATTACAGCGAAGTGTGTCACAAACACCAGTTTTATTAATAAGAGACTGCAGACCTTGTGCCGGTTCTTGGCCTCTGTACCTAGGACCCAGAGGAAGCAGTTCAGTAACAGGCTGCTTGCATTACTGGCTGTTACAATTAATCATCACGCCAATTTATCCCGAGATTCTGCGGTGTTGTATTTCTGTGTGTTGCTCGCTCTCGCTGGGTCTGTCTGGTTTCCCTTGGCATGCATACCTCCTGACTGTGATGGGACAATCGCATTAGCTGTGATATTGTGAGACGAGGCTCAGCTGCCCTGACTTCAGAGCGCAATTAAGGGAACAGTGGCTGTCAGTGAAACAAACCTAGTGTTTCAGGAAAATTCAAAACAGTAAGCCACCTGCCCCTCTCACTCTGTCTCATGCGTCCTGCTCCTGGTATTCTAGCTGGGGCTGCCTGCCTGTTCTACTGCCCATCAGAAAAGCCCTGGATGAGGCTGTGTGAATATCACAGGTGTTTCACCACCGAGTAGCCGTCTTCCCATTGGAACAGACAAACTGCTCCTGGCGCATGTGAAAGACAGGGCTTGATTTAGTGGTAAGGGTTCAGTCCTAGATGGAAATGAAGACCCCCCTGCCTCGGGAGGCTGGGACATGAATACAATGTGACTCATTGCCTCTGATCTGGTTCCTTCAGCTGGATGGGACTCTTGGTTTTTTGTTTTGTTTTCTTATCTCATCAAAAAATATTTTTCAACCATCTGGTCTGTGGTTTCAGTGAAGAGAAGTAGAAAGCAGGAAAGAGTGTAACTCTCACCTAGACAACATGGGAAAAAGCCAGACAGCCACAAGTCAATAGTATTTTTTTTTTTTTTAACCTGTTAGACAACTGGGCTTGCAGAGATAACAGCTCCCCTGAAATCTCAAGAATCTTCTGTCTGTACAAATAGGACCTGAACATTAGGTTACTTGGGACAGAAGGTGTCAAAGAAGAAGACTAAACTAGATAATTTAGCAAATTTCTAACAGCCAAGCCTGGGGTAGGAAAGAGTCTGAGGCAGGCTGGCCACAGACACAGACTCCGCTCCTGGGTTGATTCAGACTTTTCCTCCAGGAAACCCCAGGAAAGCTTGGGGAGGACTCTGAGGGGGAAGCTCTTGGTGAGGAGGGCAGGACAGAGACCATCACTGAAGCACCAGTCAGACCCACAGGCTCCTCCAGCTCCCGGGCAGAGGAGGAAGGACCACAAGGCATCCTGGGGGCAGGATCGCATCTCTGGTAGGAGAGGAGAACAGGAGCTCTTCCCTGGGGCAGGGGCAGGGACATCCATGTTGACCAGACACCCCAGACTCAGTGCCCACCCAAGACAGCAGCCTGACCAGAATATCACCCCACACCCCAGCACCCTGCTGGGCATGTGTGTTTAGTCACTCAGCCATGTCTGACTCTGTGACCCTTTGGACTGTAGCAGCCAGGCTCCTCTGTCCATGGGATTTTTCAAGCAAGAGTACTGGAGTGGGTTTCCATTTCCTTCTCCAGGCATCTTCCCAGCCCAAGGATGGAACCTGCGTCTCATGCATCACCAGTACTGCAGGCAGATTCTTTATCCACTGAGCCATCAGGGAAGCCCGACAGCCTGCTGCTGCTGCTAAGTCGCTTCAGTCGTGTCTGACTCTGTGCGACCCCATAGACGGCAGCCCACCAGGCTTCTCCGTCCCTGGGATTCTCCAGGCAAGAACACTGGAGTGGGTTGCCATTTCCTTCTCCAATGCATGAAAGTGAAAAGTGAAAGTGAAGTTGCCCAGTCGTGTCCGACTCTAGCGACCCCATGGACTGCAGACTACCAGACTCCTCCATCCATGGGATTTTCTGGGCAAAAGTACTGGAGTGGGGTGCCATTGCCTTCTCTGGACAGCCTGCTAAGAACCCTGAAATAAAATCAGCAGTGGAACACAGCTGCTCTCTCTCCATGGAGCAGCAGAAGTGGGGACCCAGAGCTGAAGGACAACAAAACAAGGTAACATTACAGGTGTTGAAAACTTCAGGTGGAGCCTTTTGCTCCAAGCAGCAGGAGCTTCCAGCCCATCTCATCTCCCAAGAAGATTAGCACAGCCCCTCACCCTGCAGACTGATCAGAAGGAAAGATGTGCTCGTCTCTAAGCGCAAACAATGCTCACTTCAAACTCTGCTGCCGGATACAACATAGCCTGCTTTTAACAAAAACCGCGGGACACTCAAGGAGGTGAGATGTAACACGGTCTGAAGAGACAATGTGCTTCTCAGGCCAGACTTCAATTCCGTGTTCCAGACATATCAGACAGGAAATTACATTCTTTTTAAAGGTGTGATACAGGTTCTAATGGAAAAGATAGGGAAGGCACTGTTTGATAGGCAATTTCAACAGAGAGGGAAACTGGAAGAAAGAATAAAATAGCATTTTGATGCTAGAAATCAAAATGACAGTAACAGAAATAAAGAAATCCTTCAAAGGGCACAGAAGTAAATTTGACAGAGTCACTTAAAGAGTCAATGACTGCTCAGATAAGTCAGTGGAAATTTCCCAAACTGAAACACAGGCAAAAAAGAGAAAAAAATAGGAATGGATTTTTAAAAATACACCCCTGCAGTATAGAGCTTCCAACAAGTGGAACAAAATCAAAAGACCTAAAACACTCATACTTGGAATCCCAGATGGAGAGGAAGAAGAGAGTGGGCTGAAAGAAATATTTGAAGGATAATCACAGAATTTTTCCAAAATCAGTAATAGACAAGTCACAAATCGAAGAAACTTAAAGGACGCTAAGAAGGATAAACAAAGACAACAACTACCTCCTGAATTGCCAGGTAAAACTGCTGAAAGCCAAAGCAAAGAGAAACTCAAAGAGAGTCAAGGAGTGGGGGGTGTTTCCCAGAAAGGGCCAGAGAGACAGGTTATGGAATCCCTCTCGAAGACATTCTGCCAACAGAAACACAAGAAGCCACATCTTTAAGTGCTGAGGGAGAAAAAAGTAGTCTCAGAACTCCATGCTCATTGAATACATCCCACACATATGAAGGGTAAATGAAGACACCCCGGATAAACAGCGATTGCATCAGCTCTATGAGAAATGTTAAAGGAAGTTCTCTAGACAGAGGTTATTTTTTTTGCATATATCTTGTTTTTATAATATAAAAACAGCAAATTTAATGATAATTTCAAACACATTTATTTTCTAAATCACTTTGAAGTTGATATGTGTCATATAATTTCAACAAATGAAATGTTTAAGGAAAAACTGTGATAATGTAAAAAAAACTGTGGTAAACAGTGTAAAAAAATAATACTATCTAAATAAATAGGTTGGGGGAAATGTTTAACAGAGAATGCTCATTGTGTTTTTTATTCGGTAACTTGCTTTTTCCATTTGAAATATCTTAGATATCCTTTCATGTTGATTTATACAGAGACATGTGTGTGATATTTCATTCTGTTTATTGTACTTTGCCTGTCTGAGCTTCCATTGAACTGACCACATGAACTATTTGCAATTTAAATGTTTTAAACATATTGAGTTTGTCTTCATAAATGAAGTTAAACATTTTATTTTGATTATACAAAAGAAAATATACCAGATGCTGTAAACACAGAAAAAAAAAAAAATCTTCTAGGAACCAGCCTTTGGTATAACTAAAATGTATCATTTTATTCAGGAAAATCACAGAAGAGAGTGTTGAAGGCCTTTCTAGAACTGAATGTCCAGGGGTGTACATGACTGGCATCTTAATCTCTCACCAGGATATCAGGAAAGGACTCTGGACGACCTTAGGATTCATTTCCTTGGGCTTCAAATCCATTTCTAGTCCCACCAACTTTGTCCAGCAGTGGGGGATTAACTTGGCTGTCCCTTGGATGCACTGTGGGAGGCAAAGAATCAAGAATTTGTTCATTCCTATGGGCCAGAGATTTGAGGAGATTGGCTGCATCGGGGTGGGGTAGCAGCAGCTTACTGCCAAAAATAGGCATACTGGCAGGTTGCCACTGACTCACTAGTTTTTCTCTCCCCATGAAGAAAAGCTAGCAGACGCACTCATAAAGAAAAGAATGATCAGTAAATAGTTGCTAAACCCTCTTATGAGGATTATGACTAAATATTCTCTGATTGATCCAGAATAATCAATAGTAGATGTATGTCTCAAGAATTCAGTTAATTTTAAGGAGGGCTGTCATAAGGTGACTTTGGAGAGGTTATCAAGTAAACTTTCAGAAATTCTCCCCTTGGCAGTCTTTAAAACAAGATAATCAAGATACTATTATAGCACTTAGGAGGCATTAGTGAAGTAAATCAAAGCTCCCTCTCTCTTTGTGCTTATATTCCAGCAGTAGATAGAGATAATAAATAAAAATAAGTAAAAATTACACAATGTTAGATAAGTCCTGGGGACAAACAGAAAAAGATGGAGGGGGAGAAAATTTCATTCATTCATTCTTGCATTTATTCTTCAGTTCACTTAACTAAAGGAATACTTAAATATTTGACCCTGGCTTCCCTGGTGGCTCAGATGGTAAAGCGTCTGCTTACAATGTGGGAGACCTGGGTTCTATCCCTGGATCGGGAAGATTTCCTGGAGAAGGAAATGGCAACCCACTCCAGTATGCTTGCCTGGGAAAATCCCATGAAGCAAAGAGTCTGATAGTCCATGGGGTCGCAAAGAGTCAGACATGACTGAGCGACTCACACTAGGCAGAGATAACATGATTCGGGGCAGGAGCCTGGGTGTATTAACAGAACGGGAACCACTAGTCTAGAAATGGACTAAGTAAAAAATAGATACTGTCTGTTTATTTCTTATGTTAACTGCTCTTAAAGAGCAATGACTTAAGGAAAAATGGTGATGCTGAGTTGTGTGTTTATTTGTTAAAAGTTGGAACACAGGAAGGATAATGGACCAGGGAAGGCAGAAAGAAGTTGGGGCAGAGGGTGGTAAAGACCTCATGTGGCGGGGAGTGGGGGGTGCAGAGTTATGCTATATGATGGTGGATACAGATTATTTAACAATGAATATTGCAAACCATACTTTAACCACCAAAAATGTTTTATTGTCACCCTGCCTATTTAACTTATATGCAGAGTACATCATGAGAAATGCTGGGCTGGAAGAAGCACAAGCTGGAATCAAGATTGCCGGGAGAAATATCAATAACCTCAGATATGCAGATGACGCTACCCTTATGGCAGAAAGTGAAGAGGAACTCAAAAGCCTCTTGATGAGAGTGAAAGAGGAGAGTGAAAAAGTTGGCTTAAAGCTCAACATTCAGAAAACGAAGATCATGGCATCTGGTCCCATCACTTCATGGGAAATAGATGGGGAAACAGTGGAAACAGTGTCAGACTTTATTTTTCTGGGCTCCAAAATCACTGCAGATGGTGACTGGAGCCATGAAATTAAAAGACGCTTGCTCCTTGGAAGAAAAGTTATGACAACCTAGATAGCATATTCAAAAGCAGAGACATTACTTTGCCAACAAAGGCTATGGTTTTTCCAGTGGTCATGTATGGATGTGAGAGCTGCACTGTGAAGAAAGCTGAGAGCTGAAGAATTGATGCTTTTGAACTGTGGTGTTGGAGAAGACTCTTGAGAGTCCCTTGGACGGCAAGGAGATCCAACCAGTCCATTCTGAAGAAGATCAGCCCTGGGATTTCTTTGGAAGGAATGATGCTAAAGCTGAAACTCCAGTACTTTGGCCACCTCATGCGAAGAGTTGACTCATTGGAACAAGACTCTGACACTGGGAGGGATTGGGGACAGGAGGAGAAGGGGACGACAGAGGATGAGATGGCTGGATGGCATCACTGACTCGATGGACGGGAGTCTGAGTGAACTCTGGGAGTTGGTGATGGACAGGGAGGCCTGGTGTGCTGCAATTCATGGGGTCGCAAAGAGTCTGACACGACTGAGCAACTGAACTGAACTGAACTGAAAAGGAAATAATAAACAGATTATAACTCAGAGAGAGCAGAAAACCAGTAAAAGAGAAACACAGAATAAAGGGGACAGACAGAAAACAACTATCAAGGTGGCCAATATGAATCGCACTCCATCAATAATCATTTTCATGTGAGTAGTCAAAACTGAGCAACTAACACAGATTTCAGTTTGGATAAAAATAAGCAAGAACCATCCATAAATGGTCAGCACAAAACCCACTTTAAACATAAAAACAAGACCCATTTTCTTACTTCTCCCCACCATGTCCTCAACCTGCCTTGTGTCTGTGGAAGAACTTTAGTGGGAGAATAAGCTTAATCAGAGAAGTAAGAAAATGCAAAAGCAAAGGAAAGCAGTCAAAACATTAATAGTTAAGTCATTAAGCATAGTCAAGGACCTTTAACTCCTTCTTGAAAGTGAAGTCACTCAGTTGTGTCTGACTCTTTGTGACCCCACGTACTGTAGCTTACCAGGCTCCTCCGTCCATGGGATTCTCCAGGCAAGAATACTGGAGTGGGGTGCCACTGCCTTCTCCAGGGGATCTTCCTGACCCAGGGATCAAACCCAGGTCTTGTGCATTGCAGCCAAACGCTTTACTGTCTGAGTCACCAGGGAAGCCCAGTTCCTTCTTGAGGGCTATAGATAACACTCTGAGCCATATCCTGTAAATTGTCTTATAGATACTAAAACCCCCACCAGGTGGAAGGAGTTAATTACAGGATGACCAGACTGTAGCCATGACATAAGCTGCCACAATTCTGAGAATTGGCCTCAAGGAAATGGGAACAAGCTGACCCTGGAACTGAAGACAAACTGTACTTAAGACAATCAAGATGACACTGGTCAGACCACTGATGACCAATTTCAAGATGACTGTCAGAGCTGACTGTGCTGGTTCTACATATTGCCTCTTCCCTCAGACTATAAAAGCTCTTGCCCACCTATTGTCAGTGACGTTTGTGTGTGTGGTGGGGTGGGAGGAAGTTGGCCTTTGAACAGGAGTTGCTTGCATCCAAACAGAGCAAAATTGCCTCTCCACCAACCTTGCCTCTTCATTGGCTTTTGAGCAGCAAGCAGCCAGATGTCACTTTTGGTTACATTAGGAATAAGAGGAAAGATGAAGGTATACCATGCAAATGGCAAATAAAAGACAGCTGGAGTAAATATCCTGATTTCAGGCAAAGTGGACTTCAGGACAAGGATGATGTCCAGGAAGGAGCGGGCTGTTATAGGATGATAAAAGGGAGTGCTCGTCCAAGAAGACAAAACAGTTCTAAACAGCTGTGCACCTAACAACACAACTTCAAATCACACCAAGTGAAAACCAATAGAACTGAAAGCAAAACTTGACAAATCCAGTTAGAGGAGGAGACTTCATCACTCCACTCCCAGCCACCATAAAGCAAGGAGACAGGAAATCAGTAAGGCTACTGATGACTCAAACAGCACTACCAGGAAACTCAACCCAACAGACTGTCTAGAACACTCTGCACAGTGACTGCAGGGCACAGTCATTCCCAGGCACACACAGAACGTTTACTGAGTTAGACCATACCCGGACCGTAAAAATTAGAGCCTGTCAATCACGAAAATACATTCTTGAACCATTATGGAATTAAACTAGAAATCAATATCTGGAAAAATGCCTGAATATTTGGAAATTGAACAACACATTTCTAAACAAGCTATGAGTCAAAGAGGAAGTCTCAGGAAGATTAAATCCACACATACATAATATCACACACACACAAGTATGAATCATAAGCACACGTATGAAAATGAAGATATATCAAGTGACGTGAGCTGCATTTATAGCAGTACTTGGGGGATCAGACCATCACATGCACACAGGGAAAATAAGAAGAAATTGCAAACTTTGGAGGATGCAGCCCCTGGGTCTCTGCAGGAGGAGTACAATGTGGGAGGGGGGTGAGCACACCAGTGCCTTTTGTTATTGGTCCATACACTGTTTATAGAGGGTCACTTTTGCTCAGTATCTGGACCCTGGGATGAGGAAGACACATGCCTCTAGAGGTGGGAGCCCATCAGATGTGAGGTCTCCCCGCTGCTGACCCCTCTGCAGAGGAGCCCAGCGTGGTGGTCCAGGGGATGGGTGTTAACCCCTTGTGAGCAGGTGGGGTGGGCTGGAGGTAACGCCCCCTCAGGAAGGCCAGCAGGGCTCCAGTGATCCTGGAGGACCTGGGGTGCGGGGATCCTGCTGCAGCCAGACCTACGGTGGGTGGGGAAGAGGGATCCAGGCAGGGCATCCTCAGATCCCTGCTGTCACTGACCAAAGTCAGATGAAACATTCAGATCACCTGGAGCGTCTGGGAGGGGGCAATGCTGCTGGACCCTCCAGAGGTGAGGGGTTAGGTCAGCACACAAAGAGAGCAGGGACGGGGGACTTACACACTTAGCTACTTCCCTTCCACCCCTGCCCACTGTCCATGCTTTAATTGTCAGGGGAGACTGGAGTCTGTCTGAGCCTGTGTCTCCATCTGGGTGACAAGGTAAAGGGTCCTCCCTGACCCCAGGAGCAGGAGGGGAGGGTGCCCACCGGGTCATTCACGGGGGCGTCTGTCATCCTGTGAAAGGCTGGGTGTAATGTGACTGTAGACAGGCCTCACGCAGCCCTGGGACAGGGGACAGCCTGGACTGAAAGCTCAGGGACACATCACCACAATAACGTGCCACCTCCAGCAGCTAACTGAAGCAATTAACTGAAGAACTCAAGCCTGTGCTCAGAGCTCGGAGTTCATAAAGAGGACAGACAGCAGAGACCACAGTCCTGTCCCTTCCCTGATCCGGCAGCCCTTCCTAGAAGGGGACTTCCTTCACAGAGCAGATGTGCATGCTCTGCTCCTCCCTGCTTGGCTCCTGGGCTCCTCCAGCTTGTCTGAGGCTCCTCCCCCCAGGAAGTGGTCCTTGTTCACAGTCCATCCCCAGACAGCGGCTCAGCATCCAAGGACAGCTGCCAGGCCACGGGAGTCAAAGATGAGCCCCCATGGTGGGACTGGTCAACAGAAAACCTGTCACACTGCTATATTTAAAATGGATACTCGATGTATGGCAAAAGCAATACAATATTGTAAAGTTAAGCAAAATAAAATTTAATTAAAAAAAATAAAATAAAATGGATAATCAACAAGGACCCACTGTATAGAACAGGGAACTCTGCTCAATGTTATGTGGCAGCCTGGATGGGAGGGAGGCTTGGAGAACAGTGGATGCATGGATATGTATGGCTGAATCCCTTTGCTGTCCACCTGAAGCTATCACAACATTTTTAATTCAGATCAGATCAGATCAGATCAGTCACTCAGTCGTGTCCGACTCTTTGCCACCCCATGAACCGCAGCACGCCAGGCCTCCCTGTCCATCACCAACTCCTGAGGTCACTCAGACTTACATCCATCGAGTCAGTGATGCCATCCAGCCATCTCATCCTCTGTCGTCCCCTTCTCCTCCTGCCCCCCATCCCTCCCAGCATCAGTCTTCTCCAATGAGTCAACTCTTCGCATGAGGTGGCCAAAATACTGGAGTTTCAGCTTTAGCATCATTCCTTCCAAAGAAATCCCAGGGCTGATCTCCTTCAGAATGGACTGGTTGAATCTTGCAGTCCAAGTCCAAGGGACTCTCAAGAGTTTTCCAACACCACAGTTCAAAAGCATCAATTCTTTGGCACTCAGCCTTCTTCACAGTGCAGCTCTCACATCCATACATGACCACAGGAAAGACCATAGCCTTGACTAGGCGAACCTTTCTTGGCAAAGTGATGTCTCTGCTTTTGAATATGCTATCTAGGTTGCTCATAACTTTTCTTCCAAGGAGTAAGTGTCTTTTAATTTCATGGCTGCAGTCACCATCTGCAGTGATTTTGGAGCCCAGAAAAATACCGTTTCCACTGTTTCTCCATCTATTTCCCATGAAGTGATGGGACCAGATGCCATGATCTTCGTTTTCTGAATGTTGAGCTTTAAGCCAACCTTTTCACTCTCCACTTTCACCTTCATCAAGAGGCTTTTGAGTTCCTCTTCACTTTCTGCCATAAGGGTAGTGTCATCTGCATATCTGAGGTTATTGATATTTCTCCCGGCAATCTTGATTCCAGCTTGTGTTTCTTCCAGCCCAGCATTTCTCATGATGTACTCTGCATATAAGTTAAATAAACATGGTGACAATATGCAGCCTTGACGTACTCCTTTTCCTATTTGGAACCAGTCTGTTGTTCCATGACCAGTTCTAACTGTTGCTTCCTGACCTGCATACAGATTTCTCAAGAGGCAGGTCAGGTGATCTGGTATTCCCATCTCTTTCAGAATTTTCCACAGTTTATTGTGATCTACACAGTCAAAGGCTTTGGCATAGTCATTGGCTATAACCAAATACAAAATAATAAGTTTAAAAAATACAATTTAGATTTCTGAAACAACTATTAAAAAAAAAAACAAACAGGGAACATGGGCTAACAGAAGTCTTCAGTGAGGCTCCACCAGTTGCCTGTCTCCACTTGCTATCTTGGAGATTTGCACCCAGGTTGGGCAGTTTATACCCATTCCCTCAGTCCAAAATAGCTACTACAAGAGCCTACTGCAGCGTTATGTCCGATCAACACCATGGGTGTTATTTTCTCAGCACCGGAAACCCAGAAATGGGTTTGTTTGTGTGAAATGTCTAGCTTGTTAACTAGCATCACAGGCCTTGTGATCTTCTTGCTTGTTCCAAGGGGGCTGAGTAATGTATTCTGGAGACATCTTCCCCAATATGATAGGTCCAGGTAAAGAGACCAGCAGTCCAGATGGTCTCTTCCCAGGGTCCCTATGCAGTCCTCCGTCCATAGGAGGACTTGGTTACTTGCTTGGTTACTTACTGGCACCAAGCAAGAAGTAAAGGTCCTGCCTCTGGGATGTCAGGTAGACCCTTCCTGCTGGTGAGGCTGGATCAAGTCCCAACAAGGAGACATGGGGTGCTCACGGGCTTTCAGGAGGGCTTGACCTGTGCTTTCAGTGTCAGCCCCCTGTAAGTGTGTGTAATACACAGCCACCCGCGAGCTGGGCTTGGTCTGAGCCTGGCTTCCTCATAGCCTGGGAGGAGGTTTAAGTGAGAGAGCACGTGACCCTCATCATCTCAGACTCTCTGGAAGCAGCAGTCATGCACCCAGAGTAACCGAATCCCTGTCTGTGAATGAATCAACGCACGTCACGTCACAACCATCCCGACTCCCTGAGGCTGTCCGCAGGCTGCTGGCAGCTCCTCCGCATCTCACAGCTGGAGGAAACTGCAGGAGGAGGTGGACATGTGTTGCTCCCTGAGGCAGGTGGCTATGTCGACTGCTAAAGAGGATTCTGGACGGGGAAGATGGTGGAGGATTTGGTCTGAAACAAAATTGCTCTTGACCTTCGAGAGCTTATGAGATATGAGTCCAGGGGCTCAGGCAGGACCGCCAGCCCCTCTACTACCTCATTTCTCTCCAGAGCTGCAGAACCGCCCAGAGCCCGGGGGTCCCTAGGGCACGTCCCCTCCCTGGATCCAGGGGCAGCCCCGGCGGCCTGGCACACCCGCTGGGATCTGACCAGGTGTACAGCGCATCCTCACTGACTCGGGACGTGGTTGCCACCTGGTCACTCACTCACATCTGCTTACAGAGCACAGCCCTCTTCACAGCTCAGCAAACCCAGGAGACACATCATCCTCTGTAACCCCACAGCGCCCCCAGAGGCAGGCATTGTGATGACACCCACCCAGCAGAGAAGGAGGCTGAGGCCCAGGGAGGTCAGGGGGACTCAAGCTCACACTACTGCACCTGCCTTTCTGGCCCCAGTCCTCCCCTGAGACCTCCTGGACCAGGAGACATGAAGTGCCCCGGACACATGACAGCGCCTGTAAGAGGCTCGTTCCTGCCTAGAACCCACACCCTGGAGAAAAGCCTCATGTCTGAGGATGCGGCATCTCCCATGGAAACACACGGCGAGTCCGCTGGTCCCTCTGCAGAAGGGCAGCTCTGACCCAGGCTCCCTGAGAGTATGACGACTCTGCAGGAGGAAGCCCATGCTTTCCACTGTTGTCGTGCAGTGTTAAGTGGAAGAGCGTCCTCAGATCCCCTGTCCCCACCAGGCACTCAGTGACCCTCCGGACAATTGCTGGGGCTGCCTCCCTCCAGGCTCACATCAAACACAGACCCCAGAGTCCAGACATCCCTGCTGTGGGCGGCCTGGCACCTGCAAGCTCCCCACGGGATAAAACAGAACAATACCACTGAGATGCATCTGAGAAGAAAAATTTTCTTTTAATTAGAGCCTCAACTTCAGAAACCTTCCAGACTTGCAAGAAATGGGCCAGAACAATGGCTGTTTAATTATTCTTCTTTCAATACGCATTCAGATAGCATTTTCTTTAAAAGCTTCATCTCCAGAACATTGTTTTCCTAAAGTAGAAAAGGCCAGATTCTTCCTAGTTTAGCAATTCAGCTGAAAAATTATCTCAAGCTGAAGCAGTAACAATTGTTCAACTCCCTTTCTCTTCTTAGACACTCCTGATGACGTCTTCTTTTCACATTTTCACTCAGCGCCTCCTCAGCCTGGTTGCAGTGGAGGAGTAGCTTCCTAAAGACATTGAAGTAAATCGTATTTTAGTTTCTTGTAAGGAAGGGAAATAATCTCTTTGGAACTTGGAAACCTACCTTAGGCTTCTAGCGCCAACCAAATCCCCATTCTGGTTCAACTATGGATTCACAATCAGTAATTTCCAAGTGGCAGCAAGTGCTCTTGGACCACATAAATCTATACTCTTTTGTAAAAATCAATGGGAATTGTAATTTTTTAGTTGTACTTTAGAATTGTAATTTATTTTATTGAACCAGGCACCATCTCAAACCCCAAATCAGTAACAGGGTCACAAAATTGTGTATGATCAGATGTGTGTGCCTGGGGGGAGCTGAGCTGGAATTGTCTCTCAGTCCTTCTGGTCCTTACTGCCCAGGGCTTGTATAAAGCAAACAAACTGAAAACAAAAACCAGCCTTGAAAACTCCCCACCCATCCCCATGTGGAACGATGCACTGACCAAGGCAATGGACCCTCAGACCCTGAGCTGACTTCATCCGTGGCAGTCGTGACAGTTCAGAGGCTTAATCCTCCGGTCTGACCTCACATCCTCGTTCCAGGCAGATGACATAGACATGATACAGACCACAGCAGGAGAACCCACAAAACATCAGAGCAGAAAAGCGTGTTGACTGACTCAGGTTTCTTGCCAGTCAGTCTTCCCTTCATTCTCGAAGCACAGACTTGACACTTGACAGATGCAGACACAATGTGCCAAGAGCTGGGGTCACAGAGCATAGTGAGATAAGATACAGCCCTCCCGAGAGCTCAGAGTCTAATCTCATAGGTACCACACACGCCCCACGTGAGGATAATGAAGTGATGCACCCGAGTCAGTATGGATGACCCTGCAGTGAGGGGAGGAGGAAGGAAGGAGCAGACCAGACGATCTGGAGCTTGAAGGGTGACAGGTGTTTGTTGGTGTTGCTGGGTCTACACATGGTCCACCTCCTTCTAGGAACCGACCTGAATTTTCCTTGGTGAACTATCCCCTCCATCATTCCATGTGGTCAGGGGGCTTGTTCCCCTCCTGATCTAAGATGGTGATGTGACCCAAGCCTGGAAAACTATATCATCAAATTCCCCTACCAGAGATCACTCCAGGGATGGGCATGGAGCAGTGAGTGAACCAATGAGATGCAGTTCTCAATTGTTCAGTGAAACTGTTGAGAAAGAAAAATGCTGAGCTTCTAAGAAGACTCAGATGCTACTGAGACTGGAACCCAGGCAGCTATCTTGGTGCCACATGCAAAGCACCAAAGCACACATGGAGAAATCTGATATGTGAGATGGAAAAAAGAAGACAAGATCTTGAGACTGTCCCTTGAGCCCCTATATCAAGCCACATCTGAAGCCATCACTCTGGATGCTTTTGTTATCAATTCAGTTCAGTCGCTCAGTCATGTCCGACTCTTTGTGACACCATGAACTGCAGCACGCCAGGCCTCCCTGTCCATCACCAACTCCTGGAGTTCACTCAAACTCATGTCCGTTGAGTCGGTGATGCCATCCAGCCATCTCATCGTTGTCCCCTTCTCCTCCTGCCCCGAATCCCTCCCAGCATCAGAGTCTTTTCCAATGAGTCAACTCTTCACATGAGGTGGCCAAAGTACTGGAGTTTCAGCTTTAGCATCATTCCTTCCAAAGAACACCCAGGACCGATCTCCTTTAGAATGGACTGGTTATATGAGGCAACAAATTCTTGCTTCTGCAGAATACTTCAGCTGTGTTTCTGACACTTGAGATTGAATAAATAAAGTTTTCCTGGTGTTTTTCACTTCCATGTTAGAGTCTGTCTGGGGACTGGGAGTTGGAAGAGAGCTCTCATACCAAGAATAAAGTTTTTAAAACTTGCTATGGATCAGCATTTCCCAGAGCTTCCAGTCATCCCACAAAGAAAGGGCCCTCTATTCAAAAACAGCTCTGAGACCTCTGGTCTGATCATAAGGAACTTTCCTCTTTCTCTTCTAGAGGACACTGTGCAGCTCAGAGGCTTTTATGAGCTCAAGTGAATCTTAGACAGGGAGGCAGAGAGGCAGTGTTCCTGCTCCAGCTGTCTGGGGAGTTTGTTTTGGAAAGCACATATTGGAAACTCACCTCCACCCCCAAGCCTTCTGTACACCCACATGGACTTTGAGGATCTTGACTGAAAATCTGGCTTATTTCTGAAAACAACCCACTTCCGGCTGCTGGGAAATTGGCAGGTGCATCCCCAGGGCCTCCGGTCTGATCTGTGCCCTGAGCACAGCCTCTCCCTCTGCTCCCCTGCAGGGAAAGGGGAAGAAGAGACAGCAAAGGGTCCGTTTCTACCCACTGACCCTCCCCTCCAGAGGGTGGTCAAGAAGAAGGTCCTGATCAGGACACTGCATCTCTCACATCCTTGAAGAAGGATGGAGACAAAAGAAACCCCTGAGTCAGTACTTGGGGTTAGTTGTGCCTCAGGGGCCAAGGCTCCCGTCTGCCAGAGGATGTGCCTGGGGAATCACAGCTGGTCTCCTGGCAGGGGGAGGAGGAGAGGGAGGGAGGGAAGGGGGAGAGGAGGAAAGGGGGGGAGGAGGAGAGGGAAGAGGGGCAGAGAGGGAAGCAGGTGAGGGGGAGGAGAGGGAGTCTGGAAGGAAGCTCCTGGCTCCAGGGACTCTGGTGACAGAGTCAGCTCCACAGGACTTCCTGACTATCGGCTGTAATTAATCACCTTCCTGGGGAGCTGGCCTGACTCTGCAAGGCTCCTGCTTTACATGTAAGACAGGACAACTCTTTACAGGAAGTCTGGGGAAGTCAGGAGAAAGGTATCCATAATACAAAGAGGATAGCACAATAAAATGTCATTTTTTCTATTGCCTCTCAGTACTTTTTTTCAGTACACATGTATTTTATGGTTCAATTCCAGTTTCTAGAGTTTGCCCACTGTTCTATTACTTAACATAAAAGGATTTTTGGTGTTATGTTATTTTAATAACAGCTTGATTGACAATTGTCTGTTGATCAATGAAATGATGCCCCTCTGTCTCAGGAAATCATTAATAAATAGCTTCTCCAACCTGATAGCCAGTGAGGAGCTCAGGAATCCCAGCACTAGGTGAAGAACCAGTAGGCATCTGCACTCAGAATCCAGTGTGAAGAGACCGGATCCAGGAGCAGGGCTGATGGGTGTGCAAAGAACCGAGATCACACATGTCTACTCCATGAGGAAGCTCATGTCCCCAAGACCAAGCTCCTGGGGAGCATAACCCAAGGACTCCATCAAGTGGACACTCCCAGGGTGCAGTGAGCATCGACCCAGCTACAGGCTCTGGAAGTACTGTGACTAAGCCCTGAGAGTGCTGAGACCTCTAGAGCAAAGCAGAGGAGCCAGGAGGAGCCACCCTCCATTCTTAATGAGTATTGACATTGAGCACTCACTGATCCAGCTTGTTGGGCTCTTGCAGACTAGAGACCCTGGGTGATGAAGCCCAGGGATTTGCAGAGCATCAGGTCATCAGGACTGCTGGGGAGGGGCAGGACCACTAACTGCAACTGCTCTCCAGGCTTCTGCTAGAGCTGCTGGAAAACGGGAATGATTTTAGGGTCAGCCAAGCATCTCTCATGGAGCTTTATTTTATCTCCACCTGGAATTCAATTTCTCCTGTTCTCTCCATCTAGAATACCATCCGTCCTTTGTGGTGAGGACAATTTTAAACTCTCACAAGTCCTATCTTAATTAAAATTTTGAAATTGCAATGAAAGGGAAATGGAAAACAGAGTTTTCTGGCAATATGCCTCATAGATTAGTCTGAGTAACAGCCAGCTTTGTGCCAAGTCAGAGTATGTCTGCAACCCAGACACATTTTCCCTTGTTCTAACCACAAATGCAAAATTCTTCCATAATAGGATTTGAAGACCATGAATTTGCCCCACTACCCTCCTACCATCTGTGTCTCCAAATACTTGGAAGATAATCCGTGTCAGGATGAGTGGCCAGGTCCAGATGTCAAGGGCTTGTGTATCTGGGAGGCTATGAGGTGGTCCTACCTATCCAAATGTGGACCAGGCTCTGCTGATCCAGAGCTGAGTGATGTTGGGCATGTCAGTTTACCTCTCTGAGGCTCAGCTGCTTCATCTGTAAAATGAGGATAACAACAGTCTTTACCACAAATGTCACCACAAGAATTAAGTAGTTTATCATTCTTGGTAAACAATAAGCACTCAGTGAATGCTAGTGGGAAGAAGATGGAGGAGGAAGAATCATCAGATGTACACTATTTAAGATAACTAAGCCAAGTCTTAGTATACCCATGCCAGTATTCTTGGGCTTCCCCTGTGGCTCGGCTGGTAAAGAATCCACCTGCAATGTGGGAGACCTGGGTTCGATCCCTGGGTTGGGAAGATCCCCTGGAGAAGGGAAAGGTTACCTACTCCAGTATTCTGGCCTGGAGGATTCCATGGGCTGTATAGTCCATGAGGTTGCAAAGAGACAGATACGACTGAGTGACCTTCACTTTCAGAGGTTCCTTTCAAAACCAAGTCTTAAGATCATTATTGATCATTAGTGAGTTAATGAGCTCTCTCATTCAACAAGCAACTATTGGGAAGATTTAATAAGATGATGCATGCCAAGTTCTTAACCAGCCCAGTATGCACACAATTAAACCACAGTGCCCAGCAGATGTTGACTGTGAGGATAGTGATGATGGTGATGATGGTGATGATGATGGGGCTGTGCTGTGATGATGCGAGAATGGGGAAGATGAGGGATGAGGATAAGTAGACTGCAACAGACCCATCTAAAATAAGTAACTGCATGTGTGAGCCTGCAATCACAGCTAGACTTAGAAAAACTTACCCAAACGATGTGTATATATCAAGGACTGACTCAGTGCCAGGTGTGGTGCTGGGGATTTGTCCTACAGAGAGGCTCCCCCATGTGCATGGTAAATCAGTAAAAGGTATCCTCTTTCACCTGGGCAGCAGCAGCAGAATAAGCAGAACTTTGCCAAGCTCATCATTAAAAAAAAAAAAAAGAAATGCAAAGACAGGGAGGATCTGTACTTGAATTCACAGCTGCCACATTTCCCTAACATCCCAAAGACAATTCTGGAAGCTCCTTTGCCTTGTTTCCCCTGCCTCCTGTCTTCATACAGCAGGGGCTGACCCATGGGGCCGGAAGCAGAGGGTCTGTCTGGGAGAGGGCAGACCTAACCCTCTGCTTTCTCTGAAGGAAGCTGCAGGAGCCACAGAGACTGTGTGAGTGTGTGCCCTTAAGAGAAATTTCACAGGCAATAGAATGAGCAGCATGGAGACAGGATGGAGAGCCAGTGGGGAGATCCTGGCTCTGGAGTCAAATGACACATGGTGCCCTTCCCAGGATTACCCGGAACAGCTGTGCAGCCTCGGCGAACTGGCTGAACCTCTCTGGGCCGACGTTCTCATTATGGAAACTAGTGGTGGGTACCATCTTCATTAGGTGTTAAGATTAAATGAGATGAGACCATGTGTGTGTGAAGTAAGATACTAATTAATATAATAATTTTTACTATTGATTCACCCCAATACTCATGCCCTTTTTTTCTGAAAGTGAGATAATTAATGATATTGTCCATAAAATTTGGGTATTTTGCTCCCATATTTATGGAAACAAACTTTTTGCAATTCAAGCTTTCTCTGTCCTTGAAAATAGAAACTTTCAAGGGGATCAGACTGCTTTCTTCACTAGGATTTTTACTCTAATGGGTGGAGCCTCCTGATTCCTATAAAAGGCATGAAGCATGTGCAAGGAGAAAACCCCAAACCAAATGAATGAAACTACTGATGTCTTGGGGGTTACTTGTTATTGCAGCACAGCCTGCCCTGATTGCTGCAGTTTCTGATATCTGGACACTATGTAACTCATCCTCCTGGAACCAAGATATGGCCTCAGAGGAAGGTGGGATCCAGAACTGGCTGATTAAACTCCACCTTCCTGCTGAACATGAGCTCCTGAAAGAATCAGCTAGCATCACAGAAGAAAATGAAGCACACACATTTCTTCTGTTCTGGAGTGTGTGAGCTGAGGTTCGTGTATGATGGTATTGAAACTCTCGGGTGTTCATCAGTGCTGTCCGCTCCTGACTTCCTCATGGGCTTTTCATAAGATGGGATGTATTTTCATCCACCTCCACCCACTGCATACTGGCTCGCACTGGGCCTGGCATCTGAAGATCAGTCAGTGGAAGGTGTTCTCTGGTGTCTCTACCGCCAGCTTTGGGTGGGCTGAGGGTCAGGGTAAGGGCAGGGAAGAAACATGCAAGGAACCGGACTTTCAGAGAGTCTCTCCCCACAGTGTGACCTCCCCATGCCTTGGGCCAGCCTCCAGCTCCTTCCTAATTAGTAACTGCAGGTAGAGAGCTCAGCCGCTGGCAGACTGAATGTACTTAGGCCCAGAGCCAATTCTAACCCATCAGAACTAAGGACACAGCTCAAGAGCCTCTGATGAAATTAATGAAGGGAAAAGTGATGGGAAGACGGATGGAGACTGCAGGCTTGCTAGATCCTGGCCCAGCACTCTGTAGGGGGCCAGGTCTTACAGCAGCTCAAGGAAAACCAGATGCTAAGTATTGACACCTAATCCAGTTTCCCCTCAAACACTGTGTGAGTGAAATCACATGGGCTGGACAGAGCCGGCAGGTCAGAGTCTCGTGACCTTGAATTACAGGCTGTGAGAAGTGAGTGCCCCTCAGCATAGAGACCAAGGCAGGGTGAGTCCCACGAAGGCTCCCAGCTCAATTCAACTGGGTCCACTGAGGCTCATGGTGCTTGTGGGGTGGGAGAGGGGGAAGGGACAGTGATGGGCAAAGGATGCCAGGGGAGAGCGGGACAGATAGAGGCTGAGGTAGCGTCTGTCCGTCCAGGGGAAGTAGCACTGGGATTCAGTGGCCGTCGAGGACACAGGACTGAGCTGAGAGCCAGGGTCTCGGGACCATCAGGAATCCATCCAGGCCAGTGGCTATAGAGGACAGCATGATACTGGAGGATGAGGAGGTCCTGACCCCATCCCCACATATCAGTTCCACATGCAACACCTCAGACAGCACCAAGGAGTGAAAAGTGAAAGTGTTAGTCGCTCAGTCATGTCCGACTCTTTCTGACCCTCCTCTGTCCATGGGATTCTTCAGGCAAGAATACTGGAGTGGTTGCCATTCCCTTCTCCAAGGGATCTTCCCAATGCAGGGATCAAACCCGGGGCTTCTGCATTGGAGGCTTCACCCCAAATGGGAGAGTGCCTGGCGTCAACTGTTCAGCCCCACTCCGAGGCAGGAAGGGGGCCCCTTGTAGTCTCTAGGACTCTTTCAGGATGGATAACAAAGCTAATAAAACAAAGAAGTCTTTGCCCCTTCCCCTCCTGCCCTCCAGAGGTGCCAACAAGAACTTGAGATGAAGACACAGCCCCCTCCCCACCTGCCCCATCCAGACCTCATAAGAGGAAAGGAGGTGAGAAGCAGAAACAATTGCTGATGGCCTGGCCAGAACGCTGGGTCTATTACGGTGGTCCCAGCGCTGCACTTCTTTCAGTTCAGAGCTGAGAGAGGCCACTGACATGAGGGTCAGAGTCCCCACCCACACTGTGCTTATGAGCAGACAGACGGGTCCAGTTCAGTCATCTCAGAGGACCTGGGGTCCCAGGACCCAGAGACCCAGCTGCCTCCTCTTGGGTGAGGACGGGGAGGGGGGATGCAGTGGTGCCTGCCCCTCACCATGGAGCAGGTGGATGGTCCTGTGCTCCTGGGAGGCTCGTGGGTGTGGGAATCACCCTGTCACCCATGCCTAGGTTCAGAAGAGATGACGAGAGTGTGACACAGGCAGAGAGGAAGAAGGAAAGATGGAAGGGAGGGAGGGAATTTAAGAAAAAGAAAAATTAAAGGAAAATGAAAGGAACATTAGGAACAGCATGATTTCTGCTGGATGCTCCAAGTTCTATTAAAATAGTCTCCAATCTGCTAATTCTTAGAATGAAAATGTGTAATTGGTACTTCAGTTCCCTCAAGCCCTGTTTGGGGTGGGAGGAGAGAGGGCTGTTGGCAGGACTGGACTTTAATCAAGGACATCAAATTCAGAATCTTGATATTATTACAACGTGAGACAGTGAGGTTGTGGGGCATCACCAGGGAGTCACAGGCTGAACTGAAGGGAGGCTCCATCCTCTTGACTTCTAACCTCCTCTTACTAAAGAGACGTCACTTTCCAAAGAGACTCATGAATGAAAGTATTTACTAGTCTGTTAAAAATCATGTAAATAGCAAAGTTACACTGCATCATGCCTTTGTGTTTTCAAAGCTCAAAACTGCTTAATATTAAATTAGAAGACATGTCACTGTATTTACAACTGTGGTTTGAAATGTGTCATATCTCCTTCCCTCTTCCCTCTCTCCTCTCCTCCCCTTCTCCTCCTCCCCTTCCCCCTCCTCCCCTTCCCCTTCCTTTTCCATTCCCTCCCCACTCCCCACCCCTTCCCTCCTGCTTCCCATACCCTCTCCCGTCTCCTCACCCTCTCCTCTGTTCATTTCTTCCCCTCTATCCTCTTTGCTTCACTTTCCCCTCTTTTGCCACAGGAGAAGGGAGAGCCCAGCAAGGAGACCCTGGGGTTGCCCCGTTCCCCAGCATCAGCATTACTGGGCAGCCTGTCTCAGCACCTCTTGAAAACCATCCTCCACAGTCATTTCCTGTGGTTGAGGTGGCTGCCTGCCCCACCGCCTAGGCAATCAGAACCAGGGACTGTGTCCAGGATGGGCGTGCTCAGTGAACAGAAAGGAAATCTCAAGCTTTTATAGCCACCACTTGGCCGCCTGCCCAGGAAAGTTCTCCTATAGGCTGAGCTATCACAGAAGGAAGACAAGCAGAAGGAGTCAGTGAAAGTTATGACTCCATGGACTATACAGTCCATAGAATTCTCCAGGCCAGAATACTGGAGGGGGTATCCTTTTCCTTCTCCAGGGGATCTTCCCAACCCAGGGATCGAACCCAGGTCTCCTGCATTGCAGGCAGATTCTTTACCAGCTGAGCCACAAGGGAAGTCCAAGCAGAGGGAAGAGACATATACTTCTGGTGACATAGTTTGAGCACCAGGATTCAAGTGAATCTGAGGCCATCGACTAGTGAATAAACTCCCCAGTTTTGCCCCAGCTGATTGTGGGTAGTTACTGCCTTCTAAAGCCTTTGTTCTTTCCTGACCCTACAGCCCCTCCAGGAGGTACACAGGTGTCCCTTTTCTTTCCTTCCTTCATCATGTAATTTCTAGAAGAAAGAAACCTCAGAATAAGGAAAGCCAAGGTGCATCAAAAATAACAACCCAAACTCCACACAGATAAAACTTGTTTCCTCTTTTTCCCAACCTCAGGATGTTTTGGTTTCCAAAGCAACCATAGGAAATCACGACTGACTACTTCATCTTTTTTTTTTTCTGAGTCTTTTATCAAATATTTCTGTGCCTTTTATCCTAAGACTTCCCCCTCCCACCTCTTTCCCTTACAGATTGGATGCTTCTGAACTATTTTTCATGTCTGCTGGAAGAAGACACCTTTGGAAATACCTTCATATTTCTCTCCCATCTGCCGAGGGGGTTGCTAAAATGATGTCCTGAGTGGAGGGGCTTGGGCTGTCCCTCTGCTCACGCACATGGGCAATACTCAACATCCTTAGATTCACTCAGTTTTCTGTTTCTCCCCCACATGTTCGCACGTCTGCCGTGTCATCCTTGGGCTAGTTAATCTCAACGGAACCATTATGATGAATTACAGATCAATCATGCCCTGAGCCTGAGGGGCTCCATGGGAGATAAGAAGAAGGGAAGTGGTTATCTGTGCCATGCACTGATGATTAATCATCATGTCTCGTGCCCTCCATTGTCACAGACTTCAGTTTTATCTCTCGTCCACAGTCAGGCCAGTAAGTCCACAGAAGGAGGGTTAGCAGTCCCCTGAGATTCCCACAAGTCTGTGTTTCTGTGATTTTACTTGGCATCACACATGTGTGTGAGCAAGTAGGGTGGAGTAGAGGAATTCATGGTTATGAAGGTACAAGGAAACTCAAGAGATGCAGCCATCAAGATGGCACCTTAGGCTTCCCTGGGGGTCCAGTAGTTAACAGTCTGCCTGCCAATGCAGGGGACGCAGGTTCAGCCCGGGTCCGGGATGATTCCACATGCCTCAGGACAACTAAACTCACGCCCCACAACTACTGAACCTGAGCTCTAGAGTCCCAGAGCAGCAGCTACCAAAGCCACTGTGCCCTAGAGCCTGTGCTCTGCAACAAGAGAAGCCGGCCACCATGATGAGGAGCCCAGGCACTGTAACGAGTGAGTATTTTTGCTCGCCACAAGTAGAGAAAGAAGCCTTTGTGTAACAGTGAAGACCTAGTGCAGCCAAAAATTAAAAACAAAGCTTTAAGACAGTCTCTTGATTGATCTTGAGGTGATGGTGGTCTTTGATCCCTGCCTCTAGCACCATACATCCTGATAGTAAGTACTCAGGAGAAGTGGGTTGGGTCCTCATCTCGGGGCTGGGAATCTGGTCAAAGTGCCTGTCCATGGAGACACAGGCAGGAGTCTGTGTCCCAGACAGGAGACTGACACAGGAACTTCACACACTTTGGTGATTTACTCTGAGCATTTATCATTTGTCTCAAAAATGAGCATAAATATACTATTAAAAACAGTCAACCACTTGAGGTGTTTGGTAACACTTTCAGAGTCTGATGAGTATGTTAATTATAAGACAGCTCAGCCAGCAATGTCTTGGTACCCTTGGGAAAGGTCTCAAGACTCATTTGGACTCCTCTTCTCCACAAATCCCTTCTCACCCTCTGATTCTTCAAGATGATTCCCTCTTATTTAAGATAACCCTAACCACGTCCAAGGAGCAGTGGCTGCGTGGGCAAAGGAGGGCCTAGAGGAGCTATCCCATGTTGAAGGTCAGGAAGGGCGGAAGTAAGGAGATACCCCTCGTCCAAGGTAAGGAGCAGCGGCTGCACTTTGCTGGAGGAGCTGTGAAGAGATACTCCACACCCAAGGTAAGAGAAACCCAAGTAAGATGGTAGGTGTGTCAAAGGGCATCAGAGGGCAGACACACTGAAACCATACTCACGGAAAACTAGTCAATCTAATCACACTAGGACCACAGCCTTGTCTAACTCAATGAAACTAAGCCATGCCCATGGGGCAACCCAAGACAGGTGGGTCTTGGTGGAGAGATCTGACAGAATGTGGTCCACTGGAGAAGGGAATGGCAAACCACTTCAGTATTCTTGCCTTGAGAACCCCATGAACAGTATGAAAAGGCAAAATAATAGGATACTGAAAGAGGAAGTCCCCAGGTCAGTAGGGGCCCAATATGCTACTGGAGATCAGTGGAGAAATAACTCCAGAAAGAATGAAGGGATGGAACCAAAGCAAAAGCAATACCCAGCTGTGGATGTGACTAGTGAAGAAGCAAGGTCTGATGCTATAAAGAGCAATATTACTTAGGAACCTGGAATGTCAGGTCTGTGAATCAAGGCAAATTGGAAGTGGTCAAACAAGAGATGGCAAGAGTGAACGTAGACATTCTAGGAATCAGCGAACTAAAATGGACTGGAATGGGTGAATTTAACTCGGATGACCACTATATCTACTACTGCGGGGAGGAATCCCTCAGAAGAAATGGAATAGCCATCATGGCCAACAAAAGGGTCCAAAATGCAGTACTTGCATGCAATTCAAAACAACAGAATGATCTCGGTTCGTTTCCAAGGCAAACCATTCAATATCACAGTAATCCAAGTCTATGCCCCAACCAGTAATGCTGAAGAAGCTGAAGTTGAACGTTTCTATGAAGACCTACAAGACCTTTTAGAACTAACACCCAAAAAAGATGTCCTTTTCATTATAGGGGACTGGAATGCAAAAGTAGGAAGTCAAGAAACAGCTGGAGTAATAGGCAAATTTGGCCTTGGAATATGGAATGAAGCAGGGCAAAGACTAGCAGAGTTTTGCCAAGAAAATGCACTAGTCATAGCAAACACCCTCTTCAAACAACACAAGAGAAGACTCTACACATGGACATCACCAGATGGTCAACACCGAAACCAGATTGATCATATTCTTTGCAGCCAAAGATGGAGAAGCTCTATACAGTCAGCAAAAACAAGACCAGGAGCTGACTGTGGCTCAGATCATGAACTCCTTATTACCAAATTCAGACTTAAATTGAAGAAAGTAGGGAAAGCACTAGACCATTCAGGTATGACCTAAATCAAATCCCTTATGATTATACAGTGGAAGTGAGAAATAGATTTAAGGGCCTAGATCTGATAGATAGAGTGCCTGATGAGCTATGGACAGAGGTTCGTGACACTGTACAGGAGACAGGGATCAAGACCATCCCCATGGAAAAGAAATGCAAAAAAGCAAAATGGCTGTCTGGGGAGGCCTTACAAATAGCTGTGACAAGAAGAGAAGTGAAAAGCAAAGGAGAAAAGGAAAGATATAAACATCTGAATGCAGAGTTCCAAAGAATAGCAAGAAGAGATAAGAAAGCCTTCTCCAGCGATCAATGCAAAGAAATAGAGGAAAACAACAGAATGGGAAAGACTAGAGATCTCTTCAAGAAAATTATAGATACCAAGGGGACATTTCATGCAAAGATGGGCTCGATAAAGGACAGAAATGGTATGGACCTAACAGAAGCAGAAGATATTAAGAAGAGGTGGCAAGAATACAGAACTGTACAAAAAAGACCCTCACGACCAAGATATTCACAATGGTGTGATCACTCATCTAGAGCCAGACATCCTGGAATGTGAAGTCAAATGGGCCTTAGAAAACATCACTACAGACAAAGCTAGTAGAGGTGATGGAATTCCAGTTGAGCTATTTCAAATCCTGAAAGATGATGCTGTGAAAGTGCTGCACTCAATATGCCAGCAAATCTGGAAAACTCAGCAGTGGCCACAGGACTGGAAAAGGTCAGTTTTCATTCCAATCCCAAAGAAAGGCAATGCCAAAGAATGCTCAAACTACTGCACAATTGCACTCATCTCACACGCTAGTAGAGTAATGTTCAAAATTCTCCAAGCCAGGCTTTAGCAATATGTGAACCGTGAACTTCCTGATGTTCAAGCTGGTTTTAGAAAAAGCAGAGGAACCAGAGATCAAATTGCCAACATCCGCTGGATCATGGAAAAAGCAAGAGAGTTCCAGAAAAACATCTATTTCTGCTTTATTGACTATGCCAAAGCCTTTGACTGTGTGGATCACAATAAACTGTGGAAAATTCTGAAAGAGATGGGAATACCAGACCACCTGACCTGCCTCTTGAGAAATGTGTATGCAGGTCAGAAAGCAACAGTTAGAACTGGACAAGGAACAACAGACTGGTTCCAAATAGGAGAAGGAGTACATCAAGGCTGTATGTTGTCACCCTGCTTATTTAACTTATATGCAGAGTACATCATGAGAAACTCTGGACTGGAAGAAACACAAGCTGAAATCAAGATTGCTGGGAGAAATATCAATAACCTCAGATATGTAGATGATATCACCTTATGGCAGAAAGTGAAGAGGAACTAAAAAACCTCTTGATGAGAGTGAAAGAGGAGAGTGGAAAAGTTGGCTTAAAGCTCAACATTCATAAAACGAAGATCATGGCATCTGGTCCCATCACTTCATGGGAAATAGATGGGGAAACAGTGTAAACAGTGTCAGACTTTATTTTGGGGGGCTCCAAAATCACTGCGGATGGTGACTGGAGCCAAGAAATTAAAAGGCTCTTACTCCCTGGAAGGAAAGTTATGACCAACCTAGATAGCATATTGAAAAGCAGAGACATTACTTTGCCAACAAAGGTCCATCTAGTCAAGGCTATGGTTTTTCCTGTGGTCATGTATGGATGTGAGAGTTGGACTGTGAAGAAGGCTGAGCGCCAAAGAATTGATGCTTTTGAAGTGTGGTGTTGGAGAAGACTCTTGAGAGTCCCTTGGACTGCAAGGAGATCCAACCAGTCCATTCTGAAGGAGATCAGCCCTGGGATTTCTTTGGAGGGAATGATGCTGAAGCTGAAACTCCAGTACTTTGGCCACCTCATGCCAAGAGTTGACTCATTGGAAAAGACTGTGATGCTGGGAGGGATTGGGGGCAAGAGGAGAAGGGGACAACAGAGGATGAGATGGTTTGATGGCATCACCAACTCGATGGACATGAGTCTGAGTGAACTCTGGGAGTTGGTGATGGACAGGGAGGCCTGGCGTGCTGTGATTCATGGGGTAGCGAAGAGTCGGACATGACTGAGTGATTGAACTGAACTGAACTGATGTTTCCAGCATCGGTGAATGGTGAGTTATCATCACATCATGAGTTCTTCCAGCAATGATTACAATATTGAACAAGACTCCTCCAACTCTTATGCCTTTATTTGGGGAAAGGCAAGAGAGAGCTGACTGTAAGTTCTGCCTCTGTGAACCACAAGTATCTTAGTCTGCTTGGTCTGCTATAAAAAACAATAATAAGAACAAGCAAACAAACAAAAAAACAGAGACTGGGAGGTCTATAAATGACAGAGATTGATTTCCAACTCTGGAGGCTGGAAGCCCAAGATCAGGTTGCTGGCAGGCTCAGTGTCTGGGGACTTGACTCTTGATTCATAGATACCATCCAGTCACTGTGACCTCACATGGCAGAAGGGGTGAAGGAGGTCTGGGTTCTCTTATCAGGCACTAAGCCCATTCCTTAGGGCTCCACTCTCAAAACCTAATCACCTCCCAAAGTCTCCACCTCCTAATCCCATCATATTGGGATTAGAATTTCAAGATGTGAATTTAGTGTGAGACATAATTTCAAACTCTAACAACCAGTTTTTCTTAGTTTTTTTCTTGGTTGCAATATTTCTTTTCATCTTGCAAGTCTCTCTCTGTATAATTTATGATGGCCTTTCCTAGATCCCAATATGCTTACTTTCCCCCGCCCAAATTCAGTGGGTTGGTAACAGTAACAGGAGAAAATCATTAGGTTTGCTTGACGAGGATCCCTGAGGAATTTTCAAATGTTGAAGGCCTATAATTGAAAGTGTTACAGTTTTAGTGCACTTTTCCCCCTGAATCCATAGCTGAGAGGGGCACGTTTTAACTTACAAGACTCTGTGTTTCATTTGGCTTCCAGGAGCTTAGGATAGAGGTTTTGTTTTAATTATGTTATTTTATTTCCTTTCCACAGGGAATCAGTCCAATGGGCAAAGCAGTTAGAAATAAAAACAGTGTGGAAGCATGTGCTTGTGCCATTCAAACCTTTCCAGAAACACTGGGAATAAACAGCTGAACGTCCATCCCCACTGTCACTCTGAAATGAGGCAGATGCTGCGCATCCAGGATTAATTTCCTGGGTCACATCTCCTGCCATTCCTATGGTCACTTACAGAACTCAGGCTGAATGCAAATACCACGGGTTTTGCTTGAGTCCAGTTTGGATGAGTCCGCATCTATCCAAGTATACCTTTAGTGATATTTATCTCTGGGGTGTGGTATGTGTTGTCTGAAGAAGCGTCATTTCACAGCATATCACTAAGAAGTTGTACACTGAGAACTTCTGCATTAAATACTCTGGAGAATGGAACAGTGTGTCCCCCAGATTGAGCTGGCTAAGGTGTGGTTTTGTGTCTTTGCAGGGCTTCCCTGGTGACCTGGTAAAGAATCTGCCTGCCAATGCAGGAGATGTGAGTTCGAACCCTGGGGTGAGAAGATCCCCTGGAGAAGGAAATGGCAACCCGCTCCAGTATTCTTACCCGGGAAATCACATGGACAGAGGAGCCTGGTGGGCTACAGTCCATTGGGTTGCAAAGTGGATAGGACTTGGCGACCAAACAACAAGTACACAGAAGCATGTTTCAAAGGCTGACCTCAGGGTAAGTCTGGGCTCTGAGCCAGTTCTCATTCAATCAGGAAGAAATGCCACTGGACAGTGAGGAGACCGGGTGGCTTGTGATCAGAGAGCGCCAGCGGGAAAACCGAAACAGTAAATGTCTGTTCCGAGCAGATCTCGTCAACCTGATTATTCTATGGTGAGAAGTCACCCATGGGACCCTGGCCATTGAGCGGGGTATTTTGGAGGACCTGGGTGATGTGCCACACTAGGTCACAGTGTGACTCCTCCCTCCAGCCCCAGCTGACCAGTCTGCATGGATATCTGACCTGAGCAAGGCAATGGAAACATCTTCTCTGTAGGAAGATGGCCTTGGAGCCAGGAGATTCCATCTGGAAGAGGTACAAGAGCCTAGGGACCATTTCTACACAGCAGGTGGAGCTCCTGAGAAGTCTAACCTGCTGGAATAAATAATGAAGCAGCCATGTTTGAGAGAATCAGAGATGAGGGGCATCTCTCTTCCTGACCTTAGCAAAGCAAGCTTTCTTGGTTTTCTCCATCTCCAGACAGTCCTGTGCATTCCCATTGCTAGCTTCTCATCTTTTGTTATGGGAGAAGGAATGTCCCCACATGCGGCTGAGGAATCACGTCATCCCAAAGTTATCGGTGAGCCCTGGATCGGCTGCATTCAAGACTTTCGCATACCTGCGCAGATATGCCAGTCAGCACCGTCAATTTCTTGCTTTTACCAGTTTGTACCGGGTTCTGTTGCTTATGACTAAGAGAGCCCTAACTGATAGGAACATTGCTGTTCTCTGTGTGCTTCTCCCGCAGGTAACTGGAAAAGAGAATCATGCTGGCTAGTACTTCCTGTGCCCTTCGGACTTGCAAGCACAGCCTGAAATGCTTTTTACAGATGGTCACACTGAATCCCCATGCCCACAGAGAGGTTTTGTTGTCCAGTATTAGGGATGAGGAAACTGAGGCTGGAAGGAATGGAGATTCTTCCCTAACATCCTACAGCCCCAACAAAGTAAGAAAGAACCTGGATCCCTACAATCGGCAGGAAGTCTGGGCTCACAGTGTGCTGCTGAGTAAAGTAAATCTAATATGAGAACCAGCCCCCAGGGGATCCTGCTAATTTTAATCTGGGGAGATTTTTTTTTTTTTTTTTTGCATGCTTAGTTGCATTTTGTTTGCATGCTTTATTGGATATAATATGTTTAATTCACCAGTTACTTTGTGAATTACAAATTTAACCCTTTGTGTTACTTTCAGATTCATTTAAAACTCAGCATTAGCTTTCCCAGGAAAACAGAAAGAAAATTTAAAAATAAATAGGGTCTAAACAATAGTAGAGAATGTCGCTTTCAAATAAGATACTACCAGTTCTGCCTAGTTTCCACTGACAGACAGGATTCATCACTAGGATAGAACTTCATCTTAAAGGTGTCCCCTTAAGCTGCCAGGGTATCTACTCAACATCACAGTCCAATAAGCTGGAGAAGCTGCATAGTCAGATGTTCATTTGGTCACCAGACATGCCATGCTCACTGTTTGCTGGTCTAGAACCTCTCTGTGGAGGTTACTTCTTCCTATTTTAAACATGAGGAAGTGCACAGGCAGAAGCTGGTGAATTCTGGCCACCCATATGCACACGGACCTCCTGGGATCTCTGAGCCCAGTGCACACACACAAGAGAGAAGGATGTACTCCAGTTCTTGCAGGGCTGCTGGAGTCCCAGGACCCTCCAACTTGCCCAGCAACAGAGGGGAAGGGTTTCTTTCATTCTCACATGATGTGTTGATCCCTACCCTTTTATGATAATTTTATTTATTTTTTGTTGCTGATTTTTGGCTGCTCTGGGTCTTTGTTGCTTTGAGCGGGCTTTCTCTTGAGATAAGAGGGGCTACTCTGCGTTGTCGTATGAGGGCTTCTCGTTGCAGTGGCTTCTCTTGCTGCAGAGCACAGGCTCTAGGGTGCAAAGGCTTCAGTAGTTGCAGCACATGGGCTTGGTAGTTGAAGCTCCTGGGCTCCAGAGTTGTGGTGCATGGGCTTAGTTGCTCCACAGCATGTGAAATCTTCCCAGATCAGGGGTCGAACCCGTGTCCCCTGCACTGGCAGACAGATTTTTAACCACAGGACCACCAGGGAAGTCTGATTCCTACCCTTCTTATGAGGCAGGAAAAGAAGAAAATGGACTTGGAACAGAAATGCATACAGATTCTTTCCCCCACTGTGTTCCATTCAAGGTGTTTCTCCAAATGTAAGTGGAGAGCCCAGGTGTAAAGGAGAGGTGAACACAGAAGGTGGAGGAGCCGGGAAGTGAGTAGGAGGTTGGGTCCATCAGACACTGTGAGCCACCTCCCCAGTCCCCCATTTCCTCCCGCATCATCTTCATCGTCTTCTCCTTTGGCCTCGTCCCTTTTTTCCCAGTCTTCTTCTTCACGATCACCTTCTTCCTCTCCTCCATCTTCATTTTGTTGCTCAAGGCTGTTATTATTGAAAGGGATCTCCAGCCCGTGGCAACCACTAGCTAACCAGCTTCCTGGGACTTCCCTGGTGGTCCAGTGGTTAAGAATCTGCCTGCCAATGCAGGGGACAAGGTTTCAATCCCTGGTGCGAGATCTAAGATCCCATGTACCTTGGGGCAACTAAGCTGGTGCGCCACAGTTGCTGAAGGCCACGCACCCGGAAACTGCTCGGCAACAAGAGAAGGTGCTGCGGTGAGAAGCCTGTGCAGCACAGCTAGAGAGTAGCCCCTGCTTGCCGCAACTAGAGAAAGCCCACACGCAGCAGTGAAGACCCAGTGGAGCCCAAAAAATCTGCTTTCTATGAATTTGATGATTCAGGACATTCAATATACATGAAATTATACAACATACATGACTATTTTTCTGTCTTCTTATACCTAGAATAATGTTTTGGAGGTTCAACCATGTTGTATTACCTATCAGAACTTCATTCCACATTTCCTGTTTTCCACTACTGTTGCTATTATTATTAACTTCCATTCTATTTAGAAGGAAGTGGTATCTCATTGTGAGTTGATTTGCCTTGCCGTGATAATTCAAGGAGATATTGAGCATCTTTTCATGTGCTTGTTGACCACAGGTACATCTTCTTAGGAGAAATATCTATTCAAGTTCTTTGCCCATTTTTTTAAAAAACGGACTATTTGTCTTTTTAATGTTGATTTGTAAGAATGTATATGATTTGCAGGTATTTTCTCTCATTCTGTAGGTTGTTTTTTCATTTCCTTGATAGTTTCCTTTGATGCACAAAATATTTCATTTTGATGAAGTTCAATTTTCTTTTTCCCTTTTGTTGTTATATCTAAGAATCTTTTGCCAAATTTAAAGTCATAAGCATTTACTCCTCTGTTTTCTTCTAATGGAATTGTACTTTTAGCTTTTACATTTAGATCTTTGATCTATTTTGAGTTAATTTTTGCATATGGGATGAAATAGGAGTTTAATTTTATCCTCTTGAATATGAAAATCCAGTTTTCCCAGCACATTTTTTTAAAGACTATTCTTTCCCACTGAATTGTCTCTGCGTCCTTGTCCAAAACCAATGGAAATATGGAAATATGAGTTTATTTCTGGACTCTCAACTGTTTTCTATTGGTCTGTAAGTGTATCTTTCTGACAGTACCACACTGTTTTTGATTATTGTAGCTATGTGTTAGTTTTGAAATAGAGAAATGTGAGTCCTCCAACTTTGTTCTTATTTTTCAATATTGTTTTGACTATTTAGGATGGCTTGCAATTCCATATGAGTTCTAAGATCTGCCTTACTATATCTAAAAAGGGAAAAAGTCATAGATGTTTTAATAGGATTGTATTTTATCTGTGAGTTGCTTTAGGGAGTTTTGACATCTTAATAATATTAAATCTTTCAATCTGTGAACACAGGACGTAATTGCCTTTATTTACGTTGTCTCTAAGTTAATCAGTTTCCAGGGTACAAGTCTTACATCTCTTTGATGAATTTTGAGTATATTATTCATTTTGCTGCTATTTTATATGAAATTGCTTTCTTAATTTCACTTTTGGATCATTCATTGATAGTGTATAAAAATACTAGTCTTTATGAGTTGAATTTGTATCTAGCACCTTTACTGAATTCTTTTATTAGCTCTAACAGTTTTTCTGTATGAATTATTTAGAACTTTCTATATAGAAGATCAAGTCATCAGTGAGTAGAGATTTACTTCTTCATTTCCAATTTGTGTGCCTTTTCTTTCATTTCATTGTCTGATTGTTCTGGTTAGAACATGACAGTATTGAATAGAAGTGGCAAAGTAAGCATTCTGTTTTGTTCCTCAGCTTTGCTAAAAAGCTATGTATTTTTTTGTCATGTAAGGCTACTGGGTTTTATCAAAAACTTCCTCTGTATTGATTGAGATGTTTGTATTTTTTTGCCCTTCATTTTGTGCAATATTATATTGAATGATTTTTGTATGTTTAAACATCCTTATATTTCTGAGATAAATCCCATTTGATCATGGAATTTAATCATGCTTTTAATATGCTGCTAGATTAGGCTTTCTAGTATTTTGTTGATAATTTATGCGTCAATATTCATAAGAGATGTTGTGCTGTGCTTAATCGCTCAGTTGTGTCAGACTCTTTGTGATCCCAGGGACTGTATAGCCCACCGGGCTCCTCTGTCCATGGGGATTTTCCAGGCAAGAAGACTGGAGTGGGTTGCCGTTCCCTTCTCCAGGGGAACTTCCCGACCCAAGAATCGAACTGGGGTTTCCTGCACTGCAGGCAGATTCTTTACCAGCTGAGCTACCTGGGAAGGGATATTGGAGTGTACTTTTCTCTTCTTGTGATATCTTTATCTGGCATTGATATAATGGTAATGCCGGCCTCATAAAGTGAGTTAGAAAGTGTTTCCTCCTATCCCATCTTTTTATAAGAGTTTGAGAAGGCTTGGTGCCAGTTGTTTTAAATGTTTGGTAGTGTTCACCAGGGCAGTCGTCATGTCTTGAATTTGCTTCTTTGGGAGATTTTAGATTACTGATGCAATCACTTTACTTGTTATAGTTCTGTTCAAAGTGTCTAGTTTTTTCTTGAGTTGGTTTTGATTCTTTACTTGCTTCTTGGAGTTTGTTCATTGTTTCTAGGGTGTCTAATTTGTTGGCACACAACCATTTACACTGGTTTCTACATTTACATACAAACATTTACATTGTCTGTAGTCCTTTCATTGCTGTGGGTAGATAATTATGCTCACTTTCATTTCTGATGTTTACTCAAAGTTTTTATATGCTTAATGTCCTTTAAAATATTACACCCATTGCTTTTTATTGAAATATAGTTGAATTACACTGTTGTGTTAATTTCTACTATACAACAAAGTGATTCAGTTTTACATATTCACATATACATGTGTGTATATATATGTACATTCTTTTTATATTCTTTATGTATATACATGTATACATTCTTTTTATATTCTTTTCCATTATGGTTTATCACAGCATATTGAATATCATTCCCTGTGTTTACAGTAGGACCTTGTTATTTATACATTCTATGTATAACAGTTTGTATCTACTAATTCCAAACTCCCAGTTCATCCCTCCCCAACCCTTCCCTCTTGGCAACCACACACAGCTGTTCTCCAGGTCACAGTCATTCTTTTTGATGTTTGACTTTTCTTAATATAAATTTAGTTATTTTAGTTGAAGGTTAATTACTTTACAATATTGTATTGGTTTTGCCATACATCAACATGAATCTGCTACAGGTATACACGTGTTCCTATCAAGCTACCAACAGTATTTTTCACAGAGCTAGAACAAATAATTTCACAATTTGTATGGAAATACAAAAAATCTCGAATAGCCAAAGCAATTTTGAGAAAGAAGAATGGAACTGGAGAAATCAACCTGCCTGACTTCAGGCTCTACTACAAAGCCACAGTCATCAAGACAGTATGGTACTGGCGCAAAGACAGAAATATAGACCAGTGGAACAAAATAGAAAGCCCAGAGATAAATCCACGCACATATGGACACCTTATCTTTGACAAAGGAGGCAAGAATATACAATGGATTAAAGACAATCTCTTTAACAAGTGGTGCTGGGAAAACTGGTCAACCACTTGTAAAAGAAAGAAACTAGAACACTTTCTAACACTATATACAAAAATAAACTCAAAGTGGATTATAGATCTCAATGTAAGACCAGAAACTATAAAACTCCTAGAGGAGAACATAGGCAAAACACTCTCTGACATACATCACAGCAGGATCCTCTATGACCCACCTCCTAGAATGTTGGAAATAAAAGCAAAAATAAACAAATGGGACCTAATTAAACTTAAAAGCGTCTGCACAACAAAGGAAACTCTAAGCAAGGTGAAAAGACACCCTTCAGAATGGGAGAAAATAATAGCAAATGAAACAACTGACAAACAACTAATATCAAAAATATACAAGCTACTCCTGCAGCTCAATTCCAGAAAAATAAACGACCCAATCAAAAAATGGGCCAAAGAACTAAATAGACATTTCTCCAAAGAAGACATACAGATGGCTAACAAACACTTCATGTTTGACTTAACCCACCTCTGTCCAGTGAGAGTTCCCTTTGACTTGCTCTTGTTTCCGGTTGATGGAATTCTAGTAACACTTGGTAGCTTTCTTGATCTATGAAAATGCAAGACAACCTAAGCTCATCAAATATATTACCACTTCAGATCCTGAGTCAGTTCTCCGGAGGGTCCCGGTATTAACAGAATGGGAACCTCAGCATTTGCAATGCCCTCCACCTGGAACGCTCTCCGTGTACCACTTTTTGATTTAGTTGATACTTATTCTTGAGCTTTTGGATTAATGTCACTTCTTCAGGGACACCTTCCCTATATCCCCTCAGATGTTATCAAATTTTTTTTTTTCAGTAGTTTGTTTTTGTGCTATTTATAAAAAAGTGGCCATCTGGTGGTTATTTGCTTAGACTCTGGGATTACTAGTATTAAGGATCTGAGCTGGGGCTTTCAAGAGATGCCACCTGGAGCCTGGTGTTGACAGCAATGTAGCAGAAGGCAGAGACCCTCCAGGAAGAGATTGTTGTCCTGATGAGTATGCTGGGCCCTGATTGCAGGCATGCCAGATGTCAGGACTCCCATGGCATTTTAAGGTATGCAAACACACACCCTCCAAACAAACAAAACACTTTCCCCCTTGATCCAGTAAGAACCAGGTTTCAGTCACTTGCAATTGAGAATCTTCATTTATAAAATTTTCTCCTCTAAACTTTGTAGAATGTTGTTCCTACCACCTATTACCATGACAACCCACAGATTGACTGAGTCTGTTTCATAAATAATTAAGGTAGAGAGGCAGCTTATGGTGTTGGTCTTACCCAAGTTTTATCTTCATTAGCATTTTCAAGATTAGATTCTCCAGCTCTTATAGACTTCCAGATGCTTCGAAGATCTGAAATGACCAGATGTTACTCAGACAGCAGAGTCTATCCAAGGGGTAATTTAAACTCTATGTGCCCAGGGAACAGTTCAGGAAGAAGCAGAAATAGTATAAAGTTGTCATCTTGGAAATTCAACTGTGATCCAGGAAGAGAGCAGAGCGGAACTTCAGTGAAATAGATGAATTATAAATCCTCTTCTCCTCAAACTACATACATAGAACTGTTCAGCACAAGTCCCATTTGTATAATTATTTTATCTAATGTTTTAGTTTCTATTTTTAGAAAAAATAGGCTCATATACCAGGAGTGCAAGTTGAACTAATTAGCACGAGGATTGGGTAAGGGGTCTGCTTTGTCATTTTTGTGTACCAAAGATCATCAGGAAAAACACTTCTTTATATAATTTAATGTAATTTCTGAGTTAATCACTTGAAGGAAATTAAATGAAATGTCCACCAGCTATTATTCTCAAAGTCATTTGCAGACAGCGGATCATTAGAATTGAAACCCAGCAACAACAGAAGAAAAAGAGAGATACATGATTTCTTATTTTTTCAGTCTACATCTTGCTTCCTGGAAAATGAGTGAAACTACTGATATAAAAGTTCTAAAAATAACTGTAGCTATAGATGACTTCATCCCACCCCCAGAGCCTGGAGAGAGCGGCACATTGACTGCACCAGCTCTTGCTCTAAAGCTCTTCATTAGGAGAAACTGTTTGTCACTGACTACTTGGCCCGGGCCCTGGCAGGTCTTCCGATGAGCATCAGTAATGGGTGGGCAGGCAGGGGTGAAGGTGTCTTTCCCCCGGAATGGACTCTGCCCTCTGGTCCCTCTTTCCAACTGGAATGCTTGATTCAAACCGGCATTGTACAGGGGTCTTTCACCCGACCCACCAGTTTCCCAATAGCGTGGGGACAGAATGTACTCTACCTTTGCACTTTTTGGTGGGTCCATGGCTGGAATCCTGAGCAGGTCATGTCCAGAGGACACAGGGCCTCATCCAAGGCCTTGGGACCAATAACTGCATTTCCCATCAACAAACCTGCCCAAAGCAAACTCAAAATTCCATCTAATTTCCTTCTAGCTTCCCCATCATAGGAGGGGGACCAACACCCACTCCACTGCTCCAGGTCAACTTCTAAGTGTCCCCAGAACTCCACCCAAATGGTCCCATGCCCAGAGCATAGGCTCCTTCAGGACATAGTTTTGGCCCTTCGTTTACTGAGTTCCTCCTCCACCCCTGGCCCAGGACCTGCACACAGGAAGTGCTCAATGAATGTTTCTTGATGAATTAATGAATCCCCTGGTTACCAATTCAACCATCTCTTCTTGAATATGGTAGGGAGAGCCTGTTGTTCAGTGTTATTTTAATCATATGCCCTAGGTCCATTCCTAACTTCATCAGCTATATGGCTCAACCATCCATCCATCCATCCATCCATCCTTCCAACCATCCACCATTTCAACCAATTACCCATCTATCCACTCTTCCATGCATTCTTCCAACCATCCACCCATCTATCCACCCACCCATCCATTCATCCAACCATCTACCCATGTATCCATCCGCTCTTCCATCCATCCTTCTATCCATTCATCATTCCAACTATCCATCCATCCATCCATCCATCCATCTATCCATCCACCCACCCACCTGCCCATCCATCTGTTCATTCTTCTAACCATCCACCCATCCATCCACCGACCCATCCATTCATCCAAATATCCATCCATCCATTCACTCCTTCCAGAAAACACTTACGGATGCTTTTCTCTTCAGGGCACTGCACTCAGTCCTGGCCCTCAAGAAGCTCACACTCTCCAGGAAAGATGATATGTTCAGCAACAGGGCCATAAGCTAGAAACAGGCAATTCTCCCTTGAATTGCTGGTCCCAGCATTACTGACCTGGAAGTCAGCCAGGACTACGGTTTTAGCGAGATGAGATGGCCAGTCACTGGGGATAAGAGGTTATAAACACCAAGAGGAAGCACCCCTTGACATTCCTCTCATTGAGTTAACCCCTTAGGGATAAGCAAGAGTGCTCTTGTCCTGTGGAAACCCCTGTGTGCATGTGTGTGTGTGCACACACGTGCATACACATGTCGAGCGGAGCAGCCCTGTGTGCTGGTCTTTTACTCTTCTGTCCTCTGCCCTCTTCTGCTCTTCCCTTGCTCTGCTCTGTATCAGGAAAACTGAGCCCTAAAAACCACATTTCCCAGGATCCTTTGCAGCTTGCCCCTGGTTCCAGCCAACAAGAGGCACAGCTGGGAACTGGAAGGAGGGAGAAGCTGGAGCATTTCTCCCTTGTGTCTCTGCCTGGGCAACACTCCCAGGGGCGACTGCATCTTTGTGGCTCCACCTTCCACAGGAAGCCCTCCCCCTAAGGGTCCAGTGCCTGCCTGGCCCCAGCCCCTGGGCTCCAGGAACCCCCTTCTCCAGCCTGGGACCCCTCCAGTCCCCATAGTTCCTGCTGCTGATGATCCTGGCCACCTTCCTGAATCCTGATTAGGCTTTTGCTCTGTCATTAACTTTGTAACAGGTCCCCTTGGTGGAGTTCCCATGGCTGTGACCTCGCTGGGCGACTCACATGATTGGCTGGCTGCCCTTTTCTCCCTGTCCCAGCTTTGTCAAAACACGGTGGTGGTGATGGTGGTGGTGGTCAGAGGACAGGGTGAAAGTTGTCTGTGGCTCTGCCCCAGCATTAATTAGGGCAGATCCCATTTCTGTGAAAGCTCAGAACATATCACAGGAGTGGAAGTGGCTGGTGGGGAGAGATGGGTCCCTTGAGAGCCTCATGGCCTTGACATCCTGTAACGTCACCACATGGAGGGGCAGCAGCTCAGGCCTAACTCTGAGGGCTCTTGTCCTGCGAGCACCTGCATCGGGTCCGTGGGGTGCTTTGCAGGAGGCGTGCCCTCCTCTTCACTGTGTAGAGAACTGGGTGAGGGGCCCGCTGTTAGCCTGCTCAGTTTAAGGTCCTGTGTGGCATCCACTCCCCTGGGGAGCCATCCACCCCGTGCTCCTGGACACTGAAGTTTGGGAAGAGGTTATACTCCCCTGTGCACCCCCAGACCAGGACACGGGGACATAGGTATCAGGACCAACAGAGTCACAGGAACACTGGGTGTGCTGGGTGTGGGGGGTGGCAATGATCCCCCTTCAGGTGTTTCTGAGCCCAACTTCTGTGCAACCACTACCGGGGTCCTTCCCCTCCAATGCCTCCGATTTGCTGGGAGGCGAATGCTTGTGCTGCTGTGAATATTTGATGGGCCCAGCTGTGCAGGAGAAACTCTAAGAGCCATCCATAATTCACCACAGGGGCAGCAGCCTTTGGCGCTCAGAGCAGCCTCCTGTGCAGAGAGCTGCCTCCAGAGAATGGAAAGGCCTCAGGGGTTCATTATGTGTCACGTGTTCAGGGGACAGTGGCCAGGAAAATGATTCAGTTACGCTAAGCGTGAGGCCACAGAAGCTTCTGGTGGCCAGAGATTCTCAGACAGAGTCACTCTCAGACCTCCTGCAGTCTGCCCTGCTGGCATCACCACCTGGTCCTGACCATCATCCTGCATCACCCCACCAGGTGATCCTTTGGGTCCCTGTTTCTTGCTGACACTCCGCCATCTCCTCACTATAGTGTGGATGCCATGAGCACCCACCTGGTCACCTTAGTCACTGTCTCCTCAGCACTGATGAATGGAGGGAGGGAAGGAGAGAGGAAGGAGGACCACTTCCCCTGCAAGGACCCATGGCTCTTCCTACATCGCTGATCCTCACACATCAGAGACACGTGATTGACCAGGGAGTTTATTAAAATGCAAGTGTCCAAGTCTCTCCCCCACACTATGACCTAGAGTGTGGGCTGGACCCAGGCACCTGCATCATTCACAAGGCTCCTAGAAGCTTCTAACTACTGTCAGGTGAGGTCCCCTCACAGGCAGCTTCTGGAGGAACAGGCTCTTCCCCGGGAACAGCGTGGATGACTCAGAGGAGCCGTGTCCCTGCGCTCCTCCAGGCTGGGCTCCTGTCACCACCTGAGCTGCTCTCGGCCCCCCTCCACCCCTGCTCTCCCTCCATCCCCTGGGATCCAAATGAGGACAAGCTTCCGGGGTTCTTCCGTCTGGAACCCCCCTGAGGGTTCCTCTCCAGACGGATGACGCTGGAGAGCAGATGAGATCGGGCAGACATCCCCAGAGAGAGTCTCTGAGGTTTCCAGTGGAGAAGGAGGTTTGTATACTCCAGGCTATTTCCTCAGCAGCGTGGGGGTCAGTGGGGAGGACTGGCCGTGAACCTGGGCCTCGGACCCTGACCCCCTGGGCTTGGGGCGCATTTAGTCCCAGTGTCTGTGCTGCTCTCGCCTGGTGCCCAAGGAGGAGCGGTAGGAGCTGGGGCTGGAGGAGCTCCGTGGGAGGTGAGCTGGCTGGTGAGGCCAGAGTGGGTGGAAGAGAGAACAGGGTGCTCAGGCCTGGCCTCTTCCCTTGCTCTCCTGGCAACAGGGGGTGCCCAGAGCTGACTCAGCTCCGCAGACGCAGACCAGTATTGTGTACACACACGCGCACACATGTGCTGCATGCACCACCACATGCACACACAAGCCCGTACACAGACTCACACAAAACAGACACATGCACTCATGCAAGCACACACAGGGGCATACCCATGTGTGCACAAACCCATGCACAGGCACACATATAGCCATGTGGACAGGAAGGCGCACAAACCACCTGCACGCAAACATGTGCAGGCACACAGACACACACAGTGCTGGACACACCACCCTCACCTCACCACCAGCCTCCTCCGGTTTGTTGAAAGGGTTTCCCATCTCCACGTTGGCCACATTGCTTATTCTGCAAACCTCAGAGAACCAGGCCCCTCTGGACCACGACTGTCTCTGTTTCCTCCAGAAGGAGCTGCCAGCAAATCTTGGAGCCTTAGAGCTCAGTGTCCTGAGACCCCCACTGTCCTGTGCTGGGGAGGGCTCCAGGGACACTGGAGGCCGTCAGGTCACATCTTTTAGACATTCAGGAGCTAGCTTTCCCCCAGTTTGGAGGACTTACAGCCACAAGACATGTCTTCGACCACACCAGGAGACTGAGGGCTCAAGGGGATGTTCCAGAACCTTCTGTCAGGAGGAAGTGGGGGCTGCTGCGGCTGGTAATGGAGCTGGACAGGCCTGAGAGGAACAGGATGACCTGGAGAAGCTCTGGGGACCCTGGGCAGGTGGACAGTGTGCACCCCGATTTGTTGTCGCTGAAGGCCTGGCCTGCTCAGAGGCTGTCTGTCCCCGAGAAGGTCAATCTGTCCGTCGATGGTCAATCGTCAACGTGAGCACAGCCAGCCTGCAAGGATGGGAAGGTGGTGGAGGACAGCCCTCCTGGGCCCTGCCCACAGCTCCTGCCTCCAGGGCTGGTCCGTAGGGGGTCCTGGGTGGAGGGGTCTGAGGCCCCAGTGGCTCCAGGTATCTGCTGACTCCTGGGCTCCTGTGAGGACTGGGAAGGGGCCCCTCCTGAGGGGGCTCACACACACCTCGGGGTGTCGTTGCACCTACAGGCTTGGCCTGAAACAGAAACCTCTCAATCTGAACCCCAGGTGGAAGGGCAGCTGCCCACCCGGGACACTCGGGAGAAGCCATTCTTAGTGGTCCCCGCCCTGTCCAGGCACCTGGTCCCCGAATCTCTAGTTACCATGTGTCCCCCTGTAGGTCAGCAGACCACAGACCCCGAGTCCCCCGCAGCCCTGCGTCTGGAAGGGGGCGGGGCGGGAGGGGCAGCTGTGGGGTCCTCTCACACTAACCCCCACCCCGTCTGCTCCCCTCCTAGCTGGGGAAGGGCCCAGAGGTTCCTTGTGAGGAGGGGCTGCAGCTGGGCCTTCCGGGGAGGAGGGGCGACTCTGAAAGGCCCTCAGAGAGCCACACAAGGCGGCCTTGTTTGGGAGCCGCCCTCCCCGGGCTCAGATCCCCTCCCTCCTGAGCAGGAAGGGGGCCCGGGACCATGGTCAGACACCCTGCCCTGTGAGGGGGACACCGCGGGGCTATTTCTAGCTCAGCCTCTGACCCCACAGACACAGGGGCCCTGACTGAAGGGATTTGCAGCTGGAAACATCCTTCCAGGGCCCTCCCAGCAGCTGTGACCTCTCTCGGGGCAGAGGTGACACAACTCAGGGTGGGAGGGGCCCGCTGTAGGAGGATGTGGTTGAAGCCTCTGCACTGGCCAAGAGGGCCCCCTGGGGACCCTGGGGCAGACCGACCTTCCTCTACAACCTTCCCTGGCTCCACATTGCTGTGGGGGGAGCCCGGGCCCCTCCTTACCCCGGCACCCCTGTCATAACCACCCTGGGGTTCCCCTCCCCCCACCTCCCCCATCTCTGGGAGGAGTCTCCCCAGGTGGAGTCAGGAGTGCCACCCTCTGACCTCGGTGCCCAGGAGGAGATTCAGCAGAGACCACACTCGGCAAAGATGTGCCCGGGGGGCTGCACAGCGTGAGGTGATGGTGACCCCTGCCCAGGCATGAGGGGAGCACCGGGGTCACCCCCCTGTAAATGCTTTGGTGCCTGGACCAGGAGAGTGGTGGGCAGCGGCCATCCCTGAACCATCCTCAGGGCAGGGCCAGCAGGTGACTCTGCCTCCAGGTACCGACCTGAGCCCCTCCAGGTACCAGCTGTGGAGGGTCCATTTGGCCTCTCAGGACTTTGGTTTCCTCATCTGTAGAATGGGAGTGAAATCACAGCAGGGGGGCCCCACGGGGTTGCTTTGAGGATTAATGAGTGAACAGGTGGGAACGTTCGCCACCCCCCCCACCACCCCCGCCTGGCAGGAAAAGCACCATGCGGTGCCCAGAGCCCTGAGTCCAGGTCAGCGATGATAATGCAGACAGTCCCTCCTCCTCCCAGCGAGCAAACGGTCTCCGGGATATAGAGGGAGGGAGAGAGGGCAGGCCTGCTCTCGGGAAAATATCCCTCTAAACTCTAGATTCCTGTTTATGGATTGAAATATAATAGGCCTCCAGGGAGTCTCTTCTCATTTTTTTTTAATGAGGAGGAAGCCCTGGGACTTAGCCTGGAAAGAGCATCTCTGAGTCTCCAGTCCTGGACGGTCCCTGCTTGGAAGCCCTCTGGCATTAGTACCCCAAGAGGAGGCAGAGGGGCACAGACACCCCCTCAAGCCCACACTCACTCAGGTCCCCTGGAGAGTATGGGAGATGGACAGGTCACCAGCTCTGTCTTTGCATCCCTCCCTCATGCTCCTGGGTATCCCCCCTGGCTGAAAGGAAGGAGGGTGTGGTGGGTTCCTGGGGTCCCTGCCCTCTGCAGCCCCTGAAGGAGATGCCCCCCAGCCCTGAGACCCCTGTGGTCACCATGATCCCTGCTGCTGCCTCCATTAAGTCAGGTGGGTGCAAAGCCCCCCAGGGGTGTTAGGTCAGAGAAGGGTCAACATAGGGAGTTGGGTGCTCCCAAAGCTGGGTGTGGGGGCTGAAGGAGCCAGTGCAGATGAGTCCCCATGAGGCCTTGGGCTCCCTGCAGACCTAACGCCCAGGAAGGCTGGGGGTTCCAGCCTTCTCTGCTCCGTCTCCAGCTGTCACCTGTTCTAAAGGGCTGTGTCCCGACTCTCCTGGTGTGAGAAGGCCCCCAGGACAGACCCTGACAAGGACACCTCTATGTCCAGCAAGGAGGCTAAGGTTGCGGTGGCTACTCCTCACAGGGGGTATCCTTCACTCCCACCCCCTCCCAGAGCAGACCCTGAGCTGCAGGGTGCCCTGAGGACAAGCTGATGCCCTGATGCAAGCTGCGTCCCTCAGGGAGGTGACCAGTGGTAAGGGAGGCCTTGGCTCAAAGCAACAGGGGAAGGGGTTGGGATATTCTTGGTGCTCGGCCCCAGCACAATGTTGGGGGCAGAGTGACAGGCTGCAGGGGGCGAGACAGATCCACTTCGGAGCAGGAGGACTGAATGAGTGAGTCATGAGAAACACTCCAGAGGCTCTCAGAGATGGTTTGGGGATGAGGACCCTGAAGGGGAGCAGGTTTTGATGTCTCATGGTGGGCTAATGAGCCATGAATTCTCACCCAAGGAGGCCCAGGCACAAGGGAAGTTCAATGAAAAACCCAGGAGGATCAGTTAGTTTCAGGCAGAGTTTGATCCAGCAGCTCACACACTGACTTTAGGGCCTGGTCTCTCCTCATCCTGTGGCTCAGGTCTCCTTGTCCATGTACCTTCCTGGCCAGCATCTGCTCAGGGTTACAGGCACTGAGACCAATCCTCTTGTCCAAGTAGGTCCAGCCAACTGTCCACCCCTGAACCAACCACTCAGGCCACAGGCATGCGATGTTCTAGACTGCATAGGCCTAAGTCACATGACCACACCTGGGCTGGGGGTGGAGTCAGCCTCACACAGACCACATGGGCAGAGTGGAGGGTGGACCTCCAGGTGAACCAGAAGAAGGAAGGAGCCCAGGTCTCTCTGCTGTCCCTCCAGGGTTCCCGTGAAACCTTCACCCTGGGCTTTAGAAATTCCTCCTGCAGAAGTGGTGGCAGCCCCCTCCCAGCACCCAAGATGCCCACCCGGCTTTTCTCTCCTCATGAGTCTTGGGGTCCCAAGGAAGCAATGCCTGAAATGGGGCACATGGGTAGACCCCATAGACACTGTGTGGGGAGGAGAGCTGGCCGCTTTAGCCTTGTGTGTCCCTCACCGCCCCACCACACCCTGGGCTGTGTCTCCATCAGCATCTCAGGCCACCCTGGGCCACCCTGGGCCTGAGGGAAGGCCCCTCTCCCCACCAGCCTGGAGGAGAGACACAGCCCCAAGCTTGCTAACTAATGGGACTTAGTGTAATGAGCTATTTAAAGGCAAACTCGTAAGGCTGCAAACGAGATTTCTAATTTGGGAGGAGGAAAAGGGTTAAATTGTGTTGAGAGCAATTGAAGTTTGGGAATCCAAGATGTTTTCTGTTTTTGTTTTGTCCTGGTAATTAATTGGATGGAAGTTGTTAAACTTTACGAGAAAGCAGAGATAATGCAGGTTCACTGACTCTCTGGAAGATTAAGTTCATTTATCTCCTCCCAAACCACCAGGAGCCCGTGTTGACGCCACTTCAAGAGAGAGGAGCAGAGCAGATCCAGCGGTATCTGCTGGTTTTCCTCTAGCTCCACCAGTCCTGTGGTGGGGAGGTGTCTGCTCAGAGCAGGGGTCCCCGCTCAAACACTGGCATGTGATCTGGCCACGTCTGAGCCTCAGCTTCCTGGTCAGGAGGGTGGGGCCGAGGGCAGGCTTCTCTGTAGGGTCTCTGTGGGCATTTCCCCGGGAGATGCCCTCAGAACAGGTGTCAGGAGGCCGGGCACACCCAGTCCCCAGAATGTCCCCGGAAGTGACAAGTTCCTATTTGTGTGGCTCCAATGTCTCCGCACAGCCCTTGCCATCGTCTCCAATATTTACTGTGCTGTGGGAGGTTCCCCAAAAGACAGGCTACAGACAAGCTCCAACCACAAGTGGGAGATTAAGATATAGGAGTCGAGAATTTGTGTTTGGGGTCCTAAAAGGCATAATGTCCAGGGGAAAATCAGAATTGTAGTTAATTGCTTTCTGTATTTCAGGATGTGGGATTGTTTTGTTTCAGGCTCCATCATCTCAGACTTGGCACCTAGAAGCCTGCACAGGGCCTGTACGACCTGCCCACCTCCCCCTACCCCGCTCCCCTCCCTTCCCTGCACCGGTGTCTCTACCGCAGCACCCCCTCCTTCCTCCAGGGGGCAGACCTCCCCTCAGGCTCCCACCAGTCCCTCTCTACCTGAGTGCTGGAGGGGTGGCTTATGCTGTCGTTTGTCCACCCATTAGGTGGTGCTGTGTGCTGGGAGCATGCACAGTTAAAACTACCTCCTCACACACTTTATCTCCTCACTCATTAATATCCACTATTTTTCTTTAAAATGTGGATCCACGGTTGCAATAATGTAATTCCTCACGTTGCAAATATTGACATTTAGAATATCAACTAGTCCATCTCTCTTTTGCAAACCCATTGGATACTGAGACCATAATGATTTGGTTCTCACCATGATCCATTTGAAAAGAGAGTAGGGAAATTTACACTTTTTCTCCTTTAAATCATATTTTGCTCCATTCCATTTTGCCTATGAATTTTCATATTAAATAGTACTTTGATGCTTGAAAATACTTCATTCATTATCATATTACACTTTGCTACAAATATATACATATAATAATTTAAGTATCAAAATAACTCTATGACTAAAAAGCTCCAAGTGTTGAGATGTTCTTCTGAGTTCAATTATAATTGCATTATTAGGAGCAGTCAGTTTATCAAAGATAAATATGTTAATTTTAAAAATTATTTTTATGATATTTTATTTTAAAAATAAAATGGAGAATGCCTTGCTACAGAAGTAGATTGTACGAATTTTTGAAGCCTCCATTGAAGGAATTTCCTGTCACCTGGGGGCTCCCTGGGTCTCTTTGCCCGCTGCCCAGCACAATGCACCAAGGGGATTCAGAATGGGGAGGCGTGTCTCCCACCTAATGTCACTAGAACTGAACCTTCACTGAGGCCCCCATGCCCAACCTCTCACCTACATGTCTAATCTCCACGGGGCGGGGACTAGGCCTGGGAGCTCCTGCCTCCGCCAGTCGTGGTGCCTGCATACATGGGGGCTGCTGTTCCAGGAGCCTGCAAACCCTCCATCGCAGGATCCCATCCTCCCTTTCACAGCCACAAATGAGGTGAGATAAGATACTTACCGAAGGGCTTCCCTGGTGGTCTAGTGGTTGGGAACACAGGTTCGATCCCTGGTCTGGGAAAATCCCACATGCTGAGGGGCAGCTGAAGCTGTGTGCCACAGCTTCTAAAGCCCACGCATCTAGAGCCCATGCTCCACGACAAGAGAAGCCACTGCAATGAGAAGTCTGTGCCCCGCAACTGGAGAGTAACCCCCACTCGCTGCAACCAGAGAAAGCCTATGTGCAGCAACAAAAACCCAGGGCAGCCAAAAATAAACAAATAATGAAAAAATCTATTAAAAAATATTTACTGAAACTGCTACTCCATCCTTGCTTCTTTTACATGCACCAAGCTTCCAAGCCCTCCCTCCCCTCCTTTCCCTCCCTTAATCGACTCCGCTCCCTCCCTCCAGACCTCTGAGGCAGCTCCTCCCGACCCCCAGCTCTGTTCTGGGAAAAGACAGACCATTGGCTCCCAGTCTCCTCTTCACTTCTGTCCCCAGAGAGCGGGCACTGCAGGGTCCCCTACTTCTGGGCTCCCTCAGTTCCCAAAGAGGCTTTGGCTGGGGTTCCTCACACCTTAATCAGTCCCCGAGCCTTGCCCTGGGCTGATGCTGTTCTTGAAGACTCTCACCTGATCCCATCAGGGGGTGCTGTCCCTGTGCTTTTACAAATGGGGGTGGCCTGGAGGGTGTGCCCCAAATTGGCACTTGCTGTGGGCGCTTGCCATCTACCTCGACAAGGATGGAATCACGCGCTGCTGCACTGTTGACCTTTAACACTCCCTGAAAGGAGTTCAGGGTGGCAAACACACTTAAGGCACTCTGTGCTCTCAGAAAACTGGCAGAGCAGGTCTTCAGATAGATATTCTCAGGAGCTGACTTTACGAGCCCAACTCTTATATCTCTTCACATCTAGAAAAACACTAAAATCCTTCATGGTGATGACTGTTTCTTGTAACTAGCAGAAGCTTCACGAGACCAGCACAGACCTTCTAAAAAATAAACATGCTTGATTGCATGTACTTCCGCTTAACCAAAATCACATATAGACTGACCTTCCCCCCGCCCCCTGCCTCTTTGGAACAATTTCTCAGAGCTCTCTGAGATGCTGTCTCCCAGGCATATTGCTCCAAATTAAACTTAATTCACAGCTCTCATATTGTGTATTTTTCTTAGGTTGACACCCTGGATCCTCTAGTGGGGCCAGCATCTGACCCAGGGCTCCCCGCGGGGCCTGGCTGTGTCTAGGACCCCAGAAGCCTGGGAGGTGCCTCCACGGTGAGCAGAACCAGAGAAAGCCTTCTGGGCCAACCAGCCCTGCATTCAGGCTTCACCTCTATCCTCTCAATGGGGACACCGTCCCTTTCATAATGGTGTGTTTTGCTAATAAAAACAAAGGCATTTAATGTCAGATGCAACCTCATATCCAGAAGCGAACATAGGATAATTTAGAATTTTTTATTGAAATATAATTGACACGTAACATTATATTAGTTTCAAGTGCACCACATAATGATTCAATATTTGTATATATTTCAAAATGATCACCTTAATAAGTCAACATCTGTCACCATACATAGTAATAGAATCTGTCTTCTGAAGATTTATGTTCTCAGCAACTTTCATGTATATGACACAGTATTATTAATTGTCACCACTACCCTGGGCATTACATCCTCAGGACTTATTTATTTCATAATGGGAAGTTTGTACCTTTTGATTATTTTTGTTCAGTCACTAAGCCATATCCGACTCTTTACAACTCCATGGACTGCAGCACACCAGGCCACGCTGCCCTTCACTATCTCCCAGGGTTTGCCCAAGTTCGTGTCCACCGAGTTGGTGATGCCATCCAACCATCTCATCCTCAGTCACCCATTTCTCCTTTGGCCTTCAATTTTTCCCATCAACAGGGTCTTCTCCCATGAGTCGTCTGTTTGCATCAGCCGGCCATTTAATGCCCATCACCAATTTTGCTTATCCCCCAAGTAAGTAGGTAAAACAAGAGGAGAAATGAGATCCTTCCTGCTCCCTCCCCCATCTACTGTCCGCACAGCAGCACTGAAGTCTTAATTAAATCCATACCCTCTGAATGCACTGAGAATAAAATTCAAATGCCTCCCTGTGCCTGTGAGTCAGGACACACTGCCTCCCCCACCTCCCACATCTTTCTCCTCCCATCCCCTCCCAGCCACACCAGCCTCCTGTCCCGGAGCCCCTGGGTCCCTGGCCTCAGGGCCTTTGCACGTGCTCTTCCCTCTATCTGGAGCACTCTTCCTGCCTGTGGTCAGCTGGCTGCTCCTCAAAGTGCGGGCCTCCCTCAGAGGAGCCTCAGACCAGCCAGGATAGAGACTCTCACCCTGCCCCTGCCCAGCCCGCTACAGCACTGTCGTCTTTTCATTCATAGTCCTTAACGCTGGGGATTTATAAATTTAAACGCTCATTTTTAAATGTGTTTACCTACTTATTGTCTCTCTACTGGTCCTAGAATGGGCAGGGATCCTAGTCTGTTTTACTCTCTGATGGATTCACAGAGCCTAGACCTGCCGTCTAGCACTGTATGGCAGGTGCTACAACAGATGTTTGCTGAATGAATGAATGTGGGCCTCGTTCAAGGTGAATGTGGGTTATGGGGAGAACATCAATTACATAGCCCAATGCCTTACTCCAACACCAGGGTGAGCAGAAGAAGAGTTAATCAATAACCTTATTGATTTATACCTTAAATTCAGAAAGACTGTTTCAATTGACATTGACAACATATCACAGACAGAGCAGGATATTAATTTTCAAAGTGTATCAAACTCAATTTACCTTAGGGCAAAGTCAGAGAAATCAGGCTTTGCAGCCACCTGTCCTTCTGTAAATTGCATTTTCAAGATAGCTCCCAAGAGAGCAAGGGAAAGCTGCATCCCCGCATCACATTTCTGTAGCTCTGAACCTCCACCCCGGTTCTGAGCTTGTGCTTCAGTCCATCCAGGATCTGAGCAGAGCACACGGGGCTGCATGTGGGACCAGGACTTTTCAGACACAGAGGTGCACCCACCCACCTGGACTCATGAGAACCATTCCTCCACACCCTGGAGCTCTGGCATGAACGCCCCACGCTCCTGGAACCAGCCCGTGCCCTCACTTTTCTCAGCAGGAATGTTGAAGCCGAGACCCCATCCCTCCACAGCAGCTGTGCAGACTCGGGCTCCTGCACCTGTGAGCCATCTTGCCTCTCCCAGGGGTGCACTCGCGGCCAGGACTGGAGTAGCCCAGGACAGGTTTGTCTGTGGAACAGTAAGGCCTTTCCCTTAGGAGGGGTGGATGCTCTCCTATTCTCCGCTATGACTCACCTCCAGGCACCTGCACTCTTCACACTGTCTGTGCCCCAAGAACACGTGAGTTCATGGCCTTGCCCTGAATCGTTGTGGAGAGCTGTGGGTAAGAGCTTTGTGAGGGGCTGAGCTGCCTGGAAGTGAGGGTCCTACACTCTGTGTCATCTGTCAGGACTCCCCTCCTCCAGGGCTGTGAGCCCAGGAGATGGCTCTGGGTAAATTAGAAACGCCTTTCCTCAGACACGTGACTGCCATCTACTGGGAAATCAACTCCAGCATGACTGTGATATGAGCTGTGATGCTAGGGTCCAGTGGGATTCTCAGAAGGTGCAGTGATAAAGAATCCACCTGCCAATGCGGGATCACAGGCTCGATCCCTGGGTTGGGAAGACCCCTTGGAGTAGAAAATGGCAACCTGCTCCGGTATCCTTTCCTGGAAACACAAAGAGTTGGACGTGACTGAGCATCCACGCCGGGTTGAGCAGTGCAGAACCTGGATAACCATACCTGGTAGCCCTGCCCCCTCCTCCTCTGCAAACCCCACTCCTTCATCCTCCCCAGCGCTCCAGTCACCAGCCACATTGTCTACTTTATCTAATACATGTCCTCTGAATATATTCTCCACAAGGGCTGCAAATTTGGCTTGTTTTATTCAAGATTGTGTTTCCAGTCCATAGAATGGTCCAATACAAAGTGGAAACTCAACAAACACTTGTTGAATAAATGAATGAATGAATGAATTTATGCAGGGATGAGTTCTCCTTCCTTCTTTCCCCTGTGCACCCTCCAGTATCACCAGCAGAGCCCATGAGCAGAGCTCACTGAGTTATGTGCTGCCCTGACCAACCTCGGGGATCTTGGGCTTGGTCCAGGGAAGATGCACAGAGCAAATTTGGGGCTGATTCCTCTGTTTTAGAAGCTGCATCTGGGCACCGCTGCCAGGGGCTTACGTTGTTAAGTGAAGACAAAAGAAATGAGCCATTAGGTTATCAGGTAACTGAACAACTGTGTAGCCACTAGTGGAAATTCAAGCTTTGATAGAAGTTTTGACTTCTGTAGAATTAAATGTTTGCATTTAATTTTAAATTGCTGAGCCATGGAGGTAGGCTGGGAGCAGTGGTATCTAAGGAGGGAGATCATTTCTAATTGGAGGGAGGCTGATTCCATCTCTTGGGATTGGATCCTGATAACTTAACCTCCATCCCGTGACCTGGTGATTCTGTGAACCCCTGGAGGAAGCAAGCAGTCTATCCTCCTTGTTTTCAAGATCGAATATTTGAAAAAGCCTCAGGTCACTTCCCTGCAGATTGCTCAGACACTACAGAGTTTTTCACTGCAAGGCGTCTAGGGTGGGGGTGGGTAGTTACTGGAGGGACCTTGGGTACGATCAGGACCTAGGAGCACCTGGGATTTCCCTGGAGTTGCAGCATCCTATCTACCCTGTCTACATGGGACAGTGTGGTTCAGGGTTGGGGACCTGCCCACTTCACTGTTCATTCCCCTGGGGACACTTGGGGGGTCACATTTCTGAGCTGGGATTTCTATCAGAGCCAGCATCACTCCTGGGAGGCGAGATAAGGAGTGATGTCTCCTCAGGTCCTTCTGCTTGCATGCGTGCTGTTGCTTCAGTCAATTCCAACTCTGCAACCCCATGGACTGCAGCCCACCAGGCTCTTCTTGCCCACGAGATTCTCCAGGCAAGAATATTGGAGTGGGTTGCCATACCCTCCTCCAGGGGATCATCTGGACCCAGGGGTCAAACTCGAGTCTCCTGCAGCTTCTTCCTTGGCAGGTGGATTCTTCACTACTGAGGTACCGGGCAAGTCCCAGGTCCCTCTGGGTGTTGTTCAGTCACTAAGTCATGTCTAGCTCTTTGTGATCCCATGAATCGCAGCATGCCAGAATTCCCTGTCCTTCACTATCTCCCTGCTCAAACTCATGTCTATTGAGTTAGTGATGCTATTCAACCATCTCGTCCTCTGTAGACCCCTTCTCTTGCCTTCAGATCTCTCTAGTAACCCTGAAAAGTCTTTTCTTCTCACTTAACTGATTTCTGCTCATTCATACTTTCTCAGTGACTGGGAGCCCAGCTTTCCCACTTGGGCCTCTCTCTGGAAAGGGTCACTAAATTCAGGGATCTTTCATCTCACATCCTGCCTGAAACCCACCTTCCTGGGGTCCCTCTTCCTCCCCCACCTGTCACCCTCCTGCTCTCAGATGTGTCTCTAAGCACCTTCCTGTGCTTGCTGCACCCAGATGGGGACTGGACCAGAGCAGGCATTAGGGGTGTGGGTGCCATCTCGATATAATGGGACCTGCCTGGAAATCCCAGTTCTTTCCCTTATGCTCTGACTGAGTGAGGTAATTTACCTCTGTGGGTCTTGGTTCTCTAAGCTGTCAGATGGGGATATAGTATCTATCTTAGAGGTGCACTGTGAGATTTCCAGAAGGATTGAATTAGGTTGTGTGCATGTGAGCATGCTATGCTATGCTAAGTCACTTCAGTCGTGTCTGACTCTGTGTGACCCCATAGACGGCAGCCCACCAGGCTTCCCCGTCCCTGGGATTCTCCAGGCAAGAACACTGGAGTGGGTTGCCATTTCCTTCTCCAATGCATGAAAGTGAAAAGAGAAAGTGAAGTTGCTCAGTCATGTCCGACTTCTAGCGACCCCATGGACTGCAGCCTACCAGGCTCCTCCATCCATGGGATTCTCCAGGCAAGAGTACTGGAGTGGGGTGCCATTGCCTTCTCTTCAATCAGTCGTGTCTGACTCTTTGAGACCTCATGGATTATAGCCCACCAAGCTCCTCTGTCCCTGGGATTCTCCAGGCAAGAATACTGGAGTGGGTTTCCGTGCCCTCCTCCAAGGGATCTTCCCAACCCAGGGATGGAACCCACCTCTCTTATGTCTCCCGCATTGTAGGCAGGTCCTTTACCACTAGCACCACCTGGGAAGCCTCTGAATTAGGTTGGATGACACCAAATGCCAGATGCTGTAAATATAAACAAATTTCACAAAAATCTCAATGAATTAGCACAACAGCAGTTTGTTTTTGCTAACGCAGCAATTCAACATAGGCGGTTCCTACCGGGAGGTCTTCATGGTGATTTGGAGTCTTCATGGTGATTCAGGGGCCCAGGCTCCCTCTGTATTGTGGCTCCTCCATCCCCAGGCATTGGGGTCCTCTGCATCCTTCTGATGGGAGAAGAGCATGGAGATGCCCCCTTCCCGCCTAGTTTAGCAGGACCCTGGCCTGGCATCAGCACTGTCCCTGACGCTCACATCCAATGTGTGAGGTGTAAGGACCACACCTGGGCATGACCTCTCCCAGCTGGAGCGTCACACCAGGGAAGGGGTGTTTCCGGTGGACACAGAAAACTCACTCTGTCACAGATCACAGATGTGAGAGCTCTCCATTCAGCTCTTCATTCTTCTTCCTCCTTCTCCTCCCCCTCCCCACTCCACCCCTGCCTCAGGCAAGGAAATCTCAAGAAATTACTTAGAAGGTAAGAATGCTTATTGTCATTTAATAAGCTCATACTAAATGCCAGTTTTATCCTAAGGCTTTTGCACACACACACACAGGGTGAGGCTGGTGGTGGGGGGTGAGTGTTAACCCTGCAGTCACCAGCACTCAGACAGTTGTGGGGGACAATCACATCCAAACTGACTTTAGCCCCAGGAGTGCTGGTCACATGACTGAAGCTTCAGGGGTGGGTGGGCTCCAGCTTCCAGTCGGCAGGTCCTGAGGGTTCAAGGGATGTCATTCACTGGTCTCTCTGCATCAGACACTCTCTCTGTCTCCTGGGAGTCCTCATCTAGGGACCCTGTCCCCTCCTGGAGCACAACGTCCACTCCCAGCTCAGGCCTCACATGCTCTCTGCTGATCCCACCTCCAATCATCCCAGACCCTGGGATCCCACTTTACACGCCTGATGTGGATGGTGTCCTTCATCCCAAGCCCCTCCCTGTGACCTGGGCCCTGGGGCTGCTCTGGAGCCTGGCAGTAGGAGTAGGGTTACAGTGCCCACCCCCCTGACCCACGTGTCATACTGGAGGGGCACTGCCCCCAGGGATAGTGGGAGTGAACGGTTCTCACAAACCAGGAGACACCACCCACCATCACCCCAGCCCCCAGGTGACCAAACACGGGTCACAACAGGTGACTGGGCTGCTGGGTCACATGGGTAGGAAGTGGAGTCAGGGGCTCCCACCTGGGCATCTGTCTGTCTGTCAATCTATCTTTTTGTCCATCTGCCTGCAGGGCCCCGTCCTCACCCCCCAGGCTGTGTGTGTAGTGGCTGCTCCTGCCTGAACATCTGTCCTGCTCCCTGAGTTGGAGGTAAGACACCATATGGACATTCTGTGTGTGTAGTGGTCTGCAGTCCATGGGGTCGCTAAGAGTCGGACACGACTGAGCGACTTCACTTTCACTTTTTCGCTTTCATGCATTGGAGAAGGAAATGGCAACCCACTCCAGTTTTCTTGCCTGGAGAATCCCAGGGGCAGGAGAGCCTGGTGGGCTGACGTCTATGGGGTCACGCAGAGTCGGACACGACTGAAGTGACTTAGCAGCAGCAGCAGCAGAGGGAAATGATGACAGAGACTCAGGAGGAGCCCGGCAGTCTGCTCCTCGGAGATGATGGAAGGACACATGACCACAGAGTGAAATAGACACAGGGCCCTGGGTCAGTGCAGAGGCCTGCCACTCTAGCTGCACCTGCCCCTCCCTGTCTCCTGGGGTGTGAGGCTCCAAAGGGGACACAGCCAGGTAGACCTCCCAGGGAGGTGAGGGAAGGAAACAAACTGGGAGGATAGTTACAGAGCTGGAAACCAGAGGAAGAGGTGCTGGAGTCTGGGGACAGAAGGAGGCCACTGCCACCCCAGGGCCAGAGGGGCTGCGAGGAGCCAAGACACCAGGGGCCAGGGTGTCCAGGGTTGCCCCCCTCAAGAGCAGAGCCAGGATGTTCAAGCCTGAAACCACAGGAGCTGTGGAGAGGCAAGGATGCTGGAGGGATGGGGGGTGGAGGGCAGCCTGGTGGGGGAAGAGGATGCTGACTCCCTTCCTGTTGGCCCTGGTTGAGCAGCTGGGGAGTGGCCATGGAGGGCACATGCTGTCCTTGCTCATCAGACTGCAGCCCTCAGGCCCCTGCCGTATGACTGCCATGGACCTAGTGTACACCCCCTCCCTGATTACGGGAGGAGGGTGTCAGGATGGCCTCAGGGCAGGGGCATTGCAGGGGGAGCTCGCTCAGCTGCCCCGTCCTGATCCCGCCATCCCTGCCTTTGCTTGGGAGCCTCCCTGGGTCCACGTGCTCTTGGAAGGGAGCACCAAGGCCTGACCCATCAGGAGAGTCCACCCCTCCACCGCCTGGCCACCGGGTGCAGGTCAGAGAAGGGAACGCGACCCATAGTGACCAATGGCCTTCAACCTGGACTTCAGCTTGACCCCCTGGGAGGAAGGCCTTGTGTGCTGGGGCAGCTTGTGTGCTGGCTGGGACTTGAGACAGGCCCATCCAATGGAAAGGCATTGATCAACAGAATCTGAACTTTTTATGAACCACATTTAAAAATAAAAAGAACAAAACTCAGTTCATTAATATCTTATTTATCCCAATATGCCCAAATAGTGTTGTTTCAACAAATAACATAAATTTCTAAATACAATTACTTACATTCTTTTTTAGTTCTGTAAGTCCACATATCCCTAGCTATTACTAAGCCAAGGTGAGTTGTCCCTATTACTCTCAACCCAGGGTGCACCCAGCCCCCCAGGCCCCTGAGACAGGTCGGCAATGAGATGGCTGGGAGCCCTTGACTCCACCCCGCTCCCCGTTGACTACCCTCCCCCACAGGACCCTGCGGGCCCCTCCTGTTTGCCTCTGAGGCTGATGGGGGCAATCATGCTGCTACCAAGACTCTGATGGAGCTGATGAAGGGGTGGAGGGGGGCCACCTCCCTTCTCATTAGCAGGCTTACTGTGACTGCAGCCCATGGATCCCACTTTAATGAATTATCAGCTACTAATCAAAGGGACAACTTGGCAAGACCATCCCATTGCAGCGAGGGAGGGGCGGAGTGGGAGCCTCAGCTACTGGGGGAAGTCTCAGATGTGATTAGCTAAATGCTCTGAGATAGACAGAGAAGACTGTCCTCCTCCCATCTGGGCTCCCAGAGCTGTCAGGCCAGCAGAAGTGGCTCAAACAGCCCATGATTTATGTGAGATAAAGCACGTCTTTCCTGAGAGAGTCGGCAAATGAGGGGCCCTATGATCCAGTTTGTGCTCATCATGGAGTCATTCACTGTGGCCCAAGAAATGGACTGTCACTAGGCTTGGCTGACTCGCCTCTTGCTGAGCGCATATGTGGGCTCTGTCCTGCTCAAATGAATGGACCGAGAATGGGGATGTGGCTCCAAAGAGATGATGGGTAGGTGTGGGTACACACTTGTGTACACATGCTGGTGTGTACGCACAAGTTAGGGTACACATACCGGCACGCATGCACGGGTGTACACACACACACACACCTGCCCCAGAAGAAGCAGAGAGAGCCTGGAGAGCCTGGAGCCCAGAGCTCCCTTTCTGACAGGGAATCTCAGGCAGACACTTTCTCTGGGACTCACTGTTCACCTGCTCATCAGGAGGGTGGGGGTGGAGCAGTGGACTCTGACCAAGTCTGACCTCCTGCATCTCACAGCCAAGGTGGGGCCAAGAGCCTAGGACAGAGCAGGCAGAGGGTAAAATACAAGTGGATGGTCTATTCTGGCCAAGCAGACAGGGAGCAGGGGCAGGAACGTGACCACAGGGCCTCTAGACTCAGCATCCACTTGCCCTTCCCCATCCTCCTATCTGGTGAACAGTCTCACCAGCTTCTTAACCAGGGGGGACACGGAGACAAGAGGGAGGGACAGGGCCTCAGGGGGACAGAGGCAGGGGCTGTGGACACGGAGTGGACCAGGCTGGCCTCAGGCGAGTGAGGCTCAGGAGGACTGGCGGGAAGCCATATGAGGTTTCCTCTGCTCTCTGCTCCCCCAGGGAAGCTCTCTGGGGTACTGGAGGCACACACAGCTTTCCTGTGTGGACAGACAGAGATGGGAGCCCCCCAGGTAGGGTCCACGGAGAGGAGATGAGTGAGACCCCACAGTGCACACCTGACCGCACGGCCCTGGGCACAGGTAGAGAGGAGGTCAGAGGCCTTGGGTGTCCCCAGGAAGGGGCATCAGAGGACAGAGGTGTGGCAGAGAGTCACATTCCTCGGGCATCCTGCACAGCTGGCTGATGCTGGGTACTCCCCTCCACAGACACACAGTGATGTAGGTCACTGGGCACCTGGGTACCATGGTGACGGTGCCATAGCAAAGCCCACCCCTGCAGTCTCCACGCCAGTGCAGGTGGGATTAATGAGTTTAGGTTCATTTAGTGATGTAATTTCCCCGAGGAGTCAGAGTCTAAAGCCACTTTGAACTCAGGGCTCTGACCATCCAGGACCCATCATGAGGGGACAGAGAAAAGACGAGGTCACAGGTGGGATCAGGAAGGAGCTGGAGCTCACGACTCCTGTCTGCCATCACTGCTGCCTCTGTGGCTGTGGACAGGGGAAGAGGAAGGAGGGGCCAGGGCTGAAGGCGTGGGTTACGTTTACATGGTCACTGTGGTCGGCAGCTCGCACTAAGAGCAGTTCACACATGGAGCATCATCAGGACCACAGCAACCCCGAGTCCCTCCCAGCCTTCCTCCTCCTCCCTCCAGGGACCATCTCCTCAATCTTGTCTCCCCGCAACACCTTGCTTTTGTCTCTCTTTTAACCCGCTTTATGCATCCTTCAGAAAATGAGGTGACTGTGGTCACCGCATTTTTGCAGGATGTAATTGTCCAGGCCCTGATCCCCTGTGACTTGCTTATTGCATTCAACTTGAGCTTTAGCGCATCATCTGTGTTACAGGGTTGGTTGGTAGCTCCTTCATTCACTTTCCTCATTGAGCAAATCCGCATGTACTGGACTTTATCCATGCTACATGGCTGTTTGCTTGCTTGTTTATTCTTTTGTGAACAATACTTTTGTAAAAGTGAAGCTTGTTGAGACAATTAAGTGAGTCTTTCACCTGTTTATCTATCCTAATATATGGTCTGCTGCTGCTGCTGCTAAGTTGCTTCAGTTGTGTCCGACTCTGTGTGACCCGGTAGATGGCAGCGCACCAGGCTTCCCCATCCCTGGGATTCTCCAGGCAAGAGCACTGGAGTGGGTTGTGATTTCCTTCTCCAATGCATGAAAGTGAAAAGCAAAAGTGAAGTCGCTCAGTCATGTCCAACTCTTCATGACTCCATGGACTGCAGCCTACCAGGCTCCTCCGTCCATGGGATTTTCCAGGCAAGAGTACCGCAATAGGGTGCCATCGCCTCTGGCACATACTAAAAGGGCTTCCCAGGTGGTGCTGTGGTAAAGAATCTGCCGGCCAATGCAAACGATGCAAGAGACATGGGTTCAATCCCTGGGTCAGGGAGATGATACTCTGCTCCAGTATTCTTGCCTGGAAAATTCCATGGACCAAGGAGTCTGGCAGGCTACAGTCCATGGGGGTGCAAAGAGTTCAACATGACTGAGCACAGCAAGATAGTAAAGGTTGCCTAAGCGTGTGTTGGTACTATTATTACTGGTAGAATCAACAAAAATGCGCAAAGTGGGATATTCCAGCAACAGTAGCAGGTGCGTGCACACACACACACAGACACTGACACAAACATACACACTCCTTGGGTGGATTTTATCAAAAGGCCCCACAGGATGACTTGAGGCGTGAAGCCCCACCTCCCACCTGTCTGGTCTCTGCCCTGTGATGGAGCACAGGGAGACAGAGTCCAGACCAGGACTGTGAGGCCCTCTGGGCTGACAGGTGCAGGGCACTGGGGTCTGCTGTGGGGTCCTAGGGAGGGGAAGTGGTATAAAGTCTGCTTATCTGGGGCCAGAACACTTGGACCCAGGGCGTGACTGGCAGTGCCACAGATCCACCAACCATGACTTCCAGGAAACCCAGGGCTCCTGGAGCCACATGAGCCTCTTGGGTCCCAACTGTCACCCCACAGGGACCCAGGGTGCGCTATGACCCTCAGATGGGGACCAAGGACATTTATCTGAGAGCTGTCTTGTTGCATGTCCTAGTCAGCAACCCTCCACCTTCTCCTCAGATTCCCGACCTTCCAACATGAACTGTGGTCCTAGGTGCCCTGGAGAATATGGTTCAGGGGACAGTGTAGGTAGGTTGAATTCACAGATGGGCTGCAAGATAATATAACAACAAACGTATTATCTGCAGCATTAATAACAGAAATTATATTGTCACTGACCGAGACTGTGGTGTGTCTGCGCTGCTTTAATGGCATTCTCTGTTAATCCCCACAACTCAGTGATGCCAACATGATGGCTGTCCCCATTGCACAGATGGGCAAACTGAGAGTCTGAGTGGTGACATCATCGCCCCATGTCCTGAGGCTATGAGGTGGATTCTAGCTCAGATCTGCCTGACCTCTCAACTTGTGCTCTTCCCATCCTCCTGCCCCAGAGGCAGGTGTCCTGCCAGCAACTCCTGGAGCCCCAGGCATATGGAGACCATGGGGCCTCCTCTCCCTAATCCAAGGCTCTTCCCCAAGAGCTCCAGATGAGGTTCTGGCTTTTCTTCCCTCCTCCCCATCAGAACACAGGTGCAGACCAGAGGGCAGCAGTTCATGATGTCGGGGCAAAGCTACCTTGGAAGGTGCCTGGTCAGGCACCTTTCTGACTCAGTCTCCGCAGACTCTAATCACTAACAGGAGTTCAACTTTGGTGGGAATCCTAGGGCAGTAAATAGCAACAAGCTCACTGTCAGGAGGTAAGGGCACAGCTACAGCTTCTGGATGCAATCCTGAATGATAGAGTAGATGAAGCTTTATCAGGAGCTCTCATGGACGAAAGACTGAATTCATCACTCAAGTGTAAAACAGGCAGGGATTTCTGCCTTTTTTCATGACCTGTGCATGATGGATGTTGTTCGAATGTGCATCAGACACTCTCCTGAGGCTTTCTAGAGTCTGACGTACCCAGAGAAGTTGAGCAGGGGAGGCTGAGTAGACACGGCACCTCTGGAGCCCCAGACAATGGATGGCTCTTCAGTGCAGAGAGAAACAGCATCTGTGCCCATCTGCACAGAAATCACCTCCCAGGGGTCCTCGGAGTTCCTGATGAAGATCCTGTCCTCTGGGTGGATTCTTGGATGAGAGTGAGCTGAAGGTAAAAGATAAGCAAGATTGGACTGAGCGTGGCTGTTCTCTCTAGTCCCTGCCCTCACCACTATCTTGGGCTCTGCTGCAGTGATGAACAAGCCACCTTGATCTTTCCCCCTCTGCTTCCAGAACCCAGTCTCAGCCTGTAGACTGAAAGAAATCATGACAAAGTTGAGGAAGGCATTGAAGAGAAATAGCTAGGGTGTTTCTGTGGCCCAAATGCCCCTGGGTAAAGGACAGGATATCTCAGCACCTAGACCGAGCAGAAAAACTTCATCTCTCGGAAGCCACTGTTCCTGCCAATATGCATTTGATGCAACCATCACACTGAAAATTCATGGGATAATCTGTTCCATAATTGATTTTCTGTTCCATAACATCTGCCTTTGTAGATTCTCACATAAATATGAATAAGGTACAGGCTGTGGAAAGGGATGCTGGAGTCCAAGAGCATCCTTCCAAACTGAGAGGTGTGATGACCCCTCTGCAATTTGAGGAAACATGGAAATGTGAAGTTCAGAAAACAGAAAACGGCAACGATCTTCATGTAATCTCTGTTAAAAGTAATAAAAATGATCCTTCAGAGAAATCAAGTAGGAAAAAAGTCACCTTCCTTTCTTTGCATGTATATTACAGTTCATTTCCAGACATGAGAATAAGACTGAGATTTCAGCTGCTGAATAATCCATCTTCATTTTTTCATAGAAGGACTCAAACAACTCCCCTGAAGGCATAACATAATGATTTTCGATCTTATTTCTCCTCTGACACACAGACGGGCAGCAGCAATCATTTCTGCAACCCTGTCCTAGGACATGCAGAGAAAGTCACTAGTAACAGAACCAGCCTGAGTCATGGGGGTGTCAACAGCTCAGGTTTAAAACCCAGATGTGCAGAGAACTGGGAGAGCAGGGCCCTGGAATGGTCCACAATTAGGAAAGGACCAAGAGCAAAAGCAGCCAGCAGAGGGGGCCAGTGAGGCCAAGGTGATGGATGCCTTTGTGTGTGTGTGTGTGTGTGTTTGTGTTTGTATGTGTGACCTTGTGTAGTCTGTGCAGAGCAGACAGCTGTGCATCCAGACACTGACTTTCTTCATTTCCCCTTCCTCCTCATCCACCTCTCCCTCCTCCATCGTCTCCCTCCACCATGCCTCTCTCTCCCCTCCATGACTCTCTCTCCCCTCCCTCCCCCTCCTCCATTCCCTCCCTCCCTCCATTCCTTCCCTCCTCCATTCCCTCCCTCCCTCCATGCCCCTTGCCCTCCTCCATCCCCTCCCTCCTCCATCCCCTCTCTCCTTCATCCCCCTCCCTCCTTCATCCCCCGCCCTCCTCCATCCCCCTCCCTCTTCCATCCCCACCCTCCTCCATCCCCACCTTCCTCCATCCCCCTCTCCTCCTCCATCCCCCTCTCCCACCCTCTCCTCCCTGTCCCTCTTCTTCTCTTCCTACTGGTGCAGAAAAAACCTTTGTGTTTTTAATATATTCCAATTGACATTTGGAAAAATTGCATATATTATACAGATATCTGCTTGTGTGAATCATCTCTGCTCTCTGCAGAGGAGGTGTCCCCATCTGGACTGTCAAGGCCTGAAGTTCCCCCAAAGAGAGGATGCCTGGCATCTCTTCCATCTCCATCACTTCAGGAAGCAGAACAGAACAACCCAGGACTGCTGGTCAGAACTGCCCTGGCCCTCCCTCAAGCACAGTGGGCTCTGTGTGTTTTCCCAGAAGCCCCTAATGGTGCCCAAGCTAATAATTCCAAAATGTTCCCTGTCTGCTTAGAGATGCTCCTGAAGGAATTCCACTGTGCTGTCCAGGACTCTGGGCTTCTCCCAGGAACCATGAACTAGTAGGTCCCCTGGGTGGCTTGACTGACTGTTCAAGGGTGCAGTAAACACAAAGGAGGGAGAGGGACGGAAGCATGAGAAGGGGGAGGCGAGGCCAGGGGTGGAGAGGGAAGGGGAGCAGATGGAAAGCAGCCGGTAAGGGGCCTGCTGAACAGGAGTGCAGAGGACTGAGCTCAGGACCTACTCTGAGCTACTTATGGCCATGGAAGGTCATTTTGTTTGATGTCAGATGCATGATTAGTGAGAGTCCTGTGTTCTGTGTAAATGTTGTGTCCCTACCCTGAGCCTAGCCATTCAGACATCGCCCCGAGGGTCCCAAACTCTCCTGCCCCAGGATAGCTGATGACCTCTCTCCCTCCCTGTGGCACCGGCCCGAGTGACTGCAGATCATCTCTGATGAGACAGGGATTAAAGCCAGGAACCTCTTATTAGCCCCTGCAATTAACCAGCATCTCTCGGAGTGCAGCTAGAACCTGATCTCTGACCTGGTTTCCAGCACCATCAGGAGCCCTTAATGGTGATTTGATGTGGGCTTGCAAGGTGAACACACCAGGATGCTCCTGGGAAGGCAGGGACTGGAGACAAGGATGTATCCATGTTGTTCCCATGACGCGTCCACAAGAGAGAGTGACAAGGCTTCCTGTGTGGCACCTGGCACCCCGAGTGCCGAGTGCCACCACTCAAAAGGAAGGAGAAAGGCCGTGACTCGTTCCATCTCAGAAGAAAGTACAGGGCTCCAGGAGGAGGAGCAAGGAGCATAAGGCCTACAAGACAGCGAAGTTTCTGGTGCTAGGTTCTCTCCTGCAGCTGGACGGCCCCCAGCAGTGCCCATACTGCCTAGCTCTCAGTCCTGCAGCCAGGCTGCTGGTGGTGAGGAGGTCTTACATCCACCCCAGAAAGCAGCAGTTTAGGCCCACAGCTCACAAGGGATGGAGTGGGCTTGGTCTCAGTCTCTGTGACCCTAAGGTCACTGATACACCACTGCCCTCACTGGGCAGGGAAGAAGGGACTGAACATTGTGAGGACAAGGGGCCAGGGCTCCTGGGGAAATGGCCTTTTTCAGGGGTGGAGCAGGGAACACACAGGTGAGAGGGGAGTCCCTGATGATGCCAGAGATGAATGAAAGTGTGAGCACACACGCACACACATGTGCACACAGTGACGGGACAGGAAAAGTTGTTCAACTGAAAGAGCTCCCACGGGCAAAGTGGAAGAGCCCATCTCCCTGTCATCTTTGGAGGTGATAAAAGAAATGTTCACATATTTAGATATGGGGAAGTTATCCTGGCTTGCACACGAGTTGACTTGAATTTGATGCTAACTAAAATAGCCTATTTGCAGCCTATCAAACACATATTGTCCATCTGTTTTAAATATTAAAAAAAGAAGGGCACATCAACCAGAAGTAAAGAATATCCTTGTTAAAAAATAGAGTAACTGCCTCCCTTCCTGGGATGCCAGAGCTGGTTCTCCTTCAATGGTAAGACTCCCTTCCCACATGGCAAAGTCATATGTCCTGACTTGCTGTGTACATGCTGGTCTGTTCTTTTTTTTTTGAAACCTTGAAGAAAGATAAGCCTGACTTGTTTAATGTACTTTGTTCTGATAAGGTGTAAAACTGTGCTGAAAACCCTGCTTCTCTGGAGCAGCTTCTCAGAGTCATCTGGGAATCAGGTTTCCAGGCTAACCCTCAGTTTGGCTCAACTGAGATTCTTCTCTATTTTTATCATTGATTGTTCAGTGATTATTTTTGTTGACAGTGTCCCTAGACACTCCATGAAATATTGAGTAGAAACTAACAAAGATTGGATAAAGTGTGGATTTTGTTAGTAATAGCATCAGTAATAATTCACAAACAGTAACAAGTGTGCCACAGACTAGGATGCTGGTGATGGGAAAGCCATCTGTGAGCTACAGGAGAACTCTAACTTCACAGATTTTCAGTAAAACCAACACTTGGGCTTCCCAGGTGGCTCAGTGGTTAAAGAATGCATCTGACAATGAAAGAGATGCCAGTTCAATCCCTAGCTTGGGAAGATCCCCTGGAAAAGAAAATGGTAACCCACTCCAGTATTCTTGCCTGGAAAATCACATGGATAGAGGAGCCTGGTCCATAGGATTGCAAAGGGTCGGACACTATTGAGCATGCACGCATGAACCATTCTACAAAAACAAGTTTCTTTAGAGATATAAATATGAAGCTTTCCCTGGTAGTTCAGTGATTAAGAATCCCCCTTTCAGTGCAGGGGACGTGGGTTCAATTCCTGGGGGAACTAGAATCTCACATGCAATGGAGCAACTAAGCCCACAGGCCACAGTTACTAAGCCAGTGAGCCACACCTAAGACCCAACTGAGCCAAACAAATAAATAAATATTTTAAATATATATATATTTGATCAAATATATATATATATATATTTATATGTCATGTCATTTGATCAAATATATATATTTGATCCCTTTGTCAGGAAGATCCCCTGGAGAAGGGATAGGCTACCCACTCCAGTATTCTTGGGCCTCCTTTGTGGCTCAGCTGGTAAAGAATCCACCTGCAATGTGGGAGACTGGGGTTCAATCCCGGGTTGGAAAGATCCCCTGGAGAAGGGAAATGCTATCCACTCCAGTATTCTGGCCTAAAGAATTCCATGGATTATATAGTCCATGGGGTTGCAAAGAGTCGGACACAAGTGAGCGACTTTCAATTTCACTTTCTTTCATATATATATATATATATATATATATATATATATATATATATATTCAGGGTGAGAGTTTGGGTCCCTGATCAGAGAGGAAGAGCTGTGATTCCTCTGAAACTGTTCCCCACAAGGAGGTGATGTGAACACCAGAGGGGAACCTGGGCCAGGCTGAGCAACACCATGAGAGCTGAGATGCTGTTACCCTGGGAAGAGGTCTGCACCAAATTCCATGAACTTTTGTTTTTGTTTCTGTTTTGCCTTTATCTCCCCCAAATAAGACGTTAAAAAGTGAAAGTGTTAGTCACTCAGTCGTGTCTGACTCTTTGCGATCCCATGGACTGTAGCCCACCAGGCTCCTCTGTCCATGGGATTCTCCAGGCAGGAATACTAGAATGGGTTACCATCTCCTTCTCCAGGACATCTTCCAGACCCAGAGATCAAACCCAGGTCTATCACATTGCAGGCAGACTCTTTACAATCTGAGCCACCAGGGAAGCCCATGCTCCTGTTTAAAGCTGTAGAGTATGAAACAGGACCCAGTGGGGAGAAAAGAAGTGTTTGTGATTTTGAACACAAAGTCTCCCCGTCAGCCTCAAGAGGCAGCCTTCATCCTGTTTTAAAAGTTTTTCCAGAGAGGCTCCAACTGTGAATAAGAATATGGAATAAGCATGAAGTAGATAAACTGATATATGTATTTATATTTGTGTACATTCTATAGAGAGCTTCCCAGGTGGCACCAGCGGTGAAGGACATGCCTGCCAGTGCAGAAGGCATAAGAGATTTGATCCCTGGGTCGGGAAGATCCCCTGGAGGAGGGCATGGCTACCCATTTCAGTATTCTTGCCTGGAGAATCCCATGGACAGAGGAGCCTGGCAGGCTACAGTCCATGGGGTTGCAGAGTCAGACACGATGGAAGTGACTTAGCATGCATGCACACACATATTCTACAAATGGTAGCATAAGTATACATTTGTATACTATATGACCTTTCTTTTTTCAATGAACAAAAATTTCAGATTCTTCCACATCGTTGGAACTACCTCACCATCACTATGGTCCAAGTCTGCAGGGTATCCATTGTACAGACGCCCATGATTCACTGAAGTGGTTCCCTCTCTGCAGACATTTATCTCAGTCTTTTGTTACAACAGACAAGCCTGCAGTGAACATCCTGGCACTGACGCCCTTGTGCGCATCACAGCACTATTTTTAATGCCTGCTTGGAGAGCTGTGAGAATATTGCACGACCATTTATTTAATGGATCCCTCCTTGTTTTTAAATATTTAGATTGTTTCCATTTTTTCCACCATTATTAACAATACTACTATAATCATAAATCTTGACACACACCCCTGAATGTTTCCCTGCGATGAATTTCTAGAAGGAAGTGCTGGGTAAACACGTTTTTAACCCTCAAGCTGCTTCAAGCCCATTTCCCAAGGCCTGAGTCCAGGCTGCCCTGCTGGGTGGCAGAGGTTGCACACTGCTCAGAGGTCCCAGAAGGGGCAGGAGAAGCTGTGCGGGATACTCCCCAGATACTCAGGTGTGCTCTGGAGCAGGTAAGTTTTTAGTCTATATATTCTATATAAGGACATTGGAGGTGCCAGCAGGGCCCTGGCTGAGTTGTCAGAGGAAGAGTCTGGAATCAGAGGCTCCCTGAACCTTCAGATACATGTGATGTGACCTAACCTGCCCTCTGCAGTGTCAATGGTCCATTAACATCAAATCTACTTTCTGAGCCCCTGACACTGACACTGTGCATCCTTCTCTAAACAGGTGATTCCTGAAGGACCTAGACTTCCCTTCCTCTGAATCTTGGTGCCGTCCAGGCCACAGTAGATGATAAGACCGGGGAAAAAAAAAGACCAGGAAGTGGAGAGTGGGGGACTGTGGAGCTCCCACTCGCAGAGAGAGGGGCTTCTGGTCTTTGCCCAGAGGGCGCCTGCCCCACAGGACTTGATCTTCTGAGTTTAAAGGGAAGTGAAGAGGCTATGAACTGGCATTTTAACTTTAAATGTCCTCATGTTTCCAAATTGGCTTCATGCAGACCAATAAAAGCACACCCCAGGCCACCAGTCTGCAATGCCTGCCTTAAATGTTTGATGTGTGACTGGATCAGCAGAATCATGTTTCAGTAATGAGCCCTGGCAGGAGAGCCTTGGGGAGCTCAGTGCTTCTCAGACCCCGGAAAAGCCTGAGGGCCTGCTCCTTCCAACTGGGCAGCCTGGCTGAGAGAAGGCTGCCCTTTGTAGGAAGCTTCCTACCTCCCACCAGCCAGGAGGGCACATCTGCTCATTTTCCTGGCTGCAGAGCTGAGCAGTGAGATCATTAAGAGAACCCCTGGGAAGGCATCAACCCTTTTCTCCACTGGAAATGGCCCAGCAGGAGGAGCCGTGGTCATGGCACGTGCTCACTCCCAGGCTGGAGGCCTGCCCCTTGGAGTCGGAATCTAAGCCTCGGTTCAGACTGTCTGGAACCTGGGGTCCCTGGGGCAGAGACCTGTTTTGGGGACCACCGTCCTGCAGGGCTGGTAGGCATCATCCTTGAAGGGGAAATTGCACCTGTCAGTCAGACCAGATGTGGGAGGGGCCCTGGGTCATGAACATCAGGTGTGGGCAACACTCAGAGGAAATGTGGCTCTGTTCCTGGGAGGACTTGCAACTGGGGCCATGGGGCTGCTAGCTATGGTCCCCAGGGCCTCCCTTGGCTCTGCTGAGGGAAGTTGATTAGGGCTTGCATGACAGACTGCAAAGGTATGTCCCAAGCCCAGGGAGTGTGGCCTGGGAGGTAGGGGGTGTCCAGCAGACTTGTCTCTGGGTCACCCCAGCCTGCTCACCCTACTGGATTCTAGCTCCCCGAGGACTGGTGGCCGGGTGCTATGTGAGCATCTCTGTGGATACCCCTGCCCACCCAGGCCGGAGAATGACCAAGAACCCAGTGAGCCTGCATTCCTGAGCTCGACACCAATCTCCAGAGTCTTATCCTCCAGGAGTCCTCAAGGTCAAATAAGTGAATTTCAAAGGGTCCAAACTCTTGAGAGTCCCTTGGATAACAAGGAGATCCAATCCGTCAATCCTAAAAGAAATCAGCCCTGAATATTCATTGGAAGGACTGATGCTGAAGCCGAAGCTCCAATACTTTACCTGATGCGAAGAGCCGACTCACTGGAAAAGACCCTGATGCTGGAAAAGATTAAGGGCAGGAGGAGAAGGGAGCAATAGAGAGTGAGATGGTTGGATGGCATCACTGATTCAGTGGACATGAGTTTGAGCAAGCTCTGGGAGATGGTGAAGGACAGGGAAGCCTGGCATCCATGGGCGACTGAACAACAAGGCAGACGGGCAAGATCTGTTTACAAGGGTTAGACCCATTCAGGTAATTCAACACTAACAGCTGTTAGGGCCACTGTGAGCACAAAGCCACAGGGAGGGGACAGTAGGGAGGTGGCAGCAGTTGACTGTGTCCTTGCCCAGATGCCCTGCTCTCTCCCTGAGCCGGTCTGACACCATCAGGGGGACACACGGTGGTGCTCAGCGCTTCCCGACACTGGAGCAGACACATGACGCTTCTCCTGCTCCCTTTGCCCCCATCCTCTGGCTCTGGTCTCTTTGTAGAGGAAGGAGAAAGGAAAACCCCAAATCTTCCTGCTACCCCTCACAGGACTAGAGAGTAGGATCCTGACAGGGCCCCCTTGCACTTCCCACAAGACAGTTCTGATGCCATTTCTTCTCTCTGTCTCTTTATCTCTCTGTCTCTGTGTCTCTCCTTGTCTCTGACTCTCTTCCTCTCTCTCCATCTCTTTCTTTCTCTCTCTGTCTTCTCTGTCCTCTCTGTCTGATTTTTCTTTCTGAGTCTCTCTTTCTCCCTGTCTTTCTGTCTCTGTTTTTCTGTTTCTTTCTTGTAGATTTATTCACAAAGCTGACAAGGTCAAGGGTGATCATTAAAAGCCCATCATCTCAGAAGAGCCGCTTCTGCACCAAGCAGGGTTTTGAAATCGCACAAGGTCAGTGCATTAACTCTGCAATCAAAGGCGGCTGGAAGCTCCCGGACCCCCGCTGCTGCCTCTGTGGTGAAGATGGTCCCGAGTCTCCTATCATAGGGTCCCCTGGAGGAGCCGCTTCTATTTAGACCTGGCAAACCTCTGTCTGGAACATCGTCATAGGAGAGAGTTACTCAGTGTATTTTCATCCACCTAGATTCACTCTATTGCTCCTCCTACTACTACTAAGTCGCTTCAGTCGTGTCCGACTCTGTGCGACCCCACAGATGGCAGCCCACCAGACTTCCCTGTCTCTGGGATTCTCCAGGCAAGAACACTGGAGTGGGTTGCCGTTACCTTCTCCAATGCACGAAAGTGAAAAGTGAAAGTGAAGTTGCTCAGTCCTGTCGGATTCTAGCGACCCCATGGACTGCAGCCTACCAGGCTCCTCCGTCCATGGGATTTTCTAGGCAAAAGTACTGGAGTAGGGTGCCATTGCCTTCTCCGCTATTGCTCCTAGGTGACCATTGTCATTTCTGTGGGTGGAGGCTGCTTCTCTGCCAGGATTTTACCAGAAAGTGTAATGGTGACAACCTTGGGAGAATTCAGCTGAGACACCCACCTTCATGGCAAAAGTGCTGGGTGACCCCTGGCAGGCCCCTGGAGACAGAGATGGCTCCCCAGCCCAGGACTGGATTTTCACAAGACAATGTCTATCTGCCTCTCTGTCACCACCCTGATTTCCCTTCTATAGCTTGTTGTCCCGACCATACCTCACCCTATGCTGGGCATGACCATGGGCCCCACAGCTCAGCAGCACCCCCAGCTCCATCCATCCAACCCCCCTTGTCAGGGGCGGGGACTTCCCCGCTGCCCCCAGCACCATCCCTCTGCTGCCCAGGCCCTGCCCTCCATTCTGGGGTCCACAGGCTCTCAGGACCACAGGACATGGACAGTCCACTTGGGGTGATTTATGGGGACTGGGCAAGCCCTCAGCACCCAGAGAAGCATAGCTCAGCTGGTGACCAGTGGGGGACTCCATGCCTGCTGCTGGTAACAGGCCAGGGCTGTTGATAGAAGGGAGATTGCACTGCCCCTCACCCCAGATGATGTGCAGGACCACCTGAATGAGACCAGTTGCTGTCATTGACCCCACTCCCTGGAGCTGCATTGCTCCAGATGGGTGGTCTCACCCAGGCAGGGGCAGGGGGCCCGCACTGCTAGCTGGGCTCCTGAATATTTAAGCATCTCTCTGACCTTCCTAGTGGCTCAGATGGTAAAGAATCTGCCTGCAATGCAGCAGACCCGTGTTTGATTCCAGGATTGGGAAGATCCCCTGGAGAAGAAAATGGCAACCCAACCCAGTATTCTTGCCTGGAGAATCCCATGGACAGAGGAGCCTGGCAAGCTACAGCCCACGGGGTTGCAAAGAGTCAGACACAACTGAGAGAGTAACACTGCGGCTACCACTGTCCGTCCTGAAGGCAGAAATCGGAATCATTAATTTTTCTAGTCTCTCCATTTTATAATGGACCACAGCCTCTGAAACACCAGCCAAGGACTGAATGCCTTTATTCTCAGTTCCTATGGAAACACCCTCCCCTGTGGCCCCTGTGGTTTGTGGTTGGGGACAGATGGGTGATGATGCAGGTCTGGGATCTGAGTGCCCAGGTCCACAGTTGCTTCTGCACAGCCAGCTCAGTTTCCTCACTGTAGATGGGGTAGCAGACCCGACGTGACAGGTGTGAGAAGGCTGGAACGGGGTCACGCACCTGAATCAATGAGTCCATGAGTGTTGACTATTGGCGTCTCGGGCTGAAGTTAGGGTGCTGGTGGATAAGGAGAGATGGGGAACCACTTTAGAGAAAGCTGTTAGAGGACATCATTACTGATGGGAATAAACAGCAGGAAGAGGCTGGGATGGGGCCAGTGTGGGGGCTCAGCCCTGGCTTGTTACCAGATGCCTGATCTCTGGATCTGCTGTCTGATCCCCACCGACCACATCTCTGGAAGATGAGTGTCTGGGGAGCTGATGCAGGAGCTGACTGCTCTGGAGGGGCTGAGGAGTAACCCAGAACCCTCTCCTTCTGTCCGATCTGCTGAGGACCTGTGCTATGCAGTGACTCTGTCTCAGCTGGTCCCATAGTTTCAGGCATTCTGGGAGCCCAAGAAAGGAGCTGTGGACTGTAGTGGAGAGGGAACTTCCTCCATCTGTCCGTGGAGGCGAATGCATGGGACTCACAGCCCTGCTGGCACCAGACCATCCTGAGGACTCTCCTGGGCATTGGAAGGTGGGAGAAGAAACCAGTCACAGGGTACTACAGTACCCTGGTACCACAGGATACCAGGACAGGGGTCCCCCAGCCAGTCCCCAGGTCCTTACCTGGAGCTGGATAGAAATGTTTACCCAGCCTTGCTAAGTCAGACACTCTGCGTGGCCAGAGTCTGTTCCCACCTGCCTACTGGATGTTCCATGGGCAGCAATGTGGAGAAGCCACAGCAGGCTGCCCAGAGCCCCTGGGAACTGTCCTGGGTTGAGAGTCATCGTCACTCCATCAGATCCTCCTTCCAGCAGCTCCCCCAGGAAGGTGCATGCTGACCCTACATGTAGTCAGGGACCAGGACAAGCCTGTCCAGATGCAGTCCACCCACTAAGTGGTCCCTCCATGTAGAGCCCATCTCATTCACTAGCCCAGCTGATGGGCCTTCCCAGCTGGTAGACAGTAAGGAGGAAGCCTGCTCCCCATAGCATCACCACGCAGGGCTGGAGATGTCCATGTGGACCGAGCTGTTCTCCTCAGGGCATTGGATTTCACTGTGTTTCCTGCACTTTATGTGGCCAAACAGGATTCTGGGGAGGACAGAGTCTTGAACGGCTGCCCAGGTGAAAATGGCCCTGGGATGAGGGAGGGCTCTAGATCAGAGAGAACCAAGTGGGGAGGGTCAAGGAGCCCACCCAGCCCAGGAATTCCAGCACACATGGAAAGAGGCAGGGTTTGGACACCTTGGATACAAGATGCAGAGGATGAGATCGGGGCATTGTTGAAAAAAATTCCTCATCACGGCAAGGAGCGAGTGCTCAGTGTGGCACAGGCCACCCCTCCTCGAGCCAGACCCCTCGATGACTCTCCTTGGCTATTCCTCTTCAGCCCCACAACTTAGCCCCATTTTGTAGGTTTTTCCAAATATCTGGTCTGTGGTACAGGAAAGGCAGTGGTACTGAAGAACCAGAAGCCTCAGGGAGGCGTGTTCATGGCACAGGCATCATTTTGCCCCTCCTCACCCACCCCCACCCCCAGCTCCACATTGAAGCTGTCACCCTGAGCACATGTCCTTCCTGCCCATCAGTAAACACAGATATTGCCTTGGCATTTTCCTATTTCCTGCATGTACATAGACAGCAATTGCTTTTGTGTTTATTTCAGGGAAAGTCATAGCAATCCCTTCTGCTGTGTTCCAAACCAACAGGCTGCTGTGGGGGCTGGCTGAGTAGTGAAGGCTGCATTCTCTCTGGAATCAAAAAGCTGAGAAATGCTCATTCTCCCAGGAGCAGCCAGCCACACCTCCCAGCCCACATGCACACAGCAGCTCTGAGCTGTCCAGGCTGTGAAAGGTCATCTGCAGTTAGGACCAGTCCTCCACATGAGGAGCAGTGTGCCTCAGTTTCTCCAGACACACTGTGCATACAGGCTTGGAGGTTACTGTGGACTGAATGTTTGTGTCCCTCAAATTCATGCTTACCAAGGTGATGGTATCAGGAGGCAGGGCCTTCAGGAGGTGACTAGGATTCGTTGTGGAGAAGGCAATGGCACCCCACCCTAGTACTCTTGTCTGGAAGATCCCATGGACGGAGGAGCCTGGTAGGCTGCAGTCCATGGGGTCACTAAGAGTCAGACACAACTGAGCGACTTCACTTTCACTTTTCACTTTCATGCACTGGAGAAGGAAATGGCAACCCACTCCAGTGTTCTTGCCTGGAGAATTCCAGGGACGGGGGGAGCCTGGTGGGCTGCCGTCTATGGGGTCGCACAGAGTCAGACACGACTGAAGTGACTTAGCAGCAGCAGTAGCAGCAGCAGGATTTGATGCCGTCAAGAGGGTGACTCCCTTGCGAATGGGTTGAGTGCCCTTAAGACTCTCAGGAGTACTGGCTTCCTCCCTCTGCTCTCCTCCCCATGAGATGACAAGAATCTGACTGTCTGCAACCCTGACCCTGCTGGCATCCTGATCTCAGAGTTCCAGCCTCTGTAGCAGTGAGAAGAAGACTTCTGTTGTTTATAAGCCACCCAGTCTATGGTACTCTGCAACAGCAGCCTGAACGATTAAGACAGAAGGCTTGTCTATGTTTTTGTTGTGATGAGAAATAAACAGAAAAACACACAGAGACAGGTATTAAGATGTATTATACATTACATCCGTTCTTGCAGCAGAGAAAAATATGGAATGGCAGCAATATTCATTAGTTAGGAAGGAAATAGGCAAAATTAATCTGTAATCATTAATCCCAAAGGCACACAGAGGAACAATATGGAGTGGTTTTAAAACATACAGTTGATCTTTGTGTATTACCAGGGGCCCTTCTCCAAGGTGCATTGTTAATTGAGAACAAAAGCAACCCGGCCGGTTGGTGCTCTTACTAGTGCAAGATTGAGGAGGATGGTGATGACCCAGCAGGCTCGCCCCAAAGCCCATGACACTGAGGTCATATTCTACTGCTGGTGGACTGGGCTGGGCTGGGCTGGGATTGATGACCTATTGGTTATAAATATTACCCTCAGGCATGCAAATGCATGTGAATGCATAGAAAACAATGCCAGATGCCACACACCAAACGGCTCAGACCAATTACCTCTGGGAATCATCGGGGGAAGGGCGAGAGTGGTGACCACAAGGGACACTGGGCACATCTGCAACAATTGGTCTTTCCATGAGGAAAGTGTGTTCACCTAGTGCTGTGTGCTCTGCCTCTCTGTACCCAAGGGGCATGGTAAGCTCTTCAGCCATAACAGGCCTTGGTTTTCTTGTATATAAAGTAGGAATATTAATAGAACTACAGGGAGGGTATTAGATCAGGCTTTGGGTACAGCCCTAGCAGGAAAGCTCAGTGCATCCTCCATGATGCAGCCTCCATGGTGCATCCTCTGTGGTACATCCTCCGTGGTACATCCTCCATGGTGCATCCTCTATGGTACATCCTCCATGATACATACTCCATAGTGCAGCTTCGACGGTACATCCTCCATGGTGCTTTCTGCCTGGTACATCCTCCATGGTGCATCACCCATGGTACATCCTCCATGGTGCATCACCCATGGTACATCCTCCATGGTACATCACCCATGGTACATCCTCCATGGTGCATCACCCATGGTATATCCTCCATGGTGCATCACCCATGGTACATCCTCTATGGTATCTATGGTACATCCTCTATGCTGCATCCTGCATGGTGCATCCTTCATGGTACACGCTCCACTGTGCAGCCTCCTTGGAGCATTCTCTATAGTACATCCTCTACGGGGCATTCTCCATGGTACATCCTCCATGATTCCTCTTTGGGACTTCATTATGTGGATTGGAGTTTGGGAACAGCTACTTATGCAGGATCCTCTCTGTCCTGCTTCTTGTCAGAAGCTGCTGGAAGATAACCCACCTGCGTTCTCTGCCTTGTGATCAGAAGCCTCAGGGGGTGTGTCTGCTGCAGGGCTGGTGGGTCAGGGAGCCCCTAACCTCGCTTTAGGAAGATGGGACCCATTAGGTGGGTGTGCCCCTCATTAAGCTGTGATGTCCCAGCTCCAGACTGTTCTCTGCTCAGTCAGATGACCCTGGGGCTGAGCCCACAAATCCCAGTACTGCAGGGTCAGCCACTCTCCGTGAGATGCTGCCATTAAGGGGCACTGAGTGGAGAGAGGACTTACAACATACTGATTTCTTCCTGCTGCTCTGAGCATGGCCCTGGCAGTGGCACTTCCTGCCACCGTGGATGTGGTTCCAGGTTCCTGATTCCCTGAGCCTCAGTCCTCCCACAACCAGCATCACTGTTCCCACTCCAAGATACCATTACCTGCCATGCAGTTCCCTCCCCAAGGGTATGGATCTCTTCTCCCCTCCATGTCCAGCTGGGACCCAGGCATGGGGGCCACAGAGAAGGAAAACAGTGCCCAGAAAGATAAGGAGAGAGCTGTGTTGGCTCCCTGGGGAAAGACGTGGAGGGAGACAGGAGGGAGTGGGTGTCTCATGTGGCTGGAAGGGTCCCTGAGCTGTGAGGACTCCACAGTGGACCCAAAGGAGGAGGTGGATGCTCAGAATTCTTTAGTAGAGGGGTTGGGCAGAGTTATCCCAGACTGAGCACAAGTCATCCCTGTGTCCCAAGAGAGGTATTGAAACTCCAAGTGGACCTCCATAGCTGAGTCCCAGGGAGCAGGACAAAGAGTGACCCTGGAGAAACCTCCCCGGACTGATGACCGAGGCTGGGGTCAGAGGGGCTGGCCCATGCCTGTCTTCCATATAAATGCTCCCACCATGGCCAGCTTCCAAGTACACTAGGATGTCATAGTGTTTTGCCAAAAGTTTTACTTTCATTTTAGGTTCAAAGGATTCTTTAACAAAAGAAACTGCTTGTTGCACACAATAAACAGTTTCAATATTTAATATAGATTATTAATTATTAGTTAATTTCAAAACACAGTCATTTAAAAAAGAGAAATAGAAACAATAGAGAAAATAACAGCACATGTGTGCATGCTAAGTTGCTTCAGCTGTGTCTGAGTGACCAACTCTTTGCCACCCTATGGACTGTAGCCCACCAGGCTCCTCTGTCCACTGGCTTCTCCAGGCAAGAATACTGGAGTGGGTTGCCATACCCTCCTCCAGGGGACCTTCCTGGAGGGATCAAACTGCATCTCTTATATCTCCTGCATTGGCAAGTGTTTTTTTTTTTGTTGTTTTTTAACTACTAATGCCACCTGGGAAGTCCAAGTAACAGCGCATATATGACCAAATTGGGCCAACCAATATTCAGATTTAAATAGTGCTGGGAAGTCCCTTGTTAATAGCAATCTGGAGACTCAACTGGGAAAGTGTCCTGGGCGGTGCATCCACCTCATGGGTGAGACTTTAAATTGCAGTTTTGGGGGGCTTCCACTTAAAACTCCAGGCCACAAATGGGTATCGTCATCAATTTACATGCAAAAAGGCAGCTCTGGTTTTCCTGTAACTTTTACAAGGCTGTTTGTTTCACTTTGTGTGTCACAAGATTTTCTGGACCCTGGGGGGCTGGCCAGGCCTTCAGGGGCTCAAGAAAATCCAAGACCCACTCTCTGTCTTATCTAAAGTACTGCTTGATTTGCTGGTAACAACTGGTGTGTTTGCAAGCGGGCACGTAGTCCAGGCAGGGTCAGAAGTCAGTCAGAAGCTGGCTCTCCCGCTTCTGAAACCTCAGCAAGACGACTTCCATTTTAATCTCCCAAAGGCCCAGTTGGAAAGAGATACCCAGTGGCTGACATGCTCAGGATTCCTACTGTCAGTGGGCCCGAGCTGGATCACAGTAAGTGGCAGTAAAAGAACTAGGAATAACCTTTTGTGAGTAACCATTCCTCTGCCTTCTTGTACTTAATTGTAAGTTTATACAACTTAATTTTTACTAATGTCTGTGTCTAACAGTTGAATCACAAACTTCCTGAAAATATGACCAAGCACTTCCGCAGGCCTGTGCTTGCTGAGTCCAGGGCATGGATGCCGAGGACCCTTGGAGGACACGTGCTTTCTCCCTTCCTGTGTGGACAAATAGCCTTGGCCTTAAGGGTTGCCTTACCCCCAGCTCCCTGGCACTCCATAAACCCTAGAATTCCCCCTGGGGACTCAGGGAGTCCCAAAGAGGCTAAGATTTGGGGATGTGCCCCATTGGGAGAATAGAGGGCAGATAGAAATTAAATTCATGTGTCAAACTTTAAAGGAAGCGCTGTTTAAGACACACCTGGGATTTAGCACTGAGATACCTGCTAAGAAAAAAGACTAACAGGGACTTCCCTGGTGGTCCAGGGGTTAAGAATCTGCCTTGCAATTCAGAGGACACAGGTTCAATCCCTGGTCAAGGAACTAGGATCCCACATGGCACAGAGCCACTAAGCCCACACTTCACAACTACTGAGCCCACGCACCATAACTGAGCCCATGTGTAGCCACTAAGGATCCCACACGATGCGATGAAGATCCCACACGATGCAATGAAGACCCCCCATGCCGCCACTAAGACCTAATGCAGCCAAATAAGTAAATAAAAATAAATAAGAAATACTACTATTTGTTTTTTAAAGAAAAGACTAACGAAGGCTTCCTTGATCTGGAAGTCCAGGCTGATAAACATCACCGAGGCTACATCTCTAGTGACTTTTCAGCTGTTCTCCTCCACTCACCTCGGCCAGGGGTCAGGATACATCACCTGTATCTCCCAGGTGTGTGCAAGGGCCCCTTCTCTTCTCAGCCAGGATACCTGGCGGGAGGTCTGGTCACCATCCACGAAATCAGTGTTTTCTGAGGGGGTGTGATTCGTTGCTAAATTCATGCATGCTCCCTGGATTATTTTTCTCACCTACATGCTTAGATCGACACGGGCTTGTGCAGTGGGCTCTTTATAAGACAACACTTTCAGTGAAGTTCTGAGAACAGCTCTGCCTTCCCTACAGCTGAAGCCAAGGGAAGAGGATTCTGACGTCTCTCTGATGCATTTAAGTGTGTTCTCAGCTGCTCAGTCATGTCCAGTTCTTTGCAGATATTATGAGTGAAATGACCCAAAATGGGCCCATCGGGGCTGCCAGAGGACAGGAGAGTCGGGCAGGCAACATCCTCCCACTTTGCCAGACAACCACACACCACATGTGTCTGAGCTTCATGGGGGATCCTCTGACTCCAGAATCTTCCTCTGACGACTCAGCCAGGGCCCTGCTAGCAATACAGTGCAGACTGGAAAAGGTACTTGCTCTAGGGGACATCTCCCTCCTGCAGCCTCTTGCCTCCTGTCGCCTCCTACCTCCTCCTGGTCCCCTGTGCCTCCTCCTGGCTCCTCCTATCCCCTCTCCTTTCTGGGCATCTTGAGCAGTGCACAGCCTGCACCACCCCTGCTGCTGCTGCTGCTGCTAAGTTGCTTCAGTCGTGTCCGACTCTGTGCGACCCCATAGATGGCAGCTCACCAGGCTCCCCTGTCTCTGGGATTTTCCAGGCAAGAACACTGGAGTGGGTTGCCATTTCCTTCTCCAATGCACCACAGTTTCTCCTAAATGTACAACCACACAGCTCCACCAATGAGAAAAGGGAGCAGCGGTGGGAGGGGAGAAGCTTCTCCCTCCCTTGACCCACCCTGCCCTGGGGGATTCCTACAAAGGGCGCCCTCTTCCCAGCCAGGCTGACTGGCTGCAGGGACTCTTGGGCTTTCCAGGATCTAAGAAGCATCAAGCTCCCCAGGGAACCCCTGCCACGGCTCATTACCAAAACATGATTCTGCTGGTGTGGTCACACATCAAACATTTAAGGCAGGCAGACTGGTGGCCTGGGGTGTGCTTTAATTGGTCTGCATGAAGCCAACTTGGAGAAATCAGGGCATTTAAAGTTAAAATGCCAGTTTCCAGCCTTTTAGCTTCTCTTTAAACTCAGAAGGTCAGGGCCCTACAGGCAGGCATTCCTCTGGGCGGCTGCCCCTTCTCTGTGTGTGGGAGCTCCACAGCCCTCCAGCCTACACTTCTTGGTTTCATCATCCATCATGGCCTGGACGGCATCAAGGTTCAGAGGAAAGGAAGTCTAGGTCCTTCAGGAATTGCCTGTTTGGAGAAGGATACACAGTGTCAGGATTCAGAAAAGACAAAATTCGGTGCTAATGGACTGTTGACCCTACAGAGGGAAGTGTGGGTCACACCACATGTGTCTGAAGCCCCTCTGACCTCAGACTCTTCTTCTGATAACTTAGGCAGGGCCCAGATAGCATCTCCAGTGTCCTTATATAGACCAGAAAAGTTACCTGCTCCAGGGCACACCTGGATACCTGGGGAGTATCCTCCACAGCTCCCTCCTGGCCCTTCTGGGACCTTGAGCAGTGTGCGACCTGCACCACCTGTCAGGGAAGCCCTGACTCAGGCCTTGGGAAACAGACTCGGAGCAGCTTTAGGGTTAAAATGTGTTTGCCCAGCACTTCCTTCTAGAAATTCATCCCATGTTTGTATGCCAAGATTTATGATCATGGTAGTGCTGTTTATAATGGTGGAAACATTGGAGAGAATCTAAATGTTTAAAATAGGGGCTGCATTATATAAATTATTGTACATTATTCTAATAGCATTCCAAGAAGATTAAAATAATGCTATAACGTGCACAAGGATATCTGAACAAAGACATTCATTATGCTGCTATTTGTGATAAAAGACAGAGATAAATGTCTGTTGATAGAGAATTGCTTAAATAAATTATAGGGCATCTATTCAAAGGACATTCTGAAACCATGAAAAATAATGAGCACTGTGAACGTACTTATTTGAGGAATTGAACGGTGCTGTGAAGACCTACAAGACCTTTTAGAACTAACACCCGAAAAAGATGTCCTTTTCATTATAGGGGACTGGAATGCAAAAGTAAGAAGTCAAGAAACACCTGGAGTAACAGGCAAATTTGGCCTTGGAGTACAGAATGAAGCAGGGCAAAGGCTAATAGAGTTTTGCCAAGAGAATGCACTGGTCATAACAAACACTCTCTTCCAACAACACGAAAGAAGACTCTACATATGGACATCACCAGATGGTCAACACCGAAATCAGATTGATTATATTCTTTGCAGCCAAAGATGGAGAAGCTCTATACAGTCAGCAAAAGCAAGACCGGGAGCTGACTGTGGCTCAGATCATGAACTCCTTATTGTCAAATTCAGACTGAAATTGAAGAAAGTGGGGAAAACCACTAGACCATTCAGATATGAACTAAATCAAATCCCTTATGATTATACAGTGGAAGTGAGAAATAGATTTAAAGGACTAGATCTGATAGAGTGCCTGGTGAACTATGGACGGAAGTTGGTGACATTGTAGAGGAGACAGGGATCAAGACCATCCCCATGGAAAAGAAATGCAAAAAAGCAAAGTGGCTGTCTGGGGAGGCCTTACAAATAGCTGTGAAAAGAAGAGAAGCGAAAAGCAAAGGAGAAAAGGAAAGATATAAGCTTCTGAATGCCGAGTTCCAAAGAATAGCAAAGAGAGATAAGAAAGCCTTCCTCAGCGATCAATGCCAAGAAATAGAGGAAAACAACAGAATGGGAAAGACTAGAGATCTCTTCAAGAAAATTAGAGATACCAAGGGAACATTTCATGCAAAGAAGGGCTCAATAAAAGGCAGAAATAGTATGGACTTAACAGAAGCAGAAGATATCAAGAAGAGGTGGCAAGAATACACAGAAGAACTGTATAAAAAAGAGCTTCACGACCCAGATAATCACAATGGTGTGATCACTCCCCAAGAGCCAGACATCCTGGAATGTGAAGTCAAGTGGGCCTTAGAAAGCATTACTATGAACAAAGCTAGCGGAGGTGATGGAATTCCAGTTGAGCTATTTCAAAACCTGAAAGATGATGCTGTGAAAGTGCTGCACTCTATATGCCAGCAAATTTGGAAAACTCAGCAGTGGCCACAGGACTGGAAAAGGTCTGTTTTCATTCCAATCCAAAAGAAAGGCAATGCCAAAGAATGCTAAAACTATTGCACAATTGCACTCATCTCACAGGCTAGTAAAGTAATGCTCAAAATTCTCCAAGCCAGGCTTCAGCAATACGTGAACTGTGAACTTCCAGTTGTTCGAGCTGGTTTTAGAAAAGGCAGAGGAACCAGAGATCAAATTGCCAACCTCCACTGGATCATGGGAAAAGCAAGAGAGTTCCAGAAAAATATCTATTTCTGCTTTATTGACTATGCCAAAGCCTTTGACTGTGTGGATCACAATCAACTGTGGAAAATTCTAAAAGAGATGGGAATACCAGACCACCTGATCTGCCTCTTGAGAAACCTATATGCAGGTCAGGAAGCAACAGTTAGAACTGGACATGGAACAACAGACTGGTTCCAAATAGGAAAAGGAGTACATCAAGGCTGTATATTGTCACCCTGCTTATTTAACTTCTATGTAGAGTACATCATGAGAAATGCTGGTCTGGAAGAAGCACAAGCAGGAATTAAGATTGCTGGGAGAAATATCAATAACCTCAGATATGCAGATGACACCACCCTTATGGCAGAAAGTGAAGAGGAACTAAAAAGCCTCTTGATGAGAGTGAAAGAGGAGAGTGAAAAAGTTGGCTTAAAGGTCAACATTCAAAAAACTAATTCATGGCATCTGGTCCCATCCCTTCATGGGAAATAGATGGGGAAACAGTGGAAACAGTGTCAGACTTTCTTTTTCTGGGCTCCAAAATCACTGCAGATGGTGACTGCAGCCATGAAATTAAAAGACGCTCACTCCTTGGAAGGAAAGTTATGACCAACCTAGATAGCATATTGAAAAGCAGAGACATTACTTTGCCAACAAAGGTCCGTCTAGTCAAGGCTATGCTTTTTCCAGTAGTCATGTATGGATGTGAGAGCTGGACTGTGAAGAAGGCTGATCGCCGAAGAATTGATGCTTTTGAAGTGTGGTGTTGGAGAAGACTCTTGAGAGTCCCTTGGACTGCAAGGAGATCCAACCATTCCATTCTGAAGGAGATCAGCCCTGGGATTTCTTTGGACAGAATGATGCTGAAGCTGAAACTCCAATACTTTGGCCACCTCATGTGAAGAGTTGACTCATTGGAAAAGACTCTGATGCTGGGAGGGATTGGGGGCGGGAGGAGAAGGGGACGACAGAGGATGAGATGGCTGAATGGCATCACCAACTTGATGGACATGAGTTTGAGTGAACTCCGAGTGTTGGTGATGGACAGGGAGGCCTGGCATGCTGTGATTCATGAGGTCGCAAAGAGTCAGACACGACTGAGCAACTGAACTGAGCTGAAAAATATTTATGTTTGTGTTAAGGTACATACATATGTGTGTACATGTGTGCATGTGTGTACATGTATGTGCATGCCTGTATATGTTTATGAAGTATGTATAGGTATATGTGTATGTTTGTGTGTGTTTGTGTGTGCTTATGGATGTGTGCATGTATGTGTACTGTGCACATGTATATTTATATATATATGTAAGTGTGTACATGTGCAAGTGTTTATGTGTTATTTGGGTGTACATGTGTTTGTGAGTGTGTCCAGGTGTGTGTGTGTTTATGTATATGTGTGTTACATGTGCATGTGTGTGTATGTCTACATGTACATGTGTGCACTTGCTCATGTTCAAACCATCTCTGGAAAGATTCTTAGGAACAGGATGACAGCAGCTGTGTTTGGTGAGGCCAACAGGAGATTGTGTGGTCCAAGTAAGAAAAGAAGAAACTTTTTCTCCCCACTGGATCCCATTTTATTCTCTACACTTTTAAACCCATGGACACATCTTATATGTAATATAAAATATAAGAAATATAAAATAGATATAAAAGAAAAGAAAAACTGGCAGCTGAATATACAACTGTTTTGCCATGGGGTGACTGTGTCTGAGCTGTGGCTGGAAATGCTCAGCCCAGCTCAGGTGCCCCTCTGTGTTCATATCACCTCCACACGAGGAACAGTTTCAGCAGATCAAAGCTCCTCCAGCCACACACCCCTGACACCAATCACATCCTACCCTTTAAAGAAGCTTTTAGTTTCCGAGCAGCTCCAGGTTTACTGAAAACTTGTGATGATAACATAGAGCCTTCTCCCCCCACAACCCCGTCCCCATCCCCCACTGCTCACCTCTCACAGGACCACAGTGCATTTGTCACAATTAACCAGTTGACACATTATTACAAACTACAACTTTGCTCACATGTCCTCATTTTCCTCTAGTGTCCTTTTCTGTCCCAGGATCCTGTCCAGGGACCAAATGACATGTAGTCACGTGTCGAGGTGCTTAGATCTGTAGTCAAGAAACCCGGGACTGGGCCCTGTTGCCCACATGCTGTGTGGGGGCCGCCCTTTCCCTCTGGTTGGGGGTGACGAACTGGACCAGGTAACAGGCAGAGCAGTCCCAGTCCTGGTGCTGAGTCACCAGGAATAACTGGGAGGGAGGTGGGGTGTTGTGAGAGATGCAGGGCCAATACAAGGTCCACAGTATGGGGGGCAGTTAAAGCCTCTTGTGGGCTGAACAGTGTCCCCCGAAATTTGCGCACTGAATCCCTGACCCCCAGGACCTCAGGTTGTGACTGTATGGGAGATGCCGCCTTTAAATAGGTTATTGATGTAAAATGAGGTTAAGGGACTTCCCAGGTGGTCCAGTGTTAAGACCTTGCCTTCCACCATGGCGGGGTGCAAGTTTAATATCTGGCTGGGGAACTGAGGTCAGCCATAAAAACAAAACATAAAATGGAAACAATACTGTAACAAATTCAATAAAGACTTCTAAAATGGTCCACAGCAAAAAACAAAACATCAAATTAGAACGAAGTCATTGCGGTAGTGAGGGTTTAGTTGCTAAGTCCTGTTTGACTCTTGCAATGGACGGTAGCCTGCCTGACCCTATAGGACTGGGGTCCTTATAAGAAGAGGAGATGAGAACACAGACACACAGGGATGACCATATGAACACAGGGAGGACATGGGGGAACACAGGGAGGAGATAGCTGTCTATACGCCAAGGAGAAAGGCCTCAGAGGGAAGCAGCCCTGTGACACCTTATCTCCAGAACTGTGAGACCATAAATTGCTATGAGAGCCGCCTGCTCTGCGGTATTTGTTGTGGTTGCCCAGGACACTGATACAGACTCTGAGGCTGCAGGGCACATGCCCAACCCCAGGCCTCCCCATGTTCACACCCAGACCCCGCCTAGAAACAGGGGGTGGAGCATGACCCTCACCCAAGTGACATGATCACTGCCTGGGTGGAGGGTGGCAGTCACAGGGCAAGCGGTGGAGGCTGGACAGGGGTCCAGGGTTCCAGAGTCCAGGAGGTAGGGGACAGTTAGGCTGGGGCAGTGTTATATTTATATAACAATATAAAATTTGTTATACTTTAACAAATATAAAATTGTTACTAATTTCAAGATGACAACCACAGAACATTAAACCCCGAGTGTGGAGGAAGCCACCCACCTGGGAACACATCCGCACTGGGCATCAGTAGAGTGAGAAACTTTCATTCTTAAGACACTGGAATTGGCAGGTGGCATCCTGCATTGTTACCCTAGCAACTGGAGAACTGTGGTTGTATCCTCACTTCACAGAGGAGAAAACAGAGGCTTCTGACACAAGCCTGGAGCCTCAGGTGGTTGTTTTTTAGTGGCTAAGTCGTGTCTGACTCTTCATGACCACATAGACTGTAGCCCGCCAGGCTCCTCTGTCCATGGGACTTCCAGGCAAGAATACTAGAGTGGTTTGCCATTTCCCTCCCCAGGAGATCTTCCCGACCCAGGGATCGAACCCATGTCTCCTGCATTGGCAGGCAGGTTCTTTACCACTGAGCCACCTGGGAAGCCCTCGGGCCTCAGGACTTAATAGCAAATCTGGACTCCGAGCCAGGCTGTTGGGCTCTGCTGAGTGTTGCTGGATCCTGAGAGTTCAGTGATTACAGGTGTTACTCCACCATCCTTCATGTCAGCCTGGCCAGACAGGAGCATCCACATTCTGAGCTCTCCCCACCCCCACCTTATGTGAGTGTTAGAATGTGGGGGTCGAGGCACTCCGCTTTCACAGGCAGCAAGTCCCTGGCAGGAGTGTCCACTCCACTTCAGCTCTCTTCAGAGAGAGACTTAACAGGTTTTGACACAAATGGACTTCCTCTTCCACTTTGGCATTGATTTCTCTCACTCTACAGGCTGAGATGGATCCTGGAGGCAGAGATGCAAAGATCAAGGTGGCACCAGTCTGTTCATCAGAGCAGCAGAGTAACACATGGAGCCCAAGGAAGCAGTGAGGGCAGGGACCAGACAGAACCAGCCTGCTCACTCCCATCTTCTCAGCTCTCACCTCCAGCTCACCCCCATCCAGGAGTCTGCAGTGAACAAGATCGTCATCAGGAACCTCCAAGCACCCCTGGGCGGGAGGGGGTGATTTCTGTGTATATGGACACAGATGCCATTTCTCTCTGCACCAAAGAGCCATCCATCATCTGAGGCTCCAGAGCTGCTACAAGGCTCCCACTCTTCTGCACAACCTCTCTGGGTTTGTCAGACTCTAGATAAGCCCCCGGAGGGTGTCTATTGTGCACTTGAACATCCATCATGTGCATGGGGTGGAAAAAATGCTAAAACACTGCCTATTTTACACCTGAGTGACAAATTAAGTTTTCACTCCACAAGGACTTGGTTGTGGAGGGATGACTCAGGATGCTGGGCTCCTGATAAAGCTTCATCTGCTCTGTCATTCAGGACCACATTCCCAGAGCTGTAGCTGTGCCCTCACTTCCTGGTAGTGAGCTTGCTGCAGTTTACTGCCCCAGGATTCCCACCATAGCTGATCTCCTGTTGGTGATTTAGAGTCTGCAGAGACTGAGTCAGAAAGGTCCTGACCAGTGCCATCCAAGGCAGCTTTCCCCCGACATCATGAACTGCTGCCCTGGATCTTTGCCTGTTCTCTGATAGGGGTAGGGGCATAAAGAAAAGCCAGGATCTCAGCTGGAGGTTGTAGGGAAGAGCTTCAGATTCGGGAGAGGAGGCCCTGTGGTCTCCATATGCTGGGAATTCCAGGAGGTGCTGGCAGAACTCCCACCTCTGGGGCAGGAGGATGTGAAGAGCACAGGCTGAGAGGTTGGGCAGACCTGAGCTAGCATCTACCTTAGAGCCTCGGGACATGGGGCAATGATGTCACTGCTCAGACTCTCAGTTTGCCCGCCTGTGAAATGGGGACAGTCCCGTTGGTAACACTGAGTTGTGAGAATAATGGATAATCCCGTTAAGGTAGCACAGACACACCGCAGCCTCCCTCAGCAAGAAGTAATACAATTTCTATTATTAATGTTGCAGATGATGTTTGTTGTTGCATTATCTTGAAGCCCATCTGTGAATTCACCCCACTTACACTGTCCCTTGAACCATGTCCCCCAGGGCACTCAGGACCACAAGTTCAGGTTGGAAGATCAGGAAGCTGGGGAGGAGGTGGAAGGTTGGTAACCAGGACCACTGGTCAAGATGACCACTGGAATAAGATGACTCTCAAATGAATGCCCTTGGTTCCCATCTGAGGGTCACAGCTCACCCTGCGTTCCTGTGGGGTGTTAGCTGGGACTCATGTGGCTCCAGGAACCCTCGGCTTCCCCGAGAAGGCATGGCTGGTGGGTCTGTGACACTGTCACTCATGCCGTGGGTCCAAGCATCCTGGCCCCTGACAAGCTCACCTCCCTCTCCCCTGGCAGCCTTTACCCAGCCTCCCCTCCCTAGGACCCCAAACCCTGTACCTGTCGGCCCAGAGGGCCTGGCAGGGCTGATCTGGACTCTGGTTTCCCTGTGCAGCCATCACAGTTCAGAGACCAGACAAGTGGGAAGTGTGGCCTCACTCCTCACGTCAGTCTGTAGCGTCTTTTGATAGAATCCACCCATGGAGCTTGTGTCAGTGTGTGTGTGTGTGTGTGTGTGTGTGTGCACCTGCTATTGTTGCCAGAATATCCCAATTTGAGTGTTTTTGTTTATCCTACCAGTAATAATAACAACACGCATGTAGGTAACTTTTACTACCTGCCAGACTCTGTTCTAGGATAGATGAGCTGACAGATGACAGATTCACTGAATCATTTCAACAAACTTCATGTTACAGTAACATTGTTTGCAAAAGAATAAAGAAGCAAGCAAATAACCGTATAGGGTGGATAAAGTTCAGTACGTATGGGTTCTGCCCCGCAAGGAAAGTAAATGAAGGAGCTACCAAGGGACCCTTTCACACAGATAATGCTCAAAAGCTCAAGTTGAACACAACAAGAAAACCACAGGGGGTCAAGGGCTGGACATCTTCAGTTTATGAACATGCTGAGTGATTGCAGTCACCTCTGTGTGTGAAGGATGCATGAAGGGGCTTAAAGCAGAAACAAATGCAAGATGGGAGGGGGAGACAGGATGCAGGAGATGGTCCCTGGGAGGAACCGGGAGGGAGGCTCGGAGGGACTGCTGTGGTCCTGATGATGCTCCATGTGTGAACTGCTTTTAGTACGAGCGGCACAGGGACCATGTAAACGTAACCCACGCCTTCAGCCCTGGCCCCTCCTTCCTCTTCCCCTGCCCACAGCCACAGAGGCAGCGGTGATGGCAGACAGGAGTCATGAGCTCCAGTTCCTTCCTGATCCCACCTGTGACCTCGTCTCCTCTCTGTCCTCTCATGACGGGTCCTGGATGGCCAGAGCCCTGCGTTCAAAGTGGCTTTAGACTCTGACTCCCCAGGGCAATTACATTACTAAATGAACCTAAACTCATTAGTCCCACCTGCACTGGCGTGGAGACTGCAGGGGTGGGTGTTGCTATGGCACCGTTACCATGGTACCCAGGCGCCCAGTGACCTACATCAACTGTGTGTCTGTGGAGGGGAGTACCCAGCATCAGTCAGCTGTGCAGGATGCCCGAGGAATGTGACCCTCTGCCTCACCTCTGTCCCCTGATCCCGGTTACTGGGGACACCCAGGGCCCTGACCTCCTCTCTACATGTGCCCAGGGCCATGGGGCCAGGTGTGCACTGCGGGGTCTCACTCATTTCCTCTCCATGGACCCTACTTGGGGGGCTCCCATCTCTGTCTGTCCACACAGGAAAGCTATGTGTGCCCCCAGTACCCCAGAGAGCTTCCCTGGGGGAGCAGAGAGCAGAGGAAACCTCATATGGCTTCCCGCCAGTCCTCCCGAGCCTCACTCGCCTGAGGCCAGCCTGGTCCACTCTGTGTCCACAGTCCCTGCCTCTGTCCCCCTGAGGCTCTGTCCCTTCCCTCCAAGTCCTCCCTGGACAGGAAGCTGGTGTGGCTCTTCACTAGGAGGAGGATGGGGAAGGGTGGGTGGATGCTGAATCTAGAAACCATGTGGTCATGTTACCACCTCTGCTCTCTTTCTGCTTGGCCAGAATGGACTGTCCACTCACCCTTCACTCTCCACCTGACCTGTCTTATCCTGGACTCTCGGCCTCACCTGGACTGCAGGATGCAGGAGGTCAGGCTTGATTACAGCCCACCTGGTCCACACTTGATGAGCACCCCGATGAGCAGGTGGGCAGTGAGCATCCCCCAGAAAGTGCCTGCCTGAGGTTCCCTGTCAGAAAAGGGGCTCTCGGTTCCTAGACCAGGGCTTTCTCTGTTCCTTCTGGGACAGGTGTGTGTGTACATATGTGTGCACAGCATTTATGAACATGCACAAACGTATGTACATGTGTGTATATGTGCACCCACCCAGCATCTCCTTAGGAGCCCCGTCTGTGTTTTCAGTCCACTCACTCAAGGGGGACAGAGCCCATCTTTACGCTCAGCAGGAGGCATGCCATTCAAGCCCTGGTGACTGGGGACAGTGCATTTCTTGGGCACAGGAAACACCCCATGGTCCATAGGGAAGCTGGATCTTGGTATCCTATCGTCTGCTGGTACCCTCAGGAAAGTGGGGTCTGGGATGTACAAGCGTGAAGGCACTGGGAGCCCCCCTCTGTGACCATAGAAGAGATGGTAGCTGCCTGGTAATGTCAGGAGAGTCACAAAGACAGACAGACAGACAGAGATCCTAATAGCAGGGGCAAACTCAAGGTCCAGCTGTGCCCAGTACCTTCACCCCATGAATTGCCCTTATACATAAGCCTTCAAATTCCTTTGCTCTTTTTGATTTGTGCGGGCTTCCCTGGTGGCTCAGACGGTAAGGAATCTGCCTGCAATGCACAATCCCTGGGTTGGGAAGATCCCTGGAAAAGGAAATGGCAACTCACTCCAGTATCCTTGCCTGGAGAATCCCATGGACAGAGGAACCTGGTGGGCTACAGTCCATGGGGTTTCAAAGAGTAAGACATGACTAAGCCCTTATACATAAGCCTTCAAATTCCTTTGCTCTTTTTGACTTAAACTGTATTAACTTTGATTGCTCTCTTTTAGGCTTTGTTTTGTTTGGTCAACCAGGGATCAAAATTGTGTCCCTTGCAGTGGAAACGTGGAGTCCTAACCACCTTATTGCTGGGGAAGTCCCTGACTGCTCTCTTTCAATACTTAGGGAAGCTGCTGTATATCAAAGGTAGCCCAGCCTGGTGCTTTGTAATGACCTGGAGGGGTAGAAAGTGAGGGAGGGGAGGGAGGCTCAAGAGGGAGGGAATACTGCTACTGCTGAGTCACTTCAGTCGTGTCCGACTCTGTGCGACCCCAGAGACAGAAGCCCACCAGGCTCCCCTGTCCCTGGGATTCTCCAGGCAAGAACACTGGACTGGGTTGCCATTTCCTTCTCCAATGCATGAAAGTGAAAAGTGAAAGGGAAGTCACTCAGTCGTGTCCTACTCTTAGCGACCCCCTGGACTGCAGCCTAACAGACTTCTCTGTCCATGGGATTTTCCAGGCAAGAGTACTGGAGTGGGGTGCCATCGCCTTCTCCAAGGGAGGGTTTACATATAGATAATTATGACTGACTTGCACTGTTGTATGGCAGAAACCAATACAACATTGTAAAGCAATTTTCCTCCAAAAAAAAAAAAAAAAAAAGTGAAACTGTTAAACACACCCAAGCCTTATCAGATTAACCGCATAAGAGACTAGTGAATTCTGTTCTCCCATAAGCGGCTCTGGCTTAGGTGATGCGAGTGGGAAAAGCCTTCTGCTCCTCTGCCCTGCCCCAGCTCCTGCTCCATGACCCGGACTCCATCTCACTTTTCTGAATCTCCCAAAGCAACCAGCCAGGGCCAGGAAGGGCCAAAACTGAAAGGGAGCAGAATTTGCTTCAACCAAGTCCTCCTGAGTCAGATGCCCCTTTCCTGGGGTCTCTGATTTCCTGACCTTTCTGTTGTCTTTTTTAAGGACACACGTGGTTTTCTCCCCAAGGATGCAGGGCCAGGGTCTGAGCAATAACACTAATAACCAGTCTATAGAAGCCCCTGTGGGGAACACACCCTCACCCCATCCCAAATGGCACTTTGTAGCCTCTCTCTCAGGTGGGGCCACAGTTGGTCCTCCTGGGAGCCTGTCCCTCCTCTGAACTTGCAAACCTGTGAGAAGGCTGACTTGCTGTGTCCAGAGGGTCGGGAGGGCCTGACTCCAGGACCAGCTGAGGGGTGACGGGAACAGGATCTGGAGGAAGAGGAGTCTCTTGTCCCCGCTGTGCCTGCAGGAAGAGTGACATCAGAGGGGAGGGGCCCGAGGGAGTGTGGGGACAGGGAGGGCTTTTCCTCCTTGCTTTGGCCTCAGTTCCTCCTTCCCGGCTCAGATAAAACTGTGTTACTGTTCAATGTTAACAACGTTCAAGTGTCCAGAGGTTTCAGAGGTCACAAGTCACAGGATCTCATCACACACTAGCTGAGCGCAGAGAGCGAGTGCAGTCTCCTGTAACTGACAAGGTCCCGGGCAGAGCGTCCTCGGGGTGACCGAGCTTGGACAGCAGCCTGAGGCCGCCCCTCCCATCTCTGAGCACAGGCCGTCTCCCCAGATCTGAGCGGGTGCAGTCACCAAGCACGGGCAGGCATCCCAGCAGCTTCCACCCCCGGAGAAAGCAGGCCCTCCACGTGACCAGAGTCCCGGCAGACGTCCGCGGACCTCGTCTCACCCCTCTGACTCAGGGCCTGTGTCCAGCCCTGAACCGAAGGTGACGGCCAGGGTATGAGATGTGCACGTAGCCAGGCCTGAGCTCCTGAGAGCAAGTGAGGGTCAGGGGGTGTCCAAGGAGTCTCCTGGAGGTCAGCCCGGGGAGAGAGTGCAGCCAGGAGCAGTCTCAGAGCCCAGCCTTCCTATGCGCTCTCTCTGCTCCTATGAGCTGGCTGGGTGCCAGGAGCTGTGGGGTCACCTGTGGCGCAGGTGACCTCTGTCCCTGAGTCATGGTCTACAGGGCAGAGGCAGGGAGGAGGTGGGCCAGGGCAGAGGGGCTGGGGAAGTCCCCACAACCGGAACCACCCTAGAAGCAGCCCCTTGGGTACCCACGTGAGGATTTTAAGTTCCAGAAATGGCGCATCCACCAGGGGTTGAGCCTCCCCATGGAGGGAGCCCAGGCACGGAGGGCCCTTCCCTGAGGCTGCTCCATCCACTCACAGAACGACTCCTCCAGGACCTGCTCACACGAGCTCTGCTTTTTATGACTTTAATCCAACATAGCTCATTAATTGTGGGTGATCATTACCAGGGAAAAGCAGGGCAGGGAAATTACTGGATGGGGAGTTTCTGCAGAGTGATTTGCAAACCAAGAACGAACACGGTCACAAGACAAATATGTGTTCTAATTTCAAAGTGAGCGTGAGAACGAGCAACAGAGGCAGGTGCTGATGGGATCTTGCAACCTGGTAGTTTCTCCATCAAAGAGGGAGAATCTGAAGGGGAGAGGGGTGCATGTATGAGTGGCGCCCCCTACAGGTGTGCAGGGCGCAGTGGCTGTGCTGCCCCCGGGGAAGGATGGGCCGGGTTCCAGCTCTTTAAGGCCCTGGTGACAGCCCTCCTGGGACGGCAGACTCCATCTGGGCTCTTAGTGCAACTGGACCGCCTAGGACCTGGCTGTGAGGGGATATGGCCCTGCCCAGACCCTTGTGCTAAAACAACCATTCAGTTCAGTTCAGTTGCTCAGTCGTGTCAGACTCTTTGCGACCCCATGAATCGCAGCATGCCAGGCCTCCCTGGCCATCACCAACTCCCGGACTTCACCAGACTCACGTCCATCGAGTCGGTGATGCCATCCAGCCATCTCATCCTCTGTCGTCCCCTTCTCCTCCTGCCCCCAATCCCTCCCAGCATCAGAGTCTTTTCCAGTGAGTCAACTCTCCGCATGAGGTGGCCAAAGTACTGGAGTTTCAGCTTTAGCATCATTCCTTCCAAAGCAATCCCAGGGCTGATCTCCTTCAGAATGGACTGGTTGGATCTCCTTGCAGTCCAAGGGACTCTCAAGAGTCTTCTCCAACACCACAGTTCAAAAGCATCAATTCTTCAGCACTCAGCCTTCTTCACAGTCCGGCTCTCACATCCGTACATGACCACAGGAAAAACCATAGCCTTGACTAGACGGACCTTTGTTGGCAAAGTGATGTCTCTGCTTTTCAATATGCTATCTAGGTTGGTCATAACTTTCCTTCCAAGGAGTAAGCGTCTTTTAATTTCATGGCTGCAGTCACCATCCGCTGTGATTTTGGAGCCCAGAAAAATAAAGTCTGACACTCTTTCCACTGTTTCCCCATCTATTTCCCATGAAGGGATGGGACCAGATGCCATGATCTTCGTTTTCTGAATGTTGAACTTTAAGCCAACTTTTTCACTCTCCTCTTTCATTTTCATCAAGGGGCTTTTTAGTTCCTTTTCACTTTCTGCCATAAGGGTGGTGTCATCTGCATATCTGAGGTTATTGATATTTCTCCCAGCAATCTTGATTCCAGCTTGTGCTTCTTCCAGACCAGCATTTCTCATGATGTACTCTTCATAGAAGTTAAATAAGCAGGGTGACAGTATATAGCCTTGACGTACTCCTTTTCCTATTTGGAACCAGTCTGTTGTTCCATGTCCAGTTCTAACTGTTGCTTCCTGACCTGCATACAGATTTCTCAAGAGGCAGGTCAGGTAGTCTGGTATTCCCATCTCTTTCAGAATTTTCCACAGTTGACTGTGATCCACACAGTCAAAGGCTTTGGCATAGTCAATAAAGCAGAAATAGATGTTTTTCTGGAACTCTCTTGCTTTTTCCATGATCCAGCGGATGTTGGCAAATTGATCTCTGGTTCCTCTGCCTTTTCTAAAACCAGCTTGAACATCAGAAAGTTCACGGTTCACATATTGCTGAAGCCTGGCTTGGAGAATTTTGAGCATTAATTTTCTAGCCTATGAGAGGAGTGCAATTGAGCATTCTTTGGCATTGCCTTTCCTTAGGATTGGAATGAAAATTGACCTTTTCCAGTCCTGTGGCCACTGCTGAGTTTTCCAAATTTGCTGGCATATTGAGTGCAGCACTTTCACAGCATCATCTTTCAAGATTTGAAATAGCTCAACTGGAATTCCATCACCTCCACTAGCTTTGTTTGTAGTGATGCTTTCTAAGGCGCACTTGACTTCACATTCCAGGATGTCTGGCTCTAGGTGAGTGATCACACCATCATGATAACCATTGAGGGACATCAAACACCATTGATGCATCTTAGTCTAAATGATCAGGCCAGTTTCAGGTTGCTGACTTTTTAGCATCTCTGCATAATCTCCTGGCAATGGAAGAACAAAGCTCCAGCCAGGTATGAGGGTTTGCCTGTCTCCAAGTCACAGTGGACAGAGGGTGTGTCCCCCAGCTCTGCTCTCCCCAGGCTGAGGGGCCAGCAAGTGAAGGGAGAGCTGGCAGCTCAGACCTGATTGTGCCCTGTACCAGGGGAGCAAGGGAGGCTAAGGGGCTCCTGCAGGTGGGCCCAGGTGAGTCAGGTTCTGTAGGAGGGATGGGAAAGGTCTGGGACAGGTGGTAGGGGAGATGATAAAGCCTTGCTGGCATGGGAAGAGATAGAAGAAAGGCTCCTGGGTCCGGGGTCAGGAAGAGAGCTCCCAAGGGTGACCTTGACAGACCCTGTGTTAGTTACTCTGTCATGTCCAACTCTTTGCAACCCCATGAAGTGTAGCCCGCCAGTCTCCTCTGTCCATGGAATTCTCCAGGCAAGAATCATGGAGTGGGCTGCCATTCCCTTCTCCAGAGGATCCTCTTGACCCAGGGATCAAACCATCGAACCCTGGTCTCCTGCATTGCAGGCAGATTCCTTCCCATCTGAGCCACCAGGGAAGTCCCTGAGAGAACATCAGAGATGGGGCTGTCCCGACCAGTGAGCAGACAGAATGATACACATGCATGAAAGTGAACAGAAATACATGGGGAGGGGAAGCAAGGTGACTGCGTGGACGCTGTGCAGGGCAGAGCCTGGGTCAGGAGAGAGCCCCTGAGGGATGATGGGCTTTTGGCAGATGCCTGGGAGAAGAGAGGGAGAGAATCAGGTAAGGATGGGAGAAGGGCTGTCCTGGGAGTGGGCATGGCAGATGGGAGGCCCTGACCCGGGGTGGGGGGGGTTGCATAGAGAGAAGGGAGGGGTTTGGGGAAGTAAACCAGGGGTGTCAGAGGGGCCTTTGTTTGACTTTGAAGACCAGGCTCCAACCTGGATTTGTCCTGGCATGTCAGGAAACCACTGGAGGGCTTGGAGCAAGGAAGTGACATGATCCGTTTTTCTCTAAAAACCACCCCTCCTCCAGCTCATGCCTTTTCTTACCAAACCCAGCACAAGTGGACTCAGGCACTTCTGCCAGCCCCTCTAGGCTCTAGAGTTGAAATGGGAAGAGGACACTCGCCCCTGACTGTCTCAGGATGTTTACTTAATCACATCCTTGGTAGCTGGGATGGAGTAGAGGCTCCCACTCTCTCCTTCCATTCCACGATGCAGTGGGGTGGTCTTGGCCGTTGTCCCTTTGATTATCAGCTGATAATTCATTGAGATGGGATCCATAGGTTGTAGACTCATTAAGTCTGCTAATGAGGAGGGAGGCACCCCCACACCCACCCGGCCCCTCATCATCTCCATCAGAGTCTTCAGAGCACCATGATTGCCCTGATGCTATGCCCTTCATAGCAGCATGATCAGCCTCAGGTGCTGCTGGCCTCTTGTCCAGACAAGAAGGGCCCTGGGGTCCTGTGAGGCCAGGGAAGTGGGGTAGAAGGGAAGGAGATGGGATCAAGGCCTCCTGGTGGCTGGTCCCAGTAATCTCACTTCCAGCTTCTTTCCAGGGAGTCTAGAGGGGCTGGAGGGCCTGCTGGGATTTCTGCATCAGTATTTATTGGGGATATTGGTCTAGTTTTCTAGATTATCTCTGTCTGAATTTGGGTAACAGGGTAACACGGATCTCATGAAATAAGTTTGGAAGTGTTCTCTCCTCTTGAACTTTCTGGGAGAATTTGAGAAGGATTGGTGTTAATCCAGAGCTGTTTGAGAGAGTTCACCAGTGAAGCTACCTGGTCCTGGGCTTTTCTCTGTTGGGCATTTTGATTAATGAATCAACCTCCTTACTCGGTAGGTCTGATTTTCTGTTTCTTCATGATTCAATCTTGGTCGTTTGTGTGTTTCTAGGAATTTATCTGGATTTTTCTCAGTTTTCCACTTAGTGGGTGTGATTGTTCAAGGAATCTCTTATGATTGCTTGTATTTCCGTGGTATCAGTTCTAATGTCTCCTGTTTCATTTCTGATTTTTTAGTCTTTTCCCTTTTTTCTTTTAACTAAGGGTTTGTCAATTTATTGATCCTTAAAAAAGTAACTTTAGTTTCATTTTTCTATTCTCTATTTTATTTATTTCTGGACTAGCCTTTAATATCACTTCATGGATCACAGCCTTGTCATGGTAAAGGGGTTTGCATAACTCAATGAAAAATAAATCTTGTGATGCAGGACCAAACAAGATGGACATCTCATAGCAAAGAGTTCTGATGAAACGTGGTCCACTGGAGAAAGGAATGGAAAACCACTCATGTATTCTTGCTGTGAGAAAAACATAAACAGTATGAAAGGCAAAAAGATGTGACATCAGAAGATGAGCCCCCCACAGGTCGGAAGGTATCCAACTTGCTACTGGGGGAGAGCAGAGGGCAATTACGAATAGCTCCAGGAAGAATAAAGTGGCTGGGCCAAAGCAGAGATTACACTCAGCTGTGGATGTATCTCGGAAAAGGCAATGGCACCCGACTCCAGTACTCTTGCCTGGAAAATCCCATGGATGGAGAAGCCTGGTAGGCTGTAGTCCATGGGGTCGCTAAGAGTCAGACACAACTGAGTGACTTCCCTTTCACTTTTCACTTTCATGCATTGGAGAAGGAAATGGCAACCCACTCCAGTGTTCTTGCCTGGAGAATCCCAGGGACAGCGGAGCCTGGTGGGCTTCTGTCTCTGGGGTCGCACAGAGTCGGACACTACTGAAGTGACTTAGCAGCAGCAGTGGATGTGTCTAGTGGTGGAAAATGCAAAGAAATAGAGGAAAATGATAGAATGGGAAAGATGAGATGTCCTCAAGAAAACTGGAGTTATCAAGGGAACACGTCATGCAAGGATGGGTATTATAAAGGAAAGAAAGTGTAAAGACTGAACAAAAGCAGAAGAAATTAAGAATAGGTAACAAGAATACACAGAAGAATTATACAAAAAAGTTCTTTTTTTGTATAGTGACTACACTAGGGCCGAACATCTTGGAGTGTGAAGCCAAGTGAGCCTTGGAAAGCATTACTATGAACAAAGCTAGTGGAGGTGATGGGATTCCAGCTCACCTATTCAAAATCCTAAAAGATGATGCTGTTAAAGTACTACATTCAAAAGTGAAGGAAAGTGTTAGTTGCTCAGTCATGTCCGACTCTTTGCAACCCCATGGATCAGGCTCTTCTGTCCATAGAACTCTCCAGGCAAGAATACTGGAGTGGGTTGCCATTTCCTTCTCCAGGGGATCTTCCTGACCCAGGGATTGAACCCAGGTCTCCTGCATTGCAGGCAGATTCTTTACCATCTGAGCTACCAGGGAAGCCCATTCGATATGTCAACAAATTCGGAAAACTTAGCAATGGCCACAGGACTGGAAAAGGTCAGTTTTCATTCCAATCCCAAAGAAAAGCAATGCCAAAGAATGTTCAAACTACCATACAGTTGTGCTCATTTCACATGCTCCTTAAGATTATGCTCAAAATCCTTCAAGTTAGGCTTCAGCTATACGAGAACCAAGAACTTCCAAATGTACAGGCTGAGTTTCAGCAAGGCAGAGGAATCAGAGATCAATTGCCAACATTAGTTGTATCATAAAGACTTCTATTTTTACTTCATTGATTACACTAAAGCCTTTGATTGTGTGGATCACACAAACTGGAAAATTCTTAAAGAGATGGGAAAACCAGCCAATTTACTTGTATTCTGAGAAACCTGTATGCAGAGCAAGAAGCAACAGTTTAAAAGGCAGATGCAAAAAAAAAAAAAAAAGAAGAAACAACATTTAGAACCAGACATGGAGCAACAAACTGGCTCAAAATAGGGAAAGAAGTACAACAAGGCTGTATATTTGTCACCCTGCTTATATGCAGAGTACATCATGAGAAATACAGGGTTGGACGAAGCACAAGTTGCAATCAAGGTTGCCGGGAGAAATATCAACAACCTTAGATATGTGGATGGTATCACGCTAATGGCAGAAAGTGAAGAGGAACTAAAGAACCTCTTGATGAGGGTAAAAGATAAGAGTGAAAAAGCTGGCTTAAAACTCAACACTCAAAACACTAAGATCATGGCATCTGGTCCCATCACTTTATGGCAAATAGATGGGGAAACAATGGAAGCAGGGACAGACTTTATTTTCTTCCCCCACTCCAGTCCGCCCATCTAAACCACTGTGCAGGCAGCATGGTTGATGCTATGCACCTGCTTCTCTCCCGGGTCTGGGATTTGAGGACATGCCAGGCAGAGGGTGGCTACTGGGCCAGCCCCCAGTGCAACTCTGGGCACCGAGTCTCTGATGAACTTCCCTGGTGACACCATGTCACAGGCGCTGGCATGACCTGCTGGGGAGGAAGAGCATCCTGGGTGGCTGCTCCAGGAGGGGACTCTGGACGCCTGTGCCTGACCCTCTGGACTTGATGGAGACCTAGCCCCTGGTCTGCTCTTCCCTCTCAATAACCACTCTCCAGCCCTCTTCTGGCAGTAGTTTCCTCTGTGGCCAAACTCGGGGTGCCCTCCCCCCACTGTCAGCTGTCTCCTGCCTTTATAATCAGCATCTTTATTGAATTTCTGTTTCCAAGTCCCTGCTGTGCCTTCCACTTCCCTCTCTGCCTGCACAGCAGTCAATCAGGAGCTGCCATTTCTCTACCAGAAAGATGTACCCATCGGGGCCTTGCACCCCAGGAGACAGCGGGGTAAGTTCAGCTGGAGGACATCAGGTTGGCAGGTCTCTGCACTGACCCAGGGGCCAGGTATCCATTTAGCTCTGTGGCCACTTGTCACTCCATCATCTCTGAGGAGCAGACTACCAAGCTCCTCCTGAGTCTCTGTCATCATTTCCCTTCACATACACACAGAATATCCACCTGGCACCTTACCTCCAACTCAGGGAGCAGGACAGATGCTCAAGAGAGAGCGGCCACTGCACAGTCAGCCTGGTGAGTGAGGACAGGGCCCTGCCAGCTCTGCTGGACCACATGGCTGGTAGAAAGCAGCTCTGCTGCTGACACCAGAGGGTGCAGAGGGGAAAGAAGGAAGGAGAACTCATTCCTGCATTAATTCATGCATTCATTTTTCAACACATATTTATTGAGTTCCTGCTTTGTGTTAGTTTTATGCACTGGAAACACAATCCTGAATAAATAAACCAAACTTCTTCCAGCCCTTAGGGAGTATATAAAAAAGATGTTTATTAGATAAATATACAATGTCAGCTTTGCTGCGGAAAGAAGAAGGAGGCAGAGCTGCCATGTGCTGTTGTCAAGGTTGTGCACTATTCAACTCTCACAGCACAGCTCCTAGCACAGTCATGCTGGAGTTCTACATCCACTGGGACAGTTTCCCAGCAGATGGCAGTAATGTGCCTGAGGAAGGATCTGTTTCTAATTTACCCAAAACCATCTCCTGGGCTCACAGCCCTGGGAGAAGGGGGTTCCTAGCAGATGACACAGAGTTTGGATCTCTCACTTCCAAGCAGCACAGCCCTTCACACCCAGCTCCTACCTGCACCACCCTACACTGATTTAAGGCAAGGTGCAGTATTCTTGCCTGGAGAATCCCATGAACAGAGGAGCCTGGAGGGCTACAGTCCTTGGGGTTACAGAATCAGAACCAAACATCCTCAGGACACAGACAGAAATGTGAGGAGTGCAGGTGCCTGGAGGTGAGTCATAGGCAGAGGTGGGAACTATGGAGAACAGAAGAGCATCCACCCCTCTTAAGGTCAAGGCTTCCTGTTCCACAGGCAAGCCTGCACCAGCCATGCTTACCTGTCCAGGGGCTACTCCACCCTGCACCCCGAGTGTACCCCTGGGAGAGGCAGGATAGCTCAGAGGTGCAGGGGCCCTGAGTCTGCACAGCTGCTCTGGAGGCTGCGAGGAGAAAGGAGAGTCAAATAAAGACAGCGACCATGAACCCAGAAAGGCTGTGTGGTTCCTGCAGAGTTTACACGCCAGAGCTCTGGAGTGGTAACCGTGATGTGGCAGGAATGGTTCTCATGAGTTCAGGGGGACAGGCGCACCTCTGTGTCTGAGAAGTCCTGTTCCCACCTCCAATCCCGTGTGTGATGCTCAGATCCTAAGTGGACTGAAGCATGAGCTCAGAACTGGGGGTGGAGTTCAGAGCAATGGGAACATGATGGGGGAATGGAGCTTTCACTTGCTCTCATGGGAGCTGTCCTGAAAATGCAGTTTACAGAGGACAGATGGTGGCAAAGCCTGATTTCTGGCTTTGCCTAAAGGTAAATGACACCACCCTAATGGCAGAAAGTGAAGTAGAACTAAAGAGCCTCTTGATGAAAGTGAAAGAGGAGAGTGAAAAACTTGGCTTATAGCTCAACATTCAGAAAACTAAGATCATGGCATCCGGTCCCATTACTTCATGGAAAATAGATGGGACAACAATGGAAACAGTGGCTGACTTTATTTTTCTGGGCTCCAAAATCACTGCAGATGGTGATTGCAGCCATGAAATTAAAAGATGCTTACTCCTTGGAAGGAAAGTTATGACCAACCTCAGTTCAGTTCAAGTCAGTCGCTCAGTTGTGTCCAACTCGATCATAGCACGCCAGGCCTCCCTATCCATCACCAACTCCGGGAGTCCACCCAAACCAATGTCCATTGAGTCGGTGATGCCATCCAACCATCTCATCCTCTGTCGTCCCCTTCTCCTCCTGCCCTCAATCTTTCCCAGCATCAGGTCTTTTCAAATGAGTCAGCTCTTCACATCAGGTGGCCAAAGTATTGGAGTTTCAGCTTCAGCATCAGTACTTCCAATGAACACCCATGACTGATCTCCTTTAGGATGGACTGGTTGGATCTCCTTGCAGTCCAAGGGACTCTCAAGAGTCTTCTCCAACACCACACTTCAAAAGCATCAATTCTTTGGTGCTCAGCCTTCTTTATAGTCCAACTCTCACATCCATACATGACCACTGGAAAAACCATAGTCTTGACTGGATGGACTTTTGTTGGCAAAGTAATGTCTCTGCTTTTTAATATGCTGTCTAGGTTGGTCACAACTTTCCTTCCAAGGAGCACGTGTCTTTTAATTTCATGGCTGCAGTCACCATCTGCAGTGATTTTGGAGCCAACCTCCAGGAAGTTAGTGATGGACAGGGAGGCCTGGCATGCTGTGGTCCATGGGGTCACAAAGAGTCAGAAAAGACCGAGTGACTGAACTGACCTGAAAGGTAAATTGAGTTTGCTACAGTGTGATAATTAATATCTTTCTCTGTTTGAGATATGCTGTGAATGTCAGTTGAAACAGTCTTCCTGGGTTTAACTGTGAACCTATGACCTTAGACTCTCCTCCTCTGCTCGCCTTGCTGTCTGAATTGGACCTTGTAACTGACCTCTCCACAACCCGCCATCACCTTAAACAAGACCCACGTTCATTCACTCGACACACATTTGTTGCCATGCCTGCTAGGTGCCAGGCAGTGCTGTGCTGGGGCTCCCACCCCAGGAAACAGAGAAGGACAGTGTGGAAATGAACACATGGAGACATTAGGTAAACCCACAGTGTTAGGGCTGAGAAATGAAGAGATGTCAATGCTGTGGGGGGCTGGGGAGGAGTAGGGTGAGGGTCTCCATCCTGGCTGGTTGAGGCTTCTCTGAGGGAGACCTGCACTGTGAGGAAGAGCCAGCTGACCACTGACGGAAAGTGTGCTCCAGGCAGAGGAAAGAGCACGTGCAAAGGTCCTGAGGCCGGGGACCCAGGGGCTCAGGGACAGGAGGCCAGTATGGCTGGGAGGGGGTGGGAGGAGAAAGATGTGGGAGGTGGGGAAGGCAATGTATCCTGACTCAGTCACGGGGAGGAGTTTGGATTTTATTCTCAGTGCATTCCAGAGCTATGGATTTAATTAAGACTTCAGTGCTGCTGTGGGGGCAGTTGATGGGAGGGAGCAGGAAGTAGCTCATATCTCCGCTTGTTTTATCTACTTAGCACATTATTAAAATTACTCCAAGGCAAGTGATGCAGAGCGAGCTGATGCTATTTAATGGACACTTAGCAGGTCACTCTGAGAGCAGCATAAACACTTCCACGCTCACCCCGTCTATACCACAAGGTGGACAAGTGGCTTGTGACAGTGACCTTGTAATTCTCAGGCTGTGACCACAGAGGTTGTCTCAAAAGCCAGTTACCAGTTGGGGGGTGTTCTCCTTAGAGCAGGAAGGGCCACAGCTGGAAATAAGCGATGCTCTCAGCACAGTGCAATTCTCAGATCATTAAGGTATTTGTTTATACACTTGGTTATTACAGAAAGTCTAAACAGTCATCTTTTCCCCTTCACGATGGGATATTGTCTTGATTCCACTCTGATAACGGGGTTTAAAGAGCTCATGGTTGTCATCATTACAAAAGAACACACAATTTACTTGTCCAAAGCTTGTTAATGAGTTTGAAAAATCCCCGAGGTGATGAGGTGGTGGCAAAGCTCCAGCCACAGCTGCCCAGGGTCCCAGGTGGTGGCACGAGAGTTCTCCAGGCTCCCCAGGTTCGAACACGGATGTGGCCTGAATCTGACAGGCTCCGATGGGTCTCCTGCCTGCTCCAGAAGTGCTAGGGAGACGAGCCCTCACCAATCAGGGGTTGAGTGGACGCAAAGAATTACATCCCCCATGAACCAAAGGGAGGGCAGAGAACTGCACCTGGGAAGGGGCCCCTCTGCTGGGCCCGAAGGAGCTGACGTCCACTAGGGCTCCCCATCTGTGAGCTCCACCCCATGTCTGCCCCTGCCCTCTTCATTGTCCTGGCTCACCTCTGACCCTCCCATGGACCCCCAGCAGGACATTGCTCTGCTATAATGTTGCTTTGCCCACAGCCTGAGGCCAGGGACAGCCTTGCCCTCCACCCTCCCTGCCCCACTCTCGTATCCTTCCTACCCCTGGTCCTGAGTTCACATAAGGATGGTTTCCCCAGCAGAGACATCAGGCATGGATGGCCTGGGCACATGTCAGAGAGAGGCTGTGAGGGATGGTTTTATGTGTCAACCTGGCAGGGCTACGGTGCCCAGGCAGTTGGTCCATGTTCTGTGAGGGTGTTTCTAGACAAGATTGACATTTCAATCAGTGAACGCTGAATAGTAAAGCAGATTGCTCTCCCTAGTATGGGTGGGCCTCATCCAATCAGGTAATGGCCTGAAGGGAACAAAAGACTGACCTCCCCAAGGTCAATAGGAAATTCTGCAGCAAGTGGCCTTCAGACTGGGACCTCACCATCAGCTCTCCTGGGTCTCCAGCCCACCCTGCAGATTTTGGATGCACAGGCTTCCACGAGTACCTGCTCCAACTCCTCACAATAAATCTATAGACACACCGGACAGCCGGCATGTACATGGGAGTGAGAAGGACTCACGCAGGGAAGACTGGGCAACCCCCACCCTCCTGATTCTCTGGTGTGTGATACCCTCTGTCATCTGTTGACACCCCCACATTTTCCTGCCATTTCACCTCTGGCTTCTCCATGAGCAACAAGCTCGTCTATGAATTCTGGAATTTCAGGGATCCTCTTAAATTCAATCCATCCCAGCTCTGGGACCATGCAAGCCCTCAATGCTGAGGGTCCCATGTGGTCCCTGGGCGTCTCCCAGGACCAAGGGGAGTCTCTCTTGGTTGGAGGAGGCTGTGATTTTGCATCACAGCTGTGAGAGCAGAGAATGTTTCTGAAGCTGGCAATTCTTTGACAAAAATCCCTTCCCCAAAATTTATGAGCCTGGAGCAGCACATTCATTTTTGTGGCACAGAATAATGTAAGGCCTGCATTTTTCAAGATTCTCTTTTCAATTCGTTGGGCATCATATGCGTGACTCACAGCTTGTCAAATGTTTTAATTCATGAATTTCTTTCTAAAGTGTGTGCGATCGGCAGCAGCTTGGGAGGGTGCTCCCTGCGGAGAACAACTCTGGGTGATGATTCCAATTTGTCCTTCGGAGCCATCCCGGGGACAGGACAACACGAACCCCAGGACGGATGCTCCCAGCTTCTCTGCTCACCTATGTCCATAGATTCGGGCTAAGTGCTACCTTTGGCTCAAAGAGCCCTCGGGTAGAGGGGTGTCCTCAGCAGGGGCAGGGGCAGGCTGTCAGGGGCCTCCTAAGGCCTTTTCCAACCTCCTGCAAGAGCCCCCTGTTTTCCAGGGACCTGCAGTTCTGGGACCCCACAGAGGCCTCAACATGAGGAGTGAAGACTGAACGGGCCCCAGAGACGCCCCCTAGGCTGTGTTCTAGGAGCCCCCAGTCACCTTGTCCTCAGGCTTCCGCCTCCTTGGAGGTCACACCTGCTCCAAACAGCAGACCTTTCCCCAGCAGCCTGGATGATCTCCCAACCCACCAGAGCCAGCAGAGCTGGCCTCGGAGAAGTGGGGTCTCTAGGGACAAAGTTCAGGCGTGGATTGTCTGCCCCTCATTCAGAGAGCCTGGTGTGGGCCTGGGTGTGAGAATGAGCCTGGGGACACGGCAACCCCTCAGGGGCTCTTAGTGGGGAGCTGAGGCAAGATTTGTGGGCCCAGGCCAAGATGAACTGCAGAGCCTGTTGTTCCAGAATCAGCATAAAGCACTTTTACTGGCACTGAAATATGAGCTCTTTCTGTCGACCATGGTCACTCTAGGCTTGCCATGAGCTATTCCATTTGCTATTTAATGTTGTGTGTAAGCAAAATTAAAATTCTAAGTTGTTAGCATAAATTTTACCACTTGTTTTTATATTTATAACAATAGTTTAGATGCAAATATGAACATTTAAGTCGTACAGGAAACCACTGGAGTAGCACAGGTCATATCTGAGGCTCCCCTGGAAGCTGGCTTCGGGGGATGTGGCCCAGGGGAGGTGGAGGGGACCCCCAGGCATGGAATCAGGAGGTGCAGGGGCACAGGGACCCCTGGGGGCGAGGGCACCCTTCAGGGGACACGCACATGGGCTCCGATGGCCACCTGCTCCCCTGCTCTGTGTGGACCCTGGGGCTCCTGGTTCTCCCCTCTTCAACCCACCCCTAAGCTCCCACAGGAGGCCCAGCTCACAGCTCTCAGTCAGGTTCCCTCATGAGCACGCAGGGGAGCAAATCCGCTCACAGCCCAGGGCAAACGCTCTGCCCTCACCATTCATCACAGGCTTCAGAGAAATGCATTATTCATCCCACAGAGACGGAGTCCAGGCAGAAAGGGGAAGGACGGCTGCTCCCCCAGTCCTTAGGAGAGACCTGAACGCTGAGACAGCCCCAGATCCACAAGTCCAGGGGCCACTCCTCCAGACCTGGACCCCGACAGCATTTCAGTGAGGGGCAGCCCGGTGCAGGGAGGTCATGGCCCAGAAAACAGCTGGGGTCTGCGGGCTCCCCCTAAATGACACAGCTCTGACCCCAGAGCCTGTGTGCCTGGGGGTCTTCAAAGATTCCCCCAAGCTCCACCTCCGGCCTTTCACCTCCACTGGGAGGGGCTCCAGGGACCCCTGAAGGAACAGGTGCCTCCCAGTCTCCAGGCAAAGATCACCCTGGTTACAAATGCCTCCAGCTTGAATCCATCTCCTGGGGAAATGTGTCAAAACAGAAACTGCCAGGAAAATTGTGTTATTAGACTTTCTTTCTCCTGATGGCTCTCGAGTTCTCCAAAGCCTTGCCCTGAATTCAATTTAGTTGAGAAACATCCACTGGTTGCTGGAGAGAGCAGAGTGGAGGGGCAGGTGAGAAAACTCATTTCACAGAGCTCGTGATTAACTGTAGACCCCCGAGGGAGAACTCCGCCCCCCACACAAGGGCAAAGGCACAGGGCAGATGTGGAAGGACGTTTGTCATGTTTAACAGACAAAGGTTTGGCACAGAACCGTCTAAGGGGCTTTCACCAATCAATAATAAGCAGAGAAAACCTAACAAAGAAGTGGGAGGACGCTAGGAATAGACATTCACAGAGAAGGATGGGAGAGTGCAATTAAACACGAGGAAAGATGCTCAGGCAGGTCTGTGACACTTCTGCCTCCAGATCCAGGCTAATGTGCTTTGGAGTATAGACAGCAGCCGGGGGACCCCCAGCCCACCTCCTTGCAGGGGCGGCTCTGATGCATCCCCTGGAAACTCCCCAGGAGGTGGGCACATCAACCCCATTAACACAGTGTCCCAGCACCTGCTGCTGATGTCCGTTCCTGATTCCCCTCAGCCAAGCATGATGGGAACCAACCACGGATCTTGTGCAGGAAACGGGGTTTGCTGTGTCAGTGAGCCTTCCAGAATCCCAGTCTCAGTGATGCCCTTGGCAGACTCACCTGTGTCTTCTTCTTGCCTGGGGGACATTCATGCCTTCTGTAGGGGACTCCTGCTGAAGACAAGCTGGGAAGGGAGGTTTCTGAAAGGGAGCTCCTTTCCTATCTTACAACCAGGGGCCCAGGACAGGAGGGAGAGAGCTCCACTTCAGCAAGAGCATAGGATATTAATAAGTATGATATTAATAGCAGCAGGCACAGTTTATTGAGACCTGCCGTGAGCCTGGGCTGCTCAGAGCCCTGACTATCTCATCACAGCTCCTCCTTTCTCTGGCAAGAGTCACCATCTTCACTATCATCGTCACTGCGGTGGTGCTCCTGTGACCACCACCATCGTCATCACCATCACCTCCATACCCATCATCACCCCGTGACCTCCTGGCTGGGAAGGCATGTCTTCAATGTGCAGACGATGTGGGAGGGTCTGGGTCAGGCTGAACTGGGCTGCAGTGCCCCGTTGTCCAGACATACTCTCATCAGGGACCTGGGAACCACATCTCCACAGCCTCCATCCTGCGTCCCTGAGGCTCAGTGTCAGCTAATCCTCATGAAAGGTGACAGAGCCCTGTAAACCTAACTCCACAGAGACCAGCGTGGTGCAAACACTGACAGTCAGGGCGCTGCCCACTGGGCTGGTCTGGCCGAGCCAGGGAAGGAAGGCACTACTTCCCTGAGATTCGCTGTCTGTCCTGCAGTGATGACCACCTTGTGAGACTTCAGACCTCCTGACCCAGCCTCACTGCATCATTGTTGGGGGGTGGGCAGCTGCATGCCCCTCCCTGACAACCACACTATCCCACACACCCTTTTACAGCAAAGCAGTCAGCCCGGAACCTCTCCCCCAGGATTCTGAGGCTCTGTGAACTGTAACCACCAGATTCCTCTGCATTGAATCAAGTCTCCACTGAAAGGCATTTAATTTTTCCTCCGAGCTCTGACTCCTTCAGGGAACATCATGGTGGATGTTCTGTCTCTTGCCTCCTTGGCACACGCATGGGCGTTTTTCCAGGTTAGATCTGGGAGGTGGAGAAGCCAGGGCGTGTGAGGTCTTTGTGTCAACAGATGTGCCCAGATTCCTCTCCACAAAAGGCCATTCAAACTACGTTCTCACCAGCAGCACGTAGGAATCCTGTTTCTGTGTATCTCTGCTAATTATCAGTCATTCTTGTTTGCCAATCAAATAGGTGAGAAAGGGTACCTCGTTTTAATGTTGCTTTTCCTTCATTCCCCCTGAGCTGTTTTTCATGTTTGTTGGTCATTTGTAATTTCTCTCCCATGGACTGTGGGCTTATAGCCTTTGCCTGAATTCCTGCCAGTTGTTTATCTTTTTCATATTGCTATATGGAGGGAATGACATAGTCTACCTGTGATCCTTTGTTTTGTATGGTGTGAGTGTTTTCTACAAGTCTGTGGGTCATTCTGAACTGTATCTTGAGTCATATAGAAATTTTAAATTGTGAGATAGACAGGCTTGTGTGTTATTTATTTTAGCTTTTTGCATTTTCTCCTTCTTTTGTTTCTCCAGTTTACATTTACTTATATTTTTTGCCCAATGTTTTTATAGTTTTGTTTTACATTTGTGTCTGAAATTACTCTGGGAAGCAGCATGAAGTTGAAGATTAATTTTATTTTTCTTCCACAACAGTAGACAAGTGTCTCAGCACCATTTAGTGCCATCGGTCCCTGTGGATTCAATATACCTCCTTTCTTGTACATTAGTTTCACAGATGCGAGTGTCTCTGTTTCTGGCATTTTCATGTGTTTGATTGATCGATTAGCTCTACTCAGGTCAGCTCCCCCCGGTTTTATACACATTTGTTATGGGCACACGGAGAAGGCAATGGCACCCCACTCCAGTACTTTTGCCTAAAAAAATCCCATGGACGGAGGAGCCTGGTAGGCTGCAGTCCATGGGGTCGCTGAGGGTTGGACACAACTGAGCGACTTCACTTTCACTTTTCACTGTCATGCATTGGAGAAGGCAATGGTAACCCACTCTGGTGCTCTTGCCCGGAGAATCCCAGGGGCGGGGGAGCCTGGTGGGCTGACGTCTATGGGGCCGCACAGAGTTGGACACGACTGAAGCGACTTAGCAGCAGCAGCAGCAATTATGGGCACAACATGGGGAATCACTGCTTCCCCTCCCCCTCCCCTTCCTTTTCTTCTTTTTTATCTTTACTGTTCTTGCCATTTCCCTTCAAGGTGAATTTTAGATTCCATGTGGCAATATCTCTAAAAACCTGTGCTGAAGTTTTGATTGGTGTTGCACTGAACATGTAGATTAAGATAGAAGAAAGGCAGCCACATAACACTGAGGCTTGCTGCTTAGGGACTTGGCAAGTCTCTGCTCCCTCTTGTCAGGGCATTTCAGCATCTTGAAGGGATGTTATGCCATCATCTTTGTAAAGATTTCATGTTAATTAGGCTCATTCACATACATTAAAGTCTCATGCTATTATAAATGGAAAATTACTTTTCTATTGAGTCTTCTAACCATCTACTGCTGATAATTAGGACAACTTTGATTTTTCATTTAAAATTTTTCTTTATCTCCTTATGATCTCTGATGTTGGTTATTGGGTTTTGTATGCAGACAATTATATATTCTACAAATATGAATGATTGCATCTTTTCCTTTGCAGTATTTGTACCACTTTTTCATGCCCTGTACATTACCCAGCTCCTCCATCAAAAGCTATCCATGTCAAAGATATCAGACACTTTTAATGTGTTTCCTCGCTTCAGTGGGAAAGCACTGATATTTCACCATGAGACTTGACAGTAAATGGGTTTCTCTCAGTTCTTTGAACTTTGCATGTTCACAGCGTCCTATATAATACTCCTGCTTAGTGTCCAAAAATGTTTTAAAAGTCATACACCCAAATCCTTGGCAAATGAAAAGCATGTAGGAATAAAACGAGCTGCTGCCCAAGAATCCCAGCTGGGTTCCCGACTCTGGAAGGTCAAGGTGGTCTCTTCTGCTGAGGAAATGGACAATGAGAGATCCTGGATTAGCTCTGGGCTCCCACAGCCTCCATGACTCTCAGGCCAGAGCCACAGGGAAGATAAATGGAAATTCACTCAACACCCACCATCTCTCATCCTCTCTAACCCTCCCTACCGTCATGAGAGCTAAGCATGATGATGTCGTTGATCAGAGGAGGTCCCTGAGTCTCAGCAAATGTTAGCTGGTTTGACCAAGACTCAGAGCAAGTGAGGTTTGCAGATGGAGCCCACATGTGTCTGGACCATGGTTCTTTCTACCATAGTGTGGAAGGTAAGTGAGAAGTATGAATTACTGACAGGATTTCTGTAAAATAGATGGATATGACCAATAAAACATGGCAATTAACCCTAAAGAGAATTTATAAGAATGGTAGGTGTTTTTTAACCCACCATTTTCATCCCATACAAGACTGGTCAAGACCACTGTTCAGCCATGAGGAAATGTACAGCTTTTCAAGATAAAGAGCTCAGTAGTTCCTGTACTTGCCCTCTCCCACCACCAGGAGGAGACCCCACACCAAACCTGTGGACCCAAACCTTCGGCCAACATGGTGCAGAGAATTAGGACAGAAAGGGTGGCCCCGTGATATTCAATCACGTGTACCCCCCTTTCAAGTGACACATTTCTCACCAGTGTTTGAGAGAAACAGAAAACCCCAGAATTATGTTTTGAATCAAAGAAAAATTGAGAGGGGATATAGGTAAACACATATAGCTGATTCACGCTGTTGGATAGCAGAAACTAGCAGAACATTGTAAAGCAATTATGCTCCAATTAAAAAAAGAAAAAAGCTAAATGAATTCTAAATTCTAAATCAATTTAGAATTCTAAATTCTAAATCAATTCTAAAATGAATTTTCAGGTTTACAGATCCAAGTCTGCTGTTGCAAATCAGCTGTCTGCCTCACAAAAAGCCCACAGTCACTGGGAGACCTTTCTGTGGGCTCGTCCTAGTCATCTCATACTGCCTGCCTCCCCAGGAAGAACAGGTCACTTGTAGTCATCCCAGAGGTCTTATCACACAGCGGGGTATGTGGCTGGGGAGCATTGCCAAAGTCTCCATCACAAGCCTCATGAATGGATCATCAATAAAGATTTCCATCTGGTCCCTACAGGACTGCGGATAGTAGCCGTCGCGGATCCCATTCTCCGTGGAAAGGACCCTCAAACAGATCTATAGGTGAAGGAAGATCCTGCCGATCTTCATCCTCAGGTCTGAGCCAGGTACCTGCTTCAGAAGCTCAGAGGAGAAATTGTGGTGCTAGAGCCAAACTTCCCCAGGTGGGGTCAATAGTGTCACCAGAGACATCTGGGTCTCATCCTCCTGGGCACAGGGAAGCACAGCACATCCTCTTGGTCCCTCGTGGCTGGGTGGGGCCAGTTACTGGTTCTAGCCAATGACACGAGCTGTACCCACACCAAAGCACTTAATGGCCAGTGGGAGACTCTTGGGGACTCTTTCCTCCAGTGTTCCAGCTGGCAGCATTCAAGATGATAGCCACTCCATCTGCAATGAGCATTGCCTCCCTGCAGACTCAAGATAGACATGCGCCAGGAGCGAAGACAGAACTTTGTGCTTTTAAAGCACCGAGAATAGTGTGTGTTATTCTGACTATTATAACCTCTTTTCTTCTCCTCTTGTCTGGACCCCTAAAATATAGCATTTCCTTGTGCATAGCAGGAGCTCAATTCATATAGATAGATGGATAATAGAATTGGAGCCACAGCTCCCCAGAGACTCAGTAGTGGCTGCTGTCATGAGGCTGGAAGGCTAGCAACCAGCCTGAGCTTGGGATTTCCTCTTTCCTCAGCACAGATGGCAGGCTGCCTTTATGGTGTTGTTCTCACACACACAAGACCAAGCCTAGACAGGAAAGTACAGAAGGAAGACCTGGATCCTGATAGAAAACGTCTTCTCGTCCAGCCAGGTTGCCCTTCCAGGACTAGAACGCTGTTTGAGTGAAGTGCTGACCTGTTCAGGGTCTTAATAAAACGCACAGCCACGCCCAGTAAGGGTGTGGGACGCTGATGGATGTCTGTGCAGGGGGCTGGGATGGGGGTAGGTGAGGCTGCATGCGGAGCACCTGCCCCGGGGTCGTGCCCAACCTCGGTGCTTTGTCACGTGCTGATGCTCAGTTCACATTTGCCCTGACTCCATGCCAGGCGTTAATGGACAGGTTGTTTTAAGCTTTGCGTCTTTCCAGCGGCTGTGATGTTAAGCCTCCCCACAAGGGGCGCTGCAGGAGGATCAAGTATGTCCTGTCACGGGCACCTCCCCCAGCCACAGAGGGTCCTGGGGGTTTTCTTGTATCTGAAATCAGTCTTCCATCAGGGTTTGGTCTTTCTATATGTAAAGCTTCCACTGCTTAGATCCCTGTGCAATTTCTGTCTCCTCATTGTGTGTAGAGTGGCCCAAACTGATGCCCAAATCAGAAGTCACAGGAGCACTGGGGACAGGCCTCCCAGGGGGTGTCCAAGTGCCAAGGGCACCAGGTGGGAATGAGCTGAGGAGAGGAGAGCTACACGGAGAATGTTCCATACAACACAGTGACTCAAAATTTTTATACATTATACTCAATTGAATGGTACTATAAAACATTCACTAAGAAAAAATAAATTTAAAATTATTTTATTATTATTTTTCTTTTTTTATTTATTTTAATTGGAGGCTAATTACTTTACAATACTGTGGTGGTTTTTGCCATACATTCACATGAATCAGCCATGAGTGTATATGTGTTCCCCATCCTGAAGCCCCTCCCACCTCCCTCCCCATCCCATCCCTCATCCCAGTGCACCAGCCCTGAGCACCCTGTCTCACGCATCGAACCTAATTTAAAAAATAAAATATTGGTTGTAGTTCTGACGTTGTGCAATATATTCTTGCAGCTTATTTATTTACACATAATAGTTTGTGTCTTTTAATTCCCTTCCTCTCACCTTCCTTCTCTCCACAGGTACACTAGTTTATTCTCCGTTTCTCTGAGTCTCTGTTCTGTTACATTCATCATTTTGTGTTATTTTTAGATTCCATCTAAAGGTGATAGTATACAGTACTTGGCAACCTGATGCAAAGAACTGACTCAATAGAAAAGACCCTGATGCAGGGAAAGATTGAAGTCAGGAGAAGAAGGGGATGACAGAGGGTGAGATGGTTGGATGGCATCACTAACTCGATGGACATGAGTTTGAGCAAGCTCCAGGAGTTGGTGATGGACAGGGAAGCCTGGCGTGCTGCAGTCCATGGGGTTGCAAAGAGTCGGATACGACTGAGTGACTGAATGGAACTAATACAGTATTTGGCTTTCTCTGTCTGACATATATCACTAAGCATAACACCTCAAAGTCCATCCATGTTGTTGCAAATGACAAAACTGTATTCTTTTTATGGCTGAGTAATATTCCATTGTGTATATGTATGTGTGTGTGTATCACATTTTTCTTATCCATGCTTCTGTTGATGGACATCTAGGTTGCTTCTGTAGCTTAGCTACTGTAAATAGTGTTGCTATGAATATTGGAGTGCATGTAACTTTTTAAATTAGTGTTTTCATTTTTCCTCCAGTAGAAACCCAGGAGTTTACTTTCCAGATCTTATGATACTTTCAGTTTTTTGAGGACCCTGTATACTGTTTTCCATGGTGGTTGCACCAATTCACATTCCCAACAGTATGAGGGTTCACTTTTCTCCACATCCTCACAAACATTTGTTATTTGTGGGCTTTTGATGATAGCTTTTCTGACGGGTGTGAGATGATATCTCATTGTGGCTTTGATTTGCATTGCTCTGATGATTAGTGATTGAGCAGCTTTTCGTGTGCCTGTTGGTCATTTGTATGTCTGCTCTGGGAAAAAACGTCTATTCAGGTCTTCTACTCATTTTTAAATCAGATTTCTTTTGGATGTTGAGTCATATGCACTATTTATCTATTTTAGACTTTAACTTCTTATTAGTCGTATTGTGTGCAAACATTTTCTCACACTCAAAAGATTGTCTTTTCATTTTGTAAATGGTTTCCTTTACCGTACAAAGTTTTTAAGTTTAATTCAGCTCAGTTCAGTTTAGTCACTCAGTCGTGTCGGACTCTTTGTGACCCCATGAATTGCAGCACGCCAGGCCTCCCTGTCCATCACCAACTCCCAGAGTTCACCCAAGCTCTTGTCCACTGGGTCAGTGATGCCATCCAGCCATCTCATCCTCTGTCGTCCCCTTCTCCTCCTGCCCCCAATCCCTCCCAGCATCAGAGTCTTCTCCAATGAGTCAACTCTTCGCATGAGGTGGCCAAAGTATTGGAGTTTCAGCATTAGCATCAGTCCTTCCAAAGAACACCCAGGATTAATCTCCTTTAGAATGGACTGGTTGGATCTCCTTGCAGTCCAAAGGACTCTCAAGAGTCTTCTCCAGCACCACAGTTCAAAAACGTCAATTCTTTGGCACTCAGCTTTCTTCACAGTCCAACTCTCACATCCATACATGACCACAAGAAAAACCATAGCCTTGGCTAGACGGACCTTTGTTGGCAAAGTAATTAGGTACCATTTATTTTTGCTTTTGTTTCCTTTGTCTTAGGAGACAGATCCAAAAATAATATTGCTACAATTTATGTCAAATTATGTCTGCCTATGTTTTTGTCTTGAAGTTTTATAGTTTCTATCTTATATTTATATCTTTGGCCATTTTGAGTTTATTTTTGTATATGATGTGGAAAAAAAAAAAAAGATTTCATTCTTTTACATACAGCTGTCCAGTTTTCCCAGCACCACTTATGGAAGAGACTGTTTTTTATCCATCACGTATTCTTTCCTCTTTTGCTCTAGGTTAATTGACCATAAGTGTGTAGGTTTATTTCTGGGCTCTTTATCCTGTTCCATTGACCTTTGTGTCTGTTTTTGTCCCAGTACCATACTGTTTTGATTACTGTAGCTTTGTAGTATAGTCTGAAGTCAGAGACATGATTCCTCCGGCTCTGTTCTTTCTCAAGACCACTTCAGCTAGTCTAGATCTTTAGTGTTCCTTTACAAATTTTTAAATTATTTTTTCTAGTTCTTTGAAAAATGTCATTGGTATATTGATAGGCATTGCACTGAATCTGTAGATTGCTTTGGGGAATATGGACATTTTAACAATATTAATTCTTCCAATACATGAGCATAGTATGTCTTTCTATCCATTTGTGCTGTCTTCAATTTCTTTTGTCCATGTCATTGTTTTCCAAGTACAGATTTTTTACTCTCTTAGTTAGATTTATTCTTAGGCATTTTATTCTTTTTGACACAATTATTAGTGGGACTGTTTCCTTAATTTCTCTGAGAGTTCATTGTTAATATATAGAAATGCAGCAGATTTCTGTGTATTAATTTTGTGTCCTACAACTTTACCAAATTCATCAATGAGTCCTAGTAGTTCTAGGGGGCAGGATCATGGCAAAGGGACCTCTTGAGGACATTGTATAGGGGAAGGATGTAGAGTGAGTCGAGTGACCTATTCAAAGATCACTAGACAGTCAGAAGCAGAAGGATGATGAAGCAGGAGAGAATGTGCAGGACACTTGGGAAATGGGAACTGGGATTAGGCGTAAGAGGACAGGGGACAGAAGTGGACAGATTTGGGGTTCATTCTGGGATGATGGGAAGTGAGGTGAAGTTGGATGCAGTGGGGGAGGATAAGAGAAGAACCAAGGATGACCCTGAGGTATGGGGTCCCTAAGAAGGCACCTGGGAATGTCAGTGCTCAAGAGGCCCGGCCCAGAGGAAGGACTCTGACTAATGAATGAGTGAGTGAGCTAGTGAATATATGAATGAGTGAGTGAGTAAATGAGTGAATGAGGGAGGGATTGAGCAGGTGAATGAGTGGATGGGCGATGAATGAGTGGATGGGAGAATGAATGAATGAGTGAATATGAGAATGAATGAATGAGTGAATATGAGAATGAATGAGTATACAGACCCCACTCCCTGACTCCAGCCCCCTTCTCTCAGGCAAGCAGGCCCCTGAGCTCTCTGTCTCCTCCTTTCATCTCTCTTCCCCTTGGCACTGGGTATGAATCCAGGGCACCCATGTTTGAAAGTCATTTTGCTTCAAACAAGGACCAGGAGCTGGTGAACAGGTACTGCTTTCTGATGGTGCTTCCGCCTTCACCTGCAGGCCAAGCAGCTCCAGCAGAAGTGAGAAATGCAGATGACCCTAGACTCCGATGAAGCTCAGAGTCCCTCTTTTCTCCTTGGAAGAAACAGCTGAGAGGACACTGTCACTTCTGTGTCCCTGTCCTCCCAAAGCACGGAGCATCAGGTTCCCCTGCCCGGGGCACCTCTGCTTCTCTGAGATGATGCTGCAAAGCTGAAAAGGCCTCAGAGCTGTCCCTGCCATGATTCAGGTTCTCCCGGAGGGAAGGCATAGTGTGCCCGGGGCTGCCTGGAGGACTCTAGCTTCACAACCCCAGAGCTTTGCAGGTGGAAGCTAGGCTCCCAGGATAGGCCTGGTCAGTCATAGGAAAACAAGGAGATGGGGAGCTTCCCCTCCTAAGAACATGAACAGGGACTGCAGGCTGGGCTTCTGGCAGAGAAGGTGGCAAGAGTACAAGGAGGACACAGCAGTTGAGCACTGGGAGAACCTGGATGTCTAAGGTGCACTCAGCACCCTAAGGGGTTGACAGGCAGTGTAGCCATGATGACCCCAAACTTCGGGCTCGTCTCCCTCATACCTGCATGTGACACAGAGCCCTTGGGCAGGCAGGACTCAGGGCTGCACTGTGGGATCACAGTGGAGTGAGATCATGGAGTAGGACAGGAGACACAGAGCAGGATTGGGGGTTCAACAGAAGCAGGAAATCAAGGCGGAGATAAAGAAAAGATGTCCGTCTTGGAGGGTCTAGTGACCCCATTTGATGGGAGGGCTTGGGGAAAGTTCAAGGAACTGACCCTTGAGACAAAAAGGGTTTGAGCCTCCAGGAAACATGAAGCCTGTCACTAGAGGGGTCTCAGCACACACGGGTATGGCAGGAACTGTCGTGCTGCTCCATGTCTGTTCTCCTAACTCCTTAGCGTTAACACGAATTTTAATACAAATGGAAGCACCAAATAAAAGACGGTATTTTCAACCTGCTTCAGCTGACTGTGACCATATGTGTGGGGATCTTGTGTAGGAGGCTGTGCAAGAGGCTGACTCAGATGGGAAGAACTGTTCTTCTGTTCTTTACTGCTTTCTCCTCTCTGCTGCCAGAATGTGGATGTGAGGAATGGCTCTCCAGCAGCCACGGTGGACCATGAGGCATCACACTAAAGATGACGAGACCGAAAGACAGAAGGATTCTGGGTCTTTACTGATTCCTGAGAGTAACCCTTATACTTCAGAGCACTGTGGTTTAAACCCATCTGTTACCTGCCACTGAGGTTTTGCCCAGTCATTCCTTTGACCTGCCTTCTAACAAACTTCCCTTCTCTACTGTGTTGCACATCCCATAATTGCATCTTGTGTGGAACCCACCATTTTCCAGGTACTTTCTGTTATTAAATAAGCTATTTGACTATAAAAACAAACTCAGCCCATGCAGTTTTAAAGCTTCTTATTTACATCTGATTTAAAGCTTTCCCATCTGTATAGGAGCCTGGCAGGCTACAGTCCATAGGGTTGCAAAGAGCTGGACACAACGCACACAGCCCATCTGCCTGTTTCAAGACCCACATGGTTTCAGGGCCCAGAACTAGAGAGGGATCATGGTCTGCTTTTTCACTTCTCTCAATTCAACACCTTGTAACAAGAGGGACCCCATTCCTCTCCAGGGACCCTCCTTGCCCCTATTCCCCCGGATTTGCTATCTGTCCATCTACCTGCCTCTCACTGAGGCTGACACACCGAATGGGCAAGGACCTCTGGTCCCTAAATCACCCTGTTACAGAGGCAGCACAGTGTGGTGGACTTCAACAGAGGATGGAGACTGCCTGGGTGTGAAGTGTGACCTCCTCTGTGCTGTGTGACTTCAGGAAAAATCTTGCACCTCTCTGTGCCTCTTTTCCTTCATCTGTAAAATGGGAGTGATGATGGTCCTAAAGTCTTGTTGTGGGGTGTGCAAAGAGCTCACCATCCGGTCTGATTGAATAGACTCACAGGGCATGCACTCCAGGGACCATGTCTGTCCTGGGATGTGCTAGGTTCTGTAGAGGATACATGGGCCTTCTGTTCCCCTGGGTGAAGGGCAGGGACTCAGACCTCCTGTATGAGGCTCCCTACCACCCTCTGCAGGTGAGGGACACTCTGGCCAGCACCTGCACAGGGAGTAGTGGGAGGACTCGGGTGACCCAGGTAACCCTTCCAGCCAGTCCATGTGGCCTGAGTGGTCCAAGTTCTCAAGCGGAGTCCTTTGTACTCCAATCATTCACACAACAATTCCTAGCAAATGTTGCTATTTTCCTCAAACAGCAGGAATGATGTCTGCCAGAAACCCAACATCTTGTCTCTCTCCTGGCACCGCTGAGCTTACAGAATCACATCAGACTTCTAAGTGCCCACTTCAGAGAGCCAATTTGGGGGTTTTTAATCTTAGGGCAATAAAATTGACATGAAACACACAGGTTTACGAGTTCAGTCTCACTTGCTTTCCCAGCAATTCCACACTTCCCGGTTCAACCATTTGCACCGATCAATTCCAACATTCAGGTAATGGATGCATCGGCCAGGCGGTCAGCCAACCTTGACCGGAGATGTGGATGCCCCAGTAAATGTGGAGGTGGGGGTGATCACGAGCCTACACTGGCCTAGAGAGAAGAGGAAACGAGTCATTACGTGGATAATAGAAGTGCCACGAACACAAGAACTTGGATAACTCAGGCCACGAGGACTGACGGGAGGAGTTACCCTGGTCACCCAGTCCTTCCCCTTCCCCCCACGCAGGTGCTAGCCAGAGTGTCCCTCACCTGCAGAGGGCAGTAGGGAGCCTCAGCACAGGAAGTCTGAGTCCCTATTTTCTTCCCCAGGGAAACAGAAGGCTGTCTTTCCTCCACAAAAACTAGCACATTCCAGGGCTTGACACAGAGAAGACACTTTTTATTGATGTCAATTTGCATTTTAAATAAACTAAGCCCCTCTGGAAAGACAGTAAAAGTTCATTCACGTTGTGAAATGTCATTTCATCAATTCCTTGCAAGTGAAGGCTAATTATGGCTCTCCAGGGAGTAATCCGGTGATTCAGACCCACCATGCTGACAGTGGGAGGTCAGGCATTAAAGTAAAAGTGAACTGGGATGTGGCTACTTGGCTAGGCTGGGCCCCTGCTGGGAGTGCTGTGCTGCCTGGGAATGAGGGTCTCCTCCCCAAATTCAGAGGCCCAGGAACCGACCTCCAGTGGGCAGCTGGCAGCCTAACCAGCAGTTGGTTCAGCAAAATGAAGCCAGAGTTGATGACCATCTTACTGGGGTCTTCCACGCTCTCCTCACTGCTTTCCAGAAACAGACATTAGTCCCAAACACAGACAAACAATCCCTCAGCAGCTACTGGCCTGAAAGAAGATAGAGTTTCATCTAACCGTTAGGCTTCACTCACTCTTTCACTCACTCATCCAACAAATACATATTAATTGGAGATAACTTTTGTATTATATATTAAAGCTTAAAATGCATTTTAAGCAGAAGCAATTCAACAGAAAAAAACATAGTGTTTTCAACAGAGCAAGTGAACATCCATACGCAAACAAACAAACAAAAAATGACCTCAACCTATACCTCTCACTTTATTCAAAAATTACTTTAAGATGTACCACTGATTTAAATGTAAAATATAAAATTATAATTTTCTTAGAAGAAAATCTTGTGACCTTGGGTTGCTGCTGCTGCTGCTAAATCACTTCAGTCGTATCCAACTCTTTGCGACCCCATAGACAGCAGCCCACCAGGCTCCCCTATCCCTGGGTTAGACAATACCAAAAGAGCAATTCACAGTAGAAATATTGATAAATTTGACTTCATCAAAGTCAAATTTTTTCCTCTACAAAAGACATTATGGTGAGAACGATAAGGCCAGTCACAGACTGGCGGAAAATATTTGCAATTCAGATACTTGACAGTGAACTTATATCTGGAATACCTAAATAACTTCTCAAATTGCATAATAGAGAAGCAAACTGAAGAACCCATTTTTTAAACTGGCAAAAGAGTTACACATTTTATCAAAGAAAATATGCACATAATAAATAAGCACATGAAAAGATGGTCAGCATAATGAATTATTAGGAAAATGCATATTAAAGCCACAAAGAGAATATACACCTACCAGAAGGGCTGAAATTTTTTGAATAGAGAAAGAAAACAGATAAGGCCAAGTGTTCTTGAGGAAGGGGAGCCGCAGGAGCTATTTTTGGTAGTGGTTTGGCATTTTCTTACTCAGTGAAGCACACACTTAACAGAAGACCCAGAGATCTACTCCCTGGCATTTGATCCAGTGGAATGAAAACCAATGTTTACACACGTATGCATATTATATGCAAATGAAATGCAAATGTCCGTAGCCACTTTATTTGTCATTGCAGAATCTGGGAACAAGCCAAGAGTCCCACAACCAGCAGATGGATAGCAAGCAATGTGGCGCCCACACAGGGAACACTGCTCCCAGTGAGAAGGTCCAGCTACTGTTTCACATGACAGTGTGGGAAGAATTGCAGATGGTTCTGCTCAGAGAACCATCTGGACTCCCAAGGCTTCATCCTGTATGATTTCATGTAGAATGGAGTTCTGGGATATCCGAGCCCCGGTCAGCAGTGCCAGGGTATTAGGGCTGCAGGGAGGATGTGAACACCAGAAGTCTGAAGGGATCATTGGGGAGATGATGGAACTGCTGGTATGTAAAGGGTGGGAGGCTTACCCAACGCCATGCATTTGCTCAAACACAGAGATCAAACCAGTCAATCCTAAAGGAAATCAACCCTGAGTGTCCACTGGAAGGACTAATGCTGAAGCTGAAGCTTCAATACTGTGGCCATCTGATGCAAAGAGCGGACTCATTGGAAAAGACCCTGATCCTTGGAAAGAATGAAGGCAAGAGGACAAGGGGATGACAGAGGAAGAGACGGCTGGATGGCATCACCAACTCAATGGACATGAGTTTGAGCAAACTCTGAAAAATAGTGATGGACAGGGAAGCCTGGCGTGCTGCAGTCCACGGGGTTGTAAAGAGTCGGAAATGACTGAGCATTTGAACAACAACAACGGAGAGCTGTATGGTAAAAAGAGCTGATGTCAATTAAAAGGTAAATTTTAAAATGCATTTACTTTATACATCTGTGTCTCTTTTGCTGTCTCACATACAGGGTTGTCGTTACCATCTTTCTACATTCCATATATATGCGTTAGTATACTGTATTGGTGTTTTTCCTTCTGGCTTACTTCACTCTGTATAATAGGCTCCAGTTTCATTCACCTCATTAGAACTGATTCAAATGTATTCTTTTTAATGGCTGAGTAATACTCCATTGTGTATATGTACCACAGCTTTTGGACTCTGTCGGGGGGAGGATGATTTGGGAGAATGGCATTAAAACATGTATAATATCATTATACATGATATAATATAATATACATGGCGATAAGAAACGAATCGCCAGTCCAGGTTTGATGCAGGATACAGGAAGCTTGGGGCTGGTGCACTGGGATGACCCAGAGGGATGGTATGGGGAGGGAGGTGGGAGGGGGGTTCAGGATGGGGAACACGTATACACCCGTGGCAGATGCATGTTGATATATGGCAAAACCAATACAATATTGTAAAGTAAAAATAATAATAATAAATTTTTTAAAATAATAAAATGCATTTACTCTTTGACCAAACAATGTGCTAGGAATGCTTCTCTCAGAGGCACCCACATGTGCAGAAAAACAACAGGTAAAGTGGATATTTATGACCACAAAAGATTGAAAACCTGAGAAATGTCTACTGATAGGAATGGATTGAATAAGTTCTGGAACATCCAAGCCATACAATATGCTATTCAGCTGGTAAAAAAAAAACTGGGACCCATCTCCATGGACTGAGAGGAAGCACTTTCCGGTGTGTGGTGTTTGAAACAGTGATGCAGGCAAGTGTACCTGGCACCCTTCCATTTATGTGGAAACGAGAGATAGATGTACACACTTCCTTGTAAATAGGGAGAATTCTCTGGAAGGATGATAAGAAGCTGATAACACTGGTTGTGTCTTGGGAGGAAACTGGAGGAGGGGGCCCTGCCCTCAGAGAGAGCCCTTTTGACCTAAATTCTCTCTTCAAAAAGAAATGGAGTTCAAAATCCCCAGCTCCCACTTCCAGCCCTGCAGCTAAGGAGAGCCATCATCCTTTGACAACCTCACAGGAAGAACTCTCAGCCCAGACATCCAAAGAATTGCCTCAGGGCCACAGTGAGGTTAAGATCAAGTTCATTGAAAGGGATCCAGCCACTGGGACTCCTTGCCTGGCACTTGCAGAGATAACACCCATGCTTACGTGCCAAGTCACTTCAGTTGTGTCCGACTCTTTGTGACCCCATGGACTGTAGCCAGCCAGGCCCTCGGTCTATGGGATTCTCCAAGCAGGAATACTAGAGTGGGTTGCCATTTCCTCTTTTAGGGGATCTTCCCTACCCAGGGATCAAACCCACCTCTCTTATGTCTCCTGCATTGGCAGGTGGGCTTTTTTACCACTAGCACCACCTGGGAAGCCCTGCAGAGATAATGCCCATTCTTTGCCAAACTTACCTTTGGTCATGGATGCCTGGTACTATATAGTCCAAATAAAAGAGAAACCAAAACAGCTCAGTAAGAAAGCATTGACCAGCTGCCACCAGTGTTCAGGGCAGTGAGTGTAGGAAGGCCCAGTGGAGAGGACTCTGAATGTGAGCACCCAGCCCCATCCATGATAGGACACAGGAGCCCACAGGATGGACCACCCAGGGTGAGTCCATCATGGCAGGCTTGGCACCAGAGCCAAGGTTCCAATGGTAGGTCAGTTATCCCCTGACCTCTCAGCAGCCTTCATTCATTCACTCGTTCTTTGCTCTGTCCAACAAATATTTACTCTTTGAGAGCTGGGAATAAAGCCCTTAGCAGGAGAGAGGAGGCCCTGGAGTTAGTGTGGTATAGGGGTGACAGATAAATACCACACGCTCTCCCTCTGGCCAGTTGAAATCAACTTCTTATTGAAGAAGCTATCTGGAAATAGCAACAGATGGCTAACATTGAAAAATTTCCTGTGAGACCAAATCCATGTTTTCATTTGTCCCTATTCCTTTCTGAGATGTATATACATAGGAATTTTGAATTTGTACATGTTTGCAGCCCTGCCATAAATAAACATTTGTAGTCTTTTTTTTTTCTTTTCACTATAATGTTTTGCTAAAGTCTCTTTTCTCTTATTCCTGCAACAGAAACACTCTCCCCTTCCAACCACCTACACCCCTTGCCCAGGCTCAGTACCCAGTGGTCCCCATTAGCAGCCTGGTGTACAGAGGTCTTTCTGCCATCTGTTTTACAGTACTGTCACTTAACCATGAGTTGGAGATGCCCTTCCCAGGTCAGTAACTTTCTCTGACTCTTTGCAGCAGCTGCATAAAATCCTACAATGTTTATGGACTAATGTGTCCTGGATGGCACTCCCACAGCTTGTTTTCTGAGTTATTACTCTCAGTTCTCAGCCACTCCAAGTATCAACAAACCTAAGAGGACATATTTGTATTTCTCTCTCTGTAACAAAAAAATTAATGACCACTGTTGGGACAGCCTCCAGGAGTCAGTAGGACATCTGCCTGGTCTGGGGTTGGGAGGCTCCTCTGGAAGAGTGAAGCTGCTCCAAGAGCAGAGCATCCAAGGAGGAAGAGGGGAAATGGGGCTCAGATGCCTGGGCCACGGACCCGGAGAGCTTGGTATGGACCAGGGCAAGGAGGAGGCCCTGGATGAACTTGGAGGAGGGAGAGGGTGGGGGGAGGAAGACAGCGGGGCCCCTGACACATGATGAAGCTCATAAGGTCTCCCAAGTGCAGGGAGAAGCCTCTGAGGGTCTCACACAAGAGCAGACTTACCCAGAGCGGGGTCTGCCTTGCCCTTCCCCTGTGAACTAGAGAAGGGGCACAGGGAAAGGAGTCAGTCTGGAAGCTTCTGATGGGAAGAGATGACGGTGCATGAAGAAGGTGATGAATGAGAAGGAGGAACTAGGGTGGTTTGAGCTGTACTGGGGTGCAGGATCCGCAGGACTGGTGACTGGTGTGGAGTGAGGAGAGGTGGCTGCCATGTCCCCAAGGTTTCTGGTGTAGGATTTGGGAGGATGGGGGTGGGGACGTTGGGAAAGGAAAGGACTGGGGGTAAGATTCTGAGCTCGGTGGAAGCATGTGAAACTGAGGTCTTCCAAGATGTCCAAGGTGGGTCCATGTCAAAAAGATAGGTCCATCCGGAAGAGAAGGGGTGGGGGTCAAGGCCAGGGGCAAAAGTTGAGGTTATCAGTAGGTGGTGTTGGGACCTCAGTCCTGCCTGGTGAGCTGGGTCTAGGATTCAGCAGATCAGCATGCAAGACACCCATTAAATGTGAATTTCATATAAACACCAAATAATTGTTTTAGTATAAGTATAACCCAGGCAGTATGTGGGATGCACTTACACTAAAATTATTTGTGTTTATCTGACATTCAAGTTTAACCAAGCACCTGTATTTTACCTGATAATCCACTGGAGAGAAACTGGAAGAAGAGGAGAAAACCTGGGAAAGTAGAAGAGTGCTGTCATCTGGGTGGAGGAGCAGGTGTAGGGGTCAGGGAGGGTCCCCACACAGCAGCACTCCAGCCCTGAGCCCCCCATAGGCTGAGGGCTCTGGGAGGCCATCTCCCATGGGTGCAGTACCTTCTCCGGCCACACGAGGCAGCACCAGCAGCGCAGCACCCCGTTATGTCTGGGTGGGGATAGGGGTGTGCGTGGAGGTGAAAAGGGATGAGCTGTTCTTAGTAAAATAATAGCACAGAGGCGGCATGGTGGAGTATGGCTTATCTCAAAATAAACGTGTTTTATTTCACTTCTGTACGGCAGGTTGCATCTGACATTTAATGTCTCCGCGTATTTATTCTTTATTTAAATGGATGGTGTCCTTGGCTAGAGAAGGAAGATGAAGTCTGAATGAAGCCTTGATTGGCCCTGGAAGCCTTACTCTGCCTCCACGTCCTTCACCCTTCACCCTCCCCCACATTCCGCACCCCCACTGCGGAGGCACCTCTCAGGGTCTTGGGGTCCTGGACAGTCCTGGACAGCAGGCCCTACTCGGAGCCCCAGGTTAGATGCTGGCCCCACTAGAGGATCAAGGGGCATAACTCCCAGGCTGCAGGCCACCCCATTTTTAGGAGTTCAGGGACAACAGCCCCTCTGATGGGATCAGGTGAGAATCTCCCAGAACAGCACCAGTCCGGGGCAGAGCTCAGGGACAGATAAGCTCTAAACAGGCCCAGCCAAAGCCTGTTTGGGAACCAAGGGAGCCCAGAGGTGGGTGTCCAGACAGGTACCCCCTCACTGGGGACAGAGATGAAGAGGAAGCCAGGAGCAGGTGGATGTGTCCCTTCCCAGTGCCCAGTTCTCTGATCACACGTGGAGTGGGAGGAGGTGCGGGCTCCAGGGCAGCAGGCTTTTTCCCTGGGTCTCAGTGATCATTGGGTGGAGAGGGTGAGATGGGGTGAACCCTCCTACCCCCAACCCCACCCTTCTAAGGACCTGTGCCGGGTCCTGGAGGAAGTGGGATCCAAGAAGGAGGAAGAGGAAAATGCCAGAGAGGTGGGTTGATCTGGCAAAGAACTGAGGGGGAGGGGGAGAAGCTGCCCCAGGGGTCCAGTCAAGGAGGGAGGGAGGGAAACAGGGAGGAAGGGTCGGTTAGGGAACAGAAGGGCTTGGGAGCAGGTGGATGTTCCAGAAGCAAGGATGGAGTAACCCCCTCTGTAACTGCACGTTCTCTCTGTCGGTGTTTTGAGAGGAATTTCAGTAAATATTTATTTCATCTTATCTGTGTCTGTGGTTCTGGAGGGATGGGGTCCTGTGATGGTGGGTTTGCAGGGTTTCCTGGCTCCCTGCGTGCAGGCATCACGCTCAGGGCAGCGCTGAGCTCCCAGACCTGGTATCTGAGACCCCATCCTTGCTCCTCTGAAAGAAGAGGTGGAGGTTCCTGGAAGGAGGATAGGGGCAGCCATCGGTGAAGGTCCAATGACAGTGAGATCCCGTCAGGAGAAACCTCCCATCCTGAATTTCCTCAGGTGCACTCTCCTAGTACATTGGCCTGGGGAACCCCCTAGGAGACAGGAAATTCCTCCATTACAGATGGAAAATTCATCCAAACCATTTCCATAAAGGCACATTATCTTTTTTTCAAAAAAGTAATAATTATAATAATTTGATAAATTAAATACCTAAATATATTAATGTCAGTATTTATCTTATGTATTATATAAAAATATATCTGCTATATACTTATTATACAAATATTATCTATACTTATACATGATATAAATAAACATACTCTATAAATGTTTATACTTTTTAGAAGAATTGTCTGCTACTAAAATTGCAATTAAAACTCAATCCAGAAGAATATTTTAACACTTGACACTTTTTAGACACAAAATTTATTTTAACTTTAAGTATACATACATAATAATTTTTATAGAGAAATATAATCTAGCAATCAATAACATACTTTGAAGAATCAGAGCTCTGCGTAGGATAAATGAAATGCCCTGAAATAAGCGTTGCAGGAGAAAAAAGAACAACGTAAATTTTCCTCCTGTCACTCTAAAAGATGATGTAATTTCCAGCAGATGACACATCACTGTGGTCTCCGGTATCTAACTAGATACATTGAGAAGAATGATGTGGCCGTTTTATTATAAATGTTGATATTTGTAGCATGAGGAATTACATTTTTGCAACAGTATATTCACATTTTAAATAAAAACAGTGGATATCAATGTGGTAGGAGATAAAGTGTGTGAGCAGGTAGTTTTCAAAAACAATGTGAAGGGTACTGGCCTGGAGGCTGTCAGGGAAAGTATCTCAGCAAAGGGGGCAGGTTCCCCCATGCTGCTGCTACGGCTAAGTCACTTCAGTCATGTCTGACTCTGCGTGACCCCATAGACGTCAGCCCACCAGGCTCTCCTGCCCCTGGGATTCTCCAGGCAAGAAAACTGGAGTGGGTTGCCATTTCCTTCTCCAATGCATGAAAGCAAAAAAGTGAAAGTGATACCCAGGACCTAAACCACGAGCAGGAAGAGACTGGGGGGAGAAGAGGGGGTTGTTCCACTTGTCCCAGACAAAGGGAAGGGCTGGTGGGAGCCGGAGGGGAGACCCAGCCCCTGGAGGAAGGAGAGGGTCCGGAGCTGAGACAGGTGTAAGGAGGGCAGGGACACAGGGTGGGGTGGGAAGGTCTGCAGACCAGATGCAGGCTTCTAGGGGCCAAGTGTGCCAAGGGGAAGAGACTGAAAGAAAACAGCCCCACATCCTGAAGCAACGAAAGGAGTCAACTACAATTCTGATTTCCCCTTGGACGTTATAGGCTGGCCAAAAGTTTTGTTCAGATCTTATAGAAAAGCCTGAATGAAATTTTTGGCCAACTAGATACCTTTAGGACCCCAAACACAAATTCTCTTCCTATTTTTTTAAATCCTCCCACTTGTGGTTGGAGCTTCTCTGTAGCCTGTCTTTTGGGGAACCTCCCGCAGCACAATAAATATTGGAGATGATGGCAAGGGCTGTGCGGAGACATTGGAGCCACACAAATAGGAACTTGTCACTTCGGGGGACATTCTGGGGACTGGGTGTGCCCGGCCTCCTGACACCTGCTCTGAGGGCATCTCCCGGGTAAATGCCCACAGAGACCCTACAGAGAAGCCTGCCCTCGGCCCCACCCTCCTGACCAGGAAGCTGAGGCTCAGACGTGGCCAGATTGCACACCAGTGTTTGAGCGGGGACCCCTGCTCTGAGCAGACACCTCCCCACCACAGGACTGGTGGAGCTGGAGGAAAACCAGCAGATACCACTGGATCTGCTCTGCTCCTCTCTTGAAGCAGCATCGACATTGGGGCTCCTGGCGGTTTGGGAGGAGATAAATGAACTCAATCTTCCAGAGAGTCAGTGAACCTGCATTATCTCTGCTTTCTCGTAAAGTTTAACAACTTCCATCCATTAATTACCAGGACGAAACCCAGAAACAGAAAACATATTGGATTCCCAAACTTCCATTGCTCTCAACACAATTTAACCCTTTTCCTCCTCCTAAATTAGAAATCCCATTAGTAGCCTTATGAGTTTGCCTTTAAATAGCTCATTACATTGAGTCCCATTAGTTAGCAAGCTTGGAGCTGTGTCTCTCCTCCAGGCTGGTGGGGAGAGGAGCTGTCCCTAAGAAAACAGCCCAGGGTGACCTGAGATGCTGATGGAGAGACAGCCCAGGGTGTGGTGTGGCGGTGTGGGAGACGCGAGGCTAAGGCGGCCAGGTCTCCTCCCCACACAGGGTCCAGCCATGCACCCCGTTCCAGGCATTGCTTCCCTGGGACCCGAAGACTCACGAAGAGAGAAAAGCCTGGTGGGTATCTCGGGTGCTGGGAGGGGGCGGCCACCTCTTCTGCAGGAGGAATTTCTGAAGCCCAGGGTGACGGCTCCACGGGAATCATGGAGGGACCACAGAGAGACCTGAGCTCCTTCCTTCTTCTGGTGCACCTGGAAGTCCACCCCCTACTCTGCCCATGTGGTCTGTGTGCATGTCCATCCCCAAATGTTCTCTCCTGGGACCCCAGGTGAGAACAGGAGCAGGGAGGGGGCGTGGACAGGACTCCATGCTCCTCGACCTCCTCCAAGAGTACTGACATGAAGCAGGGACCATCCAGGACTAGAGCCTCAGAGATGCTCTTTCCAGGCTAAGTCCCAGGGCTTCCTCCTTGTTACAAAAGATGAGAAGAGACTCCCTGGAGGCCTATTATATTTCAATCCACAAACAGGGATGTAGAGTTTAGAGGGATATTTTCCTGAGAGCAGGCCTGTCCTCTCTCCCTCCCTCTATGGCCCGGAGACCGTTTGCTTGCTGGGAGGAGGAGGGACTGTCTGCATTATCATCACTGACCTGGACTCAGGGCTCTGGGCACCGCATGGTGCTTTTCCTGCCAGGTGGTGGGCGAGGGGGCCGAACGTTCCCACCTGTTCACTCATTAATCCTCAAAGCAACCCCATGGGGCCCCCCTGCTGTGATTTCACTCCCATTTTACAGATGAGGAAACCAAAGTCCTGAGAGGCCAAGTGGACCCTCCGCAGCTGGTACCTGGAGGGGCTCGGGGGGCCCTGGAGGCAGAGTCACCTGCTGGCCCTGCCCTGAGGATGGTTCAGGGATGGCCGCTGCCCACCACTCTCCTGGTCCAGGCACCAAAGCATTTACAGGGGGGTGACCCCGGTGCTCCCCACATGCCTGGGCAGGGGTCACCATCACCTCACGCTGTGCAGCCGGGCACATCTTTGCTGAGTGTGGTCTCTGCTGAATCTCCTCCTGGGCACCAAGGGCGGCACTCCTGACTCCACCTGGGGAGACTCCTCCCAGAGATGGGGGAGGTGGGGGAGGGGAACCCCAGGGTGGTTATGACAGGGGTGTCGGGATAAGGAGGGGCCCGGGCTCCCCCCACAGCAATGCGGAGCCAGGGAAGGTTGTAGAGGAAGGTCGGTCTGCCCCAGGGTCCCCAGGGGGCCCTCTTGGCCAGTGCAGAGGCTTCAACCACATCCTCCTCACAGCGGGCCCCTCCCACCCTGAGTTGTGTCACCTCTGCCCCGAGAGAGGTCACAGCTGCTGGGAGGGCCCTGGAAGGATGTTTCCAGCTGCAAATCCCTTCAGTCAGGGCCCCTGTGTCTGCGGGGTCAGAGGCTGAGCTAGAAATAGCCCCGCGGTGACCCCCTCACAGGGCAGGGTGTCTGACCATGGTCCCGGGCCCCCTTCCTGCTCAGGAGGGAGGGGATCTGAGCCCGGGGAGGCGGCTCCCAAACAAGGCCGCCTTGTGTGGCTCTCTGAGGGCCTTTCAGAGTCGCCCCTCCTCCCCGGAAGGCCCAGCTGCAGCCCCTCCTCACAAGGAACCTCTGGGCCCTTCCCCAGCTAGGAGGGGAGCAGACGGGGTGGGGGTGTGTGTGAGAGGACCCCACAGCTGCCCCTCCCGCCCCGCCCCCTTCCAGACGCAGGGCTGCGGGGGACTCGGGGTCTGTGGTCTGCTGACCTACAGGGGGACACATGGTAACTAGAGATTCGGGGACCAGGTGCCTGGACAGGGCGGGGACCACTAAGAACGGCTTCTCCCGAGTGTCCCGGGTGGGCAGCTGCCCTTCCACCTGGGGTTCAGATTGAGAGGTTTCTGTTTCAGGCCAAGCCTGTAGGTGCAACGACACCCCGAGGTGTGTGTGAGCCCCCTCAGGAGGGGCCCCTTCCCAGTCCTCACAGGAGCCCAGGAGTCAGCAGATACCTGGAGCCACTGGGGCCTCAGACCCCTCCACCCAGGACCCCCTACAGACCAGCCCTGGAGGCAGGAGCTGTGGGCAGGGCCCAGGAGGGCTGTCCTCCACCACCTTCCCATCCTTGCAGGCTGGCTGTGCTCACGTTGACGATTGACCATCGACGGACAGATTGACCTTCTCGGGGACAGACAGCCTCTGAGCAGGCCAGGCCTTCAGCGACAACAAATCGGGGTGCACACTGGCCACCTGCCCAGGGTCCCCAGAGCTTCTCCAGGTCATCCTGTTCCTCTCAGGCCTGTCCAGCTCCATTACCAGCAGCAGCAGCCCCCACTGACAGAAGGTTCTGGAACATCCCCCTGAGCCCTGTCTCCTGGCACGGTCAAGGACATGTCCTGTGGCTGTAAGTCCTCCAAACTGAGGGAAAGCTGGCTCCTGAATGTCTAAAAGATGTGTCCCTGAGGCCCTCCCCAGCACAGGACAGCGAGGGTCTCGAGACGCTGAGCTCTAAGGCTCCAAGATTTGCTGGCAGCTCCTTCTGGAGGAAACAGAGACGGTCGTGGTCCAGAGGGGCCTGGTTCTCTGAGGTTTGCAGAATGAGCAATGTGGGCCAACTCAGAGACAGGAAACCCTTTCAACAAACCGGAAGAAGCCGGTGATGAGTTGGGGGTGGTGTTTCCAGCACTGTGTGTGTCTGTGTGCCTGCACATGTTTGCGTGCGGGTGGTTTGTGCGCCTTCCTGTCCACATGGCTATATGTGTGCACACATAGGTATGCCCCTGTGTGTGCTTGCATGAGTGCATGTGTTTTTGTGTGAGTCTGTGTATAGGCTTGTGTCTACATATGGTGGATGCATGCAGCACGTGGTGTGCCTGTGTGTACACACATACGGGTCTGCATCTGTGGAGCTGAGTCGGCTCTGGGGACCCCCTGTTGCCGTGAGAGTGCAGGAAGAGGCCAGGCCTGAGCACCCTGTTCTGTCTTCCACCCACTCTGGCCTCACCACCCAGCTCACCTCCCACTGAGCTCCTCCAGCCCCAGCTCCTACTGTTCCTCCCCGGGCACCAGGCGGGAGCAGCACAGACACCGGGACTAAATGCGCCCCGAGCCCGGGGAGTCAGGGTCCGAGGCCCAGGTTCGCGGCCAGTCCTCCCCGCTGACCCCCACGCTGCTGAGGAAACAGCCTGGAGAACACAAACCTTCTCCACTGGAAACCTCAGAGCTTCTCTCGGGATGTCTGCCCGATCTCATCTGCTCTCCAGCGTCATCCGTCTGGAGAGGAACCCTCGGGGGATTCCGGACCGGACGGAAGAACCCCGGAGGCTCGTCCTCATTCAGATACCAGGGGACGGAGGGAGCGCAGGGGTGGAGGAGGGCCGAGAGCAGCTCAGGCGGTGACAGGAGCCCAGACTGGAGGAGCGCAGGGACACGGCTCCTCTGCGTCATCCACGCTGTTCCCGGGGAAGAGCCTTTTCCTCCAGAGGCTGCCTGTGAGGGGACCTCACCTGACAGTAGTTAGAAGCTTCTAGAAGCCTTGTGAATGATGCAGGTACCTGGGTCCAGCCCAGACTCTAGACCAGAGTGTGTGGGAAAGACCTGGACACTTGCATTTTAACAAACTCCGTCGTCAATCACGTGTCTCTGATGTGTGAGGATCAGCGATGTATAAGAGCCGGGGGTCCTTGCAGGGGAAGTGGTCGTCCTTCCTTCTTTCCCCCTCCCTCGCTCCCTCCTTTCCTCCTTTGTCCTTTCATCAGTGCTGGGGAGACTAAGGTGACCAGGCGGGCGCTCGTGGCATCCACACTCCAGTGGGGAAATGGGCTGTCTACAGGGGCCCCACAGGGCACAGAGACCCAAAGGGCCACCTGATGGGATGATGGAGTCTGAGGATCAGGACCAGGTGGTGATGCCAGCAGAGCAGACTGCAGGAGGTCTGGGAGTGACTCCGTCTGACAATGCGTGGCCACCAGAACTTCCGAGGCCTCACTATTTGCACAACTGAATCACTTTTCAGGCCACCAGGCCCTGAACATGTGATGCATAATGAACCCCCGAGGCCTTTCCATCCTCCAGAGGCAGCTCTCTGCACAGGAGGCTGCTCAGAGCGCCAAAGGCTGCTGCCCCCATGGTGAATTATGGATGGCTCTTAGAGTTTCTCCTGCACAGCTGGGCCCATCAAATATTCATAGCAGCACAAACATTCACCTCCCAGCAATTTGGAGGCTTTGGAGGGAAGGACCCGGCTGTGAGAGGGGCACAGGAGAAGCAGGGTGCCTGAAGCACCCTGCCCTGTCCGTGTGACTCCAGCGAAACTGAACCGCAGCTCCTCCCTACAGGACTCCAAAGAGGAGGCGGGGGAGTTGGTAACCCAGAGGGTTCATTCACTCATCAGGAAACACACATGGAGTGCCTGCTGTGTGCAAGTCCTGTGCCAGGCATGAGGAACCACAGTGAACGAGGGGCCAGGACTGTGTCCTGAAGGAGCCTATGTCCTTCGGGGCTTGGGGAGTCCAGGACACCCAGTGGGACTGGAGTCCCGGGGATGCCTAGAAGTTGGTGTGGAGCAACGGAGTGGATGCCAGTACCCTTCCCCTAATGGGGAAGCTAGGAAGAAATAGGATGGAATTTTGAGTTTGCTCTGGGTAGCTCTGTCAACGGGAGGTGCAGTTATTGGTCCCAAGGCCTTGGATGAGGCCCTGTGTCCTCTGGACATGACCTGCTCAGGATTCCAGCCATGGACCCACCAAACAGTGCAAGAATAGAGTACATTCTGTCCCCATGCTGTTGGGAAACTGGTGGGTCAGGTGAACAGACCCCCCACACAATGCCGGCTTGAATCAAGCATTCCAGTTGGAAAAAGGGACCAGAGGGCAAAGTCCATTCTAGGGGAAAGACGCCTTCACCCCTGCCTGCCCGCCCATCACTGATGCTCATCAGAAAACCTGCCAGGGCCTGGGCCAACTAGTCCGTGATAAACAGTTTCTCCTAATGAAGAGTTTTAGAGCAAGAGCTGGTGCAGTCAATGTGCTGCTCTCTCCAGCCTCTGGGGGTGGGAGGAAGTCATCCATCACCACCAGGAAGAGAGAGGGTTTTATTGGCTCCATTCATTTGCTTACCAGGGAGACGCTCCAGGAAAAGAACAAGTTTCATTAAAACCCTGATAGTCAGTGGGTTTGCCTATTTGATGGTTGAGGAGAGGATGAATGTGTGAAGGTCAGAGGAATTCAGAAGGTGTGGGAGGAGACAGACCAAAACACCGTGTGTGTGTGTGTGTGTGTGTGTGTATTTTTCTCTCTTTGTGTCTCTCCCTCTCTCTCTCTCTGTCTCTTTCTGTCTCTCTCTCTCTTTGCTTTTCGTATATTTGAATCCCAGTTGATCCCTCTCTGAGGACAACTTTGAGCATAAGAGCTAGAAGACTCTTCTCATCGATTACTTGAATCCTACTGAAATCCAGTGGCTAACTTGGAGCTCTCCCATTAAATTACACTAAGGGGTTTTTTTCTTCTGCACTTACTTGTTACACAGAAATCCCCAAAGCAGCTGTGTTCCCACTCCTGGCTCAGCCCGCAGGCTCAGACCACAGCCCCAGCCACGGGATTTCACTGGGCGGCTTCTCCCAGGAGACTCTGAGAGGCCTGCCAAGGATACTCCACTTTCCAGACCAATTAACTCCAAGCTTCGGACTGTTGGCAGGTGGATTCAGCACTCAGGGTCTGGCAAGCAGAGCAAGGGCAGCTTCACTTTCTTGTTCCAAAGGAGTGGACCTGTAGAGGGTCTAGGATGTCAGTGTGTCCCTGAGATGCACAGTGTATGAGCCCAGGGGTGTCGATAGTTATGAAATGAGAGGAGGGCTTCCAGGAGCAAGAGGCAGGGCAAGAGGAGTCCTCAGGGTGATGGAAAAGGGCATCCTGAGGACCCTGGGCTCCAGGAACACCATGATCTAAGTGGGCCATCAAGGATCCAAGAGAAGGGGCCTGACCAGGATGGTGGGCGCAAGGCAGCCTGGAGGGCCACTGGGCTGTGGGCATGGAGGGAACCCAGCCCAGACAGGACAGGACAGAAGATCCATGGGAGCCCCTCGGGAGGTGAGATCAGCAGAGCAGCGGGTAGGTGGGTGGAATGTTTGGAGGCAAGATTTTGGTCAGCTGACGGAGAACGTGGGGTTGCATTTCTGACAAAGGAAATGCATAAACAAGATAGTTTCCAACTTGAGGATGAATGAAATACTCAGAAAATAGAAAGCACCTTCGTGTCCTGCAGGGCAGTGAATGGGGCTCCCTGATGTGACCAATGAGTCCCAGGTCTAACCCACGTTGTGACAGACCAACCACACCCAGGAGGGGGTTGGGTGGATGACGCCAAGGGTGGGGGAGACGCTTGCCCTGGGTTTCGTCCTTCAGGATGGACGCTGGGACCACGCCCTGGTCCTCCAGCCCCGCTCTCCTCTCCTGCTCCTCTCTCATCTTTTCTGCTCTCTTCCACGAACACTTCCTTTACTTCATAGTCTGGCATTTTTACCACTCTTTCCTTCTTAATCACATTTGAATGCTGTTTTTAATAGCATCCCACTCTTATTATATGGGCGTAGTGTCTTTCTTTTATCTCCCTGAGAATGTTAGTTAATAGCTGTAGTTTGAAATTATCTTCTCTCTTCATAAACACCATGTTTCCCCCCATTTATTTTTAGCCTCTGCTTTCATGTTCCACGTTTTTCTTCGTCTGTTGGGCTCTTATTTCCAGTTGCAGGAGGGAGAAGCTAGTGGCAAGCTCTATGCTCTCAGGCATGGCCTTTGTGATGTGAATTTGTTGGGCCGTTTTCTTGGGAAACCCCTCAAGTCAGAGCCCACAGGGCTTTCTTCATGATCTGGCCAGATTTTGGGGGCAGGAAGACCCCTCCCACCTCCCGAGCATGGGTTGCAGCTTCACAGAACTGATGGTTGGTGCCTTCCCCCGGGGGCTTCCTGCCATCACGTCCTCCCCTGCACTGGCTGCCGGGTTAATGCTCGTTTCAGGTCCTGTTCCTACCTTCCCAGTGGGTGCTCAGGAGGACATGGTCAGCATCTGCACCTTCAGCCAGGAGTTCCCACTGCATCTTGAGAGACCTGGGGCTGGGGGCCCTCAAGGCCGCACCGAGGTCTCAGGAGGGGATGGGGGCTCCTGCAATGCTACTCTGGCTCTAGTTTGTGTGTGAATCACTGGAATATTTTCAAAGTGCAAATGCTGATCCAGCAGGTCTAGGAGTCCAAGGCTCTGCGTTCTAGAGAGCCCAGGGTGATGATGCTGTTAGCCCTTGGCCACCCCTGAAGTGGCAAGGACCTGAGGGACAGCACCCAGGACCAGAGAGGGCAAAGACGGGCAGGCCTCAGGACCGGGCTCCATGTGGCTGTGTGTTCTGGCCTGAGGTGTTGCTCAGGTATCCATGGCTCCCTCACCTGCAGGAGCCTCAAAGGCAGCTGTCTCCTATGTGCGCATAGCTGTGTCATGTCGCTGGACAGTGGTCATGCGGATCACAGGCCTGGAGGACCTGCAGTCTCTGGCCTGGGGGGTGAGCTGGGCAGAGCCGTGCCCCTGTCCCCAGTGGCCAGGGCCCATCCCCTCATCCCCCGACCTGTCCCTCTCAAGGGGCCTGTTACTCCCACAGCTTCGGTCACCGCTCAGCACTCATGCACGTCTGACCCCTATCCGGTACTTACTGTCATGGGAGCCGCCACAGGAACCTCTGGGCAGAGATCAGAGAGGGGTGGGGGTGGGGGGGTGAGGCAGGAGATAGATGCGTTCTAGGCTAGACATTTACAACCAGCCTCCCGACTGAACTTTGAGATGGAAATAACAGGAACACAGTAAATGGCTGGACTTTCTCTCCTGCGGACACTAAGAGTCATGGCAGGGGCAGGGAAGAGCTGAGCCCTGCTTGGGTGAAAGACCAAGAGGTCACACATTTCTCTTCCTCGGGGTCAGGGAGGCCTCAACAGCACACGTGCAGAAAGTCTCCTGCGGATCATAAAGGGAGGGGATGCCAGCTCATAATAAGTATTGCTAGCTTCCCAAACACCTCGTGTCAAAATGCATCTTGGCTAGGGCTGCGTGCGTACGGGAGGGCCCAGGGACAAGTCAACTGTGGGGTCAAAGCAAGATGACTGGTCAGAGGAGGACAAAAACCCGTAAGACTGTGCCCTTATAAATGATTTAAACTTTCCAAAAAACCCAACTCTCTCTGAGCTCCCCTGCGCGTTTGTGCACATATATCCTGCTTTTCTAATAAACGCTTACTTTCCCCTCTACCTTCCATCTCTTTGTCAAATTCCCTTTTAAACTGATGAAGTCCAGGGCCCAGACTCCTGCCACTGGCCCTCATGGTGTAGCAGTTAGGATTTGGCACTCTCACTGCTATGACCAGGGTTCGATCCCCGTTCAGGGAACTAAGATCTGGGGTCAAGCTGCAGCTTACTGCTATCTCCCCGGAATCAGGTGGAGAAACACCAGCGCAGAGCCCAGTGTGAACCAGGGGGTCTTGTGGTTTTCCAGGGGCTCTCGATATGCTGGGACATTTAGCAACACTGGACCCGTATGACCATCGTCATCTGGGGGCCATGGCAGCCACCGTCCTCCAGCCCCATCAGCCACGGGGAGCTCCTCACTTCTGTCACACACCTGCCTTAGGGTATGTGACTCTCTGTGTTATTAGCATGACATGGATCAGCCAGATGGCCCTGAACATGATGATACCTTTTTTCTCAGACTGGTGTGGTCCCATTCAACCAAGGCAGGAAAGAGGAAAACGTGAAAGGTTGCTAACAGCAGAAAACTAATGAGCTATGGGGACAGCCTCCTTGGCAGGAGGAGCACAGACGCCTGGGGTGTGTGTTGGGGAGGGGGACAGGATCTGCAGACACAGATATTTAATTTCTGCTAACACCTTAGCCGCAGGCCCCTAGTGGAGGAGTACCAAATCAGATCCCAAAATGAGCAATTAGAGAAATTGGCTTTTAAGTGAAGCGCCTATGGCAAAGTAATTCGATTTCGGAAAAATATCATAATTCAAGACTCAGACTGGAGGAAGTCGGCCTGCTCTCCACAGTTGCGGAGGGGGAAAGAGGCAGGACCCAGGACACCATCCTGCCAGGCTGGAGTAGAGAAGGGCAGGGTTCTGCTTCACAGGATGGCCCAGGGTCCTGACAGTACCCCAGGCTCACCCTCTCCTGTTCAGAACACGGGCTCTGGGGTCCCCTAGGGCTGGTAGACCCCTGGGTGGGCACAGAGCAGGAACATACGGGGGCCATGTGATACAATCATGGGGTGGACAATGCAGGGGAAGATGGAGAAGGACAGCAGAGCTGGGGTGCAGGAACCAGGGCCACCTCCAGCCCACCTGGGGCCATTTGGGGCAGAAGTAATAGGCGCCCCCTGCTGGGCTGATGCATTAGCACAAACAGTCCTTTGCGGGTACAGCCCTGGTTAGAGCCCAGGTCCAGGGGGCTGAAAGCAGGCTGGGCTTCTCCCCATAGACCCCCGAGCCTGGAGTGCAAAGGCTTCCTGACTGGGACATAGAAGAGCCATTATGCACCTCGTGGGCCACTGGACAATCCTGCCCCCACTCCACTGCCCTCGGGACATCTCTGCCCCAGAACATGGAAGCCCTCCTCCGGGGGATCTTCCTAACTCAGGGACTGAACCCACATCTCCTGTGTCTCCTGCATTGCAGGCAGATTCTTTACTGCTGAGCCACCCAGGGAAGCCCCCACAGGAGGAGCAGTCAGGGTTACGCTCTATAAACAGACCCTGGGCCTCTGTTTGGCTTCCCTGGTGGCTCAGACGGTAACGCATCTGCCTGCAATGCAGGAGACCTGGGTTCAATCCCTGGGTTGGGAAGATCCCCTGGAGAAGGAAATGGTAACCCACTCCAGTACTCTTGCCTGGAAAATCCCATGGATGGAGGACCCTGGTAGGCTACAGTCCATGGGGTCGCAAAGAGTCAGACACAACTGAACGACTTCACTTTCATGAGCCTCTGTTCTGCTGGGCCTCACTCAGCTAGACCTGCAGTAACAGCAGCTCGTTTAGACCCAACACCTAGACAGCCCAGGACACCAAAACTTTGGTCACAGAGGAACTGAAACCAGAATCACTTTCTAAGGCGTGACATTGAAGAGATGGCATCTTCATTGCCTCCCAGCCAGGACCTTCCCTCCTACCTGATCCCACATCCTCACTGCACACACCTGGGCACCAGGCACCATGCTGCCCCTTCACAGCTTCACCCCAGTGGACCCCTAAAGCAGGCACCCTGGGGGGTCTCCCCAGCCCACCCTGACACTCCTGTTCTGAGAAGCAGCCCATACTTGCTATCCAGCAAAGCAGCCAGGCTACGGCCTGGGTCTGTCTCTCCATCAGCTGCCAACTTCTATGCAGTCACCTTTCACTGAGGCCTCCCCAGTTCTCCAGGGCACCCTTGAGCTTCCCCTTTCCCATGCTTTGTTGCAAATGAGTCTGTTCCTTTCAGAAGAGATTTTGGGCCCCTCAGTACCCTATCCTAGGCATCATCTCTGAAGCCTCGGCTCTGGAAATGAACCCTGGGATGAGGGCAACCTCCCCTGTGTGTGGCCGCCCTGCCTTGGCCATGGAGCACCCGTGGAATAAGGAGGAAACAGTGGCAGCCCCTGGGGCTTGCCCCTCCTGGTGCAAAAGCACCAGCTCACAGTTGGGGCAAGGCGATCAGGGCCCCAGTATTCTCAGCGGTGGGGCCCCCAAGGAAGGCTGAGACTCTAAAGTGGGGGCTTGGCCTCTGAATCAGGGAGCGGGTGAGGGGAGTGGGATGGGAAATCTGAAGGTGGCTCCTCCTGGGAAGCAAGTCCACAGTCTGCGTGCTGGGGAGGCTGGGGGCTGGGGGCTGAGGGGCTGGGAGCTGGGGGTGTGGTTGCAGGGGGCGAAGGGGTTGAAGGCTGGGAAGCTGCAGGGTTGGGGACTAGCGCACTGGAGGCTGGGGTTGTGGGACTGGGAGATTGGGGACTGAGGGCTGACTGGCTGGGGGGTAGGGGCCGGAGGACTGGGAGGCTGAGGGCTGGGGTTTGGGGACTGATGGCTGAGGGACTAGGGGTTAGTGGCTGGGAGACTGGGGATTTGGGGACTGGCGACTGAGGGGCTGGTAGGTAGGGGCTTGGGGACTGGGAGGCTGAGGGGCTGAGGATTTAAGGGCTGCGGGCTGAGGGGCTGGAGGTAGGGGTTGGGGGACTGGGAGCTGAGAACTCTGTGTTCTTGGCTGTGCCCATCTGGACTGGAGTCTCCATCTCTGGAATGAGAGGAGGACCCGGAAGCAGTCTTGGTTCAAATATCAGACTCTCAATTTTCTGATGAATTTCCTTAGATTTCTTGAATGGATATTTCTTCGTTTGACCTTAGAATCATTTCTGGGGACTTTAAAGTGTGTGTTTTTTCAAATATATTTTTCTAGCAGTCTCAGCGGGGAGCATCCTCACCCTGTCATACAGGAGGGGACTGCAGTCAAGCTCTGACTTAAATATGGCCATAGCAGTTTTCCTGGGGGGTTATTTCTAGACCTAGTGAAGAAGAGATAAAGGCAATGCTTCATTCCAGGTCTGCCTCACATGTACCCTGGCTCCCTGCAGGGCTATTCTAATTCAACAGTTGTGAAATCTGCCACAGGAACATGTCTGTACAGATTAAAGCATAGTCATAAAAAATGAACACCCAATGGGATACACTGACAGCATTTAGAAATCAAGGGTCTCAGATTAAACTTGGATTTCCAGCTGAAGATGTAACTGAGCTGAATCCCTCATCATATCCGATGATGGGCTGGGAGCAGCCTGGAGACCACTTTCCCCAAGTAGTGCTCTCTTCATCTGGATTTCTGTCATTTGTTACCTGCCTGCCCTGTGAGCAGGTGAGTTTTATCCCTCCAATCTTCCCTTAACAAGGTCATTGTCCTGCAGAGAGGCCTCTCAATGCTGTTACGAGGCTATGTTCTCTTTTGAGATGAGCAATGTCATGACAAGTCACCCGTGAAGCTGGGAAAGCCTTAGGCAGCTGGAGAAACCAGCCTGGTCACTGAGCACAGTTGTCATGCAATTGTGTCCGTGGTAATCCCAGCACTTGAGCCTTCTGGCCACAGGTCTCGCCATGAGGAGACTTGTTAACACGTTGCTCCGAATAGTCATCATGGGGTCAAATAAGCCCCCCAGAGGGTTATTGCAAGTCCCTGTAGCAGGAGAATGCTGGAGGTCATAAATGCTCCCTAAGATCAGACCCTTCAATTTCACTGCACCAACTCAGACTCAGGTTCCATACAAAAATATTGGGAGAAAACACAAAAATACCAAAAAAAAAAAAGGAGAATAAAGCAAGCTGTCAGAAACTATTGTTGGTGAATGGCCCACAAGGGGGAGAAAAAAGTGACAAGCGGTCCTGAGGATGTCTGAATGGATTGTGCAGAAAGAAGAGCTGGTTTCCAGGGTTGAGACACGAAGAGAATCTGCATTTAGATGTTATTTAAAGAAGGAAGTTGAGCTGGCAAGGGGAACCCAGAGAGTGTCCAGAGACCAGGGAGAAAAACCAGGAAAGTTAAAGACAGAAAAGTTGAGAAAGTAGAGGGTTTCCAAAAGAGATGGGCCAACTCACCTTGGCTTCCCACTATGGTTTCCTCCAATAGTTGCTTCATTCTTATTCCTCTTCTCGAACAGATTCCTCCAAAATTCCATCTACATGCAGAAGACCTGCCCCCCACCACCCCACCACCAACATACACAGAAGCCTGAAGATATGGTTTTTCTTTTTCAGTTCAGTTCAGTTCAGTCACTCAGTCATGTCCAACTCTTTGCAACCACATGGACTGCAGCATGCCAGGCCTCCCTGTCCATCACCAGCTCCTGGAGTTCACCCAAACTCATGTCCATTGAGTCAGTGATGCCATCCAACCATCTCATCCTCTGTTGTCCCCTTCTCCTCTTGCCTTCAATCTTCCCCAGCATCAGGGTCTTTTCAAATTAGTCAGCTCTTCGCATCAGGTGGCCAAAGGATTGCAGTTTCAGCTTCAACATCAGTCTTTCCAATGAATACTCAGGACTGATCTCCTTTAGGATGGACTTGTTGGATTTCCTTGTAATCCAAGGGACTCTCAAGAGTCTTCTCCAACACCACAGTTGAAAAGCATCAATTCTTCGGCACTCAGCTTTCTTTATAGTCCAACTTTCACATCCATACATGACCACTGGAAAAACCATAGCCTTGACTAGAAGGACCTTTGTTGACAAAGTAATGTCTCTGCTTTTTAATACGCTTTCTAGGTTAGTCATAACTTTCCTTCCAAGGAGCAAGCATCTTTTAATTTCAGGGCTGCATTCACCATCTGTAGTGATTTTGGAGCCCCAAAAATAAAGTCTGACACTGTTTCTACTATTTCCCCATCTATTTGCCATGAAGTGATGGGACCAGATGCCATGACCTTCGTTTTCTGAACGTTGAGCTTTAAGCAAACCTTTTCACTTTCTTCTTTCACTTTCATCAAGAGGCATTTAGTTCCTCTTCACTTTCTGCCATAAGGGTGGTGTCATCTGCATATCTGAGGTTATTGATATTTCTCCCAGCAATCTTGATTCCTGCTTGTGCTTCCTCCAGCCCAGCGTTTCTCATGATGTACTCTGCATACGAGTTAAATAAGTAGGGTAACAATATACAGCCTTGACATACTCCTTTTCCTATTTGGAACCAGTCTGTTGTTACATGTCCAGTTCTAACTGTTGTTTCCTGACCTGCATACAGGTTTCTCAAGAGGCAGATCAGGTGGTCTGGTATTCCCATTTCTTTCAGAATTTTCCACAGTTGATTGTGATCCACACAGTCAAAGGCTTTGGCATAGTCAATAAAGCAGAAATAGATGTTTTTCTGGAACTCTCTTGCTTTTTCAATGATCCAATGGAGGTTGGCAGTTTGATCTTTGGTTCCTCTGCCTTTTCTAAAACCAGCTTGAACATCTGGAAGTTCATGGTTCACATATTGTTGAAGCCTGGCTTGGAGAATTTTGAGCATTACTTTACTAGCATGTGAGATGTGTGCAATTGTGCAGTAGTTTGAGCATTCTTTGGCATTGCCTTTCTTTGGGATTGGAATGAAAATTGACCTTTTCCAGTCCTGTGGCCCCTGCTGAGTTTTCCAAATTTGTTGGCATATTGAGTGCAACACTTTCACAGCATCATCTTTTAGGATTTGAAATAGCTCCACTGGAATTCCATCACCTCCACTAGCTTTGTTCATAGTGATGCTTTCTAAAGCCCACTTGACTTCACATTCCAGGATGTCTGGCTCTAGGTGAGTGATCACACCATCGTGATTATCTGGGTCATGAAGATCTTTTTTGTACAGTTCTGTGTATTCTTGCCACCTCTTCTTAATATCGTCTGCTTATGTTAGGTCCATATCATTTCTATCCTTTATTGGACCCATCTTTGCATGAAATGCTCCCTTAGTATCTCTAATTTTCTTGAAGAGATCCCTAGTCTTTCCCGTTCTATTATTTTCTTCTATTTCTTTGCACTGATTGCTGAGGAAGGCTTTCTTATCTCTCCTTGCTATTCTTTGGAACTCTACATTCAAATGGGTATATATTTCCTTTTCTCCTTTGCTTTTCACTTCTCTCTTCACAGTTATTTGTAAGACCTCCTCAAACAGGCATTTTGCTTTTTTGCATTTCTTTTTTTGGTGGATGGTCTTGATCCCTGTCTCCTGTACAATGTCACGAACCTCTGTCCACAGTTCATCAGGCACTCTGTCTATAAGATCTAGTCCCTTAAATCTATTTCTCACTTCCACTGTATAATCGTAAGGGATTTGATTTAGGTCATACCTGAATGGTCTAGTGGTCTTCCCTACTTTGTTCAGTTTAAGTCTGAATTTGGCAATAAGGTTTATGTATTTATTTGGCTGTGCTGCATCTTAGTTGCAGCACATGGGATCTTTGATCTTTGTTGCAGCATGCAGGATCTTTAGTTGTATCATGTGGGATCCAGTTCCCTGCCCAGGAATCAAACCCAGGCCCCCTGCACTGGGAGCTTGGAGTCTTAGCTACAGGACCACTAGGGAAGTCCCAAGCAAAAAGATTTGAAGTCTCCTCCATTTAGGAAACAGGTTCAGACTGCAAAAGCATCTCTTGGCTGCAGGGCCAAATTCTCAGAGAAAGGGCTCTGGTTGGGCCACTTGTCAGGTGTCACTGAAAATCTAACCAACTGTGTCCTACAGAGAGGAGTCATGTTATGGACACTTACATCTGAGACCACTCAGAACGAGCAGAGTTCCTGGCTCCTTATGACCAATCATTCCAATGGACCAGATCCCAGCCTTGCCCATGGATGTTTTCAACCTTAGAAACAGTGGGGACATTCATTCCCCATTGTGGTCCCAAAAGACTCGTGATTAATTTCTGAAATTGACCATCAGAAGTTCACACTAAGAGTACAGACAAGAAAGGCCCCATCAAGGTTTCATAGGCATCTTTTTATGCCTCATGCCCTGCCTGCCCATCAGGTGAGGGGAGCCAGAGCCATTTCATTCCTGGTGCTTTTTATTTAGCTTCCCCACTGGCTCAGTGGTAAAGAACCGAACTGCCAATGCAGGAGATGCAGGTTCAGTCTCTGGGTCAGGAAGATCCCCTGGAGAAGAAAATGGCAACCCATTCCAATACTCCTGCCTGGGAAATCGCATGGACAGAGGAGCCTGGCAGGCTACAGTCCATGGGGTCACCAAGAGTCGAACACAACTCAGCGACTGCGCATACATGCATACTCTATTTAAGCACAATGACTAAAGTCCAACATGAAATTCCTTGCGGCTGAGTCCCCAAAGCTTCCCTGTGACAGGCCCAGTGCCTGAGTCCCTCATGATCAGAGATACCAGCACAACCAGTTCCCACATCCCTCCTAGGAGGAGGAGACCTGCGCTATCCACACTGAGCAGGGGAGGCTGAGCACTGCCCTCCAGCTGGACCCCACAGACTGCACCAGGGTTCTCATCTGCCACTGTATGCCCCCACTCCTGACTTCAGCTTCTGCTTTTTGAGTCAAAGAGCAAAATTAGGTTTCAGATGTATTAATTAGCTGTGGTAACCCTCTGCAAGAAGCATACTGGCTATGGGGATTTTCTTGTTGCATCTTACTGGTCACAAGCCACGTAATCTCAACCTTGTCTTGCAGACTGAAAGAAATTGCGACAGTTCTGATTTCCCCTTGGAGGCCAGTCATTGAAACATGTGCTTCCATTCATGATGGAGGCCCCAAGTCCACATGCCAGAACTTGGGGACCCCCTGCTCAGTTCTTCCAAAACTTTTAAACACAGAAGTTCCCAAAGCAAAGCATCTGCATTGCCTACCATGGAATGTATCCTAATATTGTTTCTACATCAACCAGCTCCTTCTCTACTCCCAATACAAAACAGTAGTAAGGAAGTGCTGGGGTACATGAAGCAATACTCAAAACTAGGCTTAAAAGAAATGAATCACATGGCATTTCATTTCATCATAAATTGTGTACAGTTTCTTAGAAATAATCACAGAAATTAGAATGAGGCAATAAACATAAAATATCAATATAGGTTTGTATTTAATTCTAAAATAAATAGATTTAAGACTGCTTATTCTCAGGATTGCTTAGAATGATCACATGGCAAAAACAAATGTCTCTAATCTGTTTTTACTTCTGTCTCATTTGTCCATTTAACTGACTCTCTATCAAACAATTAAAACAAAATCTACATCCTATGCAATGGGAGGGAAATAAAATTCTCTCGTCCCAATGGTACTTTAATTAGAAATAACCTATCTCATATATAAACTCAGAGGAAAATTCGCACTGAGACTGCCGTGCTACTAACTGAGAATCTTTGAAATTGTATTCATCTGATTTAATGATCTTTGCTGAACATATCCAACAGTTAGATCTTTTTATTCTTTTACAGTTTTCACCCAGTGAATTCTATGATAAAACAAAAATGTCAAGCCATCTGGACGTATGAAAAGGCCATAACAAACTATACCACCGAGAGTTTTGCTGAATGGAAAAGGCAGCAGACATCAACAAAACAAGCTCTTAGTATTTGGAGAAATCATAATGAACAAGCAGCCCCTAGGAAGCATAACTGACAGTCACTTCCTCCCCCTCAAAAAAAAAAAAAAACACAAAGACCAGATGGTTGGGGAGTTTTTCGTACCTTCCAGAGTACCCGCTATAGAATCAGAGTGTCCAATCTAGAATATTCAAATTGTAACATGAAACAGTTTGCCATTCACCACTGCAGGACACTACAGCCCACACACACAGAAGGAAAAACTTGAGGGTCTGTGACATGAACCACATTAATGAGAAAGGGAAGACACATGTGGATGGGGAAGAAGAAGATGCTTCTACAAGCAGTTAACTGGCCAGTGTGTGCAAAGAAAGATTCGACAGTTCCTGTACTGAACATACATTGGAAAATATGACCTAATGCCACAAGTGGTGTTCACCGAGAAACTCTACTCAAAGGGACAAGACCCAATTATTGTTGAATTATTCATCTCCCGCCTTCACTTGTATTTCATGGTTCATAAAACACTACCCACACATTATGGCTGCCCACAAGTCTGTTCAATAGTAAATATTATCACAGGTTCTTAGGGGACAGTTCGTCTTACTTCACCTGACTCACTGACATGTCTAAAAAGGAAGTTCAAAACAGTAAATACATAAGACAGGGCACCAGTCATTGTCAGCAGATGGCCAATTCTCCTTAACTACATAGAGCAGGGGTCCCCAGCCTCTGGGATCTAATGCCTGATGATCCAAGGTGGAGATGATGTAATAATGATAGAAATAAAGTGGACAATAAACGTAACAGGCTTGAATCATCCCCCCAAGTGTTTGGAAAAATTGTCTTCCATGAAATCGACCCCAGTGCCATAAATGTTGCAGACCCCTGCCATAGAGTGCCCAGACTCAGGTACTATCTGAAATGAATGTGTCCTAAGGATCCCACTGACCTTACAGAACCCATGAATACTCTCCCAGAATGCAACTGAGATTTAATACCGTGTTTGAGAACCAGAGGATGATAGAACAATTTGCTGAGGGGCAAATAGTTTTTAACAGTTGGTGAATAGTTGCAACTGGTAAATGAGGGTGCAAGAGCCAACTTCAGGACTGTGTTGTTGGGTCACACAACAGTGTCCATGTCCATCCGGGCACTGTCATCAGACATGCAGATGTCTGGTTGTCCTTCTGAGTCAGACCTTGACCCAGAGGGAAGGGAACATGATAGTATCTCCAACAGTGCTTTCTCCAGCAGAAAAGACCCACTACTTTACATGCAACCAGGGGAAAAATTCTTAGGGGGGAAAAACGGTGAAAAATATGAGATATGTAAAGTTCAGAAAAAAATTTAAAAATTAAGCCTGGAGGGACTTCTCTGGTGGTCCAGTGATTGGGAATCGACCTGCCAACACAGGGGACATGGGCTCAATCCCTGGTCCAAGAAGATCCCACGTGCTGTGGGACAACCAAGCCCATGCACCTTGAGCCTGTGCCCTAGAGCCCACGAGACACAGCCACTGAAGCCACCACAACAAGGAGCCCACGACCACAACAAAGGGTAGCCCTGCTCGCCACAACCAGAGAAAGCCCACACACAGCAACGGAGACCCAGCACCGCCAAAAGCTGAAAAAAAAGTAACCCTGGAGATTGCGGTGATTTTGTTGCGGTTTTGTACCTTTGAACAATGAAAAATCCCATTGGGGTAGTGGAGGAGCAAAAAGAAGTGAAAATGGTTTGTTGGGAGCTAAGGGTTTTCGTATTAGTGTTAGTGGTCCTGGACGTTTGCTTTCTTGCTTCCGAGGTTTTACTCTTCTGGAAATCACATAATGGGGAAAGGGGAGGAAGCAAAGAGACCCTTGCGTTTGTTGAAGTTGGCTGGTGGGGGGCGCACCCTCTCCTGACGGTGAAAGGCCAGCGGTGCCAGGACAAAGCACCACCTCAAGGCAGCTTGAGCACAAATGTTCTCAGTACACAACCATACCAACGTTTTCCTTTGTGGCTCCTGGTTTTATTTTGTTTTGTTTGTTTTTATGCAAAGGAAATAAACCTTCTCTCACTTTGGTTTTGGATGAACTTCAATTAAACACTCAATACAAGCTCTAAACATCAAAGTAATTTCTGAAGACAGCACTTATTTCTCCTTCTGTCAGATCTGTTTTCTTCTTCTCACTAAGAATCCCCAAAGTGAAGGGAGCAAAGTTTCTCAAAATTCCAGTCCTAGAGCTGATTCTGAGTTCCTTCCAGGGCCCTGAGCTGAGTGGAGCTGAGGTTAAATTGAAGCCACTGCTCCAACAGGAGCAATTATTCTGCAGTTTGGGTTGAATACAACTTAAGCTCTGCTTGTGGATCCCATTACTCGCCTTCCATCATCACTTTACTCTACAGTTCATGTTTAATATTTAATTTTTCTTCGCGGACAGCAGGCCATTTGGCCCAGACAGAATGTCATTTTGAATAACGTGACAGGAATTCTTAAAAGCAGCTGAGAGATTTGTAGAACTTTTCTTCTCTAACTCTCCTGGGAGTTATTTTCTTCAAAACTGGCACAATGAGCTGAGTTAAATCCCCAGGGAGCCAGCTCTCTCTGAGCAGAGAAGTTTCAGGGAAAGACCAGGGAATGTGTTATGGACTCAGCAGGGTAAGAGTTCTAGGCAGGGGACTTCCCTGGTGGTCCAGTGGTTAGGAATCCACCTCCCAATGCAGGGGATATGGATTGATTCCTGGTTTGGGAAGACTCCACATACTGCAAGGCAGCTAAGCCCATGAGCCACAACTACTGAAGCCCATGGACCCCAGAGCCTGTGCTCCACAGCAAGAGAAGCCACCGCAATGAGAAGCCCACACATTGCAACTAGAGAGTAGCCCCCACTCACCACAACTAGAGAAAGCCAGCATGCAGCAATGCAGACCCAGTGTAGCCAAAAATTAAATCAATAAACATATTTTTTAAGAGTTCTAGACAGGGAGATGCTGTGGATGGCAATGCCTGAACACTGAGGCTCCTCCACTGACCTCCACCGTGGGGATGAGGGTTCAGGGTTCAGAATTTGGGAGAAGCTTCCCAGGGAGTGCAGCAGTAAAGAATCTGCCTGCCAAGGCAAGAGAGGCAAGAGACTTGGGTTCAGTCGCTGGGTGGAGAAGATCCACTGGAGCAGGAAGTGACAACTTGCTCCAGTATTCTTGCCTGGAGAATCCCGTGAACACAGGAACCTGATGCAGTCCATGGGGGTCACAAAGAATCAGACACAACCAAGCAACAGAGTGCACATGTGCACACACACACACACACACACACACACACACACACACACACACACACACTGTCCTGTAGTGGCTCTAACTACGTCCTGTTTGCTTGACTGAAATCTGGACTCAATGGTGGTCTACATTTAATAAGGTTGAGATGCCAAAACTTCCCTGGGATGCTGTGAAGGATTGCATCTATGCTAGGAAAAATAAGAATATGTACCTCAAATTTCCACCTCCTGGTGTACATACCTCTAGGGGGAAGACTTGTGAATATGGTTGAATGTCACTCCTGGGATTAGATTCAGTTTTTCTCAAAGGAGGGAGGTGTCAGATACAGTTAAGGTTGCTAATTAGTTGGCTTTGAGTTCATCAAAATGGAGGTAATCTTGAGCAGGCTTGGTCTAATCAGGTGAACTCTTTAAAGGAGAATCCAACTACTCTTGGAACTCACCGAGCCTCCATACCATGCAGAAATCCAGGTACAGGACAGGTCACATGTAGGGGTCCCAGCCAACACCCCAGCATTGACCATCAGACAGGAGCCTGAGGATGTCTCCAGGAGACTGTCACTCAGGTGCAGTCTGACCACAACTGCATGAGTGACCTTGAGTAAGGACCTTGAGTGAGGACCATCTCCCTGAGCCAGCCACAAAAGCCTCAGGAGACAGTAATAAAGTGATAGCTTTTTAAAAAACAACAACAACAACAAAGGGTCCAGGCCTCCCCAAGTCAATTTCAAAGCAACAGTCTCTATTGCTGGATCTGAGATAATAAGATGCCATGAATTCAACAGTTCAGTTCAGTTCAGTTGCTCAGTCGCGTCCAACTCCTTGTAACCCCATGGACTGCAGTATGCCAGGCCTCCCAGTCCATCACCAACTCTCAGAGTTTACTCAAACTCATGTCCATTGAGTCCGTGATATCATACAATCATCTCATCCTCTGTTGTTCCCTTTTGCTCCTGCCTTCAATCCTTCCCAGCATCAGAGCCTTTTCCAATGCGTCAGTTCTTTGCATCAGGTGGCCAAAGTATTGCAGTTTCAGCTTCAGCATCAGTCCTTCCGATGAATATTCAGGACTGATTTCTTTTAGGATGCACTGGTTTGATCTCCTTGCAGTCCAAGGGACTCTCAAGAGTCTTCTCCAACACCACAGTTCAAAAGCATCAGTTCTTCATTGCTCAGCCATCTTTATAGTCCAACTTTCACATGCATCTGTGACTACTGGAAAAACCATAGCTTTGGCTAGACAGATCTTTATTGGCGAAGTAATGTCTCTGTTTTTTAATATGCTGTCTAGGTTGATCATAGCTTTTCTTCCAAGGAGCAAGCATGGCTGCAGTCATCATCTACAGTGATTTTGAAGCTCAAGAAAATAAAGTCGGACACTGTTTCCATTGTTTCCCCATCTATTTGCCATGAAGTGATGGGACCAGATGCCATGATCTTAGTTTTCTGAATGTTGAGTTTTAAGACAATTTTTCACTCTCCTCTTTCACTTTCGAGAGGCTCTTTAGTCCTTCTTTGCTTTCTGCCGTAAGGGTAATGTCATGTGCATATCTGAGATTATTGATATTTCCCCCAGCAATCTTGATTCCAGCTGTGCTTCATCCAGTCCAGCATTTCTCATGATGTACTCTGCATATAAGTTAAATAAGTAATGTGACAATATACAGCTTTGGCATACTCCTTTCACAATTTCAGAGAAGGCAATGGCACCCCACTCCAGCACTTTTGCCTAGAAAATCCCATGGACAGAGGAGCCTGGTAGGCTGCAGTCCATGGGGTCGCTAGGAGTCGGACACGACTAAGCGACTTCACTTTCACTTTTCACTTTCATGCATTGGAGAAGGAAATGGCAACCCACTCCAGTGTTTTTGCCTGGAGAATCCCAGGGACGGGGAAGCCTGGTGGGCTGCCATCTATGGGGTCGCACAGAGTCCGACACGACTGAAGTGACTTAGCAGCAGCAGTCTGAAATGATGTAATTTGTTATATTCAGCATCCATTGCAATCATGGATATTGCTCTGAGCTGTCAAGCCTGAAACCTGCAGGCACAGTAGTGCAGAAGAAGCTCCTGCACCTGTTAATTAGGGAAAAGGCCATTTTATGTTCTGCTAAAATTGCCTTTTAAATGTCTCCAGGGAAAGGAGCACCACGCTGGGTGTCTGACGGGAGGAGGAATGAAGGCAAGGATGAGAGATGTCCTGGGGGTCTGATGGGGAGGGTGTCAATTCTTTTCGCATTTCTACTTAAAACCTCCACAGGATCCCTCCACTGCCCACAGTGTTCTGGTCTGGCTGGAACCAGTTCCTAAGGAACTCACAGACTGCCTTTAATGAAAGACATGTAACATGGCTGCTGCAATGCTCTGTGCTGAGTGCCAGTGGGCACACACGAAGGGTACCTGATGATGTGCAAAGTCCAGGAAAGGCTTCCCCAAGAGATGAGATCAGCTGATGTCTAAAAGGACACAGAGGTCAGCCAGGTGGAGGGAAGGAGTGAACCTTCAGGCAGAGAAAACGGCACGGAGGGGTTCCTGGAGGGCCCAGGGCACGTCTGTGGAATGGGATGTTAACTACACACCAGCCACTTTGAGGTAGGGAGGGCCATGGGATGAACTCGTGGAGGTGCTTCCTCTTGAGACCTGTGGGCAGCGTGAGGGCTTTTATGTAGAGATGGAGCATGACCCTGCTTCACCTGCGAAGGACCTTTCTGACCACAGTGGTGGATGGGTGGAGCTGTGGGCAGGAAGAATGGTCAGAACCTGGCTACTTGATGTGTGCCCTGGGCCAGCAGCATTGGTCTCACTGGGCAGTGATCAGAAACTGGGCCCCTGCACAGCCCCGACCTGAAGTACTGAATCAGAACCTGCATGGAACAAGCTCCCAGCTGATTCACAAGCACATAGGTGTCAGCAAGGTGATGAGCTGAGGCCGTTGCAATGACCGTGGTCAGAGGTGGTGCCAGCTCCCAGCAAAGTGGCCGCAGCAGGCCTGGAGAGAAGAGGACAGAGTGAGAAATAGCAGCAGGTGGGTCCATAGGACTGGGTGTCAGACCACATGATGGTTGGGTTTCTAGCCAGGGAACCACATGCACAAGGTTGAAAGCCCACTGGCTTTAGGAAGAAGGTGGTCACTGGTGACTGTGAGCTGTTCTGGGGGCACAGGGGGAGAAACTAGATTTCCCTGGCTGAGGGAAGGAAGGACAGGTCACAAAGCAGGAATGGTGGGGGGACACATCCTTACAAGACCTGCCAGGGAAGCGTTGTCATCACTGTGGCTACTAGTACGATTACTAACGGGATAGTCTTGAGAGTATTGAAGCCTGAATGGAAAAGCTAGGGAGAGGAGCACTGCCCATGGGAAGGGCAAGCAGCCCCGGGGGAGGGAGACACCGCAGCCCACAGGATGGGCCAGGCCCCCAGGCGGTGACCAGCAGTGGGGGCAGGGGAGCAGCAAGGGGAGGTCTGTCTGCAGGGCTCTGTTTTTCTCCATGAAGTAGGCACCAAGGTCACCTCCTGGGCCCAAGGTCAGAGATGGGAGCTGGTGAAGGTCTGAATGAAAATTGTGGCGCAGAGGGAGGTGACCAGGGTTGAGAGGTTTTAGGGGCAGGGGATTCTGAGGGAGGGGCAGTCGTGTATGGAAGCAAGACTGAGGGGTACAGTGGGGGGGAGGGTGTCAAAAGGTTTTTTCCAGCAGAGATGCTATCTTTGAATGTGAGATGGGAATCATTTCCCAGCTCATTTCAGGGAGGCAGTATCACTCAGCGATCCAAAAACAGACTCTACAGCCAGATGGCCCAGGTTTGCAACTGTCCTCTGGAGCACGTCAGCTTTGACCTTTGACCTTGCCTTACCTGACACCGCCATGCTGGTGAACAGCGTATACATCACACAGGGCAGAGTTCAGTGTCACTGGTCTGGGGCAAAGCCATCCAGAAATGGGCTCCAGTGTGCTGCACTTTGTTAGCCTATGATGCAGTGCTTTTCTTTTTTCCCAAATAGTGTTGAACACAACATATTAGGAAATTTCACCTAAGAATCATGAATTTTTAACTTCTCTTAGGATTAAAGCAACCTAATATGCAGGGTTTATTCTCCTCTAATGACGGGCTAAGTCCTGGCTGCCTCTCGTGTCAGTCAGGTGCTTCTTAGCATCACTGTTGCCATGGAAACCACATCCTGGTATTTACCTTCTCTGGTCCCTGTGGCCCAGGCTCTGGGCATTGGAATATGGATGTGTTGATATCAGGCTGATCTCTCAGTGCTTGTGCCTTGCCAGCTGTCAATCATTTTGAGCATCACCTTTGCTTATAGGCATATGAGTTTGTGCCTCTGCGTTAAAACAGTCCGGATTCTCTTTGAGTTGCTGGTATGGGTGAAGTGCAATTTCTTTCCTGTAGGCAGGGGAATGAGGAAAGGTTAATAGTGACCTATTGTCTTAAGAAAGGGATGTGCTTCACAACTGGGAATGAAACTGCTTGGGGACCTCATTCCCCTACATCACAGTGGAGCCTTTTTCTCTTTCCCAGGTCCCCGCAGGACCCACGTGCTGGTCACAGGGAAACACAGGGAGGATCTGAGAGTCTGTGTCACTGGGACCCTAAGCACCTCTGACCCGAGGGGTCAGTGTCTCGTGCCTGCAGGGAGCCAGATGTCAACCTCGTGGTGGGGTCTGAGCAGGACCAGACCAAGGATTGTGGAAATGGAGCTTTTGACAAGTTCATCATCAGGAATAGGCCCTTGACTCCTCCTTGAACTTAATGATATCACCATGTGCTTTGCAGCTGCTGCTGGGACATGAAAAGGGAGGGGCTGTGGGCCAGGCCTGAGGTCAGCTCCGGCGGGTGGGGCGGGGGGGGACCTTCACATCAGGCCATGCTTCCCAGCCTTTCTCTGCTCCCTCTCTCTTGATGCAGCCATCAGCACTCCAGGCTGAGATGTGTCCTGATGAGGCTCATTAATAAGGTTTTTTCTAGAAAACCTGTTCCCTGAAATAGAGGAATTGACAACTTAGCAGAGATGCAATGAGATTAATATCCTCCTGCTGAACATTATATAGGGTTTCGAGCACATGATGGATGATTACAGAAAGCTGTGGGTAGCAAACAGTCTGGGTTCCTTAGTGAATTTGATCAACAAATTTGATCAAGAATTTTACTTCCAGCAGACAATCTGATGAGCCCTTGGAGAGCCCCAACGATGGCCCCTTCCTGCTCAGCACTTCCTACTCGGGTCTGCTGGGGCCAGCAGGCAGGTGAACCTAGCTAGTTTTAAATCCTCCTTATTCCAAGATTAGCTATGGGGCTTAAGAAGCCATTTTTCACCTGAAACCAACATAATATTATAAATCAACTGTACATCAGCAACAATAAAAATTTTTTTAAGAGTAGGGAAAGAACAAATTAGCCAAGATGGTGGTGGTCAGGCTCTCTCAGCCCACGGCCTCTCACTCTCACCCATGTTTTGTAAATACATGATTATATAACAGCTGAAATCGCTTATAGCATGGCGCATGTGCAATGCCCTATATAAACACCACCTGAGAAGCCCTTGCTGGCTTGTGGCTGAGTTACGGCCACGTTTGCTGGGTAAGCCGTGAGAGAATACAGTGTGTCTACTGCTACGGCTGCTGTGCCAGTCAGGAGAGAATAAATATGTCTGTAGTTCCTATGGCTCCTCGAGTTTTCTTCCAGCTTCCGGCCTACCATGGGCTCAATGAACAGTGTGCACGGTGAGATACAGCAAGACAAAAAGAAATGACATTTCATTTCTCCACGTAGATGTCCCCCATCAGTAAGGAAGGCTATGAGACTAACCAGTCCATAGCCTTCATAGACTACCCAGTCTATGAAGATAAAACAGGACAATGCACAGCAGACCCCCAGCAGGGCCCCCACAGAACTGAAGAGTGTTTGTTGGTTTGTTAATTCATTCCCTTTGCCCCCACAGTTCCATTTTAACTCTGTCAACAAACAAATGCATGTTTGTGCAAAACACACCGATACTTGTTATTAATTTACACATGCAATAATCTGCTCCAGAGTCCTCTGTACTGACATGGAGAACAACATAGGTAGTTCAAGAATGGGAGGGAACAAGTTTGGTATCCAGACCCCTGCCTGCCCTGGCCCAGGTTCTGACCTTGAGTCCTTCCCTTGACATGGAGTCTTGTGATTTCAAGTGACAAAAAGAATCCATCTTGAAAAGGACTTAGGTAAGAGAGGAGGAAGGCTTCTCCAGTGGCTCACCATTAAAGAACCTGCCTGCCAATGCAGGAGACATGAGAGATGTGGGTTCAATCCCTGGGTCGGGAAGATCCCCTGGAGGAGGTCATGGCAACATACTCCAATATTATTGCCTGGACAATCCCATGGACAGAGGAGCCAGGTGGGCTATAGTCCATAGAGTCACAAAGAGTTGGACACGATTGAAGTGACTGAGCACGCATGCAAGAGAGGTGGGAGGAGAGAAGTTGCTTTAGGGACAATCTACCAGGAGTTCCAATGGCATCACCAAGGAGCCCCCACTTTATTTAGACCCTCCTTCCTTCTCAGCAGTTGCAGTCTCCCCGGTGGAATTGAAATGCCTGCTATGTGCTTCACAGCTTCATGTCTTTACCTGCTGGCAAATTCAGCAGAAAATAGTGGATCTTCTCTTACAGCTGCTAAAAAGGTCTGAGGCCTGACTTTTATTAACAAAGGTGCCCCGTGGGTCTTCCAAGAGCCAGTCACTGTGCCTGGGAAGGTAGGGTTGGGGAGAGGTGTGTATATGCTGATGGTGTGCTGATGGACTTAATCCTAGATCACAATCCACCTCCCTGAACGGGCAGTGGAAGGGGCAGGTTCACCCAAAACACACGGTGGAAGGGAGGAGCTCCCCAAAGAACAACCAGACTTGCTGGTCTTGAGAAGGAAACTGACTCTGTGCAGGTGAAAACAGCATGTGTTCCCTGTAGCCTCTGATATCTCCATCTTCCAGCTTCCACTGAGAAAACAGAAGGCGTTCTCTTTCCCAGAACTGACATAAGCCTAAAAAGAGTGTCCTGTAGAAGAAAACACCAACCTGCTGCATCTTATTGCCTAGGATTCAGAGAGCTATGTTCTTGAAACCAAGATGTCATTCATATTTGTATTTCTGAAGGCCTCAAATCCCACGTTCCTGATAGTTTACAGTTAAAGTAACTTTAGAAAGAAGCATCATTGTTTTTGGTTCTAGCAGCTGCTGGAGCAAACCCTTGTCCAAAGGGCATATCTGGGCTCAGCACCATGGATTGTCAATGGAGCATCCTTTGGAGCAGGCTTAGCGACTACATCATGTGGGTGCAAATTGACCTCGCCCTCCACGCTTGGTAAAAGTGACACTGATTCTTCCTTGATTCAGGAGAAAGTGAAACTGTTAGTCACTCAGTCATGTTTGACTCTTTGTGACCCCTTGGACTACAGCTCACCAGGTGCCTCTGTCCCTGAGCTTCTCCAGGCAAGAATACTGGAGTGGGTTGCCATTTCCTTCTCCAGGGGATCTTCCTGACCCCGGAATCCAACCCAGGCCTCCTGCATTGCAGGCGGATTCTTTACCATCTGAGCCGCCAGGGTAGACCCTCGATTCAGGAAAGTTCTATAATATTCATACGTCCTGAGGAACATATACTCTGCACTTTTTCTGAACTGGACTGGATGCACTCAAATCCCACCTTGTATGATTATTAAGAAGAGTGTTGACAAAAATTCAGTTAACTATCAAGATAAGAAGAAAAAAGGGACTTTTACTAAACACAAACAGGATTATAACCTGGGAAGCAGATTCTCAAGAAAGCTCTGAGAACTGTCCCATCTGTTAAAAGTTGAAGGCACAGTCATACATTTTTGAGACAAAGGATCATACATCAAAATGACATACTGTTATTTTATATAAAGTTCACCAAGGATACATAGTCCAGGTAAATGCACAGAAAGTGAAGAGCAAGTCATCATGACCCTCTACGTAGCTGAGAAAATACACCATTATTTTAAGAAGTTGCATTGGTAGCATAAAAAGGAAGAAAAAATAGTATTTCTGGTTGAGCAGGCACTCTCATCTTGGAGGAACTCTGCTTAATGTGTAATGCTGCACATTAGGGAGGGAGGAGGTCCAAGCAAACACAGAGAGAGAATTTTATGTTTAATATTTTCTTTTCCTACCTTAAAATATAAATTTTATTTCATCATTCCCACCCCCCACCACCTTGAACATTAATCTTTCAATAGAAAGCATTAGGTGATCAAATCCTTGGCCCCCGAAGCCAGGGTAGTTGCTTACCTGCTCTGATTCCATCATGTCGCTCGGTGCCAGGTCTTAGCAGCCCAGTTCTTTCTTTCTTTTTAAAAGGTTAGTCTAGTAGAATGCTTGACAAGGTCTGTGAGTCAATTTTAAGTTGTCCAATAGGACTTATGCCAATTTTATCCTTTACGTGCATTGTGCATGCCCATTATTTTTATAAAACTAGATAGCATATTCAAAAGCAGAGAGATTACTTTGCCAACAAAGGTCCATCTAGTCAAGGCTATGGTTTTTCCTGTGGTCATGTATGGATGTGAGAGTTGGACTGTGAAGAAGGCTGAGCGCCGAAGAATTTGATGCTTTTGAACTGTGGTGTTGGAGAAGACTCTTGAGAGTCCCTTGGACTGCAAGGAGATCCAACCAGTTCATTCTGAAGGAGATCAGCCCTGGGATTTCTTTGGAAGGAATGATGCTAAAGCTGAAACTCCAGTACTTTGGCCACCTCATGTGAAGAGTTGACTCATTGGAAAAGACTCTGATGCTGGGAGGGATTGGGGGCAAGAGGAGAAGGGGACAACAGTGATGCTGGATGGCATCACTGACTCGATGGATGCGAGTCTGAGTGACCTCCAGGAGTTGGTGATGGACAGGGAGGCCTGGTGTGCTGCGATTCATGGGGTCGCAAAGAGTCGGACACGACTGAGTGACTGATCTGATCTGATCTGATAGATATAATCAATAGTTTCAAGTCATCTAGATATCATTATTTTAGTTGAAGTTTTGCATATACATTGAGACATACAAGAGATAATTATTTTATAAATTATATAGAACACAATCAACATAGCCAACAACAAATAACAAAGTAAGAAGAGAGACTTCAGTCATGAATATCCAGAACTGAACCATTTATCCAAGATTCCTTTAGAAAGAGGACTCTTCAATGGAAAAATGTGATTGTGTGTGTGAGTCAATACTGGGTTACATTGGAAGGGTCATCTGATATAATAGCGCAACACTGTCTAGATTATAGCACAAGTTTTTCCCTGCAAACCAACCTTGAAAATCGAGAACAGTTTGGTTTTGAAACATCATGGTTCATCATAAAAATTTCAGAATTGAGTAGATTAATTGAACGTAGTAAACAAACATCGAGGTGTATTCTGATGGAAAGTCATTTTGTAAATTATAGGAATATCTGAAGCCAGTGAAAAGAATTATGACAGGCTCATATTAGCCTTGTATTGACCAAGGAATTTGATGACAAATCCAACGATCAGTTAAATTGCTCCTAGTAGCTATACTTTGTGATGGTGTTACTAAAGAGTCTTCTTTACATCCTAAACATTAGGACAAAAACAAAGCTAGAAATGAAACAACTCTTAATTTTGATAAAGAGACAGATATTGGGCTTCCCTTGTGGCTCAGCTGTTAGAGAATCCATCTGTAATACGGGAGACCTGGGTTCGATCCCTGGGTTGGGAAGATCCCCTGGAGAAGGGAAAGGCTACCCCCTCTGGTATTCTGGCCTGGAGAATTCCATGGACTGTATAGTCCATGGGGTCGCAAAGAGTTGGACACGACTGAACACCTTTCACTTCACTTCTCAGCTGAACCGGTAGCATGAGTCTTACAGACTTAGTCTGGACTTGTGGGTCAGCTGTCTGTTACTGTTGTCATTTTCTTCTAGCTTGATGATACCTGGTGTAGTTGAAGCCAGGTATTAGAAACAGAGGTCAAACGCCACTCAGGGGAGGGGCCTTTTTAAAATGAGAGATGTGAGTCCATAAATTAATGTCTTTCAGTTCGGCTGTACATGGGTTCGATTATAATACCGGATAAGGTTCTTCCCATCTTGTCTGTAAATAACCTTTTCTTTGATGTCCTTTCCAATAAACAAAATCTCTAGGCTGTAACGCGTGACCTTTCCCATCTCCTGGCAACTTGCTGTAAAAGTAGTTCCCATTTTTCAGAAATATTTCAATAAGACTGTGTCGGTAACGTGACACATTTCCTTTGAACCATCCGTGTTAAAGAATATACATGCTTGAGTAATAGCAAGTTTTGTTTCATTGGGTCTAAACCGTATTTGTATGACTGGGTCAAAATTCCCCTTTTTGTTGCTATATCTGTTTCTCTTTTTAGTGGTGATCTCCTGAGCCCGTGGAGAGAAATCTTTTATTGGGTTAGCAAGGTTAATGGAGAGCCGTGGACGTTCTCAAGACTGGCAGGATGGATATTTAAAACTTCCTGTTTGGCTGCAGCATCAGCAAACTGATTTCTTCTAGTTTTTAATAATTGAATACCTTACTATTTTAATAATTGCTGTCTGGCAGCTGTACATTTGTAAGCTTTTTTTAAAAAAATTTTTTTATAAGTTGTCCTGAGGAGGTTAAAGACCTCATTGTTTTTATAGCATTCCAAGCTGTGTGCCACTTCAACAGTGGCACAGCTGTCAGTATAATTAGTTGCTGTTCTAGCCTTTAGATAGTTGACAAGCTGGACTTAAAGCAATTAATTTGGCTTGTTATGCTGACTTTGTTTCTGATAAATAAGTTTTCAATTATGTCCACTGGGAATGTTATTGTGTATTCACCTTAATAATGTCCCTGTTCACCCTTTAAGTAGGACTTCTCTGTAAATTAAATTAGATCAGCTTTATCAATAGAGGCTTCTTGTAAGTCCTTCCTGGGAGCAAGAAAATAATCTGTTAACAAAATGTATTTGTGGTTGTCTCCTTTCTGTACTGCTGGAAGCAAAGTCGCAAGGTCAAGGTTATTACAAAGAACCAAAGAAGTATTAGGTGCAGAAAGCAACAATACTTCACAAGACATTAACTTACAGACTTGTGTGAGTGTGGTGAGAATTTAGAAGAGATTCAAGTGAGTGTGGGGCATAAATAGTGATAAAAGACCCTATTACTATTTCCTCAATGTGGACACGAAATTACTTTCTGAAATTACTTTCATATAAGGTGGAAGTCCTTTTGCTACTGAGTCTTTCTAGCAAAAAAGCAAGCCATCTACAAATATTTTGGTAAAAAAATCAGAGTAAGACAATCAGATCAGATCAGATCAGGTCAGTCGCTCAGTCGTGTCCGACTCTTTGCGACCCCATCAATCGCAGCACGCCAGGCCTCCCTGTCCATCACCAACTCCCGGAGTTCACTGAGACTCACATCCATCGAGTCAGTGATGCCATCCAGCCAGCTCATCCTCTGTCGTCCCCTTCTCCTCTTGCCCCCAATCCCTCCAAGCATCAGTCTTCTCCAATGAGTCAACTCTTCCCATGAGGTGGCCAAAGTACTGGAGTTTGAGCTTTAGCATCATTCCTTCCAAAGAAATCCCAGGGCTGATCTCCTTCAGAATGGACTGGTTGAATCTCCTTGCAGTCCAAGGGACTCTCAAGAGTCTTCTCCAACACCACAGTTCAAAAGCATCAATTTTTGGCGCTCAGCTTTCTTCACAGTCCATAGCTGTCTCTACACGATGAAAGACTCAACAGGCATGGTTAGAAGACCTGATTACAATGTGACTGTTGAGGAAGTGTGGCCATATTTGATGTAGAACATTTTAAGATAATAACTACAACTATGACTGACAATATACCAGGACATTTCAAATTTTAGAAACTTTGTTTAATTTCTTTTTTTAATATAGATTGATTTATTTTAATTGGAGGCTAATTACTTTACAATATTATATTGGTTTTGCCATACATTGACATGAAACTTTGTTTAATTTCATACATTAATAATATTTACTCATATGATATAATTTAAGATTTCTGATTATTCGTTTGACAATGTTTCTCATTTGGAATTCTCAGATTTCATTCATAGGACAAGCTAGGTTCTGGAGATCCAGGATGACCAAGAACCACTTACTGATTTCAAGAGGCTGGGTTGAGAGGGTCTGAAAAGTGCTATCAGGGGATGTGCTTGAGCTGTAGGGTGGGGCCCAGTGATTCCAGAATCAGACAAGCCTGGATATGGCCCCAAATTCTGTGTCCTTGAGTGAGTTATTCAAACCCTACAAGCCTCAGTTTCCCAATCTGTGGCACAGGGATAATTAAATGACCCAAGTCTCTCTCAGAGAGATGCTCTTGGCCGCAAGTAACAGGATAATATGCCTAACTCATGCTTAGTACTCAGGATATTTACTTCCTTCTCATGACAAGAAGCCTGGACAGACTACATGAGTCTGGCCCAGTCCAGGTTGTGCCAACTCCGTGGAAAGTGGGATGAGTGTATTCTCTTTGAGCCCAGGGGCATGGGTAGGAGGCTGTCTGGATGGAGGCGCTGCCTAGATGGGCAGACAGGAGGCTGAGGGACCTCTGCTCTCATTCCTGAGGAGCATGTCACCCAACCCACGTCTGCACTGGAGCGTGGGATTCACTCATTTTTCAGACGTGCCAATCTGGCCCCATTTTTGCGGCAATAACAAATAGATCCTTCCTCCTGGAGGCTCCCACAGACACTTGCCTCTCATTCTTGCCGAGTGCTGTGTGGTCAGCAGGGGTGTCCTTCATGCACTGACTGGGGGATCCCTACTCCATCCAGCCTCTAAGGCTCCCATCTCAACACTGAGCTCCCAGGGTATGGGGGGTGGCAGGATTGGGACCCTGTCCTGACCTGAGTCTCTCAGTGGTCCCTTGTCCAAGTTAGAAGGCCTGGAGCCCCTTGGCCGGGGCGGTGTGGGCCAACTCTGGCTTATTTCTGAGATCTCTGTGTGGTCTCCTCCCACACTGAGAAATGGGTGATTATGTTACCCACATTCTCTGGTCATCCCAGGACAGTAAACACAGGGTAAATACACAATAAATGCTGCTTGTTCTTGTGTGCATTTCAGCATAATGTGGCAAAACAAGCAAACCAAAAAAACCTACATAATTTGTTTTCATGCATTCAATGCTCCCAGCTGGTGTGATTCTGCAGCATGTTTGATTTTCTGTGTTTTTGTTGCTGTTGTTCAGAACCGTCCATGGTGCTGGGCTTGACTGAAAAGGCAAGCACAGTTGTGGGCTCCTCCCCAGCCTGTAGCCTGTCGGGCGCCTGAGGTCACCCTCCCAGGCTCCCTTTCCAGATGGGGAGGGGCCGTCCTCGGCCTGCCTGACTACAGCCTGTGCAGGTTGGAGCAGGCGATGGAGGAAGGAGGCACCTAGCTGAGGAAAAGCAGCTATTTGTCAAATTCAGTTCTCAGGGATTTCTGTGATGCTTATTAAAGGGAGTTGGCCATCCGCAGCCCCTCTTCTTAGGGTATCCTTGGGATGGATTAGGGGTTTGTCTGTTCGGGGACCCTGGTTCTATTCCTGCCCTGGCCAGAGTCTCCTAATACCTACCGGCTCAGGAAGCTCCAGCTGTCCTCCCGGTGGGGCATCCCTGCGTGCTTCCTGGGGGGCTGCTCTTCATCCAGGAAGTGTGTAAGGACACTAGGCAGTGTTGGGGGCAGAGGTGTGAGCTGTGCTCCCCTCAGCTCTTCACAGTGCCGTGTCACTGAACACTATGTTTACGGCTATTATTTAGAGAAAACTAGTTGTCAAAGGAGGGAAGATATGGTGCACTAGGCTCCCAGGGGGGCTTCCCTGGTGGCTCGGATGGTAAAGAATCTGCCTGCAATGCTGGAGACCTGGATTCAATCCCTGGGTCTGGAAGATCCCCTGGAGGAAGGCATGGCAACTCACTCCGGTATTCTTGTCTGGAGAATCCCATGAACAGAGGAGCCTGGCGGGCTACATGTAGTCCATGGAGTTGCAGAGTCAGATACGACTGAACAACTGAGCGCAGCACAGCAAGCTCCCAGGGGCTTGTAAAATGTTAGATGAGAACTGGGGTCAGTGTCGGCCAACATCTGTAACTGAACAGAGACCTCCGTCCTTGTTTGGAGAGCTAAGCTGAGAGGCACATGGCGTCCAGATGAGAGAGGCAGCAAGTCGGTGGTGAGTGACCTCTGTGGGGGCCCAAATGATTCCATGTCTCAGGGATATTGGTGCAATGTCTCAGGTTCTAACTCACTCAGTAATCATTTACAGATTACTTATTATCTACTGTATACCTAGTCAATACTATCTCAGTTCTGCCTCAAACCTCCATGAGACAAGTATTTTATATACCACATAGAGTACTTTTGTTTATAAATGACAAAAAAAAAAACCTCACCCTAAAATGTCTTTTTAAAAAAGTGTATCCCCACCCCCACCCTGGCACATGTGCTTTGAAAGGTTCATGAATACACACCAGCTTCAGGAACAGTTTGATCCAGCATCCGGTTGATGTCACTTGGCAACATCTCTCAGTTCCCTTTGGAAGCTGGGCTCCCTTCTCAGTCAGTCTCTCCCCTCAAGTGTGAAAGTCACTCCCAGAACCTCATTTTTCATGGGTTGACCTCTAACAAGGAGAAGTGTGAGCCTTTGAACCAGCATCCTCTACCTGATCCTGTTGCCCCTTCCTGGGTCCTACTTGATTCTGTGCTCATCCCTGAACAGCAACCACGGCCCCGAGGAATGCAGAGCACTGACTCAGCCAGGCCTGAAAAGCAAGGCTTACTTCTAAACCAAGGATGCAGTCGACTTCACATTACAGGGGCTGCGAGCAGGAAAGGGGGACGTTGAAAGACTTCTACAGGAAAAGCATGAAGAGCCCCCTGAGTGACAAGACAGCAGATCTCCACTGAAGTGGAGTAAAATATGCCACCTCAAAAGATGCCACCTGGCTGTAAGGACCATTCTGAGCTGAAGGCAGGCTTTGTTTCACTTGTGTTTTTTATTTCGTTTTTGTTTGAGGGGGGCTTTCTTGGGGAGGGGGATTGTTTTCGTGTTTTGTTTTGTTTTGACATCCTGAAGGTGGTCTTGAAGAAGCAGATACCAAAACAGCTTTCTGGCCTCCACCTGTTTCCTAAAAGCAGGACATACATTTATAGTGTTGTCTTCTCTTCCCCTTTCTAACTAGGAAGAACCAGAGACAAACCTAGACTCCTACCACCCAGAGACATCCTGGGAGGAATCTGCCCGACAGAACTCACTGACTACTCTCTTTTCTATCAGTCCCCCCATGCGCTTGCCTTACAACGTGCCAGCCTAGAAACTCAAAGTCTTGTCACCTCTCCAAAAGCTTATCATTCCTTTAGTTAAGATGCTTTGTAAACCTGGTACTAACAACTATTTTGAATTACTCATCACTGAGTATTCTGATGCCCTTCTTAATAAACTTCTGTTTGTTTCTCTCCTATTAATCCATCTAGTCAGTCTGATTTCCAGGGCTCCAGCCAAGGAAGCTGGATGTGTAGAGGAAAAAAAAAAAACAATTCTGTCTTCCTCCCATCCACGAGCACACTACTATTTATCACACCATTTTATAATTAGGAAAATTAAAGTTCGGACAATGTGAGTGATCTCCCTGAGGTTACACAGCTGACTGAGGGAAATTGCTGAGACTGTCCCCAGGCGTCTTAACTCTGTTATTTGACAGCTTCCTGAGCCTCAACTAGATTTTTATTTGTGGTCCAAGATTACACTGTGGCTCTCTCAGTATTCCCTATAGGTGGCAGAATAAAGTTTTAAATAGAGTAGGGTTCAGTAACAATTGAAAAATTCATCTAAAAAAGATCACTGCCTCAATAATTTGAAGTTTAATATTAAATTTAAAACCCATTTTCCAGCTGAATGCCTTCCTTTGCCGTTTTGTAATAACGTCCCTTTTATTTCCAAGGATTGCTGAGGCAATGAGTTTCAAAGATTCCACGATGCTGGCAGCCAGTTATATTTCCCCGGAGGAATCAGGACCACGGACTCTCCCAGGATGTGTCCGTCTCCTGCCTGAGAGAACATCATCTATCTCAAGCACAAACAGGTGAGCTTCTTTTCTGTGATCTGCTTTTTCATTTAGGATATTTGTCTGTTCACATGCTCGTAACGACTTCGATGGTGGTGATGGCCTGGTTTGGAATTCTGCTCCCCCAGGAGGCCCTTCCTTTTCTTGATCCATAGCAGAAAAGCCCCTCCAAAGGCAATGAGAATTGATATCAAGGTGTGTTTATTCATTTAGTCACATCCAACTCTTTGTGACCCCATGGACTGCAGCACACCAGGCTTTCCTGTCCTTCACTGTCTCCAGGAGTTTGCTCAAACTCATGTCTACTGAGTCAGCAATGCCATCCAACCATCTCATCCTCTGTCACCCTCTTCTCCCCTGCTCTCAATCTTTCCCAGCTTCAGGGTCTTTTCCAATGAGTCGGCTCCTCATAGCACATGCCCAAAGTATTGGAGATCTCAGGGTAATGATGGGTAAAAAGCATCCAAGGCCAAACTGAAGATTTCACACAGTTCTGTAGCAGCTAGGAATATTTCTATGAATAGAAATAATGTGTTTTAGAGGGAGGGAGATGTGCTTTGGCAGGGAGTGGGGATAAATTGGCCAGGTCTCAGTTGTCTTGTGTAACAGCCAATGGCAAGTGAAGGAATGCCTTCTGCCTAAGCGAAACAATTGAGAGCTTAGAATAAGCCATTACGTTTGCCCTGATACATCTAAACTTCAATTTTTTCTACAATGAATTTCTTTTTAAATGGTTGAAAATACTCAAGTCATTGTTAATGTGGATGTGAACCATTCACTCACGCTTTAAAAAGTTTTCTCCTACCCAATTTAATGAGTAATGTCCTCACAAAAATGGTGATTGTTTTATATCTGCCATCATTACACTAGGACCATCAGCATCCTTTGTTTGCAGGCAGCACAGACTGCCTCAGCTGATTTCAGTCGGTTATGGCAAGGCCTCCACAAGTTCGCATAAGGGCTAATAGAGTGAAACACCCAAGTAAGGTGGTTTCTGGTATCTCCCCAGAAACAGAAAGTACATGATGCACCCAGAACCCAGAGCTCAGGGCTCAATGGAGAAGAGACTTTTTAAAGTAACAGAAAGCTCCTTCTTCTCTCTTTCCTGTTAAAATGGAAGATTCCAGACATCAACTCCAGAAATGTACTCAGACCCATCAGCCTCAATGGTGTATTTGACACAAGGGGCAATCAACACTAGCGAGCTACATTCAGTTAATGAGCCCTGAGTCTGGTCTTTCTTTCCACCAAGAGTGAGATTCAAACGTGCAGTTTCATCAGACAGAGAAGAAAAAGGTATGTCTTTTTTTCCCATCCTGCCTCACTTCAGACCATCCAATGAAGCTTCAATCAGCATGCTCAGGTTTTCAAATCAAAATCCATTTTGAATTTGTTTGAGAGGAGTGAAGCATATTCACTGATTCAGATATGTTCCTTCTGGGCTGTTTCATCACCATCTTTGGAAAAACGTGTGAGATGGGGTCCACGGATGGACTGTGACCTGTCCTGCAGGGAGGTGAAATCCCGTGATTAGAACTGTGCCCTTGCAAAGTAGATCCGCTGCTAAAGCACTTATCTGATAGGTCTTGGTTCATTGGTGATTCACAGTGATTTTGCCCTCCAGGATTTCCAGGAGGTGGGGTCTTTAGTGTCTTGAGGACACATTTCCCGTATCCGGAGAATGATGCGTTCTGGTGGGAAAGCGTGAGAGGGGGCAGACCGCTTCCTTTTCCTGGCGGGTTCCTCATGGTCCAGGCTGAAGTGCCGTGGACCTGGTGAAACTCTTCAGGACCTGCTGGTGCCTGTGGTGAACAGAACGCAACAGGCACTGCCCGTGGCTCTTGCCAGGGAAATGCAAGATAGATGCTTAAAAAAAAAAATCAATTTTTTTTTTCAAGAAAAGCTGAGAATCCTGCATTTTTCATTGATTTGTCGATAAGAAAATACATCTGCAAGGCAGTCCGTTATGTAGTGCCTGCCACCAGGGCTGTGATGACGGGCAGGAGTTCTTGACTTATAAAGACATTTAACGTTTAATAAGTGTCCTTAATGACTCAGAGAAGTAGCATCCAGTGCTCTTCAGAGAAGCACCAGCAAATGTGGGACAAAAGCATCTAGAGGGGGTGGAAGAGAGGCTCTGCCTCATGTGGTCCACACAGGAGCCCGGGTCCCCCCCTCTCCCCCGTCCCCCATGCCCGCCCGTGGTCACAGCCCTGGTGCCAGGTGCTACACAATGGGCTGCCTTGCAGATGTATTTTCCTATTGAAAAATCAATGAAAAATGCAGGAGTCTCAGCTTTTCTTGAAAAAAAAATTGATTTTTTTTTTTTAGCATCAATCTTGCATTTCCCTGGCAAGAGCCACCAGCAGTGCCTGCTGCATTTAAATGCAGTTCTTGTTCCTAGAACCACATCCCTGCCCACTCAGTCTATTACCTTCCTGGACTCCTTAGTCATTGGAACTTGAACCCTGCTTCTTGGTGGTAATCACCCCATTGCTTCCCAGTATGTCCTACCACCACCTCCCAGTGGCACTGGACCTTGAAAAATCCTTCATTTGGCCTCACACCTCTATGGAGCCACTGTCTCCTTCCTTCTTTCACAGCCGGTCTTGGAAGTACCCTTTCATATCCCACCCCCATTTCCACCTCTCCTCGCCAGTGAATCCACTCCATTTGATACTTTCCTTGCATTCAAGCCAGACCCTTCCTGTGAAGGTCCCTGGCACACTGCACCTCACTAACCCATCTTTCCCTGAGTGTCTTGTCCATCGGCAGATTCAACACTGGCGCTCACTTCCTTCTCTCAACATCCTTTTGTTACTGAAAGTGACATCCAGCTGCTCGCTGCTCAGAAGCCAACACTTGAGAGGCAAGGTTGGTGGAAAGAAAAGTTATGTTTTATTTTGGAGCCAGCAACTGGAGGAGAGGGTGGACTTTTGTCCAAAGGCTGACCCCTCCCTGACCCTGAGGGTAAGTCAGGGTCAGGAAGTAAGTGGGTAAGAGTTTTTAAAGGGGAATTTCAGGGGTGCACAGGTGGAGGGAAGGGGCTCCATACAGAAATAGCACAGTCACCTCTGACAGACATCTTGAAATTGGTCATCAGTGGTCTGATCAGCACCATCTTGATTGTTTTCAGTACTTAATCTTCAGTTCCAAGGTGGGTTTGTTCCCATTTCTTTGAGGCCAGCTCTCAGAATTGTGGCAGCTTGGGTCGGTCTGATCATCATATAGTTAACGTCTTCCCCCTGATGGTGGTTCCAGTATTTACAAGAGAGCTCACAGGATAGGGGCTTCCCTGTAGGCTCAGTTGGGGAAGAACCTGCCTGCAATGAGGAGACCTGGGTTTGACCCCTGGGTTGGGATGATTTGCTGAAGAAAGGAATGGCTACCCACTCCAGTATTCTTGCCTGGAAAATCCCACGGACAGAGGAGCCTGGTGGATTACAATCTACGGGGTTGCAAAAAGTGATACACAACTGAACAACGCTTTCACTTCACTTCACAGGTTACAGCTCAAAATACTATCTATAGCCCTTCAGGAGAAACTTAACGTCCTTGACTTTGTTTAATGCTTAAACTATTATTTTTGGTCTAATTTGACTGTTTTCCTTTGCGTCTGCATTTTCTCACTTCTCTGATTAAACTTATTCTTTGGTTAGTTTTTCTAAGAAAAAAAGGAAGACAGAGGATATGGATGGGGCAGGGCAGGGAGGACCATAGAATCCTGCTCTGTCTCACATTCTGCATCCTTTACACATCACAACAGCCCACTGCCTGGTTTCCTCCCACCTTGCTGGCCCTTCCTTCTCAGTCTCCTTTTCATACTCGACTTCCCCTAGCTGCATGTTAAATAGTCCACAGAGATGCATCCTGGGTCTCTTCTCTCATCACTGTATTTCTTTCTACAGTTAATCTTAGCATTCTCCGGGCCTTCAAGAAAGCCTGTACATTAATGGATCCCAAAGTCATGTCTCTAGCATATCCCTACCTTTTAGTGCTAGACTCGTGAATCCAGTTGTTTCATTGATGTCTGCATCTGCGTGTCTCATAGTCAGTGCACCATCCACAGGCCAAGGGTAATGTCCAGCCTGTTTCTCCAGACCTCACTCAGGGTTTCCACTTGGCTGAACTGAAGCACAATCCACTGATCTGCAAAGAAATAGAGGAAAACAATAGAATTGTAAAGACTAGAGCTCTCTTCAAGAAAATTAGAGATACCAAGGGACATTTCATGCAAAAATGGGCACAATAAAGGACAGAAACAGTATGGACCTAACAGAAGCAGAAGATATTAAGAAGAGGTAGCAAGAATACACAGAAGAACTATACAAAGTCAAGACAACCCATTCCTTTCATTCACTTTTCCTCACTCTCCTCGTATCCAACTCACCACTAACATTTGATTTTATGTCCATTGTTTCCCTGAAATCCCACTTTCCTCATCCCCACAGCATCATTTCTTGCCTGGTGCCCACACAGCCTCCTAACTGAACTCCTGACCTCTACAGCTACTCCTCTGCCCCTCTTCACTCCCTGGAGCAGATCGAGTGACTTTTTGAAGAAAGAAATCTGGTCATCCGCCTCATCTGCTGTGCTGCTGCTAAGTCGCCTCAGTCATGTCCGACTCTGTGCGACCCCATAGATGGAAGCTCACCAGGCTCCCCTGTCATCTGCTATGGGTCCTCCCCAATTCCAGTATGGGGTGAAGTCAAAACCACTCCTGTGGCTCCAAGCCCAGCATGGTTCCCTAAGCCTCCTCTTGCATCACTTTCCTCTTCTGTCTCTGCCCCAGCCACAGGGCCTTTGCACATGCTCTACATTCAGCCCAAAGCACTCTATCTCCTCTCCTTTATGGTCATTGCTGGTCACCACCACATCTCAGCTCCGTTGTCATCCCCAGGGGGTGACCCTCCTGGGGCAGGTGGGCATCCCTGTGCTGCCCCTCATTCCTAGTTGACATGTATATGCCTCCTGTGGTCACTCAGTTCCTGTTTCTCTTCTCCGTTAAATCGTCAGTTCTTGCTTTTTTTCCATCCCAAGGCTTGCACAGCATACAGCATGCAATAGGAACTCAACACATACCTATAAAATGAACTATAGGTAATAGTCCTTTGTACATGGAAATCAGAAGTTTGAAAAGGCTAATGTTAGAAGTTCTAACAGTTAGAACTGTACATGTAACAACAGACTGGTTCCAAATCTGGAAAGGAGTACATCAAGGCTGTATATTGTCACCCTGCTTATTTAAGTTATGTGCAGAATGCATCATGTGAAACGCTGGGCTGGATGAAGCACAAGCTGGAATCAAGATTGCCGGGAGAAATATCAATAATCTCAGATATGCAGATGACACCACCCTTATGGCAGAAAGCAAAGAACTAAAGAGCCTCTTGATGGAAATGAAAGAGGAGAGTGAAAAAGTTGGCTTAAAACTCAACATTCAGAAAACTAAGATCATGGCATCCAGTCCCATCACTTCATGGCAAATAGATGGGGAAACAATGGAAACAATGATAGACTTTATTTTCTTGGGCTCCAAAATCACTGCAGATGGTGACTGCAGCCATGAAATTAAAGGGTGCTTGCTCCTTGGAAGAAAAGCTGTGACCAACCTAGACAGCATATTAAAAAACAGAGACATTACTTTGCCAACAAAGGTTCATCTAGTCAAAGCTATGGTTTTTCCAGTAGTCATATATGAATGTGAGAATTGGACTAAAAAGAAAGCTGAGAGCTGAAGAATTGATGCTTTTGAAATGTGGTGTTGGAGAAGACTCTTCAGAGTCCCTTGGACTGCAAGGAGATTCAACCAGTCCATCCTAAAGGAAATCAGTCCTGAATATTCATTGGAAGGACTGATGCTAAAGCTGAAACTCCAACATTTTGGCCACCTGATGTGAAGAACTGACTCATTGGGAAAGATCCTGATTCTGGGAAAGGTTGAAGGCAGGAGGAGAAGGGGACAACAGAAGATGACATGGTTGGATGGCATCACCAACTTGATCGACATGAGGTTGAGCAAGTTCCGAGAGTTGGTGATGGACAGGGAAACCTGGTGTGCTGCAGTCCATGGGGTCGCCAAGAGTCAGACACGACTGAGTGACTGAACTGAACTGAATGACACAGTGTGGCTGCAGTGGCTGCAGGAACCAAGTCCAGGTGTGAGACACCAGAGCCCAGGATGCTGCTCCATGTGGACACTCCTGCACCCCTTCCTTCACTGTTTCTCTGCAGGAGGGGTTGGACTTCAGCTGTATCAGCCTACATGTTTCTGTTCATGCTCAGGAAGAAAATGCCATGTGTTGCTGGACTTGTAATCCACAGAGCACAGAAGTTCATTCATCAAACAGGCTGGTTCAGTCACTCATTTTAAAAGATTTGAAGATAAACCTCTGCGAAGATCAGTCACTTGTGTTGTCTATTATCATCTATTAAGAAGAATGGGTGTAACAAGATTAATACATAGTGGGCCCTCTACATCTGTGAGTTCTGCATCCACAGACTCAACTGACCTCAGATGGAAAATATCAGGGGAAAAATTCCAGGAGTTTCCAAAAAGCTGAACTTGGATTTGCTGCACAGGCAACTCTTTGTTGTTACTATTCAGTCACTCAGTTGTGTCTGACTCTGCGACCCCATGGACTGCAGCACGCCAGGCTTCCCTGTCCTTCACTGTCTCCCAGAGTTTGCTCAAACTCATGTCCATTGAGTCGGTGATGCCATCCAACCGTCTCATCCTCTATCAGCCCCGTCTCCTCCTGCCTTCAATCTTTCCCAGCTTCAGAGTCTTTTCCAGTGAGTTGGCTCTTCACATCAGGTGACTAAAGGACTGGAGCTCCTACTTCAGCATGAGTCCTTCCAATGAATATTCAGGATTGATTTCCCTTAGGACTGACTAGTTTGATCTCCTTGCAGTCCAAGGGACTGTAAAGAGTCTTCTCCGGCACCACCAGTTTGAAGGATCACATTCGTACATGACTACAGGAAAAACCATAGCTTTGGCAACTCTTTACATAGCGCTTAAATTGTATTTCCAACTGTGTACATAGTACCTCATTTTAGGTTTTATAAACAAATTGGGGTGATTGAAAGCATGGCAGGATGGAAGTAGGTTGTATGCAAATACATGCCAGTTTATATAATAAAAGACCTGAGCATCCATGGATTTTGGTGTCCTCGGGGGGTCCTGGAGCCAACCCCCTGTGGATATTGGGGAATGACTGCAATTCACAATAAGAGCATGGCAAATATATTTATTTTTTTGACACACCGAACCTTTTAGTTGTTACAAGTGTACATAAATTTTATGAAGTGGTAATTATTAATATAACATACATAAACTTTTTATTCTCACAGTTAATTATAATTGTGAAAGGCAGGATGAGCACATGGAGAGTCACCAGACCACAACGCCTACAGAGTAAATTGTAACATTAAAGTGTACCTGCCACCTTCTTATTTGTCTAATTTTTTTTTTAATATTTGTGCTGTAATCACAAGTCATTCAGTGTGCACAGTGTGATCTAGGCTTATGTCCATCTCACCAGCATCAAGTTCTCAGAGCGATTTGTGCTTTCTCATAATGGAGGGTCTCCTTGACTCCATTCGTTGGTGGCTGATTTACTTCTGTGATTCTTTTATTGCCACTGTTGAAAGACATGTGCATAAGTCACCATACCCTTGTCCATGGATCCAAATGGCCCAGCAGCCTGGGAAACCCTGTACCCCTTCATCTCCATGGAGACCAGTGTTTTCATGACAGGCCCCAATGTCACAGCTTGGGGGGCTAGAGGAGGATTGGTGGGGGTAGGGTGCTGCAGCCACATGAGGGCCCAAAACCCCACACCAAGTTCAGCCTTGGCAGGGCCAGGGTCCTGAGCTATGCTGGGGGGACTCCACCAACGGCCATGGTCACTCCTCACTCTCTCGTCTGCACCTGGACTCAGCTCACCTTCCATTTTGGGCAGGAGCGCTGGTCTTCCTGGAGGCTAAGTAACTGTTCCTATTCACCGTCACAAAGGAGCCAAGGACCTTCCTGGGCTTTCCTGGTGGCAATGACTGAAGAACCCATTTTCCTCCTCCAGCGGTGATACACGCCCTTCCTACAGATAATGGGGAGGGAGCTGGAGTCTCCCTCCCCTTCTCTGTCATTTGTATTCACGAAGACTTCTTGGTCATGTCTGAAGCAAATCTGCCCCAAACTGCAATATTCACAGAGGACACACACAGGCTCCTCTGACCTGCAAGCGGCAGGTTGGATCAGGGCTGAAGTGATGCCATCAGAATCCGTGCTCAGCTCCAAGTCACCGCACTGATGCTGCTCTCAGACGGGGTGGCCCCCAGCAGTCACCGGGTCATGTCACACCTCCTTCACACCGAGTAGGACACGTGGGGCCCCTCCCAGTTTCCCAGGCTCCCCATTCTCTGCCCTGATGGCATCACTGCCCGCCTGACTATCATTGCGGCAGGAGACAGATGCATGCATGGTGGGCTCAGACCCACATGAAGGGGAGAGAGCACGCCGCCAGGGAAATCAGGGTGCAGTGAACCAGGAAGCAGGTCAGTGGGTGTTGAACCCTGAGACTTTCCTGCAACCAAGGCCAGGGAGGTGGGCGCTGATCTTTTATTTGTGAGCTTCTCCACTAGAGCAGCTCACAGGGGACAGTGTGGAACCAAGGAGAGGACAGAAACATGAGCCAGAACATAATGATAAGGGTCACAGCGGTTCAAGAGTCACGGTCCCAGGCAGCCTTGGATGCAGAGGGCAAGCCCCTGAAACCCCCTTTCCACTCTGAGTGGAACTGATGATCTTGGTGGAAAACAAAATATGAAACATGTTAGAGCACAAACGCACATGTTATCATTCTCAGCCCTTGGGCCAGATGTTACGCAGATTAGCACTTCACAGCATTTTAAAGCCTACTGCATCCTGATAGAAATGAAACTGTTACAGAAAAAAAAATACCATCTCCGGTCGGATGCAGTGTGATCCTCATGGGGGCCATGCCTCCAGCTGAGAGTCAGTTCAGTTCAATCGCTCAATCATGTCTGACTCTGCGACCCCATGGACTGCAGCACGTCAGGCTTCCCTGGCCATCACCAACTCCCAGAGCTTACTCAAATTCATGTCCATCAAGTCAGTGATCCCATCCAACCATCTTATTCTCTGTCATCCCCTTCTCCTGCCTTCAATCTTTCCCAGCATCAGGGTCTTTTCCAACCAGGTGGCCCAAGTATTGGAGTTTCATCTTTAGCATCAGTCCTTCCAATGAATATTCAGGACTGATTTCCTTTAGGATGGACTGGTTGGATCTCCTTGCTGTCCAAAGGACTCTCGAGAGTCTTCTCCAACACCACAGTTCAAAAGCATCAATTCTTCAGCGCTCAACTTTCTTTATAGTCCAACTCTCACATCCATACACGACTACTGGAAAAACCATATAGCTTTGACTAGAAGGACCTTTGTTGGCAAAATAATGTCTCCGCTTTTTAATATGCTGTCTAGGTTGGTCATATCTTTTCTTCCAAGGAGCAAGCATCTTTTAATTTCATGGCTGCAGTCCGCACCTGCAGTGATTTTGGAGCCCAAGAAAATAAAGTCTCTCACTGAAAATAAAGTCTCTCCAGCTGAGAGTCATCAGTTGCAAATCTTCCATCCTAGAAGGTGTGTTCAGAGGTCTGCTTTTGTGGTGTGTGCTACTAAAACAGTATTTTACCCAGTTGAAGATAGCTTGAGAAAGAGATGGAGAGAGATTATCTGTATTCATCATAAACTCCTTTGGTTAGACATAGACTATAAAGCAGTTAAATCAATTAGAAAGCAGGGCTTGTTTTTTCTAAGTACGGAAAATCTGTATCTCCTGAGAAGGACCACAGGGCACAAGACCCATATGATAAGAATCAGTCCCTGGGGACTCAACTAACCCTTTACTGTCATGAAGGACATCGTCCTGAAGCTCACTGCTCAGAGCCAGCCTCACTGGGGTCCTGGCTTTTCTCCCACCATTCGGGAGGAAGAGAATGAGGTAGAGGAGTCAGTGCGAAAAGGTCAAGAGGATCATTTTAGAAGCTCAGCTCCTTTCTTCTTACATGGAGAATGAACAAGAAGCTGAAACACAGTCTGCAGAAGGCCTTGGAGAAATTCAACCATGCTGTCTGGAAGGACTGACATCTAATCTATTTATTCCATGAGCAAGAGCCATCTGGAGGAATAATCCAGGAGGTCCAGAGTCAACAGTTCTGGGACACTGTTGATGTGGGTGGAGGTTGGAATCTACCGCTGGACCTCAGAGACCCTGGATGAGCCCTGGGAGGAATGCCTGTGTCCTGGGTTCCCGCTCAGACCACACCTCGAGTGTTTGTTCCATGTTAAGATCAGAGCAGGCACCTCAGGAAGCCAACAAGGGAGGGGGTGTCACTTCCAGAGCTCAGGAATACAGGAGAAAAGGAAACCCAGGGGACTGAATGCCGAGCCTGAAGGTTCATGTCAGGACTAGAGTTAGAGGCACTGTGACTCTGGGCGGCTTGTATGTGGGAAGTCAGAGTGTGTCTGGATGTGATCCCAGGAGAGAGCATGACCCAAGTGGGGCAGGATCACGCCGACTCTTAGGGGAGCAGGATGAAACCAAGAGACACCATCCTGGACACCAAAATGTGAGTGGTTCTGAAGTCAAGGAAACCACCCTGAGCTGGCTGTGCTCTCTCTCTTGGTGAGCCTGTCCCTCACTGGAGGTGGTATGTGCCAGGAGCTTCACTCTCAGGCCTTCAGAAGGGACCGCATCCATCCGAGATGCCTAGAAGGATTCATGGGTGGAATCTTAGTCCCCTGGACCACTGTAACAAAACCCCACAGGCAGGGCATCTACAAACAACAAACATTTATTATTTATGGTCCTGAAGGTTGAAGTCCAAGGCCAGGGGGGCAGCCTGACAGGCTCCAGTGAAGGCTGTCTTCCGGGCTGCAAGCTGCTGACTTCTGGCTATGCCTTCACGTGGCAGAAGGAACAAGGAACTCTCTGGGACATCTTTAATAAGGGCACTAATCCCATCGACAGGGACTCCACCCTCATGACCTATTCATCTCCCCAAGGTACAGAGAAGCTTGATGGAGAGAGTGGGGATTCAATATCCTGTGAAGTATTGAAGTCAATAGGTCAGATCCTGGTTCAAGAACTAGAGTCTGGTTCAAGAATCCTATGGAAACTCTGAGCCACAGACAAGCAGAGGGAGGTTTTGGTGCTGAGGGACCAAATGAGTTTGCACACGTTAGCATCCCCTCTGCTCTAGTAAACTGTGTTTGCTGTGGATTGATAATTGCACCCACAGCAGGGCAAAATCCAGAGAACAGCTGTGTCTTACCCCCTGAGGTTTTAACTCCCAGTTCTGGGCGTTTGGGTTTCATCCTCTGCCTCTGGACTTGGTGATCAGGTACTTGACAGAGCAGAACTCCAAATACTCCATGAGGAGAGAGAGAACATTCATCTTACCCGCCTAACAGAGGTGGGGCGGGAAGGACACTCCACATGGATGGAGGTGCAGCAGGCTTAGTGGCTTTACACGTTGGTGCTGTGATTACCTTTCCAGTGTGACAGAGTAACAGCCCGGCTGAGACAATTTGGCACCGCCAGTTTCAGGCAACGGCTTATTATCTAATTCCTGTTAACAGCCACTCTGGCTGGTACACAGGTCCCTGGAGACTGCATCTTGTTGACGTATCGATTAGGGGAAGACAGTCCTTACTTATCTGATACCTTAACTCCTTCAAACTAGCCTCAGGCCATCAATATGTCGAGACACTTTGCCATTAGCAATGGCTGCTTTCCTATCTGATTAATTTCCTTAATAAGAAAATTATTTTCTGTAAGTGTTATTTGGATAAAGTTCAGTTATGACTAAGAAAATAAACATGTATGGATTGAGGCCTATGGAATTAAAACACACTGATTAATTCCACAAGAAGGGTAAAGGGAAGAAAAACCAAACTTGAAATGCTAAATGACACTGCAAACAGCCACAACTCAGGATCCAAGCTGAAAAGCTGTAAGTGTATTCATATATTGTTCTTCTTGCCTTACTCCAGCAACTGAGATAGGGCAAGAACGCTCTTCAGCAGGAAACTTGTTCATTTGATGTGACATGTATATGGATTATGTGTTCTTCCTCTTCCTTCACTCCTGAAAAGGTCATTAAATGGATTCTGGGGACTTCCCTGGCAGTCCAGTGGTTAAGACTTCACCTTATAAAGCAGGGGAATGCAGGTTAAACCCCGATTGGGGAGTTAAGAGCCCACATGCCTCAGGGCTAAAAAACCAAAACATAAAAAACAATAGAAGCAATATAGTAACAGATTCAAAAGAGACCTTTTTTATACTTTTTCCAAAAAATTAAAATAAATGAATGGATTCTGGATGCTTTGGTACCCAAGACATCCTCTGTTCTGAGCCTCCTGTGTTTCCTAACTGGTCCTCCTGCCCATCCTGTGGACCCCTGGAGCTAACAGAGCTGGGGTAGGGGTGAGGGGGCTGACAGGCCCGTTTCACTTCTCTGAAGGCCAAAGATACAGGTGTCTGAATACACAGCTGTGCACTGCAAGCCACTGATGTACCAGATGTGCAGAAGGGGGATACAAGAAGCCTTGTAAGAAAATTCAGCCCCCATGACAATGAAAAGAAATAAAATTCAGGTTTCCCCACCTACTTTAACATATTGGGTCAGGGTGGGGCTCTGGGCCCAGCACATCTGTACTTGAATCCTGAACTGGTCACGTACCAGCTCTGTCACTTAGGATGAGTCCCTCTATACATGACGTGGCCCCAGGTCTTCACTTGTGCAGCGGGGCAGGAGTGTAGACAGTGGACAGGATGCTGTTCATCAAGCGACTTCATACCCAGACACGGTAAAACTGCACCTGGCACAGATCCAGTGCTTTAAGTAAGTGGACTGCTGCTATGATTAGGTCCCATCAAGGAGCTCACACACCTGATCTCAAAGGGATTTTAAACCTGTGACATGAGTGTCAGAGAAGGGCAGGGGGGAGTATAAGCAACAGAAGCTGGCTCTGGTTCCCTTCAGCACTTAGGAATTTACTGAATCAATGAGGGCTTGTATCAAACAGAGGTCAAGGAAACCACGAAAGAGCACAGTCTTGGGAATCACATTGCCTTTATCCTGAGAAAGAGCAGATTGGTGACTATTGTAAGAAGAACTTAGAGCATCCAACAGAAATCATGCTGTTCCTAGATTCCTGTCTTTCATTTCCCTTCAATTTTTCTTTTTAAAATTAATTCCCTTCAATCTTTCCTTTTCCTTTCTCTATGGCTGCACTGGGCTCTCGCAGTCTCTTCTGAACACAGGCACGGGTGACAGGGCGATTCCCACACCCACGAGCCTCCCAGGAGCACAGGACAATTCGCCTGCTCCAGGATGAGGGGCAGGCACCACCACGTCCCCCCTCCCCGTCCTCATCCAAGGGGAAGCAGCTGGATTTCTGGGTCCTGGGACCCCAGGTCCTCAGAAATGACTGAACTGGACCTGTCTGTCTGCTCATCAGCACATGTGGGTGGGCACTCCAACCCTCATGTCAGTGGCCTCTCTTAGCTCTGAACTGAAAGGACTGCAGCGCTGGGACCACCATAATAGACCAGGGTTCTGGCCAGGCCATCGGCAATTGTTTCTGCCTCTCACCTCCCTTTCTCTTACGCGAACTGGATGGGGCAGGTGGGGAGGGCGCTGTGCCTTCATCTCAAGTTCTTCTTGAAGCCCCTGGTAGGACAGGAGGGGAAGGGGACCCCACTGGACAAATGATGCAAAGACCTCTTGATTTTTTTTTTTCACTTTATTCTTGTTCAGCTTGAGGTCTCATCAGTTCATTGTTAATCACTCTGTTATTAAAACAATACAACATCAAAACGCTTTTATGCCAAGTAGATAGAACAGCAGTCAAACTTTAGGAAATAAGATTTGCAGCCATAAAATACACATATATTAAAAAAAAATAGTGCTGAGAGGCAATAGACGAAATGACATTTTATTGTGCTACACGGTGGGTATTTTGGGTATTTTTCTCCTGACTTCCTCAGGCTTCCTGTAATGAGTTGTCTTGTCTTATATGTAAATCTGGAGCCTTGCAGAGTCAGGCCAGCTCTCCAGGAAGGTGATAAGTTAAAGCTGACAGTCAGGAGGGCCTATGGGGCTGACTCTGTCACCAGAGCCCCTTGAGCCAGCAGCTTCCTTCTTCCCCTCTCCGTCTCCCCTTCCCTTTCTCTTACCCCCCTCCCCCTTTCTTCCTCTCCCTGTTGTTCCCTCCCCGCTCCCACCCACCCCTTGTTCTTCCCCTACTTCCCCTCCTCTCCCTCCCCCTTCCCTCCTCCCTCTCCTCCTCCCCCTGCCAGGAGACCAGCTGTGATTCCCCAGGCGCATCCTCTGGCAAACAGGAGCCTTGGCCCCTGAGGCACAACTAACCCCAAGTACTGACTCAGGGGTTTCTTTTGTCTCCCTCCTTCTTCCAGGGATGTGAGAGATGCAGTGTCCTGATCAGGACCCCTTCCTCCTGACGACCCTCTGGAGGGGAGCGTCACTGGGTGGAAAGGGACCCTTTGCTGTCTCTTCTCCCTTCTTCCTGCAGGGGAGCAGGGGGGAGGCTGTGCTTAGGGCACTGATCAGACCGGAGGCCCTGGGGATGCACCTGCCAATTTCCCAGCAGCCGGAAGTGGGTTGTTTTCAGAAATAAGCCAGATTTTCAGTCAAGATCCTCAAAGTCCATGTGGGTGTACAGAAGGCTTGGGGGTGGAGGTGAGCTTCCGATGCGTGCTTTCCAAAACAAACTCCCCAGACAGCTGGAGCAGGAACACTGCCTCTCTGCCTCCCTGTCTGAGATTCACTTGAGCTCATAAAAGCCTCCGAGCTGCACAGTGTCCTCTAGAAGAGAAAGAGGAAAGTTCCTTATGATCAGACCAGAGGTCTCAGAGCTGTTTTTGAATAGAGGGCCCTTTCTTTATGGGATGACTAGAAGCTCTGGGAAATGCTGATCCATAGCAAGTTTTAAAAGCTTTATTCTTGGTATGAGAGCTCTCTTCCAACTCCCAGTCCCCAGACAGACTCTAACATGGAACTGAAAAACACCAGGAAAACTTTATTTATTCAATCTCAAGTGGCACAAACACAGCTGAAGCAGCTTCTGCAGAAGCAAAAATTTGCTGCCTTATATAACAAAAGCATCCAGAGTGATGGCCTCAGGAGTGGCTTGATCTAGGGGCTCAAGTGACAGTCTCAAGCTCTTGTCTTCTTTTCTCCATCTCATGTATCCGATTTCTCCATGTGTGCTTTGGTGCTTTGCATGTGGCACCAAGATAGCTGTTTGGGTCCAAGTCTCACTAGCATCTGAGTCTTCTCAGAAGCTTCAGAATTTTTCTTTCTCAACAGTTTCACTGAGCAATTGAAAACTGCATCTCTTTGGTCCACTCACTGTTCCATGCCCATCCCTGGGGTGATCTCTGGCAGGGGAATTTGATGATATAGTTATCCAGGCTTGGGTCACATCACCATCTTAGATCAGGAGGGGAAAATGATGGAAGTGATGGTTCACCAAGGACAAATCAAGTCGGTTCCTAGAAGGAGGTGGACCATGTGTAGACCCAGCAACAGCAACAAACACCTGTCACCCTTCAAGCTCCAGATCGTCTGGTCTGCTCCTACCTTCCTCCTCAGGCCTCTTATGGGCTGGTCTCCCTCCTCCCCTCACTGCAGGATCATCCATACTGACTTGGGTGCATCACTTCATTATCCTCACGTGGGGCGTGTGTGGTACCTATGAGATTAGACTCTGAGCTCTCAGGAGGGCTGTGTCTTATCTCTCTATGCTCTGTGACCCCAGCTCTTGGCACGTCGTGTCTGCATCTGTCAAGTGTCAAGTCTGTGCTTCGAGAATGAAGGGAAGACTGACTGGAGAGAAACCTGAGTCAGTCAACACGCTTTTCTGCTCTGATGTTTTGTGGGTTCTCCTGCTGTGGTCTGTATCATGTCTATGTCATCTGCCTGGAACAGCTGCAGAGAGGATGTGAGGTCAGACTGGAGGATGACTGCCACAGATGAGGTCACCTCAGGGTCTGAACATCCATTGCCTTGGACCAGTGTGTCTTTCCACATGGGGATGAATAGGGAATATTTAAGGCTGGTTTTTTGGTATATGTGTGTGTGTGTGTTGTTTTGTTTTGTTTTTGCAAGCCCTGGGCAGTAAGGACCAGAAAGATTGAGAGCCAGCTTCAGTTCAGCTCCTCCAAGGCACACACATCTGGTCACACACAATTTCGTGACCCTGTCACTGATTTGGGGTGGTCAGCACAGTACTGGTACAAATAAGTGCTGAGTAAACTACAGTCAAGTGAATGAGTCAAATGAATCTGGCTTGCTGTGCCCCGGGCAGGTGAGACTTAGCATTCCCATAGTTTGGGTAGAATGGGCTGGGAATTAACATAGTTCAACATCTCACACCACCACTTTGAAACTATATCATATGAATGCTGATCACAAAGGGGATGGGATGGTGCTGTGGGTCCAGGTCTCTTTCCAAGACTCAGAGAAATTATTAAGTTATCAGAAGATTTTTCTGTTTTTCTTCTTCTTCTTTTTTTTTAGAGGTTTTGCCTCAAATGTCTTTAAGAAGTTAATCCCTCTCTTCAGACAAGCTGGTGAGCCACAATGATGACACATTTTCAGTGATGAAACAATGAAACATCATTGAAAGCTTTTTAAAAGAGAGGCAGATGAACAATTGTTAAAACTTCAGGATGAGATAATTTACTAGCTGAATTGCTAAAGTGGAAGGAATCTGCCCTTTTCTACTGTAAGGAAACAATAATCTGGAGATGAAGCATTTAAAAAATGCACTGAGTTCATATTGAAACAAGAATGATTAAACAACCATTGTTCTGGCCCATTCCTTGCAGTCCTAGAGGTTTCCAAAGTTGAGGCTTTGATTAAAAGAAGAATGTTCTTCTCAGATGCATCTCAATGGTATTTGTTGTGTTTTATCCCGTGGGGAGCTTGCAGATGCCAGGCCGTCCACAGCAGGGGTGTCTGGACTCTGGGGTCTGTGTCTGATGTGAGCCTGGAGGGAGGCAGCCCCAGCAAATGTCCAGAGGGTCACTGAGTATCTGGTGGGGACAGGGGATCTGAGTACGCTCATCCACTTAACACTGCACGACAACAGTGGAAAGCACGGGCTTCCTCCTGCAGAGTCGTCATACTCTCAGGGAGCCTGGGTCAGAGCTGCCCCTCTGCAGAGGGACCAGCGGACTCGCTGTGTGTTTCCATGGGAGATGCCGCATCCTCAGACACGAAGCTCTTCTCCAGGGTGTGGGTTCCAGGCAGGAACAAGCGCTGTCATATGTCTGGGGCACTTCGTGTCTCCTGGTCCAGGAGGTCTCAGGGACGACTGGGGCCAGAAAGGCAGGTGCAGGAGCGAGCGTGGACTTGGGTACCCCTGACCTCCCTGGGCTCCTCCTCTGCTGGGTGGGTGTCATCACAATGCCTGCCTCTTGGGGCGCTGTGGGGTTACAGGGGATGATGTGTGCTCCGTGAACAGATACGAGTGACCAGGTGGCAACCACGTCCCGAGTCAGTGAGGGTGCGCTGTGCACCTGGTCAGATCCCGGCGGGTGTGCCAGGCCCCCTGCGTTGTCCTCGGATCCAGGGAGGGGATGTACCATAGGGACCCCCCGGGCTCTGGGCGGTTCTGCGACTCTGGAGAGAAATGAGGTAGTAGAGGGGCTGGCAGTCCTGCCTGAGCCCCTGGACTCACATCTCATAAGCTCTCGAAGTTCAAGGGCAATTTTGTTTCAGACCAAATCCTCCACCATCTTCCCCGTCCATAATCCTCTTTAGCAGTCGACACAGCCACCTGCTTCAGGGAGCAACACATGTCCACCTCCTCCTGCAGTTTCCTCCAGCTGTGAGATGCGGAGGAGCTGCCAGCAGCCTGCGGACAGCCTCAGGGATTCAGGATGGTTGTGACGTACCGTGGGTTGATTAATTAATGGACAGAGATTCGGTTACTCTGGGTGCATGACTGCTGCTTCCACAGAGTCTGAAATGATGAGGGTCACGTGCTCTCACTCAAACCTCCTCCCAGGCTATGAGGAAGCTAGGCTCAGACCAAGTCCAACCCACGGGTGGCCGTGTATTACACACACTTACAGGAAGGCCGACACTGAAAGCACAGGTCAAGCCCTCCTGAAAGCCCATGAGCACCGCATGTCTCCTTGCTGGGACTTGATCCAGCCTCACCAGCAGGAAGGGTCTACCTGACATCCCAGAGGCAGGACCTTTACTTCCTACTCAGTACCAGCCCACGGCATCCTCTGATCCACGAGATGGACAGAGGACTGCGTAGGGACCCTGGGAAGAGACCACCTGGCCTGCTGGTCCCTTTACATGTACCTGTCATATTGGGGGAGGGGGTGCTGGTCTCCAAAGTATGTTAGCCAGCCAGCCCCCTCATGACCAACAAGGATAAAGTTCTAAGACCTGTGATGCTAGTTAACAAGCTAGACATTTCACCCAGAGAAACTTGCTTCTGGGTTCATGGTGCTGAGAAAACAAAATTATAGAGATGGAGTTTCTAAACGAGAGCAAACCATTTCCAGCTCCTTTGACTGCTGCTGCTGCTGCTGCTAAGTCGCTTCAGTCGTGTCGGACTCTGTGCATCTCCATAGACAGCAGCCCACTAGGCTCCTCTGTCCCTGGGATTCTCCGGGCAAGAGTACTGGAGTGGGGTGCCATTGCCTTCTCCACTCTTTTGACTAGGGAAGGCTCATTCCTAGAAAACGGGAATCGGCCATGATTGGCTTCACGTGCTCAGTGATGTCAATAGGTGGCCTCTTCCACTTGGCTTGTGGCCCCATTGATACCGCACTGGCTTCATCTCAGGATATCCTGTGTGGTGGAGGGGGAAGAAGATGCTGCTCTCAGCAGTTTCAGCGGAAGTTGCAGGAGAGGTTCTGATTGGCTTCTGTGGGTCACGTGTCTATGCCAGAGCCAATCACTGAGGCTGCGGTGGGGAAATTAAAAGATGCTTACTCCTTGGAAGAAAGGTTATGACCAACTTAGATAGCATATTCAAAAGCAGAGACATTACTTTGCCAACAAAGGTCTGTCTAGTCAAGGCTTTGCTTTTTCCAGTGGTCATGTATGGATGCGAGAATTGGACTGCGAAGAAAGCTGAGCAGCGAAGAATTGATGCTTGAACTGTGGTGTTGGAGAAGACTCTTGAGAGTCCCTTGGACTGCAAGGAGATCCAATCAGTCCATTCTAAAGGAGATCAGTCCTAGGTGTTCATTGGAAGGACTGATGCTGAAGCTGAAACTCCAGTACTTTGGCCACCTCATGTGAAGAGTTGACTCATTGGAAAAGACTCTGATGCTGGGAGGGATTGGGGGCAGGAGGAGAAGGGGACGACAGAGGATGAGATGGCTGGATGGCATCACCGACTCGATGGACGTGAGTTTGAGTGAACTCCGGGAGATGGTGATGGACAGGGAGGCCTGGCGTGCTGCGATTCATGGGGTCGCAAAGAGTCGGACACGACTGAGCGACTGATCTGATCTGATGTCATGGCTATAGTCTGGTCATCATGTAGTTAACTTCTCCCACCTGGTGGGGGTTTCAGTATCTATAAAACAGTTCACAGACTATGGCTCAGAATATTATCTTGTAGCCCTTGAGAAGGAACTAAATATCCTTGACTATGCTTAATGAGTATATTATTATTATCTTGTCTCCTTTGACTGTTTTCCTTTGTTTCTCTGTGTTCTCACTTCTTTAATTAAACTTATTCTTTGGCCGAAGTTTTCCCAGATGAAAGGCAGGCTGAGGACATGGTGGGGAAGCACCATAGGGTCCTGCTCCATTTCAATACCTCATTTTAAAATATTGAACTATGGTTTGTAATTTTCACTTTTAAATAATGAGTTCACCTTCTAATAAGAACATATAGCTTCTCTCTATACACACACACACACACACACACACACACACACACACACACGTATATATATATATCATGAATGGCCACACCTCTCTTCCAGGTCCCAGGCTCTGTGGTTTCTCCATCCCTGCTCTCTGAACCACTAGAAATTGGACAGTTAATCTCCTTTTGTCCTGACCCTGAGGACATTACTGAGATGTTCACAGGAAACAGGTTAGATTTTTCAAATGACCTCAGATGTTTCAGAAACTAAAGTTCCCTGAATATGGCACAGCCCCGGAATCCAGCTATAGACCTATAGTGAAAGGAAATTGCAGGAAGAATGGGGGTGCAGGTTCATTTCCCCTGCCTGATCAGGCTTCCGTTCAGGACCCTGGAGAGCTGCCCGTGGGCAGGGACAGGGTGTGCTGGAACCTCTGTCACAGACTCAGCACAGCCCCCCTGCCCAGTCCCCAAGGGAGCCTCCCAGCCCCAAGTCCCAAGGGGAGTTTCCCGGCAGGTATCCAGCAAGGAGGGAGGGTTGGGCAGAAGATGAAGAGCCCTCAGCTGTGAGAAATCATAGCCCAGGAGCAGGCAAGAAAGGAAAAATGGGTACTGCGCTAGGCCAATTTTTTCATTTTCTTAAATCTACTTTTTAAAGTTGAAGTGTAGTTGATTTAGAAAGTTGTATTAGTTCCAGGTGTACAACAAAATGGTATATATATATATATATATATATATATATATATATATATGTATGTATATATATATTCTTTTTCAGATTCTTTCCCGTTGTAGGTTATTATGAGATATTGATTGAATAGTGTGGAATCCCCTGTGCTATACAGTAGGACCTTGTTTTTTACCTTTTTTATATATAGTAGTTTTTATCTGCTAATCCCAAACTCTCAATTTATCCCTTCACTCTCCACTTTCCCCTTTGGTAACCATAAACTTGTTTTTTATGTCTGTGAGTCAGTTTCTGTTTTGTAAATAAATTTATTTGTATCATTTTTTTATAATCTATTTATAAATGACATCATATGGTATTTGTCTTTCTCTTTCTGACTTACTTCAGTTAGTATGATAATCTCTAGTTGCATCCAGTTTGCTGCAAAGGGTATTTTTTCATTCATTTTTATGACTGAATAATATTCTATTTTATATATGTACCACATCTTCTTTAACCACTTATTTGTCAATGGATACTTAGGCTGCTTCCATGTCTTGGCTATGAACATAGGGGTGCATGTATTTATTCTAATTAGTGTTCTCCAAATATATGCCCCACAGTGGAATTGCCAGATAATATGGTAATTATTTTTAGATTTTTAAAGAACCTTTATACTGTTATTCATAATGGCTGCACCAATTTTCATTCCCACCAACAGTGTAGGAGAGTTCCCTTTTCTCATACTATCTCCAGCATTTATTGTTTGTAGACTTTTTGATGATGGCCATTCTGACTGATGTGAAGTGGTACCTCACTGTAGGTTTGATTTGCTTTCTATAGTAATTAGCAGTCTTGAGCATCTTTTCATGTTTCTATTGGCCATCCTTTCTTAAAGCCTTTACTTTGAGACATGATGAGAAAATTTTACAAGTGCACGTGTGTGAGACATGATTCCAGTTGAATATGAAGACCTTGTAACCAGAGAGCTTTAATAGTTATGCTATGCTATTATTAGCTATGCTGTTCCCAGGGATCTGAGACTGACAGACTTAGCAGCTGAAAGTGATGGTGGTTAGTGTTCCTCTCCCTCTACCTCACCCTCTTCTTGTACAGAGCCCATACCAGCCCCCTTGGAACCCTTCCTAAGGACAGCCACATCCTCTTGGGCCTCAGGAATCTCTTGCTTCCTCCATGCCCTCACCCACACCTCAGCAAACAAAGCCCCCTGTGGCCGGTGTCAGGTCACAAAGGTGGCCCCAGTGGCCCAGACCTCAGCAGCAGCTGTGTCGTTGCTCAGCACATGGTTTGCTGGACTTTGGCCAGGTCTTCATAAGGTGCCACCAGGAGAGGTTGCCATTGATGCCAAGTTTGAAGCCAACAGAGCACCAGTCCACAACACTGGATGCCACACTTGCTCTGGATGAATATACATATATATAATCCCTTTGCCAACAAAGGTCTGTCTAGTAGAAGCTATGGTTTTCCCAGTAGTCATGTATGGATGTGAGAGTTGGACCATAAAGATGGCTGAGCATCGAAGAATTGATGCTTTCAAACTGTGGTGTTGGAGAAGACTCTTGAGAGTTCCTTGGACAGTAAGAAGGTCAAACCAGTCAGTCCTAAAGGAAATCAACCCTGAATATTCATTGGAAGGACTGATGCTGAAGCTGAAGCTCCAATATTTTGGCCACCTGATGCGAAGAGCCGACTCATTGGAAAAGACCCTGATTCTTGGAAAAACTGAAGGCAGGAGGAGAAGGGGGTAACAGAGGATGAGATGGTGACTCAATGGACATCAATTTGAGCAAACTCTTGGAGAGAGTGAAGGACAAGGAAGCCTGGAGTGCTGCAGTCCCAGGGGTCACAGTGTCAGACACGACTTAGTGACTGAACAACAATTCCCTTTGATAGATAACTCAAGGCTGGACCACACGCCCATCCCTGAACCAGTCCAGAGGATGGAAGTCACCAGCTAACCTAGATCTGAGCTGCATAGTCTACTCTGGCTCTCTGGGACAGTCACCACCCCCAAGCCATGGTGCCAGAAAGTTGAATGAAGCAACTCAACTTCACCACAGGGAATCTGGGGCTGTCATGAACATTCAGAGTCTCGACACTTGTGGGCATGACAAATAAATGGATACCACACCTAGGATGAGGCTTTTCCTTCCAGGACATGAGGGGACATGTGGGCAAACCAACCGTGCATCCAGGGGACAGAGCACAGGGGGACCCTTGTCCTGGAGCTGGAGCTGGTGGAGGGGCGGGGGGTCAGGGCAGAGAGGAGCCTGACATGTGATGACTGTGACTTCCCAGGACCCTGGTCCAGCAGTTCTGAAATTTTGTCATGGAAGGTCACTTCCATTTAAATTAAACAAGTACAAATATTTTTAAAAATTTAAACTAAAAATATTTTAAATACCAGCAGCTTTCAAATTTCCAAGGCACTGGCACAAAGTTACTTTAGTTACATTATATCATTTTGAATCTAAAAGGAAAAACAGTAGATATTCCTGCAGTAAAATCTATAAGGTAATTATCCTGTAATGAATGCCAAACCCTTGGGAGTAAGCTAATTTGGGCTTTTTATTCAGTTTCTCAAAACCCTCCAGGACTGTGCCTTATGAGAGAAAGGATGCTTGTGGGGTCTGAAGCAGAGCCTAGAGCACCCCCCCCATCTCCCCACAAGCCCAGCTGTGGGGAGAGGAGGGGGACAGCATCAGGAATCACGTGTGTGTGGACAGCGTCCCCCACCTGCCCAGGCCTCCTCCCCTGCCTCTTCTGAGTTTGACAAGGGAATCTGACAAAGGGGATCCTGACAGCTCTAGCCTATTAACAAGAGTCCTCAGAGAGCTTTGACTAGAGGAATTTCCCCTAATCTCGTCGTTCATTGCTTTGTTTGGGGGTAAAAATAAGCCATCACTTTAAAAGTAGCACATTTGATACCTATTTCTCAGCGGCTTCTCTTTTCAAATAGAGGTTTTCCGGGATCTAAAGACGGAAGCTGAATAATTCATGATCTGTTCTTTCCCAGATTTGGGTGTTTTATTTTAAGTGCATTAACTTCATGAAAACACTTGGGCTGCAGTCTCCCTGAGAGCTAAGTGTGGGAACAGCCCTTGGGCATTTGTGGCTAAAGGTGGAACTTCCCAATTGGCACTAGTGGTAAAGAACCCATCTGCCAATGCAGGAGACGTAAGATGGAAAGATCCCCTGGTGGAGGCTTAGTAACCCACTCCAGTATTCTTGCCTGGAGAATCCTCACAGAAAGAGGAGCCTGATGGACTATAGTCCATAAGGTTGCAATGAGTCAGACACAACTGAAGCAATTTAGCACACTCACCCACACACGCACACACACACACACTCAAAGGTGAGACCTTGAGCCCATTACCAACCCCTTGGAACTTCAGTTTCCTCATCTGTAAAGCATGTCACAGGCTTATTGTGAGGCCGAATCTCAAAAACATACTGCGCTTGGTCCCAGCCTCACACTGTCAGTGCTCAGACACATGCATGTGGATGCTCTTAACCCAGATTTTCCCCGTTATTGGGCTTGGCTCTCGTCAGTCCATTTCCAAGGTTTCCTGAACAACATCCACACATTCTTACTATGTTTTGGGTGTGTCCCCTGTGGTGGTCAGTATACCTAAAGCTCATGTCCACCACCACTCAGAGGACAAGCAGCCCACAACATTGAGACAAAGAAGGCTCTGCAAGGACCTACTCATTTTGGTTCTGCACAGACTTGGGGGGGTGTTATCCTGAAGGCATATTTCTGAGTCAGGAATGAGATTCAAATGTGGCTTTAGAATCTGGAGAAATCCATTCACTTAGGATTAGCACAGTCAGGGAGCCCCTTCTACATGCCAGGCATCAATCCAGTAAGGGAAACCAAAACAAAATCTGCCCATAGGCCAGTGGAAGGAGGTAGAGAAGCAGGAAGAGAAGGTGATGTGTGAGATGGTCAAGGGTACTGGAGGGAGGAAGAGGAGAGGAGTGTGGAGCACGTTGGGGGGGGTGGGCATAGCTTTATCCCTCACAGAGGTAAAGGGGTTAAAATGTAGAGAATGAGGGAGCTGAAAATAATTCCCATTCATCATACAAATCTGTCAACTGAGAGGGCTAAGCCTCACTGCAGGAAATGGCCTCATGTTGACATGTGGGGAACGGGTCACGCGACTCTAAATAAAGCTAATGACAGCTTGGGCCATGTGCTTCAGACAGGTAGATCCCGAGTCTGGGCCAGTTGGAGGCACAAGGTGGGAGAGAGACGCTGGCCAGGGCAGCTCTGACCGCAGGGTGGCTGGGGCCGCGTCTCCCAGGAGCCCTGGGGCTTTCCTTTAATGCCCACCTCAGGTCAGTGACCAGCCCTAGAGGACCTGCTCTTTGGGTCTGTCCTCTATGGGGAGGTCAGAGCCCTAGGTCCTGCTCCATCTTGGAATGTGCCTCCTCTCACATTAAATCCCGTGGTTCTCAGAGTGGGTCCCCTGAACCGGCAGCATCAGCATCTCCTGGAAAGTTGTTAGTGATAAAAGAAGTGTTTACATGTGGAGGACTGGGGAAGTCATCCTAGCTTATGCATGAGTTAACTTGAATATTATGCTAACTACTTGTTATGGCCTATCAAACACATATTGTACATCTGCTTTATTTTTTTAAGGGTGCATTGACTGAAAAAAAAGAAGGTCCATGTTAAAATCAAAGATTGAATGGCCTCCTTTCCTAGGATACCCCAGTTGGTCCTCCTGCAATGATAAGAGTCCCTTCCTAGGTGTCAAGGCTACATTGATTCTCTGTGTACATGCTGATCTCCTTCTTTTCTTTTCCTTATTTCTTTTTTTTTTTTTCTTTTGAAAGCTTGAAGGAATGTATCTCTGATGTGTTTGATTTTTTTTTTTTCAAGACAGAAAACTGGGCTGAAAACTATGCTTCTTGGGAGTAGTATCTCAGAATTATCTAAGTAGCTGTCTTCTAGGCTACAGTTCTCAGTTTGGCTCAAATCAAACCCTTTCCTATTCCTATGATGTGCTAAGTCACTTCAGTCATGTCCAACCCTTTGCAACCCTCTGGACCATAGCCCACCAGGCTCCCTTGTCCATGTGATTCTCCAGGCAAGAATACTGGAGTGGGTTGCCATGCCCTCCTCCAGGGGATCTTCCCGACCCAAGACTCAAACTCATGTCTCTTACATTTTCTGCATGGGAGGTAGGTTCTTACCATGAGTGCCACCTATTATAGATTGTTTATTGATTATTTTCATAGACATTAGAAACACAGACTCTTGGTCCTGCCATCCAGATCTGCTCCAGCAGGGGATCTGGGGGTGGAGCCTGGTGATCTGCTTTTTAACAAGCCCTCCACGGGATGCTCATGCTGATGTCTTGGAATCTCTGGAGTAACAAGTCCTGGAAAATCTCTTCACACTGAACCATACTTATTAGGATGGGTTTGTCCTATTGACATCTTGGCTTCCCCAGAGACAGGGAGCTGAGCACTCTGAAATTTGGCTACAGCATGTCCTACCACACATGTAGGCTCGGGGCTCTCCTCAGAGACCATCAGTAAGCAGAGAGGGCAGAAGAGCAATGGGGTGTTTGCCCTTATCTTGCAAGCAATTTAATTCAGCTTTTGGTGAGTGATCACCATTAGAATGAGGAGATCAGAATTAGAGTCAAGTAAATCTCCTTGGTTGTGATACATGGTCTCCACTCTGCTAAAAATGCGTTTATCCTCTGGGTGCAGTTCTGAGCCACTCATGTCTTCAGTGAGGGGTCACAGCTGTCAGTACTGATGATGGGAGAATTTACCCTCCATCACCCAGCACCAGCAGCCCTATTAACTTCCCCAGCACACACAGATATGAACCCTACTGACTGAGTGAGGGGCCGGGTAATGAATCTGACAGTTGGCTTGGTTTGTAAAACCCTGTGTCATGGTTACTTCTTAGCTGCAGGAGACCTAGTCAGAGACTTTCTATGGAGTCTTTCTATGGAAAGGGGTTGGGGTAGAGATAGACTTGGGAATTACTCACATCATCCTCGGACCACAGAATCCCAAAGGAGAGTTGACAAAGAGACGGTGGCTGAAAACTGAGACTTGGGGAATGCCTGTATGTAGAGGTCCCAAGAGGAGAGACAATGATGGAGGCAGATGAAGAACAGGGCAGAAAGAAAACTGAGAAGTGCAGTGCTACGTAAAACAACCAGTGACAACTTTCCACAATGAAGGAAATAGTCCATCATCCAAAATGCTTCAGAAAGAAGGACAGTGAGACCAAAGATGAGACATGAGTTGGAGCGACCATCAGCAGCAGCATCGCTCCTCACTGAGGACAGAGGGCACGGCTTTGGGATGAAGCCCGCTCCTGGTCAGGAGGCTGGGGGATGGGATGGGGTGGGAGAAGGTCATCACCTGCTGCCCTCAATTCTCCCAGGAGGCAACTGTGTATCTATTCTCTCCCTCATTGGAGAGAATCTCCAATCTCCAATGAGAATCTCCTCATCCTTAGAGGAGACTGCAGCCATGAAATTAAAAGACGCTTACTCCTTGGAAGGAAAGTCATGACCAACCTAGATAGCATATTCAAAAGCACAGACATTACTTTGCCAACAAAGGTCTGTCTAGTCAAGGCTATGATTTTTCCAGTGGTCATGTATGGATGTAAGAGTTGGACTGTGAAGAAAGCTGAGCACTAAAGAATTGATGCTTTTGAACTGTGGTGTTGGAGAAGACTCTTGAGAGTCCCTTGAAGTGCAAGGAGATCCAACCAGTCCATTCTGAAGGAGATCAGACCTGGGATTTCTTTGGAGGGAATGATGCTAAAGCTGAAACTCCAGTATTTTGGCCACCTCATGCGAAGAGTTGACTCATTGGAGAAGACTCTGATGCTGGGAGGGATTGGGGGCAGGAGGAGAAGGGGATGACAGAGGATGAGATGGCTGGATGGCATCACTGACTCAATGGATGTGAGTCTGAGTGAACTCCGGGAGTTGGTGAGGGACAGGGAGGCCTGGCATGCTGCGATTCATGGGGTCACAGAGTCGGACACGACTGAGTGAGTGAACTGAACTGAACTGAATACTATGTCCAGGTAGTGATAAATTGCTCTGACTTTCCCAGTGCCTGCCCATCCCAGGACACAGGCCTCTTCACAGCTACCATGACTTTGTGTGTAGCTGGAGAGGGTCAGGAGAGTTGAGTCAGATGAGGATGGTGGCATACCTGTCCCAGGCATTTGGAATGTAGATGTGGTGACTGGAGCTCAAGCAGCCATCTTGGAAAATAAGGAAGAATCAGATATTGAGGAACTCTTGGAAACAAGACAGAGGACTCTCCTTCCTTTATGACCATGAATGATGATACCAGCTCTGGACCACACTTCTTCACTCTCCAGTTTTCTGATAGAGAGTAGCTTGTCTTAGTGTGAGCTCCTGTGGATGGTGTTTTGTGATCACTCACAGCTGATTTGTCTCACCCAATGCAACCTCAGTGGGTGTATTTCTGCCCCCTGTGTTGTGCTGACTGGACAGAGCAGCTTCCCTCTGGCTCCTCAGAAAACAGCATGCTCAGGAGACCCCTGGGGCTCCTGATACTGCAGATGCCAATTCCAAGGCTGGGAATGAGGCCCGGGATTCTGCCAGGGGATGCCAGGTATATGCAGCTTCCTGACCACACCTGGGGCGTAGAACTCCTCTGCCTCAAGTCTCAACCCAGGTGTTCTCACTGCCACACTTATGGCAGCTCCTGCCCACCTCTGCCCACAAAAGCAGCTGCTGGAGAAGAGCGATCAACAGAGGGGATTTTCATTTGACGGGTCAGCAGGGAGTGGGGACTCTGCTGTTACGTTGGTCCTGGAGGAAACCCATCACCTTCCCTCACCTGCCTGCTCTTGTGAGCTTCGTTTCACAGCAGGAAACTGGGACATCATTATAACATCAGAGGTCCAGGAAGGGTACAAAGGAGAGTTAACAGTTTCATGCTTTCTTAATCCTTGAAGTAGGTTTTCTGCACCATTTTCTGGGTTTTCAGAGTGCTTTACCATCTGTCTTCCAAAGCTGATTAGAAATCAGAGGATGCTGCAGCTTAGGATCCTCATACCTGAGGATGCTCACTGCCCTTCCTGACCATGGGTCAGCCTAGACTCAGAGGTCACTCTCCCTCCAGCCCCTCCCACCCTCTCTGTGGCTCGTGCACAGTCTCTCAATGTAAACATGAGATGTGGGGCCTGGACAGGTGGGCGGGGCTGCAGGGACTGTCACCACAACCTCTCGCTAGGGGCCCACAGTCCTCAGCACCCTCTCCCCAGAGGCCCACTAGCCTGCAAGGTGGTTGAGAACAGTTGCCAAGCAACTGCACTTTCAAATCCTGGCTCTGCCATGTATCAGCTATGTGTCCTAAAGAAATGACTGTCTCTGTGGGCCCAGAGGGTGCTGCAGGGAGGGGCCACAGGCCACAGGCCAGGCCTGTGAGCCTGGGGCAGGGAGTGACAGGAGAGTGGCTGAGGGAGAGCGAGGTCAGTTTTGGAGGAGGCTCTGCATCTGGCAGAGCAAGTCAGAAGCCCAAGAACCCAACTCAGGTTGGATTAAGGGGGGAGTGGCTCCCCATAGGCAGCAGGTATGGCTGGATCCAGGGCCTCAGTTGATTCTGCCTCCTCACCTCTGGGCTCTGAGAGGCACCAGCCTCATGTGCTTGTGTGGCAGCAAGTCAGCAGCCTGCAGCCCAAGTATCTCTTCCAAGCACCGCATTATTAGTCTCTCAGCCCCAAAGGTCACTGGGATTCCCCATGGTTGGGTTGAGTATCACAGGCACCATCAGGTGTGTCTGTGTCAATGTACAGTCCTGGGTCCGTGATGCTAACACCTGTCCATGGGCTGAGGGGTTTGTAGCCTGACTGCTGCTTGGAACCCTGCTCTATCACTTTCGAGCTTTGGGACCCAAGGCAGTCACTGCACCTTTTCCTGGGTCTGATGTCCATCTGCAGATTGTGGGTGAGCATAGCACCTGCTCACAGGCTTGAGAAAGGTATGGTGCCTATCCTTGGAAGAGGCACCACACAGGTAAGGAGGCATCCAGTGGACTCAAGCAGTTGTCATCAGTAACACTTGATGTTTCAAGTGCCGCCAAGGGCCAGTTTGTCTCTTATCTCACTGACCCTCACTAGGTGACCCCAACTCCTAGATGTTGTATCTATAGAATCTCTAAATTGCCTGGAGTTCATGTCACCTGTGGTGGGTTTCAGGTACATCCATGCATCTGGAAATCAACTGGGCATGGAGACCCATCAAACCATTATTGAGTTCCTACTGCATACAGCCATGGTATCAGATCATTACGGAGCCCCCACTGTATACACTCACAGTGCCAAGCCTTTGCCCAATGCTTACTATGTACATGCACATTGCTAGGTCATTGCTGAGAACCAACTGTATGCATCCATGGTGCCAGGTCATGGATGAGCACATACTTGGTACGTCTGCTTCAGAATATGGTGCTAAGGGGCCTGGACCCTCACTCACACACCCTGGCTTTTCCTCTCCAGCCACATATTAACTTGCTCAAGGAGAGCAACCTGGTGCTCTGATTCATCGTGGAGCAGGCGCACATTTCCAAGAACCATCCCTCATCCATCCAAACATGCAGCTGGTTGAAATTTTGAACTATGAAAAAATGAAACAATTTTTCAAAACCAGCCTAATCTCTATTTCTTCATCCAAAATAACTGCTTGCACCACATCCAATCTGAGTCAATTCTAAGTAAATGTGGTCACGTCAAGACTGGACTTGGTCAGTTCAGGATGCGCCTCCCTCCATCCTCTCCTGGGAGGTGTGGGTCTGGATGCCTCTGGATCCTGGACCATTATCTCCCTCCTCACAGCCATCTGCAGTGACATCCATCACAAGCTGTCCTTGTGGGTGGCATTTGGATGGGTAGACAGATGACAGGCGGATAGATGATAGACGGATGTCGGAGGAGACATCTCTGAACAGCTAAGAGCCGCTCCTCCAAGCCCCACTGCAGGGCAGCTTTGGAGGCTAATCCTGTGAGCACCTCTTTCGGTCATTTCCTCTCTGGTCAGTGTTAGAGAAGTGAGGACCCATCTGGCTTCGACCACAGCCTCGCTATCACCAGAAAAAATTTATAGCAAATCAGCCCAGCAAAGGGAAATGGGACTGTCCATGTCAGATATTGATTTCTCCCTGGTTACTCTGAAGAAGCCCCAGGGAGGATAGGAAAAATCGATAGAAAGTTAAAATGAGTAATGGAATTGGCAGTTTTCTTACAAGACAGATTAAACTGAGATGAATTAAAATAGAGTGGGTACCTGGGCAATGCTGTATTTCCTGGTGGCTCAGAGGGTAAAGAATCTGCCTGCAATGCAGGAGACCCAGGTTTGATTCCTGAATTGGGAAGTTCTCTTGGAGAAGGGGATGGCAACCTACTCCAGTATTCTTGTCTGGAGAATCCCATGGACAGAGGAGCCTGGGAGATTGCAGTCCATGGGGTCACAAAGGGTCAGACGTGACTGACCTGTTAACACTGTCACTTTGTGGGTGGTGTTTGGGCAACGGAAACACTGCTGGCTCATGCAAGGAATGACTCAGTGTGTGGGTCAGTATCTGCCACAAATACTCCTGGGGAAGTTTCAGACCAGATCAGTCGCTCAGTCGTGTCTGACTCTTTGCGACCCCGTGAACTGCAGCACACCAGGCCTCCCTATCCATCACCAGCTCTCGGAGGTCACTCAGACTCACATCCATTGAGTCAGTGATGCCATCCAGCCATCTCATCCTCTGTCGACCCCTTCTCCTCCTGCCCCCAATCCCTCCCAGCATCAGAGTCTTCTCCAATGAGTCAACTCTTTGCATGAGGTGGCCAAAATATTGGAGTTTCAGCTTTAGCATCATTCCCTCCAAAGAAATCCCAGGGCTGATCTCCTTCAGAATGGACTGGTTGGATCTCCTTGCAGTCCAAGGGACTCTCAAGAGTCTTCTCCAACACCACAGTTCAAAAGCATCAATTCTTCAGCACTCAGCCTTCTTCACAGTCCAGCTCTCACATCCATACATGACCACAGGAAAGACCATAGCCTTGACTAGGCGAACCTTTGTTGGCAAAGTGATGTCTCTGCTTTTGAATATGCTATCTAGGTTGGTCATAACTTTCCTTCCAAGGAGTAAGCGTCTTTTAATTTCATGGCTGCAGTCACCATCTGCAGTGATTTTGGAGCCCAGAAAAATAAAGTCTGACACTGTTTCCACTGTTTCTCCATCTATTTCCCATGTAGTGATGGGACCAGATGCCATGATCTTCATTTTCTGAATGTTGAGCTTTAAGCCAACCTTTTCACTCTCCACTTTCACTTTTATCAAGAGGCTTTTTAGTTCCTCTTCACTTTCTGCCATAAGGGTGGTGTCATCTGCATATCTGAGGTTATTGATATTTCTCCCGGCAGTCTTGATTCCAGCTTGTGTTTCTTCCAGTCCAGCATTTCTCATGATGTACTCTACATATAAGTTAAATAAACATGGTGACAATATACAGCCTTGACGTACTCCTTTTCCTATTTGGAACCAGTCTGTTGTTCCATGTCCAGTTCTAACTGTTGCTTCCTGACCTGCATACAGATTTCTCAAGAGGCAGATCAGGTGGTCTGGTATTCCCATCTCTCTCAGAATTTTCCACAGTTTATTGTGATCTACACAGTCAAAGGCTTTGGCATAGTCAATAAAGCAGAAATAGATGTTTTTCTGGACCTGTCTTGCTTTTTCGATGATCCAGCAGATGTTGGCAATTTGATCTCTGGTTCCCCTGCCTTTTCTAAATCCAGCTTGAACATCAGGAAGTTCATGGTTCACATATTGCTGAAGCCTGGCTTGGAGAATAAGACTCCTGATTTCCAAACTGTGCCTCAGACCAAGTTATACTAGGATCTCTGAAGGTGGCAGTCAGGATACAGTCATTCCAAAACTTCTCTGGTATTCCAATGGACAGCTATTTGGGGAATCACTGACTAGAGCCTTGCCATCCCTCTTTGGCTCTGGAGGTTTCTATCTTACTCCAGTCTGGGCTCAGGGTGGAGTGGGGAGTGGGCCAACCTCAGGGCAGTCCCAAACTCCCCTGGAGCTACTGTGTCTCTGAGCCATCCTTTGTCCTTCCTCCACTGAGCCATGGTCTCTGCTAGCCAGAGAGCCCAGAGTACACACCCTCTTCTTTGGCCAGGCCCTTCTCCCAGGCCAAAGTCCTAGATGGGCCTGAAGAGTGACATTCATGTGCTAGACATTAAGCCCCCATTTCCCTCTTTCTAGCCTCTCTTGTGGTCCAGAGGTGCCTTCACTCCTGGTGTCCTAAGGGTGGGTTATGCCTTCTGTCTTGGGCCAGAGTGATTGGTTCAGGGATGGGCATGTGACTCAAGCAAGACTCTCTGGCTCAAACATGGAAGCCCTGACATTATGGTTGAATGACTTGGATGGTAGTTGATTTTTCTTGAGACTTCTGAGTCTGAACTGGAGGGGCTGGGGGATGTTAAGGTTGAGCTGTTGAACACAGATGCTCCAAAAATAAAGTCAGCATAGAGAAAGAGAGGAGAAAATGAACCCTAGTAATGTCATTTGCCTGGTGGCTCAGAGGTTAAAGCGTCTGCCTACAATGCGGAAGACCTGGGTTCAATCCCTGGGTTGGGAAGATCTCCTGGAGAAGGAAATGACAACCCACTCCAGTATTCTTGCCTGGAGAATCCCGTGGGCCGAGGAGCCTGGTGGGCTACAGTCCACGGGGTCGCAAAGAGTCGGACACGACTGAGCGACTTCACTTTCACTTAATGTCATTTGAGCCCCTGGATCAAGCCAGGCCTGAAAGCAATCCTTGTTTCCCACTAGGTGCATCAATAACACCTCTTTTCACTTAAGTTGGCTTGGTGTTGGTTTGCTTTCATTGTTCACAACATAAAGGATCCTGAAAAGCACAATGGCCCACAGCTTCTCATGATATGCCTCTCATCCTGCCCACAGCCAGTCTGTAGATACATCATCTTCTGTCGCCTCTTGGAGCTAAAGTGACAAAGAAAGATCTTAAAGGAGCTCAGTACAGGGATCCAGACGGCCAGGTTCAAACCCTGGTCCTGCCACTCATGAGTTGTGTAATGTTAAGCAAGTTACTTATCCACTCATGCTTCAATATCCTCATCCAAAGTACAGAATATTAATGGTACTGGGTTCATTAAGTTGTCTTTACTCATAAGGACAGATTAAGGATCAAATTCGATGGTTGTTGTTCAGTTGCTAAGTCATGTCTGACTCTTCACAATCCCACAGACTGCGGCACACCAGGCTTCCCTGTCCTTCATTATCTCCCAGAGTTTGCTCAAGTTCATGTCCATTGAGTCAGTGATTCCATCCAACCATCTCATCCTCTGTCATTGCTTTGTCCTCCTGCCTTCAATCTTTCCCAGCATCAGGGTCTTTTCCTGTCAGATGGCCAAATTAAATGAGGATGTGTATTTAAAACAGAACTGTGTGTGGATACAGTGAGGCCTATGTCAGTGTCAGCTCTCATTATTACAATGATGTTTGTGTCAAAGGGCTCCTCACCCTCCCACCTCAGGCCTTTGCACCTGCTGTTCCTGCTGCCTGGAATGTCATCTACTAGCATTCCAGGTCACACCTCCTTCAGATGCCAGCTCCCTGAATGTCCCTGTTTTATGTCCCCAAGTCCCCTACAATTCTCTGTCCCACTGTCCATCAAAGTTCTATGTCTTTAGAGCAGTTTTTCCTTTGCTGTATCCCTCTCTAGACGATGAACTTGAAGATATGATGAATCTGTTTTGCTATGATTTGTAGCTTCAGTACCAAGGACAGAGCCTGGCCCCTTCAGTTCAGTTCAGTCACTCAGTTGTGTCCGACTCTTCGCGACCCCATCAATCGCAGCATGCCACGCCTCACTGTCCATCACCAACTCCCGGAGGTCACTCAGACTCACATCCATCAAGTCAGTGATGCCATCCAGCCATCTCATCCTCTGTCATCCACTTCTCCTCCTGCACCCAATCCCTCCCAGCATCAGAGTCTTTTCCAGTGAGTCAACTCTTCGTATGAGGTGGCCAAAGTACTGGAGTTTCAGCTTTAGCATCAGTCCTTCCAAAGAAATCCCAGGGCTGATCTCCTTCAGAATGGACTGGTTGGATCTCCTTGCAGTCCAAGGGACTCTCAAGAGTCTTCTCCAACACCACAGTTCAAAAGCATCAATTCTTCAGTGCTCAGCTTTCTTCACAGTCCAGCTCTCACATCCATACATGACCACAGGAAAAACCATAGCCTTGACTAGACGGACCTTTGTTGGCAAAGTAATGTCTCTGCTTTTCAATATGCTATCTAGGTTGGTCATAACTTTTCTTCCAAGGAGTAAGCGTCTTTTAATTTAACGGCTGCAATCACCATCTGTAGTGATTTTGGAGCCCCCAAAAATAAAGTCTGACACTGTTTCCGATGTTTCCCCATCTATTTCCCATGAAATGATGGGACCAGATGCCATGATCTTCGTTTTCTGAATGTTGAGTTTTAAGCCAACTTTTTTACTCTCCTCTTTCACTTTCATCAAGAGGCTTTTTAGTTCCTCTTCACTTTCTGCCATAAGGGTGGTGTCATCTGCATATCTGAGGTTGTTGAGATTTCTCCTGGCAATCTTGATTCCAGCTTGTGCTTCTTCCAGCCCAGCATTTCTCATGATGTACTCTGGCCCTTTAGAAAATACATTAAGAAGGAAGGGAGGGAGAGAGGAAAGAAGGAAGCAATCAAATGGTCTGGTAACTCAGGGACTACTTCACTGGGAAAATGTGACAGATTCCAGTGCTGAGACACACACTGGTGTTCAGGCTGGGAGGAGCAGTCCAATCCCTCAGAGGTTCAGCAGTGGGGCTTAGAGACACCCTCTAACCTGCTCAAAGCTGGAGATGGTCCATATTCTTTTATTATTCTATACAAACTTCAGGTTACAGCATTACAATTCAACATCTGTGTACACATCTGTAGGGATTCCCAGGTGGAGCTAATGATAAAGAACCCTCCTGCCAATGCACAAGACTTAAGATACTTGGGTTTGATCCCTGGGTCAGGAAGATTCCCTGGAGGAGGAAATGGCAACCCACCTCAGTATTCTTCCCTGGGAAATCCCAAAGACAGAGGAGTTTGAGAGCTATGACTCATAGGGTTGCAAAGAGTTGAACACAACTGATGTGACTTCACATGCACACATGTATCTGTATACACCAGATGGTCCACATTCCTGATCACTTGATCAGGAGAGGACTCACCACTGGACCCACTCAGCACCTGCTGCTGCAAAGCTCCAGCAAGGTCTGCACTAGGCACATGGGGTGGTTTAAACACACCATGGGGAGAAGCAATGGGCTGTAACAGGAACATGACTATCCTCAAAGGGGACCTGTATCCTTTTTTCCTTCTAAATACATTTCAACATTATGAGTTTTTAATTAAAACTAAGGCAGGTGTCATTCTGCTAAGATCATGCATAAGAAATGAGAGGATGGAGATGATGATAAGAGATATTGATAATGCAGAATAATTATAATGATGTTCCATGAAATGCATTTTGTTCTTGGAACTGAAATTGACTTTGATGGGTTTCAAAGCCTCAATGCATTTTTAATCCATGCAGAGACTCTTAGCTTTCTGGGCTGTACCAGGATCACTGGGGACCAGAGACATACTTGGAGCTGGACATAGCATGAGCTTGAACAGAACTGTTGTAAGGAGATGATCCATCTCCCAAGCCTGTCCCACGGTGAGCAGCACAGGGCGAGGGGGGAATTTGGAATCTGGATGCAGAGGGTGAGAGTCCCAAACCTGTCACAGCTGCGCTGAAAGTCACCTCCATGACGCAGAAGTGTTGATCACCTTCCAAGGAATCCAGGTCCAAGGCTGTGCTGCATTCATGGGTCACATTTCTCTGCCAGGGACGAGTCAAGGTTCTCTGAGTTCAAGCTACAGAACTGGACTCTGGCCAGTGCCAAGCACCAGAAAACTTGGAGACACTTAGAAATTTAATGGATTTTCATTCAGAGCCTAAGAATTTCCTTTGCTTTCCTGCTCCCCTATGTGTGTTGTGCAAAGCAAAGGGAGCGGGGAGCTCAGAGTGGTTTCCAGCAACATGCAAGAAACAACCTCCTTGCCCCACCCAGGGTGAGAGCTTCTCTCAGGGACCTGGCTGATGACACAACCTCCAAGGGTCACCTTCCTCCATCAGCCCCAGCCTGGCAACTTACCCACAGCTTGGTGAGTGCTGACCTACAGCAGGGAGAGCCTTCCCAGGCTGCTGTAAAGGTGAAGAAGAAAAATGCTCCCAGATAGAAAGTCCAAGTGTGGCATGGCTCTCTGTCTTGCATCAACAGCCTCCTCATGAAGGTCTCTGGCCTCTTCTTTTCTCTCAGCTGTCAGGGTGGATATAGTAAGCTGAATCTTCCTAGCGTCTGTCAACAGTAACATCATCTCAAAGAAGCCCCACTTCCAGTAATGGGAGGGGTTCTTGGGAAGGCCTAGGAAGCACCATGGAACCAGGGAAAGTTTGTGGAGTAAGTCAAGAAGGGGGTCAATGCAAGTTCTTTTTTATCTAAGAGATAAAGTCTTCATTGCAAAGTATTTATTGCACCTGTGATGCTGGAAAAGAAATACACACAGAGGTTATTTTATTTAAATACCTTGATGGTCTTCTCTGGAAGACTGAAGGATAGTGATTTAGAATCATGACATGCTATACAAACAAGTACTCAGACTGCCACTATAGTGTCCCGGTCTTTCTCAGAGATCCAAGTACTCCAGCTGAGCTGCTGGTCCATCTCAACACTCTCACCCTGGTTTCCAAACATGTTGTGTCTCCCAGAGAATCTGACTCTTAGGCTCCAGGGACATGTTGGGTCCATATCTAGCTCTTACCGTATCTTACGACCAAGTCTGGGGCTGAGTCAGCTTGTGTATGTGTTACAAGTGTGCCAATCACATGGCTAACCTATGCGTAGGCATCAGAGACCCCCTCCTCACCTCCTCTCAGAGCTGAGGCTTCCCTGTCAGCCCTGGGCAAGACCTGGTGCTCACTCTGATTGGATCAAATGAAGTCACATGACCATCTTTGACCCAATCACTACAGCCAGGATATAGCCAGTGGAGAGTGTAAGAGCCTTTCCTGTTGACCCTGGAACAAACACTGACACTCACCCTAACTAGACAAGCTAAGATCATGTGATCAGCTCTAGACCAATTGTTGCAGTCAGGGCAGAGCTCACCTGCTTCATAGCCCCATCTGGAACTGAAGGTGCCCCCACCTGGATCACAGGTCTGAGCATGGAGGGCAGATTCCTCCATTAAATTTGAGGGCATTCCTAGAAGGAGAGGTGGATGCTGGGAGCCTGCCCATGGGTGTTATCTACTCATCTGGGTCAGTGCCAGTGAGGCACCCAACTGCCGCCTTATGGAGCCTGCGGGGTGGAGAAGAGGTGACTTGACTTGGAAAGGAGAAATACTCCATTGTGAAATGCAAAGCTCTAAAATCACTCAGAGGAAAACATAAGAAACTTGCAGGAACATCTAGAAGTGAGAACAAAAACTGGGATTTTTGAACACCACAATCCCTGTGTTCAGATGAGGTGAACACACTCCTGTGGTAATAGGTCTGTCTTTAGGTGGAGAAAGTGCCCAAACTGGCTTCCCTACATTCACCCTCTGACAGGGAGAATCCACATCAGCAGTTAAGGGACAGGGAGCCGAAAAGGCAAAGGCTGAATGCCACAGAGCGCTCAGACCTCCACCCACTTCAAGAAATGTCTGGGTCTCAGCCTTTCCTGACCTTCTCTTCATGAGCAGGGTTGCCTCTCCTGAGCCCCCTCGGAAGCCCTCCCAGACTCCAGTCTGCACCTGATTGCTCTTTCCTTTCTGAGCTCCCATAGTACAGGGTAGAACTCATCTCATTCCTGTATCTTGGAATTGGTCTCACTCACCTAGGATAATGGGATTGCTGGATGGAAGTCATGAGTCACTTCTATCCCAGGGCATCCGACATCCTTGTCAAGCGCTTCCTCCTTCTGACTTAATGACAGCCTGGATCCTGGGATGATTGTGGTGAGAGGAGCCCTCATGTCAGTCCATGATTGGTGTGTGGCACAAGCAAGAAATGGACAGCTGTTCTAAGTCACTGAGATGTGGAGATTCTATGTGACTGCTGAAAATGTTCGTGTGCATTAGTCAAAAGCAGCTTTTATAATACACTGCAGTCTTGGATGGCAAGCAAAAGTTCCTACACAGCCACATTTAGCTTATCTATTTCACAGGCTTAGGATTGACCTTGTTATGTTGTATTCCCGCCCTCAAAGCTGGAACCCACATTTCCTGGGACATCCTCTTCTGCAAGGATCAGAGTTTATTTATTACTTACATCTGACACATCTATTTGTTAGCTCTAATGTGTTTACTCTTATTTACAATCAGTCTTTAAACATTTTTTTTTCATCTGTGTGTGTTTCAGTAGTCTCTCTTGGTTTTGGACACAAACATTTTAACAGCTGCTTCCCCTGTCCAGCCTCATTCACCCCTCTCCTACCAGTATTACTTAAGGTCTTCTCCAAAATACATAGCTTGACCTTGAATCTTTGCTTCAGATCTGCTTATGGAGAGATATAAACTACAATGATATATATTAGAAGTAAACCCACCAGGACTTAAATTAATAGTGGGATGTGAGGCAGAGAGAAATCATGGATGAAGTCTAAACTGTTGCCTGGAACATGAAGGCAGCACTGCTATAAAGATGTGGATTATATGAAAAAGAACCATTACATAATTGGGGACATGCTGGTAAAATCTTGATGGTCACACTATCTGAACTCTTCCTTAGCAGCCATAGATAAATGGCTGTGGATATTTCTAGAATTTCAAAAGCCTGAAACTCCTCATGTCCCCAGTGAGTCTTTTCAAGTCTATCTTAGAGCATTAGAGGATTCTTATTTCTATTATCTATCAGCAGTGGATTATTCAAATAGCTTCCAATGAGCACCATTCATTTCTGTGTAAAAAGTCCACTGTCCCAGAAATAATTTCATTAGCTGCCTCATTTTCAGCCACATAAAGTTCCTCTTAGGAATTAAATTTCCATGCTTGGTCTCTACTTGCTGGTGACTTCGTGGCAGAATTTAGTTAAATTTGCTTCAGTCCTTTGTGAAGTAAAAATATGGGCATTTACAACCAACAAATGGATTTTTACAACTTTGTTTGCCCATACTTGGAATTGTCAAAAGTATTATGATTGGGAAGTTTACCCTTTTTCCCCAAAGGTGCATACCACAAGAAAAATATGGGTAGTCTTGGCAAAAGCTTCTTCTTTGGGGAACTTCTTCAATAAACTATCACTCCAAAGTCCACATATTATTCATAACATATGCCCCTGGTTCTCAAAGCACTTGCAGATTAAATAATCTCACTGAGACACCCATACATCCTATAATATTTTTGTTTTATAGAGATATATTTTTCTTCCACATACTAAGACATAAAAACAAGTCTCAATAAATTTAGAAGGTTAGAAATTACATTAAGTGTCTTTTCTGACCACAATAGTAAGAACCTAGAAATCCATTACAGAAAGAAAAGTGGAAAAAGACAAACATGGAATCGCAAATAATATGCTATCAAAAAACCAATAAGCCAATGAAGAAATCTAACAGAAAATCAGAAAATACTTTGAGACAAATTAAAATAAAAGCACAATTTTCCCATATGTATGGGATGCAGCCAAAACAATTCTAAGAAGGAAGTTTATACCAATGGCCTACCTCAAGAAATAAGAAAAACCTCAAAACGACCTAACCTACCATCTGAAAGAATTTTTAAAAAATAAAGAAAGCCCAAATTCAGTAGAAAGAAAGAAATAACAAAGATCAGAGCTGAACTAAAAACAATATTGGCCAAAAACCGATAAAAATGATCAATGAAACCAAGAGCTGAGTTTTGAAAAGATAAACAAAATTTAGTCACAAAGAAGGCTCGCAAAGAAAAAAATAGAGAGAGCACTCAAATGAACAAAATAAGAATTGAAAGAGGAGAAATTAGAACTGATACAGCAGAAGTGCCATCACAGGAGAATACTGTGAACAGTTATGTGCCAGGCAGTTGAATAACACAGAAGTGGATAAATTCTTAAAAACATACAACCTTCCAGGACTGGATCAGGGAGAAATGACATAAATAGATCAATTTCTAGTGTTGAAATTGAACCTGTGATTTAAAAAAAAGAAAAAAAAACTCCCAACAAGCAAAAGTCCAGGACTAGTTGGATTCACAGGAGAATTCTACCATACTTGGAAAGAATACCTATCCCCAAAAATTGAAAAGGAGGGGATACTTCTAAGCTTATTCTTTGAATCTACCATTACCCTGATACCAAAACCAGACAAAGATATTACAAAAAAAGAAAATTACAGGCCAATATTTCTGATGAATATAGATGTGAAAAATCCTCACAAAATATTAGCAAGCCAAATTTGACGATATATGGAAAGGATCAAACACCCCAATCAAGTGTAATTTATTCCAGGATGCAAGGACAATTCAATACCACAAATCAATCACTGTGACATGCTATATTACCAAAACAAAGAAGAGAAATGACATAATCATCTCAATAGATGTAGACAAAGCATTTAGTAAAACTCAGCATTCATTCATGACAAAAATGCTCAGCAAAGTGGGTATAGAGGGAACATATCTCAAAATATAATAAAAGCCATTTATGGCAAATCCAGAGCTGACATCTTTCTCAATAGCGAAAAACAAAAAGCTTTTCCTCTAATATCAGGAACAAGACAAGGATGCACACTCTCACCACTTCTGTTTAGCATAGTATTGGAAATTATAGTCATAGCAATCAGACAAGAAAAGGAAATAAATTGCATCCAAATTGAAAGGGAGGCAGTAAAACCATCATTATATGCAGATGACTTGATAATATATATAGAAAATCCTAAAGTCCCCACCAAAAATCTATTAGAACTAACAAATGAATTCAGTCGTTTTCAAGATACAAGATTAATATACAGAAATCTGTCCTTTTCTATACATTAATAGTGAACCATCAGAAATAGAAAATAAAAAAATCTCATTTACAAAGTTATCAAAACAAACAAAATAGCTAGGAATAAGCATAACCAAGGAGATAAAAGACCTATATTCTGAAAACTACAAGACATTGATAAAGGAAATTGAAGATGATACAAAGAAAATGAAGGATATCCCATGCTAATGGATTCAAATAATTAATAATACTAAAATGTCTACATTCCCAAAGCACTCTCCAGATTTAATGCAATCCCTATAAAAATATTCATGACATTTTTCACAGAACTAGAACAAATAATCCTAAAATTTGTATGGAATCACAAAAAAGATCCTGACTAGCCAAAGCAATCTTGAGAAAAATTAATAAAACTGTAGGCATCAAGTTCCCAGACTTCAGACTGTACTACAAAGCTATAGCAAGGAAAATAGTATGATACTGGCAAAAAAAAAAAGAGACACACAGATCAATGGAACAGAATAGAGAGCCCAGAAATAAACCCATGCAAATAAATTCATCTATAACAAGAAAAGCAAAAATATACAAGGAGAATAAGACAGTCTTTTTGATCTCCAGTGGTCATGGAGTGGCCAAGGCTGTGGCAGCTTGAAGCAGGATCTCAGTTCCCCAACCAAAGATTAAATCTAGTTCTTAGTACTACCTTGGCTCTTGTTTGCTTTGAATAAAAAAATTTGACAAAGAGACAAAAAGTAGTGAGATAAGTAAAGTGTTTTTAAGAGAGAAGATGCATGCAGAGAAAGCACAGGCAGACTCAGAGAAAGAGAGACAGAAAGACCCAGCTGCATGCTTTGGAGGTGGATTAAATCACTTATGTGGGGGCAGTTCTTCCAAGTTTTCACTTTCCTCTGGCTAATAATCTTACTTTGCTTCCCACATCTAATCAGACCAAGGATCCTTCCCATTATGTATGCATACATTTTAACCTAGATGGATTTCAGTAGGGAGGGTCTCTGAGAGATTGACAGTGCCTATTATGGGATAGTGCCCCCTTCTTTTTTGACCCCTGAGGAGCCTTTCTGCACATTTGCAGTTGAGGAGATCTCTCTGACCTCAAGAATGATGGATGTGGTCTTCTTCTGTCTTTACTCCAGAAGGGCTCAGTTCCTCTATGCTCCTGCCATTAGCTTTTTCCTTGAAATGTCAGGGACAGACAAGTTCCAGTTTACTCAGCTTGACAAATTCCAGCTACTCAGCCCATGGACCCATTGACCCATTTCTTCAACAAGTGGTGCTGAGAAAACTGGACAGTTGCATACAAAGCAATGAAATTAGAACATTTTCTAACACCGTATACAAAAATAAATTCAAAATTAATTAAAGACCTAAATGTGAGACTAACAAAAAAGCTCCTATAAAGAAACATGAGCAGTACACTCTTTGACATAAATTTTAGCAATATTTTTTGGATCTGACTTCCCAAGCAAAGGAAGCAAAAGCAAAAATAAACAAATGGGATCCAATTAAATTTAAAAAGCTTTTGCACAGCAAAGAAAACCATCAACAAAATTAAAGGACAACTTACTGAATGGGAGAAGATATTTTCAATTGATACGTCTGACAAGGGGTTAATATCTAAATTACATAATGAGCTCATAAAACTCAAAATAAAAAAAAAAGAAGGACTTCCCTGGTGGTCCAGTGGTTAAGACTCCACACTTTCAATGCAGGGGGCAAAGGTTTGATCCCTGGTTGGGGAAAAAAGATCCCATATGCCATGTGGTGCAATTTAAAAAAAAAAAAAAAATTAAATTAAGGAAATGGACAGAAGACCTGAATAGACAATTTTCCAAAGAAGACATACAGATGATCAATAGGCACATCAAAAGATGCTCATCAGCAAAATGCAAATCAAAACCACAATGACACCTCACACCAGTTAAAATGACTATTTTCAAAAAGACAAGAACTAACAAGTGTTGGTGAGAATGTGATAAAAAAGAATTTTGAGCACTATCATTGGGAGTGTAGGTTGATATAGCCCCTATGGAAAACACTATGGAAATTCCTCAGAAAATTAAAAATAAAACTACCATATAACCAACAATTCCACACTTTGGTGTATATCCAAAGAAAACAAAAATACTAATTCAAAAAGATATATGCACCCCAATGTTTATAGCAGCATTATTTACATAGCAAAGACATGTAAGCAATCAACAGATGAGTGAATAAAGAAGATGTTGTACATACAGACAATGGAATACTACTCACCCATAACAAGAATGAAATATCGTCATTTGCAACAATATGGATGGATCTCGAGGGTATTATGCTTAGTGAATTAAGTCAGACAGTTCAGTTCAGTATGAGGTGGCCAAAGTACTGGAGTTTCAGCTTCAGCATCAGTCCTTCCAAAGAAATCCCAGGGCTGATCTCCTTCAGAATGGACTGGTTGGATCTCCTGGCAGTCCAAGGCACTCTCAAGAGTCTTCTTCAACACCACAGTTCAAAAGCATCAATTCTTCAGTGCTCAGCGTTCTTCACATTCCAACTCTCACATCTATATATGACCCCTGGAAAAACCATAGCCTTGACTAGATGGACCTTTGTTGGCAAAGTAAATGTCTCTGCTTTTCAATATGCTATCTAGGTTGGTCATAACTTTCCTTCCAAGGAGTAAGCGTCTTTTAATTTCATGGCTGCAGTGATTTTGGAGCCCAAAAAAATAAAGTCTGACACTGTTTCCACTGTTTCCCCATCTATTTCCCATGAAGTGATGGGACCAGATGCCATGATCTTCGTTTTCTGAATGTTGAGCTTTAAGCCAACTTTTTCACTCTCCACTTTTACTTTCATCAAGAGGCTTTTTAGTTTCTCTTCACTTTCTGCCATAAGGGTGGTGTCATCTGCATATCTGAGGTTATTGATATTTGTAAGACAAATACTGTATGTTTTCAGTTATATGTAGAACTAAAAAGAATGAATAAAAAAGAAAAACACCAAACTCACAGAAAACAAACCGGTGGCTACCAGTGGGAAGAGAAGTGGAGAGAGAAACCAATGTAGGGGAAGAGGATTAAAAGGTATAAACTACTAGATACAAAATAAATAAGGTACAAGGGTGTAATGTACAGCACAGTGACTACAGCCAATACTTTATAATAACTTTAAGTGGCTTATAATCTATGAAAATATTGACTCACTATGCTGTATGCCTTAAACTGTTGTAATGTTGTAAATCAAATGTACTTTAATTTAAAAAGATCCTTTCCTTCACCATCATACATTCCTCCAGTCATTCAATATTTACTGATAAACTATTGTGCATCTTAACTTGTGCCAGTACTACTGATAGAAAGATAAAAACACCATTACTCCCTTCGGCACTTGCAGTCGGTTGGAAAGCCTAAGATGTAACTTATATTTTCCCTCTAATTTTAATAGAGCTCCTGAATTTAGCTGGATGCACAGCCCCCAGCTGGAGATTACATTCTCCAGGCTCCTTTGCAGTGAGTTGTGGTCACGTGTCTAAGTGCTGGCCAATGGGATGTCAGCTGGTGTGATGCTCTCACTTCCTTACAAGGAAGCTGACTGCCCTCCACTTCCTGTCTCCTTCCTCTCCTGCAAGCTGGGTTGCAGACATGGAGATTGAGTCCCAGGCTTGGCCTTGTGGACTAGAGTGATGCCCCGGGAAAGGCAGAAGACTGAGATGGAAGGGCCCTCGGACCTTCTGCCAGCCCCAGCCTTCCTTTGGGATGTAGGGCTGACCTCTGATCTTGCTCTGACAAGCCTATGGAGCCTCAAGTGAAGCAGCACATGAATATGCTAACACAGGCCCCTGAACAGACATTGGAATACTGTGGTCCTTACTCTAAAAAGTGACAGATGTGATGTGAGCTCAAGAAGCATCAGAGTCGGTGTGCAAGAGATCGGAAGGTTGGAAACCCGAATCAGTCTACAGACCTCCCCTCCCTCTGTACCCTTCACTCTTGGTCTCTGCACTGTTTCCCCAGGTAAATGTGCTGGTCCACCGCACTAAACACCCGCCATGACTTTCTCTCACTTGGTTCCCTCCAAGGCTGGCATCACTGTCTCTGTGAGGCTGAGCCTGGTGTGCCTGCCCAAGGCTGTGTTCTCAGGACCTAGAAGGGCACTGGCATACAGCAGGTGATAAGTATTTTTTGATTGTCTCTATGCAATCTCAAAAATGACAGAATGATCTCTGTTCGTTTCCAAGGCAAATCATTCAATGTCACAGTAATCCAAGTCTATGCCCCAACCAGTAATGCTGAAGAAGCTGAAGTTGAACGGTTCTATGAAGACCTACAAGACCTTTTAGAACTAACACCCAAAAAAGATGTCCTTTTCATTATAGGGGACTGGAATGCAAAAGTAGGAAGTCAAGAAACAGCTGGAGTAACAGGCAAACTTGGCCTTGGAATACGGAATGAAGCAGGGCAAAGACTAACAGAGTTTTGCCAAGAAAATGCACTGGTCATAGCAAACACCCTCTTCCAACAACACAAGAGAAGACTCTACACATGGACATCACCAGATGGTCAACACTGAAATCAGATCGATTATATTCTTTGCAGCCAAAGATGGAGAAGCTCTACACAGTCAGCAAAAATAAGACCAGGAGCTGACTGTGGCTCAGACCATGAACTCCTTATTGCCAAATTCAGACTGAAATTGAAGAAAGTAGGGAAAACCACTAGACCATTCAGGTATGACCTAAATCAAATCCCTTATGATTACACACTGGAAGTGAGAAATAGATTTAAGGGCCTAGATCTGATAGATAGAGTGCCTGATGACCTATGGAATGAGGTTCGTGATATTATACAGGAGACAGGGACCAAGACCATCCCCATGGAAAAGAAATGCAAAAAAGCAGAATGGCTGTCTGGGGAGGCCTTACAAATAGCTGTGAAAAGAAGAGAAGCGAAAAGCAAAGGAGAAAAGGAAAGATATAAACATCTGAATGCAGAGTTCCAAAGAATAGCAACAAGAGATAAGAAAGCCTTCTTCAGCAATCAATGCAAAGAAATAGAGGAAAACAACAGAATGGGAAAGACTAAGGATCTATTCAAGAAAATCAGAGATACCAAAGGAACATTTCATGCAAAGATGGGCTCGATAAAGGACAGAAATTGTATGGACCTAACAGAAGCAGAAGATATTAAGAAGCAGTGGCAAGACTACACAGAAGAACTGTACAAAAAGGATCTTCATGACCCAGATAATCACGATGGTGTGATCACTGATCTAGAGCCAGACATCCTGGAATGTGAAGTCAAGTGGGCCTTAGAAAGCATCACTACAAACAAAGCTAGTGGAGGTGATGGAATTCCAGTGGAGCTTTTCCAAATCCTGAAAGATGATGCTGTGCAAGTGCTGCACTCAATATGCCAGAAAATTTGGAAAACTCAGCAGTGGCCACAGGACCGGAAAGATCAGTTTTCATTCCAATCCCAAAGAAAGGCAATGCCAATGAATGCTCAAACTACTGCACAATTGCACTCATCTCACATGCTAGTAAAGCAATGCTCAAAATTCTCCAAGCCAGACTTCAGCAATACATGAACTGTGAACTTCCATATGTTCAAGCTGGTTTTAGAAAAGGCAGAGGAACCAGAGATCAAATTGCCAACATCCGCTGGATCATGGAAACAGCAAGAGAGTTCCAGAAAAACATCTATTTCTGCTTTATTGACTATGCTAAAGCCTTTGACTGTGTGGATCACAATCAACTGTGGAAAATTCTGAAAGAGATGGGAATACCAGACCACCTGATCTGCCTCTTAGAAATCTATATGCAGGTCAGGAAGCCACAGTTAGAACTGGTCATGGAGCAACAGACTGGTTCCAAATAGGAAAAGGAGTTCGTCAAGGCTGTATATTGTCACCCTGTTTATTTAACTTATATGCAGAGTACATCATGAGAAATGCTGGACTGGAAGAAACACAAGTTGGAATCAAGACTGCCGGGAGAAATATCAATAACCTCAGATATGCAGATGACACCACCCTTATGGCAGAAAGTGAAGAGGAACTAAAAAGCCTCTTGATGAAAGTGAAAGTGGAGAGTGAAAAAGTTGGCTTAAAGCTCAACATTCAGAAAACGAAGACCATGGCATCTGGTCCCATCACTACATGGGAAATAGATGGGGAAACAGTGGAAACAGTGTCAGACTTTATTTTTCTGGGCTCCAAAATCACAGCAGATGGTGACTGCAGCCATGAAATTAAAAGACGCTTACTCCTTGGAAGGAAAGTTATGACCAACCTAGATAACATATTCAAAAGCAGAGACATTACTTTGCTAACAAAGATTCGTCTAGTCAAGGCTATGGTTTTTCCTGTGGTCATGTATGGATGTGAGACCTGGACTGTGAAGAAGGCTGAGCACAAAAGAATTGATTCTTTTGAACTGTGGTGTTGGAGAAGACTCTTGAGAGTCCCTTGGACTGCAAGGAGATCCAACCAGTCCATTCTGAAGGAGATCAGCCCTGGGATTTCTTTGGAGGGAATGATGCTAAAGCTGAAACTCCAGTGCTTTGGCCACCTCATGCGAAGAGTTGACTCATTGGAGAAAACTCTAATGCTGGGAGGGATTGGGGGCAGGAGGAGAAGGGACGACAGTGGATGAGATGGGTAGATGGCATCACTGACTTGATGGATGTGAGTCTCAGTGAACTCCAGGAGTTGGTGATGGACAGGGAGGCCTGGCGTGCTGCGATTCATGGGGTGGCAAAGAGTCGGACATGACTGAGTGACTGAACTGAACTGAACTCATGGGCAGTTACTGTGCATGGTGACCTATCTGTTATGTGGAATGTGATGGTCCAGAGGAAGTTGCTCCAGATCCCCTGGTGTAGCTGAGGAAGACTTCCTGGAGGAGGGGGCTCCGTGAAGTGTGATTTTCCAGGCTGACGAGGGGAGAGGACATTGCAAGTTTGGAAACCATGGGACCAGGGCTCAGAGAGTGAACATAGTGGGTGACTGAGGACCACTCTGGGGCAGCAGGAGGTGGAAGGAGGGGCTGGGGCAGCAGATGAGGCTCAGAGGAGACAAGGGAGAGCCTCTTAAGGGTGTGACATGAGCATGAGTGGCCAACACCAAATCTGATGTTAAAAATATCATCTAGAAGCCTGGGAGCGGGGCTTTGGGCTGATTTGTCAAATGAGAAATTGCCCAGACCAGAGACTATAAAGTGCAGAACTACAGGCTGGATGACCTCCAAGTGCTCACCCTGGTCAGTGCTTAAACAATTTGAGTTAGTGTCCAGTGCTTAAACATTAAGAACTTTTGCCTAAAATGGGCATTTCTGTATGTTGCTAAGGAGTCAGGGCTCAGATCCTGTGCAGCAGATCCCTGAGCCCCATCCCACATGGCGGCCATGGCTGGTGCTGAGCAGTGGACCCCCTCACCCCGTGGGGGAAACTCACCACTGCCCCAGCCCCACCTGGTCCACAGTTTCCTATCACCGCCTGCCTGAGGGTGTCCTGAGGGTTCACCTTTGCATCAGTTCACATTCACTGAATGGACTCTTGAAAATTTGAGATGCTTCTTGACCTTGAGAAGGTTTGACCCTCAAGTCAGAGGATGGGGACAGATAAGCAGTTCATCACATCACAGCACAGCATCCCACTGGGGAAACAAAGGCCCAACATTGAATCAAAGAGAACCTTGGTTCTGGTTCTGGGTGACTGGGAAGATAATGGCCCCAAAGGTGTCCACATATGATCCCCAGGACCTGTGACTGTGTTACCTTGCATGGGAATGGGGGTCTTGCAGATATGATTAGGGGTCCAGATCTTGAAATACAGCATACATTCTGGATTATCCAGATGGGCCCAATCTAATCCATCAATTCTTAAAATATGATAATGTCCCATTGGTATTAATTCCAGAACATCCTCTGTGACTTGTAACAGGATCAGTGTACTCTAAAGAACACAACCACTCCTTAGGATGGTGCTAAGCGTCAAGCAAGGGACGGGCATGACCAGGATGTGGACAGTACACCAGGGACCTTGGCCCCCTCCCCAATTTGCCTGACGTTCACGCTTTCTACTGACATTTCTGACTGTGTCCTGTGAGTCAGGTCCTCCCTGGGGACTGGGTGTGAGCAGCGCAGGGAAGATCAAGTCATGCAGATCAACACAAGGGTCAGAGACTCCAGGAGGTAGAGACAAGGAAGGGCAGAGGGAGGAAGTCTGCACCATGTGGACTCCAGGAGGGAGGTCACTGTGACTTCACCCCAGACATTATCAGTAGGATTCCCAGGAGACTGGTTGAGTTCTCATCAACGTGACAAACCTCTGCTGTGTTCTGTAGCCACAGGCCTCACCCCGGCCTCTCCCTGAGTCTGGGAGAAGCAGCAGCACTGTCCTGTGGGCTGGAGGGGATGGACCTTCCTGAGAGATCTGAGGTCTCAGGGAGCAGGGCATCCTGGATGGTGGGAGGGGAGAGAGTAGGGGTGAGGTGCACCCAGAAACCTGGGAAGGGGAGACGCCCTGCAGTAAGGCTGAAGGATTCCTAGAGGGATGGCCCACTGCATCTGGGGTCGGTTAAGTAGCTTGCTTTATGTGAGTGACTATGGAAGAGAGAAATAAGACAGAGAGAGAGAAGGAGAGAGGGGTGGGGGGAGAGGTGATTCTGGCTGACAAGGATGCGAGGGGCACGCTGACAAGGTTGAGAAATGTCAGCTCTCCCTCGAGTATAAATTAAGAATCATCTCAAGTGAGTGGACTCAACTCAAGGAGATTCTTTCCTTCCAGATGACAGGCAGGAGGAAGGAGATGTGAAGAAATGAAAGGAATGTTCCCACTCAATGTTAATGGCCCAAAGGCATGTGTGAAAGGTAAGATTATAAGGAATCATAAAATCAAATTTAATCTAAGAGACAAAATACAATGGTATTATTTTTACATTACTATTATATCCCATTCCTATTGCTCTTCTAAAGTCTAGACTTAAGAATTAGGAACAAGGGCATAAGAAATATGGGTTGAGGCAGCCAGGAGAGGGGAAAAATGCACATTAACATGAAGAAATATTTGACTTCAGGGTCCTAGGTTGATAAAAGCCTTTAAAACCTAGTGCTTCATTCACAAATGCCCTGAAATACAGCATGACAAATTTCAAAATTATTTCTGCACCCTTCACTGAAAAGTCCATCCAGTGAAAGTGAAGTTAATAACCACAGTGTTCATGAAGCATCTCCTGGGTGACAGGCCTTGTGCTAAGGGGCTTAGATGGATTATCTCACTGATCCTCTCCTAGTGAGGTAAGTTCTTCAATCATCCGCACTTACCAATGAGGAAGCTGAGGCCAGAGAGATTACGGAGTTGGTCACACATCCAGGGAGGGGTGGAACCAGTTTTCCCACACAAGTGTGTTAGTTGGTGGGCCCTCAGCACCCAGGATGCAGCATGGTGTCGGGGCTTCCACAAAAGACACACGGTCCACGAAAATAATGAACCACATGGGAGACTCCTACCCGACCCAAGATTTAGATTTATATTGAGTTCCTTGAAAAATTACAAGTTACCCAATACGGGAACTGATCACAGTTGTTTTTCTTTCCCCACTCTGTTGAACATAAGATGAAAAATACATGCCTGTTTGTAGGGCCATTAAATGAAAAACATAATTTTAAACCCTGGCTCATGTCAGCATGATGAGATAGTCACCCCACTAGAGACAGAATAGGGGATAGTAGATCCCTATCCCCAGATTCCTCTGCATTTGAGGTGTGGGCTTCTTCACAGGAATGACCCAAATGGTTTAAATAGTTCTCCCACCCCTCCCTCTACCCTCTCTCTGTTGATACATCTGGACTTAATACCTAGACAGGTGTGTGCCAGGATCCCACTATGTGCTACATCATAGCTTAGAGGAAGTTTCCTTGGCTGACATCCACATAGCTGCCTACACTGACTTCTGGTTCCCTCTGCACACAGGGACAGAGGGCTGGGTCAGCCCCTCTCCAGTCTTGCATACATCTCTTCTTGCTGGAGGAGGTGCTGGCTGAAAAAGATTCAGTGTGTCTGTCCCCAACCTGCTTATGTCAGTTGCATCTGTTATTGAATATAGATACTTTAATAAACCATCATAAATGAATAAGATAACAGGCAAAATAGGATTGCTCCTTCTATTAAACCTAAACTGGAAGCCTTAGGTTTACTTAATAAACAGAAGTGCTTTAAAACGTCTTTTTGAATTAAGTATGGATGAAGCCACTGTAGAGAACCGGTTAAAACTCTGAAGGATTTTGTACTGAGATTGTAAGTTTCATCATCTTATTTAAAACAACAAAAGCCCTGGAAATAACTCCTGAAAATTATATTATTGCTGCAGAGAAGAGCCAATTCTGACTATACATTCAAACTGTTTATTTGACTAGCTTTTCATTGCTTTTGTTATTATAATTACACATAATGGTCTGCCTCAGATAATCCTGCCCCTCTGCCTGACTGTTAAGCAAAAGCACTTTTTGTTCAGGACCCTGTCCACCTGTGGATGGAAGGAAGGAAGAAATTAAAACTGAAATGTCTCCTTCTGGAGGCTTGCCATTCTAGGAGATATTTACAAGATTCAGATCAGAGATCAGATCAGTCGCTCAGTCGTGTCCAACTCTTTGTGACCCCATGAATTGCAGCATGCCAGGCCTCCCTGTCCATCACCAACTCCCGGAGTTCACCCAGACTCGCGTCCATCGAGTCAGTGATGCCATCCAGCCATCTCATACTCTGTTGTCCCCTTCTCCTCTTGCCCTCAATCCCTCCCAGCATTAGAGTCTTCTCTAATGAGTCAACTCTTCGCATGAGGTGGCCAAAATACTGGAGTTTCAGCTTTAGCATCATTCCTTCCAAAGAAATCCCAGGGCTGATCTCCTTCAGAATGGACTGGTTGGATCTCCTTGCAGTCCAAGGGACTCTCAAGAGTCTTCTCCAACACCACAATTCAAAAGCATCAATTCTTTGGCACTCAGCCTTCTTCACAGTCCAGCTCTCACATCCATACATGATCACAGGAAAAACCATAGCCTTGACTAGATGGACCTTTGTTAGCAAAGTAAATGTCTCTGCTTTTGAATATGCTATCTAGGTTGGTCATAACTTTCCTTCCAAGGAGTAAGTGTCTTTTAATCTCATGGCTGCAGTCACCATCTGCAGTGATTTTGGAGCCCCAAAAAAATAAAGTCTGACATGTTTCCACTGTTTCCCCATCTATTTCCCATGAAGTGATGGAACCAGATGCCATGATCTTCGTTTTCTGAATGTTGAGCTTTAAGCCAACTTTTTCACTCTCCACTTTCACTTTCATCAAGAGGCTCTTCAGTTCCTCTTCACTTTCTGCCATAAGGGTGGTGTCATCTGCATATCTGAGGTTATTGAGATTTCTCCCGGCAATCTTGATTCCAACTTGTGTTTCTTCCAGTCCAGCATTTCTCATGATGTACTCTGCATATAAGTTAAATAAACAGGGTGACAATATACAGCCTTGACGAACTCCTTTTCCTATTTGGAACCAGTCTGTTGTTCCATGTCCAGTTCTAACTGTGGCTTCCTGACCTGCATACACATTTCTCAAGAGGCAGATCAGGTGGTCTGGTATTCCCATCTCTTTCAGAATTTTCCACAGTTTATTGTGATCCACACAGTCAAAGGCTTTGACATAGTCAATAAAGCAGAAATAGATGTTTTTCTAGAACTCTCTTGCTTCTTCCATGATCCAGCGGATGTTGGCAACTTGATTTCTGGTTCCTCTGCCTTTTCTAAAACCAGCTTGAACATCAGGAAGTTCACGGTTCACATATTGCTGAACCCTGGCTTGGAGAATTTTGAGTATTACTTTACTAGCGTGTGAGATGAGTGCAATTGTGTGGTAGTTTGAGCGTTCTTTGGCATTGCCTTTCTTTGGGATTGGAATGAAAACTGACCTTTTCCAGTCCTGTGGCCACTGCTGAGTTTTCCAAATTTTCTGGCATATTGAGTGCAGCACTTTCACAGCATCGTCTTTCAGGATTTGGAATAGCTACACTGGAATTCCACCACCTCCACTAGCTTTGTTTGTAGTGATGGTTTCTAAGGCCCACTTGACTTCACATTCCAGGATGTCTGGCTCTAGATCAGTGATCACACCATCATGATTATCTGGGTCATGAAGATCTTTTTTGTACAGTTCTTCTGTGTATTCTTGCCATCTCTTCTTAATATCTTCTGCTTCTGTTAGGTCCATACAATTTCTGTCCTTTATCGAGCCCATCTTTGCATGAAATGTTCCTTTGGTATCTCTGATTTTCTTGAATAGATCCTTAGTCTTTCCCATTCTGTTGTTTTCCTCTATTTCTTTGCATTGATTGCTGAAGAAGGCTTTCTTATCTCTTGTTGCTATTCTTTGGAACTCTGCATTCAGATGTTTATATCTTTCCTTTTCTCCTTTGCTTTTTGCTTCTCTTCTTTTCACAGCTATTTGTAAGGCCTCTCCAGACAGCCATTGCTTTTTTGCATTTCTTTTCCATGGGGATGGTTTGGTCCCTGTCTCCTGTACAATGTCACGAACCCCATTCCATAGTTCATCAGGCACTCTATCTATCAGATCTAGGCCCTTAAATCTATTTCTCACTTCCGCTGTATAATCATAAGGGATTTGATTTAGGTCATACCTGAATGGTCTAGTGGTTTTCCCTACTTTCCTCAATTTAATGGACATTTTACTTGGTTTCCCACCTCCCCCTCTTCTATAAAAGAATCTGGCATCCACACTCTGATAAGATGGTAATTTTGAGACATTAGTCTGCCATCTTCTCAGTCAGTTGGCTTTCCTGAATAAAGTCATAATCCTTGCCTTAGAAAATGGAATATTTTCTGTCATATCAATAAACAAGGATGTCACAGTCATCAATGATTCCAGCCCTTCAAATGTGAAGTCCTGAGCCCTAAGAGCACTCAGGGAGGAGAAGAGTACCTGCAATCTGGCAGCACTCAGGCTGCAGCCATTCCCTACGGTGAGGCCAAGGGAGCTCGGGATGTGAAAATCACAGTATACTGGCCCCAAGACAGCTGAGATGCATGTGAAAGGGATGATTTCAGTGAGCCCAGACTCTTGCATCTTTCCATACATAGAGAGCACGAAGCTCCTTATCTTGAGATGTCTGGTTTTCTTTAATTAACAAAAATACTTCTGATGTCCAGACTACTTGCTCTTTGTTGCCAACTTTGCGTTACAATCTATGGGGTCTCAGAGTCAGACACAACTTAGTGACTGAACAACAATATAACCTGACTCTTCCCTCCTCACCTCCTTGGAGCAGTTCTCTCAGGAAAACATCGCTGACATGTTTTCCTAAAAATTCCCACTGAATAAAACATAACTCTCAACTTTTAGGTTGTGAATATCTTTTTTTTTAACTTTAAATGTATTTACTTTAATTGGAGGCTAATTACTTTACAATATTGTATTGGTTTTGCCATACATCAACATGAATCCACCACGGGTATACACGTTCCCCATCCTGAACCCTGCTCCCTCCTCCCTCCCCGTACCATCCCTCTGGGTCATCCCAGTGCACCAGCCCCAAGCATCCTGTATCCTGCAAGTCAACAGTCTCAAGACCTCACTCCAATTTATTGGCCTGCCATGCGAGAAGCAGACTTGGTAATAGTATAGCTGTGCTGAAGTTACGAAAAGAAAGCCAAACTCCAACTATCAAAACCCATACTCAAAATATTGGCAAACAATTGTACATTCACACACTTTATGTTGAGAATATTTTCAAGAGATAAGATCGTTTTTATTATGCTTCCACATCTTACCCCCCACCTTTACTCAGATAACCACATCAACTAATGAGCTCACTACACTGCTCATAAGCAGGAGAGAGAAAGTCAGCCTCCCTTTGGGGAACTGGGATTTTTCTTTTATGCTCTGATTCACAGCTCACTCTGCTTGACACTGATTCCTTCAACACCTATGCCCTCACTTTCTCCACCTTCCCCAACTCTGGCTCCCATTCCCTCTGTTCCCACATGTTTCAAAACTTATTTTCCCTTCACCTGAGGGAAGCTGCTGCCTCTGTCTTCCCCACTTCCAGCCCCCACTGTCTTGAGACGCTGCCTATGTGTTGGCTGAGTGTCAGGCCATTTAAAGATGCCATTTATGTGAAAGTTCAGCCATGTACCATCACACCCAAAATTTTTTACATGGTAACATCAACCAGAACTGTGAGCATGCTGTCAGAGAAAGGGCACTACAGCTAGATCACGTGAAGAAGCTGTACACACAGCCCCGCACAGCAGCTCACATCCCAAAAAACATAGTCAACCAAGTGGATCCATTTCATACCCAGAACGCTCCTCCCAGGGGAAGCCCTGGGTCTGTGTGGATCATGGTAAGGCATAGATGGAGGGGCCTGTGAGTCTTATCTGGCTGTGGGAGAAGCTGAAGTAGGCATGGTACAGCCCCTGACTTTCTATGAGACCTCCCTTCCCAGGGGACATTTCCCTCTTTGTGGGTCTCACTTCCCAGTGTGGAAACCAGAGGTCAGTTTCCCAGCCTCCCTTGTAGCAGGGCCCAGTCACGTGACCCAGACCCACCAATCTAAAGGCTCGCATGAGCTTCCACTCCAGAAGAGAGAAGATGGCACTGCTGGAACGCATAAAGCCAGTGTAGCAGGCAGGGACCCTGGACTCAGCAAGGAGAGATGGAGCAATGAGATCCAGCTCCCAGGGCCAAGGGTGGCTGTGAGGTCTGGCTGGGTGGCCCTAGTGTGGAGCAGGCATTTGTTTCTCATGAAGGGCCTCAGAACCTACTGATGTCCACTGGTGGCCACCCACCAGGCAGCTTCACCAGGGGCAGGTTGGAAATATGCAGGCCCAGACCCACAAGACCTACTGAGCCAGAGTTTCTTCTAACAAAGCCCCAGGAGATGTACACACATATTAAGCTTAGAAATGCCAAAACATGCTTACTCCTTTTCTACTTAATCCAGCTGCAGGGGTTTCTGTCCTTACAGTTACTAACCTTGATCATATAGAAGTCCTGGGAGGATTTAACCAGGTAGTGAGCTAATTTGGTTTATTCTTTAAATGACTGTCCTATCGCTGGGCTCCAGAGGGGCAGGAGGGGAGGCCAGGCCGGGAGGCCACAACTTATCCAGAAAAAAATGCATTTTGTCACAAGATAGACATGCACATTCCCTGTGCAAAGACACAGACCTGCAAAGTTAAGACAGGCACACATAGCATGGATGCTCACAGAAAGAGACTCCCATGTGCAAATTCAGAAACACTCCTATTTATACAGGGAATACAGACCCACAAGACATGGCAGAGGGGTGGGGAGTACTGGCCCCAAAGCTGCTTTTTTCTTGTATCCTTAGAACCATAGGAAGTGACCAAGGCTGCTTGACTTTGCTCCCCTCCTATTGCCAAAAACCTTGCAACTGAATTAAATATCCATGAGCCCCAGAAACCTGGTTTGTGAGACTGGCTCCTGTGATGAGAAGTCACAGCTCCAGGCCAAACGAGATGCCTGTGCCTGTGGTCTTCCTTCTGTCAGGGAGAATCACTCAGTTTAGCTCCCCAAGGCTGCACATCAGTATGGACCAAATGCTCCAGCGTTGAACCCCGGGCAATGTGTGTGCTGGCAGTAGGCACCTTTGCCCTCCACAAGCAGAGTGAGTCTGTCATGGGCTCTGATGGTTTGGGGATCTGGTGTGTGTATTATCTGTGCATCAGCTAGGTTTTCTGACATAGAGACACTAACAACATCAGCTTCTGCCCATGATCAGTTATGAACTCTATACCCAGTCCAAGTTTATCCCACTAATCAATTACAAGGGAAGTGGATCAGATTGAAGAGATAGTAATTCTATAGTGATCACTTTACCAACTAGTGCCACTTCGCCTAGTCAAGGCTATGGTCTTTCCTGTGGTCATGTATGGATGTGAGAGCTGGACTGTGAAGAAGGCTGAGCGCCGAAGAATTGATGCTTTTGAACTGTGGTGTTGGAGAAGACTCTTGAGAGTCCCTTGGACTGCAAGGAGATCCAACCAGTCCATTCTGAAGGAGATCAGCCCTGGGATTTCTTTGGAAGGAATGATGCTAAAGCTGAAACTCCAGTATTTTGGCCACCTCATGCGAAGAGTTGACTCATTGGAGAAGACTCTGATGCTGGGAGGGATTGGGGGCAGGAGGAGAAGGGGACGACAGAGGATGAGATGTCTGGATGGCATCACTGACTCGATGGATATGGGTCTGAGTGACCTCCAGGAGTTGGTGATGGACAGGGAGGCCTGGCGTGCTGCGGTTCATGGGGTCGCAAAGAGTCGGACACGACTGAGCGACTGATCTGATCTGATCTGATCTGAATTCTATAGTGTGTTGCACTTTAAATTATAATTCTATGAAATCTAATTATGTCTAAACTAAAATAAATTTAATTTTGATTATTGAATTAAATTTCCTATGCTTTTATGAAGAATGTTGCCTTTCTTTCTTTCTTTTTTTTTTTTTTTTTTGGCCTCACCATGCGGCATGTGGGATCTTAGTTCCCTGAACAAGGATCAAACCTGTGCTGTCTGCACTGGAAGCACAGAGTCTTAACCACTGAACCACCAGGTATATCTAGGATGCTACATTTATGAAGGCCATCTGTCCCAGGCATTGAAGAGTGACTGCACAGCACCATCAGAAGCTTCTTAAGTCTCTTGGAGTCTCAGGGTTTGTCCTGCGGTGCGATCCTGGAGGAATGTTCTATCCATCCTGGGCTGTCTATTTTCATCAGATATCACCATTGTCATCACCACTGTCACTGTTATCACCTTCACCAGCATTATAATCATCACCATCATCAACATTACAAGCACCATCACCAACACAGCCATCACTGAATATGGTGCTCATCGTGTACAGGCTCTGCTTTAAGTGCCTCCAATCTATTACTCCTTTATTATCACCACAAACTTATAACATAGTATTGTCACCATCTCCATTGGAATGATGAAGATGTTGACACTCAGAGAGGTTGAGGGACTCACCTAATGTTAAACAGAGCTGCTCACAGAGGCTGGACTCAGACCCAGCAGCCCAGCCCCACATCCATGCTATTACTCATATTCCGTGCAGCCCAACACACCCTCTATCTCTCTGGACAGTCTTTATTCCTCATCGTTAGGATTTTGTCCTCACCTTGCTGTTCCCAGAATGTCCCTCCCTCCCCTCAAGACTTTGTCAACACACTCATCCTCCAGGCTCCCCTGTGGGCCACCTGCTCATGAAGGCCCTTCTAGCATCTCCTTACCTCAGCTCCGGATGCTCACAGCACTGCCACTGTCCCCTCCTGACACTGGCCACCTGCAGCACCAACCTGAGGGTCACAATTGGAGAGACCCATCCAGCCTACTGCACTAAGCATCTCCCAGGGTGTCTGGGGACAGTGCATTGTGAGTCCTGACAGTGGGCTTTAAAAGGCACAGAGTTAGGAAGGAAGCGGAGGTGTTTATTACCTGAAAACCCTGGTCTCTCAACATCCTCACGTCACAGCCCACAGAAAGGACATGACCATGCATCATTCTGGTGTGATGTGCATCTGCCAGTCCCCCTCTAGCCTTGGGCCCCCAGCTCTGGATGTGAGCATGTTATGTGGGCGATTGAGAGATACTGAATTTGAAGGAAATGAGATTGAAGCAGACACACCTGTCTTCCCCCACAAGGTGACTCACTGACACCTCTTAACAAAGGGAAACTCACTCTCTATCTGATCTGTCTGCTGGAGACACCTTTATCTTTTCTTATAGAGAGTCTGGCTTCTACACCTACGCAATTTTCCCGATATAGCAAGATCAGGATAAGGAATCAGAACAGCTCTGTGTAATAGACCCAGACTGGGCTTCCCAATGACAGCTGACAGGAGCAAACCAGCCTCCTGGTGAGCTCGTCCACTTTCTAGGCAGCCCATGAAGGAGTGGCCTCTGTCATTGCCCCCTCTGGGACCCCATCTGCCCTGGTCAGTGTGCAGATGAGAAGACCAGCATTAAAGATGTTCACTTGGTGCTGGTCCTGCTTGCGGAGCACTAATCACAGGACCAGTTCACTCAGTTCTCATGACGTGAGAAAGGTTTATCCTCAGTTTGCAGATAAGGAAGCTGAGGCACAGAGTGGTCTATTCTCTGGTCCAAGGACACGGCCTAGTGAGCACAGGACCAAGGCTGTCAGCATCGTTATCGTGATGCTCTCCACAGTCATAAGCACCCTCATCATCAGCATCTGCACATTGTCATCACTGCCCCTCCCTTCTTCCTTTTATCTTAATGAGAGTCTTCCTTTCTCATGAGATTGATTTCTTTGAGAAAGTGAAGTCATTTTTTCCCTTGGGATTTGGCTTGTTTCTCTACAAATAAACAACTTTTTCAAATTTTATATTATTCAGATACATGCAAAGTAAATATTCAGATATTATTAAATCAAAAGTAAACAATCGTTTACAGAATAAGAAGAGAAAAAGTAATAATTCACATTCACTAGTAATACTTTGATGGTTCTCCTTCTTTGTTTTTAGGCAAAGATAAGTAAAACTTTTCTTTCACCAAACACAGGATAATACAGTACATGGCATTTCATAGCCATCTGCTTCCACTGGACAATATATTGTAACGTTTCATGCCCACTCTCACCCATCTACCTGTGCTTCATGACATGAAGCCCTCACAGGTAACACCAGCCAGCCTGTCACTCTCCCACTGGTCCTCGTCACTGCTGTGGGGCAAGCCCCTGTCCCTCCCATTCCCCTCTTCCCGTAGGAATCCCACTTGTTCATCGTCATCAGCTTCTGACCTGCCTTCTCTGGGAGACCTCCTCACCCACATGTTCTCTGAGGTCCCCGTCCTCTCGTTCCCATCCCATAAAGGATTGTGCTCACAAACTTGTCACATTTCTTGAGAAATTACTCACTCCAGACCCTGGGTCGGTATTGGGGACACAGAGACAAGGCCAGCTGACTTTTCTTGAGCACGGATATGCAGCAGGAATTTACTTGTCTGGTCTCCTTAATCCCAAGCCCCAAGAAGTATGTTCTATCATGACTCTGATTTTGAGAGAGAGGAGGTGAAGCAGAACCTGCACAAATGAGAAGCCAGGTTCCACACCAGGTCACCAGGATCCAGAGCTGATCCCTGGGCCCTTTGCTAGTCCATGGGCCCTGCTTGTGAAGAGGTCTTCCTGCATCAGTGGGCTCTCCACCTCCTCAGTCCCATGTCCTGAAAAAGGCCAGGCAGAGCCTGAAGTGCTCTAGACAGCTAGCACTCGTTTGGTGATAAGTGACAGAAAACCCAACTCTCACCAGCTTTAGATAAATTGAGGGTTTCAGATTCAAGCTCCAAAGTGTAGGGCTACACCTGGCCTCTCCAAGGCTGGATTCAGACCCAGTGATGCTATTAGGGTCCCTCTTTCCCTCTCTCTCATTTCTTCTTCCGGATCAACTTCATTCTCAGATACACTCTCCCTGATGGATGCAGAATGGCTGCGGCAGCTCCAGACCTCACACTCTGTCAGCTTCAAGTCCAATGGGAGGACACCTGTCCTGTAATTGTCACTAGTGGAATGTGAGAGGAGTGGGATGTCTCCTCTGATAGAAGCTTTAGAAACCAGCGTGTCATTCTCTTTCCGCTGCCACAGTGAACAGCAGTGTTCCAGACAGAAGCTGCCTCAGTAGCCAGGGTCCTGGAGTGACAATGATATGGACCAAACCCACAGCCAAGACAGGACGGACTTGAAGCCTGAGCAAGATTTAGCCTCTGTCTTTGTAAATACTAAACCTGGGGTTGTTATGTTGTTCATGTTTATTTGGTCTCTGGGGTGGTTCTCTTCTCTAATGAAGCCTCTCTGGCTGCTTGCCCTCCCGGCTCCAGTCTAAAGCACCAAATAGGGTTCTAGATGCTGGGCAGGAGCAAGTAACAAGCTCCAGTTTACCCTACTGAACTGAAGAAATGATCTGGTTCCCATTAGGCCTCCTTGTGAGCTTGGGGCTTTATGAAATCTTCCCTGGATAAAGTAGCTAAAAGCCTGCCTTCAACCAACACAGGAAGGAAACAAATGCCCTTCACCAGTTTTCAAAAATTTATTTTCTCTACAATTGTGGAAAAAATAAGGCGCTGGCTGTTAGAATGTTCCCTGAAGTCAGAAAGGTCCACGACTCCAATTTAGCCTTTGTTTATCTGTAGACTCATTCGGAGCTCCATTGAGCTGGAGGCATCATCCCTCACAAACCGGCCTCTCCTCACTCCCCGGGATGTGGTCCCTGCAAAGGAAGGATATGTTATCACTGGAACTTCCTACACTCAGCCTGCAGGTGCCTCCTGCTGCAGCCCGATCCATTCCCATCTGCCCTCCTCCTTGACGGGATTTTCATTTCTGGAAATCAGTTCAGTAAATGTATCTGTTTGTGCGTGTGTGTGTGAGTAAAACATTCATTGAAATGTTATTTATAAACAAATAAAACCAGCAACCACAAAAGTGTACCCACATTGGGACAGGTCAATACCATTTTTTCATTGTTTACAGGGAACCTGTGTGGCAGCTCCTGTGGAAAACAGTATGGAGGTTCCTCAAAAAGCTAAAAATAGAACCAGCATGTGACCTCCCAATTCCACTTGTAGGTATATATCTGAAAAATACCAATTTGAAAATATACATGCAATCCCACTGTTCACAGCAGCATTATTTACAAAAGTCAAGCTATGGAAGCCACCTAAGTGTCCATCAACAGGTGAATGAATAAAGATGTGGCATACATGTGTATATACACATACATCTTAATCATAAAAATAATGAAACTTCGCCATTTGCAACAACATGGACAGGCTTGAAGCACATTATACTAAGTGAAATAAGTCAGACAGAGAAAGGTAAATACTGTATGATATCACTTATGTGTGGAATATACAATCTACTATATAATACAACATACTAGTAAATAGAAAAGAAGCCAAACTCACAGATACAGAAAACAAACTAGTGGTTACCAGTGGGGACAGAAGAGGGAAGAGGCACTGTAAGTGTGGGGGAGTAAGAGGAACCAACTATTAGGTATAAAATAAGCTACAAGGGTTTACTGTATGACACAGGGAATACAGCCAATATTCTATGATAACTATAAATGTATAACCTTTAATAAATGTGAATCAGGATATTGTATACTTATATTACTGTACATGGTTCATAGCTGGTCAGTCGTATCCAACTCTGAAACTCCATGGATTGGAGCCCACCAGGCTCCTCTCTCCATGAGGATTCTCCAGGCAAGAATACTGGAAAGGATGGCTAACACTGGAGTTGCTCAAGAGTCAACTGTAGTGAAAATACAATTCTTCAAAGAAGATAATTGCACATGTTTTATATGCAATATGTAGCTGCACATACACATTAACTCACAGAATGGTATGGGCAATACATCTCAGGGAGAAGCAGGATTTTAACTGTGTGTGAGGAAATGCCTCTCCCTCAGTCCTTTCTGGAACTTCAATTTGAGCCCATCTGGGGACAAGGTTGGAGAAGGCAATGGCACCCCACTCCAGTACTCTTGCCTGGAAAATCCTATGGACGGAGGAGCCTGGTAGGCTGCAGTCCATGGGGTCGCTAAGAGTCAGGCACAACTGAGCAACTTCACTTTCGCTTTTCACTTTCATGCATTGGGGAAGGAAATGGCAACCCACTCCAGTATTCTTGCCTGGAGAATCCCAGAGACAGAGGAGCCTAGTGGGCTGCCGTCTATGGGGTTGCACAGAGTCGGACACGACTGAAGCGACACAGCAGCAGCAGCAGCAGGGGACAAGGTTGAAAGTTTAAGGTTGATCCCATGAGAGGTTGTGCTGTTGTTCCCAGTTCTTCACCTGCTATTGTATGCTCACCTGTTCTCTTGACTTCGGGTTTAAACATGTGACTTGCTCTGCCCACTAGATGGAGGGAGAAGGGCAATGGGGCAATTCTAAGCTGGACTCCAGAGCCTTCTGATATGTCCTGTTCACTCTTACTTCTCTTCTCTTGTGGAGAGAAGAGTATGCCTAGGCTGGCCCATCAGTCCCAAAGGGGATAAGAGACGATAGGACCAGAGACTGCTTGGCCACGTTTAGCCCAGATCTGGCAGTCCCCTGCCCTCTGGCTGACCCAAGAGTGAGCCCTGAGACCAGTCAGCCGACCTGAGCCAACCCTCAGCAGGTCTGTATGTGAGAACATGCTGTTGTTTAGGCATCACATTTCGGGATGATTCTGATCCCATCCCAATTCTGATCACCAGGGATGCTGGGGTCTTCCTGTCCTACAAGAGATGGGCCTCCTCCCCCACTGAAGCAGCAATCCCCAAAACAGGTGGGGAGCAGACTCTTCTCTATTTTATCTGTTGAAGATACCAGGTATTTATAGGCTTAATTGCTTTTTATCCACTTACGGAATTTACAACTCACCTAAGAAACACATAATTATTGCTTATGAAGGTTTTATGGTTGTGTTATGGGGGGGAAATCTATCTTTGCTCAGAAGTTAGTAGAAAAAATGTCCCCAAACAAGCCTCCTGAACAGCAATGTGTATGTGCTCATTCCTGCTGGGCGGTGGCGCTGTAAGCAGCTTTTACCTTCAGAACACCGGGCACATTAGGAAGACCCTCACTGAGGACGGTCTGATGAAGCTGGTATCACCAGGAACCTGTGCGGAGTCATCCCATCCCCAGGGAAGAGATTTCTAATCATCACAAGCAGTCCTGAACTCGGAGATGTGGGCCCCAGGTGGCAAAGTCCATGCACATTTCAGGGGACTGATAGACACGCTTTAAGCTTATTTTGATCACCCAGGAGGTAGGGCAAGACTGCTGGGATCCAGAATTGCCCCATCTCCTCCCAGGCTGGGCAGTGGGAGCTGTGAGGTCTGAGTCCAGTGGGGGAAAAAGCAGGTCTGCGCTGAGTGGAGCAGAGAGGGGACAGGCGCACAGCCTGCCAAAACTGGAGGAGACTGGGTGGTTTCTCAGGACTGTCTTACCCGCAACCCCCCACACCCTCCTTGGCATGGGCAGACCGTGCCCCACTGTCCCTGTTGCCTGTCCAACTGGGGGCACGTTTCGGTCCATAGTAGACTGACGCCCCCACAGTGCAGAGAGGTACCCACATGGTGGAACCGAGAGATGTTGCCTGTTTTCTGCTGGTCCAGGAGGCCAGGATCTGAGGTCTGACCTGCAGATCGAGGAGCAGCTGCCCGCCGGGCCTCACAGGGCTTCACTGCCTCCATCCCAGCTCAGGGGGGCAAACAGCACAAGGGTGGCTAAGAGCCACCCGCAGTGATCCTCCAGCTGAAGCCCCTTGTGGCCGTGGCCCAGAGGGGCTCGTGCTTCCAGGGAGATGCCCACAGCATTACCTGATGTTGACGGATTCCAAGCCTGGGGGAGGTCCTGAGTGTGGGACGACACGCAACACCACAGGATCGAGCCCTGGCGCCCCTTTCTCTGTCCTGCACAAGTCACCTCACCTCCGCATCTCACCGTCCTCGCGTGTAGACAGAAGTAATGGTACCTATCTGCTCCTTACGGAGATTAAACATCTGAACCTGCGGGAGGTTTTAGGAGCCACTGAAGGTTTTAGGAAGGCTTTAGGAGGAGTGTGCATAGGCATCACTACTCCATGCTGGATGGAGTGACTTTGCCCAAATATTGGGGGTCCTGCCATCCAGAATGAGAGATGGGGCCTCATCTCACAAGCCAGCCTTTTCCCCAGTGTCCTCTGCATGACCCAAGGTCAACAGGATACAGGAGCTGCAGCCTCCAGCACAAGGCTCCTGTGGTCAGATATTCTAAGAATCCTGGCATCAAACCAGGTCAACCACACCCATTGCTGCCCCTTTCAGCGCCTTTCCCACAAAGAGGAGGCTGTGCCCGCGGCTTCTCAGGGGTGACCCTTGGCTTTGCAGAGCATCTCTGTGCCTGGAGAGGGGCAACACGTGTGCACACCCTGCCCTGCTGTCTTCTGTCACTAACTGCTTCCTGCCCAGGTCCTTGTAAACGAAGTTACTATCAAATGGACAAAATGGGAAAAGACTCCTTCCTCCGACCAGGGAAGTGTGAGGAGGCAGCTGGCTCTGTTCACCTCTGATAACAGACAGAAAATAAGCTGGCTTTAATTTGCCCAATGTTTACAGCCCAGCCCTGGCCCCTTGTTAGCAACGATGATAACTCTGGGAACATCTCTGACCTGCTCAGCTTCTCCCTTCAGACCAAGGAGCTGTCAGGGCTGAGCCAGAAATTGCCTTCTTGGAACACCTGGACCCCTGCTTCTCTGCCAGGGATAAGCTTGGTGACAGCTCTCCAGCACAATGCCCATCAGATAAAAGTCTCCTGATAAAATAGGATGGATCTCCCGTCCCAGGCTTTTATCCTGAGAGTAGACACTTGGCTAAAATCTCCCGTTTCAACACTGGAATTTCTGAGTGATGAGTTGTCCTGGTCCTGCGACCTGAGATTCACATCAAAGTCCCCCAGACACTCAGTGCCCCTGCAGAGATCACTCCAGATGATCACTGCAGATGCTGTGCTGGCAACAGCCACCTTCACGGTACAGGGACTTCCTGTACTGTGAGGACCAACCACGCTGCCTGGGACCAACACACCAGGAGGGTGGGAGGAGGGAAGCCCATGCTCCCGTCCACCCCCAGAAGCTTCCTGGTTTGACATTTTCATCCCAAGATCTTCACTTAGAGGCAGTGCTCTCTGAGGGCTGTGTTCATTTGACATAGGCTGGGATTGTTGGTGGGGTATTTTTCTGGGAAATTTTCTGAATTTTCCAGTTTGCTTTTATTTTCTGCTTTTAACATCTTCACTGAGTTGAAATGAAGTTGGAAAAAAATGATGGGCACTTACTGATCGTTTTGAACATATGTGTATCCATGTGAAACCATCACCACAGTCACAATAATGAGTGTATCCATCACTCCAAATCTCCCTGTTTCTTTTTGTCATCCCAGCTTTCTGCCTGGCAACCAATGCCCTGCCTACACTCATGATAAAATATTTCCATTTTCTAGAATTCTATATAAATGGAATCCTACTACTTACACTCATTTTGTCTGGCGTCTTTTACTCAGAATAACTGTTTTGAGATTCGTGTGGCTGCATATATCTTAGTTCATCCGTTTCACTGCTGAGTAGTTCCCTGTATGCATGGACCACAGATTGCTTTCTATTCAACTGCTGATGGACATTTGAGTTACACCCAGTTTTCACTCATTACAAATAAATGTGCTGTGTATATTTGTGCACATGTTTCTGTTTAGACATTTGCTTACATTTCTTACAGGTGAGAATCTAGGAGTGGATTGACCGGGTCATATGTACGAGTGTGTTAACTTTTCAAGAAACCATTGTATTATTTTCTGAAATTGTGCCATTTCATGCTCTTGGCAGTTGTGTATAAGGTTCTGGTTGATTCACATCCTCAGCAGCACTCTGTCCGGTAAGTCTTTTAATGTTTGTCTTTTCTAGTAAGGTGTGCAATACCATTTTTAAATAATTTTTCAGGTTACAACTGACACATTACAACATAGACCTGATGAAGCATACCATTCAATGATTTACAGTAAATTCAAAGAGTTGCACAACCATCACTATAATGAAATTTTAGAACATTCCCATCACCCTCCCCCCCAAAAGATCCTATTTGCGGTCACACTCAGTTCTTACCCCAGCCTCTAGCAACCAGGAGTATAGTGTCTGTCTCTATGGATCTGCCTTCCTGAGTTTCCACACAGATGGAACAGTACCTGAGGAGGACTCTCCCATCTGGCTTCATTCACTTAGCATCACATTCTGACGAGTCACTCAAGTTGTACGCATCAGTGCTTGGTTCCTTTATTGCCAATAGGTATGTCAGTAAACACGTAACACATTTTATCTCTTTCTTCACCACTCAGTGGATATTTTAATTGTTTGGGGGCTTTGACTACATGTTGAGCTATGAGCAGTTGTGTACAAGTCTTTGTGCACATGTCTGCTTTTATTTATCTTGAGTGGACACTGAAGACTAGAATTGCTGGATTATATTCATTTTTTGAAATTTATATTCACTTTTTTAAAAAACTGATAAACAGTGTTGTGGTATAAATGTTTGGTTCCTCTCAAATTTGTATTTTGAAATCCTAACCCGCAAGGTGATGTACTTTGACATGCAGCCTTTGGTGGAACCCTCATGAATGGCATCAGTGTAGTTATGAAAGAGGTTCAAGAAAGCTCCCTTCTCTTTCCACTCTGTGAGGACACCATGAGAAGAAGGCCAAAGTAGAATCTGAGCTCTCACCACAACAATGAATCTGCCAGCCCCTAGCTCTAGGACTTTGCAGCCTCTGGTTTTGTGATAAATAAATTTCTGTTGCTTATAAGCCACCCAGCCAATCAATGGCATTCTGTTATAGCAGCCCAAATGAACCGAGACAGACTATTTCCCTAAGTGACTGTACCATGTACATTCCTGCTAGCAATTCATGAGGATTAAAGTCATGTCATATGATTCTCTCTTTTATTTCCTCCAGCTTTACTGAGATATAATTGAAATGTAACTTTGTATTAGTTTAGGTATACAACATAATGACTTGATATATGTATACATTGCCAGATAATCATCACAATAAATTTAGTTCACATCCATCACATACAAAGTTAAAAATGAGATGCGATGAGAACTTTCAACATCTACTCTCCATATATATGTATAACATATATTATATACACACATACCTGTTGAATCGAACCTGGGTCTCCCGCATTGAAGGCAGACGTTTTACCGTCTGAGCCACCAGGGAAGCCCCCATTATTGTTGTAGTGTCATTCAAATCTTCTCTTCACATTTTATTGGTTTGTTTTAATGTTCCTTGGATATTCTGAATACAAATATTTCTTTGCTTATGTGATTTGTGAATATTTTTCTCTCAGCCTGTAGCTTGTCTTTTTATTTCATTTATGTCATTTTTTTCTGGAACAAAAGGATTCATTTTAGTAAATTTGTCACTGTTTTTTAAAGATCATGCTTTTGGTTTTACATCTAATAACTCTTTGCCTAAGTATGGGCATGAATAATTCTCCTACATTTTCTTCTAAGAGTTTTATCGTTTTCCATTTTTACATTTGATCTATAGCCATAATGCTTGGTTTGTTTTTCTATAAGGCACAAGACTTCTTTAGATTTATTTTTTATATTTTGCATATGGATGCCAATCTTTTCAACTATATTAGCTGAATATACTATTTACTCCACTGAATTAATCTTTTGACATTGTCAAAAAAAAAAAAAGCTTCTATATTATTGTGGGTATATTTCTAGAGTGTATAGTCTCTTCCCCTGATGTAAGTTTCTACATCTCCATCAATACCACACTCTCTTAGTTATTTAAACTTTATGAGAAATCTTAAAATTGGATAGGACTTTCCTCTAACTTTTATGCTTTCTCAAAATTATTCTGGCTGTTCTACCTCATCTGCTTTTTTTAAATTTTTTAATTTAAATTTATTTATTTTAATTGGAGGCTAATTACTTTACAATATTGTGTTGGTTGGTTTTGCCATACATCAACATGAATCCGCCACAGGTGTACACGTGTTCTCCATCCTGAATCCCCCTCCCTCCTCCCTCCCCGTACAATCCCTCTGGGTCTTCCCAGTGCACCAGCCCCAAGCATCCTGTATCCTGCATCAAACCTGGACTGGTGATTCATTTCTTATATGATATTATACATGTTTCAATGCCATTCTCCCAAATCATCCACCCTCTCCCTCTCCCACAGAGTCCAAAAGACTGTTGTATACATCTGTGTCTCTTTTGCTGTCTTGCATACAGGGTTATCATTACTTCATCTGCTTTTTCAAATGAATTTTAAAATCATCTTGTCCCCATCTACAATTAATTCCTACTAAAGTTGTTGCATTACATTGTACATAGAGATTACTTTGGAAAGAATTGATACACTAACTCCTGAGTCCTCATGTACATGATCATGGTATGTCTCTTTATTTACTTAGATCTTCTTTGATTTGTTGCCTCAGTGTTTTGTAGTGTTCAGATTACAGACCCTGAGCGTGGTTATGACCAACTGTAATTGTATTTTGTGGTTCAGATTTGCATTTCTTGTCCATAGAAACATGATTCATTTTTGTCTATTGATCTGCATATTAAGACCATGTTGGATTCATTTATTAATTACTCAATTAATTTTAATGATTATAATTAAATTTTAATGATTTAATTTATTAATTATTAATTTAATTTAATATTCTAATTAATTTAGAATTAACATAGAACTGTTTATAATAGCCAGGACATGGAAGCAACCTAGATGTTCATCAGCAGATGAATGGATAAGAAATCTGTGGTACATATACACAATGGATTTTTCAGTTCAATTCAGTCACTCAGTCATGTCCAACTCTTTGCGACCCCATGAATCGCAGCACTCCAGGCCTCCCTGTCCATCACCAACTCCCAGAGTTCACTCAGACTCACGTCCATCAAGTCAGTGATGCCATCCAGCCATCTCATCCTCTGTTTTCCCCTTCTCCTCCCGCCCCCAATCCCTCCCAGCATCAGAGTCTTTTCCAACGAGTCAACTCTTCGCATGAGGTGGCCAAAGTACTGGAGTTTCAGCTTTAGCATCATTCCTTCCAAAGAAATCCCAGGGCTGATCTCCTTCAGAATGGACTGGTTGGATCTCCTTGCAGTCCAAGGGACTCTCAAGAGTCTTATCCAACACCATAGTTCAAAAGCACCAATTCTTCGGCATTCAGCTTTCTTCACAGTCCAACTCTCACATCCATACATGACTAATGGAAAAATCATAGCCTTGACTAGATGAACCTTTGTTGGCAAAGTAATGTCTCTGCTTTGGAATATGCTATCTAGGTTAGAAATAACTTTCCTTCCAAGGAGTAAGCGTCTTTTAATTTCATGGCTGCAGTCACCATCTGCAGTGATTTTGGAGCCCCCAAAATAAAGTCTGACACTGTTTCCACTGTTTCCCCTTCTATTTCCCATGAAGTGATGGGATAGATGCCATGATCTTCGTTTTCTGAATGTTGAGCTTTAAGCCAACTTTTTCACTCTGCTCTTTCACATTTATCAAGAGGCTTTTTAGTTCCTCTTCACTTTCTGCCATAAGGGTGGTATCATCTGCATATCTGAGGTTATTGAGATTTCTCCTGGCAATCTTGATTCCAGCTTGTGCTTCTTCCAGTCCAGCATTTCTCATGATGTACTCTGCATATAAGTTAAGTAACCAGGGTGACAATATACAGCCTTGACATACTCCTTTTCGTCTTTGGAACCAGTCTGTTGTTGCATGTCCAGTTCTAACTGTTGCTTCCTGACCTGCATACAAATTTCCCAAGAGGCAGGTCAGGTGGTCTGGTATTTCCATCTCTTTCAGAATTTTCCACAGTTTCTTGTGATCCACACAATCAAAGGCTTTGGCATAGTCAATAAAGCAGAAATAGATGTTTTTCTGGAACTCTCTTGCTGTTTCCATGATCCAGCGGATGTTGGCAATTTGGTCTCTGGTTCCTCTGCCTTTTCTAAAATCAGCTTGAACATTTGGAAGTTCATGGTTCATGTATTGCTGAAGCCTGACTTGGAGAATTTTGAGCATTACTTTACTAGCGTGTGATGAGTGCAACTGTGTGGCAGTTTGAGCATTCTTTGGCATTGCCTTTCTTTGGGATTGGAATGAAAACTGACCTTTTCCAGTCCTGTGGCCACTGCTGAGTTTTCCAAATTTGCTGGCATATTGAGTACAGCACTTTCACAGCATCATCTTTCAGGATTTGAAATAGCTCAACTGGAATTTCATCACCTCCTCTAGCTTTGTTCATAGTGATGCATTCTGAGGCCCACTTGACTTCACATTCCAGGATGTCTGGCTCAGCGATCACATCATCATGATTATCTGGGTCGTGAAGATCTTTTTTGTACAGTTCTTCTGTGTATTCTTGCCACCTCTTCTTAATATATTCTGCTTCTGTTAGATTCATACCATCTCTGTCCTTTATCGAGCCCATCTTTGCATTAAATGTTCCCTTGGTATCTCTAATTTTCTTGAAGAGATCTCTAGTTTTTCCCATTCTGTTGTTTTCCTCTATTTCTTTGCATTGATCGCTGAGGAAGGCTGTCTTATCTCTTCTTGCTATTCTTTGGAACTCTGCATTCAGATGCTTATATCTTTCCTTTTCTCCTTTGCTTTATTGAACCAGGAATACATGCCTACATATATCCACACACTTCTTTGTGTTATGTTAAATTTTTATGCTTTTCATGATTCCATTTTTGAAAATATTTACATGATGATTTTGTGTCTGTGTATATAAGGGATATTGTCCTCTAGTTTTACTATCATGTGATTCAAGATTGCCAGAAAAATATCAACAACCTCAGCTATGCAGATGATACCACTCCAATGGCAGAAAGTGATATCGTGACTCTGGTATCAGGGTGGAAGTGCTGGCCTCTAAAGCTTGTTGCTAAGGGTTTTTAAGAAGGGACTGTGCACAATTGATATCTTTTCTTTAAATGGTTGGTTTTTTTCATTAGTTGAAGTCTACTTTGATATGAATATAGGTTCTCTAGCTTTCATTTCAGAGAAGGCACTGGTAACCCACTCCAGTCCTCTTGCCTGGAAACTCCCATGGACGGAGGAGCCTGGTAGGCTGCAGTCCATGCCGTCACTAAGAGTCAGTGACCGAGCAGTTGATCTGTCTGAGCAACTTCACTTTCACTTTTCACTTTCATGCATTGGACAAGGAAATGACAACCCACTCCAGTGTTCTTGCCTGGAGAATCCCAGGGACGAGGGAACCTGGTAGGCTGCCGTCTATGGGGTCGCACAGAGTTGGACACGACTGACGCGACTTAGCAGAAGCAGGAGCAGCTTTCATTTGATTAGCATTGCACAGTATGTCTTTTTCATAATTTTAATTTATCTTTCCTAGAATGATGTATTTAAAATAGGTTTCTTAAAGACCACATGTAGGTTACTGTGTATGTTTGGGTTTTGTTTTTACTTTTTGTAATATTCTGACAATTGACTAGTATGTCTAGACCAGGGTTTCTCAAGTTTTGGTTTGTTTCTATAACAGGACAGATGTGAAGTAATTTTCATTTTGGGCCACAGGGGTTCTGCTGCAGCTCTTCCATTCTTCAGTTTCAGCACAAAAGCACCACAGACAATACACAGATAATGGTAAAATCTCTATTCCAATAAACCTATATTTACAAAAGCAAGTGGCAAACCTGAATTTGGCCTGTTTGGCCTGAACCCTGTTTTAGACTGTTTATAATTAACATAATTATTGATGTTTGAATTATATCTAATTATTTATTATCTTTTTCTGTTTGCCTCCTCTGTTCTTAATTCCTCTCTGTCCCTTTTCTGACTTCCTTTTATAACATTTAATTTTTTTATTTTATTTTTAATATAAATTTATTTATTTTAATTGGAGGTTAATTACTTTCTATTTCAATTTATCTGTTGATTTTTTAATATATCCCTTGTATAATTCTGTGTGTGTGTATGTGCGTGTCCTGGGGGTTAAAATTGATATATTTTAACTTTGCACAATCCACCTAACACTGATATTTTATGATTTCACATGGAACACAGGGATGGTAATGATTTGGGTCACCTTACCTTCCCACACTATGCTACAGGTGTCCTGTTCATTACACCCACATTCCTTACAAACCCCATCAGACAGTGATACACTCGCTGTCAAGCATCGTTGTTGGAAGCAGGACGTGTTGCACTGGGTGACAGAAACGGGGATGAACAGGCCATTAGTGGGAGGCTCCATGTCCTTCTGAGTAGGATGGGCTCTGGGTGAGGTTTTCTGTGGCTCCAGGTTCCCCTCGTGCCTTTGTCTAGCGCCCCCCAGACTGGGCTTCCCCATGTGCTCCTCTACAGAGCCTCTGGGCCCTGTAGCTCTTTCAGCCACGATCATGGTTATTACACCAGTGCCAAGTGGCTGTATGTCTAGGGGAGGAAAGTGGTCTACAATCATATGATGAAATCTCTCTATTAGTGGCTGAGCCCTCCAGAGGGATCAATTCTTCTCCCCTCTCATGTCAGACAAAGGCTGGAAGGGTTGCAGTGGGGCAACCCCTCCTCCAGGCTGGGACAGTCTTCAGGACTGAACCCTGGCACACTCCCACTTGGAGGCAGCCTCTGCTCCAGAGAAGGCTCTGGGCACCTTCACAGGGACTGCCCTCCCCTTCCTCTGCCTTGGCCACAGGGATCTTTCCTGGGTCTTCCCGGGGAGAACCTGGTGGGGCTCCTGGAGGTAAAACTAGAACGGTGTGGGCGTCCCCTGACACTGTGGCCAATAGAAGCTTCTGGCCCTCACACAGTCCTCATTCAGGCTCAGTCATACGTCAGTGTCATCAAAGTGTTCCTGCCAGCTCACCTCCCCAGCTGCTCCTGCTCCAGGTGACTAGATCCTGGCCCGACCCTCTACATCCTTTGCCTCTCGGGATTTTGACATGGTGGTTTGTCTGCTCCTCACATCTCAATGCCTCCAAGCAAAGTTGATTTTAGTTTGTTCAGTTTTTCCTGGTTTTATGGATGAAAGTGAACTCTCCAAAGCTCTGTAATGTCAGAGCTGAAACGAGGAGTTTCATGTTTTAAAGAATGAAGAGAGAAAAGCAGCCGATTCTAAGGACCCAGATACTCACCATTTCTGCTGCTCCTCCCTCCCTTGTGAAGTCATGAGTCTCCTCTGGTCTCTTCCTCTGCTCCTGGGGAGCTGCCTTAAGTTTCTTTCCCAGCAGGTTGGCTGGCAACACGTCTGGTGTCCTGCTTCTGAGAATGTCTCAGCATCATCTTTATTGATGGATGTTTTCACTGGAGGTAGGACTCTGGTGAACTCCACTTTTTTGAGATCTGAAATCACTGGCTGTTCTGCTATCATCTAATTTTATGCTTTCTGATGAAAACTGTGAAGACATTCTACACAATGACACACACAGAGGGGAAGAGTGATTGGAATGACTTCACAATTATTTCAAGGTTATTCTCGTGTTTGCTTTCAGCAGTTTGATTCTGATATATGTAAGCATGACTTTCTCTGAATTTGTCCTATTTGGGGCTCACTTAGTTGCTTGAATGTGTTGCCTTTTGTTTTGGCAAATTTGTGACATACTAGCAAGTATTTTCTCACCACACTCTTCCTCTCTTTCTGGAATTCTGATGGCATAAATGCTGAGCTTTCGTTGGTATCTGTCCCACAGGTCTCTGAGTCTCTGTTCAGATTTTTCAGTATTATTCTCCTGGATTCTCAGAATGGATAGTTTTTATTCATCTGTTATCAGTGACATTTTCCTCTGTAAACTCCATTCTGCCTTTGGGACCAGACAATATTTTATCTTTTGGTTATTGTATTCTTCAGCTCTAAATTTTCATTTGTTGCTTTTTATCTCCTATTTCTCATCTGAGTCTCTTTCTTTCCATTTGTTTAAAGAGTGCTCATATTTCTTCCTGGAGCATAGTTATAACAGTTGTTTTAAGAGTTTGTCTGATAATTCCAACAACTGTGTCACCTGGGGTTGGTATCTCTTAACTGTAATTTCCACTTGCAACCAACTGAGATGGTTCTGGTTTCTTGATGGCATAGTATTTCAGGTTGTATCCTGAATAGTAAATATTACATTATGTGACTCTGGATGTTGTTTAAATTCTTTGGGGAAGGTTTGTTTTACTGGACAGTTGACCTGGGTAGATAGATACAGAAAGCCCTGCCTTCATTGCATGGGCTGTGGTTCAGTTCAGCTCCAAAGCCTCTGAAGTGCTAAGCGTATCTGTCCCTTGCATGCTCGGCCCATCAGTCAGCCTGAGCCCTGGGTGCTGGAGTAGACACGCACCCAGGGAGGAAGATACCAGCACACTGGGGGCAGCATGCTGATTAGTGTCAAAGAACATATGGTTGGGTCAGGTGAACCCAGCACTCATTCATAAATGCCCATATACTTTCCCTTTGTTGTCTCCCACTTCTCTTGCTCTCTCCCTGACATTTTATGACTCTCAGGATCCCCTTTTTTCCTTTCTCCTTCCCCACCAACAATGTTCTGGCTAAGGTAACTGATGCTTCCATTTCCTAGTTCTGTGTGTAAAGTGAAATTCATTTCAGGGCTGGGGGTGGGGGACAGTGTGCTAAGGGCAAAAGTGCAACCCAGGGACACTAATTACATCTCTGTGTGTGACACCAAAGCCCCCGGGAATCCTGAAGGGCCAGAGAGGGAGATGACTTCAGGACAGCATCAGTGAACACTCTCAGAATAAGATGCTTGTGCAGATCTGCATGATTTATGTGCACTGGTCTCTGCAGTGTGTTAAGTGATGGGGTAGGTCATGAAATGTCATTTACAACATGGACCCATTTAGGCATAAATGAGGTTAAATACAGTACGTGCATTACATGTGTGTTTTAGTTTAGACAAAATTCTATAAATGGAAAACATACAGCATTAATGCTAAAGGTGATTTTCCTGATGACAGATTGTAGATGATTGAACTCTCTTTTCTTTGAGGCTCTGGGTTTTCTGATCTCCTCTCCCTGCCATCAACATGCATCACTCACACAGCTAAACAGATGGGAAGCTTTTAAAATTTGGCTCTGTTTGCTGGCATCTTCCTCCCTGGGTGCGTGTCTGGGTGAGAAGGGCCCCTGAATCTTCCCATCTTTGTGAAATGCACATACATTATCTCTCACTAGCAGAGCAGAGATCACAAAAATCCAATCAAACAGCAGTTAGATGGGACACAGACATCCAAGCACAAGGAGAATCTCAGAAAGTGTCGAGTCTTGTCTGCGCACCAGCTTTAATGTCTCATGTTTTCATCCATGACTAAAATGATCTAAGAGTGAACAATCCCCAGCTAATTTATACTTGTCTTCAGAATACATTAATTCCTTTTTAATTAATGATTTTATCCCAGGAGAATTAATGTTTAGAAAATGTCTGCCTTTGGCAATTATTACAGCAGCTGGTTCTCACTGCTGATGGAGGGGGTGGGGAAGAGCAGAGGGGTGTGCTGGGGGCTCAAGGGGGAGGTAGGAGGGTGTATAGGTCCAAAACCCTTCCTCCCCCTCCCTCCATCTACAGAACAGCCCACATGCCTCGTCCACCTAGATTGTCCCTGAGCCCCAGGTGACAGGACAGGGCTCGGCAAGTGACACCTTCATGGGGTTAAAGGAGAAATCTAGTCAAAGCTCAAGAAATCTAATTTAATGATTTATTCTCATCATTGGAAGGGAAACTCCAGGTTTAGGCAGGGCTTGGAGGAAATTCTTCTTCATGATAAATTAAATAGACCACTTGTATTTCTCCATTATTCACACGGCTCCATGGAAACCTTTCCTCTCAGCATCTTGCTTCAGTTAACAAGGGCACTTTCAGGGGGTGTCAGGTCTGCCCCTCACTCTTCCTCCTCCCCACCACCAGCTCAGGATGGCTGCCACCAGAGTGGGTGGTTCTGCATTCTGTGATTTTGTGAGATCATGGCCATTTCTTTGTTGGGTCCCCTTTGCCCCTCCATGGCCTCTTGAAGATGGTATAATGGAATTTAAAGCAAAAACTGGGATCTTCCTGCCAAAGCATAATGAAAAAACACATACAACCAAAAACGTGTGACCATCATATTGTAACTGGGTGACAGCTGTTAATATGCGTGAGATTTTACATAAAGGATGTAATTATATTTTCATTGTGTTCAATAAAAGAAGAAAAGTGATACCAGCTCATGATCATTGCCTTTAATTACATGAAATGTTATTTCCTTCTGAAATGTTAGGGAACATCAGGCTGGGAAGCTTCTGGTATCACAACCCCCGTGTATGAGGCAGAAAATCCATCCTGGAGTAGGTGGGTGAGAAGTGTGCTCACTCGCTTTGCAGCAAGGTTGATGGACACCCCTCAGGGTCTCAGTCCCCACCCTCTGCCAGCCTCTTCCAGTGCTCAAACCCCATACTGTGTGTGGAGTGCTGGCCTGCTACTGTTCGTTAATCCAGCACCAACTTCCAAAAGTGTATTAAACACAAAAAGCTGAAATCTCACAGAAGAGAGAATTTCAGACTCGAGGGGCCTGGCTTTGATCCAGCTATGGACAAGGAAGGGAAGGTGTGGACAAGGAAGGGAAGGTGTGGACATGTCCCCAGCTAGAGTAAGTCGTTTGGCTGCTCAACCATGCTGACTCTGCGACCTCATGGACTGCAGCACACCATACTTCCCCGTCCTTCACCATCTCCTAGAGTTTGCTCAGACTCATATCCATTGAGTTGATAATGCCATCCAATCGTCTCATTCCCTATTGCCCCCTTCTCCTCTTGCCCTCAATCTTTCCCAGCATCAGAGTTTTTTCCAATGAGTCAGTTTTTGCCATCAGGTGGCCAAAGTTTTGAAACTTCAGCTTCAGCATCAGTCCTTCCAATGAATATTCAGGACTAATTTCCTTTAGAATTTACTGGTTTGATCTCCTTGCAGTTCATGGGACTCTCAAGAGTTTTCAGCAACACAATGCAAAAGCATCAATTCTTTGGCGCTCAGCCTCCTTTATGGTCCAACTCTCACATCCACACATGACTACTGGAAAACCAAAGCTTTGACTATACTGACCTTTGTCGGCAAAGTGATGTCTTCGCTTTTTAAAATGCTATCCAAGTTTGTCATAGCTTTCCTTCCAAGGAGCAAGCATCTTTTAATTTCATGGCTGCGGTTACCATCTGCAGTGATTTTGGAGCCCAAGAAAATAAAGTCTGTCACTGTTTCCATTTTCTTCCCCTTCTATTTGCCATGAAGTGATGGGACCGGATGCTAGGGTTAGGACTTGGGGTAAATCAGGAGCCAGTGGGAGGGAGAGATTCCTAACTTGAGGTCTGAACCCTGGACCCCCTGGACAGACATGGTAACAGGATCCCAGGTCCACTCAGAAATCTCCACCAGGGGCATGAGGGGGCCAGAAAGCAGGAGGGTTAGTGGGGGCCCCTCCGGAGAAGAACCCCACTGGAAAACCCAGCCCCTGCCATGTTCCAAGCACACAGGGGTTCACGGGCAGCATCTGAGTGTAATTATAAGTCGTTAGAGAAGATTACATGGAATTTTAACCAGATAATTCAAGCAATTATACTAAATGGGGGTTGTTTGTCCTAATATTACCAAGGGGAAGAATACGTGTCATTAACTCTCTTAGAATCTCTCCTCCCCAGGACCAAGCAGAACACCAGCAACTGGGGATAAACTTTACCATGTGAAATCCTCATCTCCTCCCATAGGATGGTCTCATGATCCCCTAGATAGAACCCTGATCATACCTCAGACCCACAAAGTTCATGATCCCCTACAAACAGCTTCTGCAGAGTGGATAAAATGTCATATTTTAATGACATAATTAGCTATCTTGATTATGTAATTAGTAAAAGCACCATAATTATACACTTAGAACCTGAAATCATTTATTACAGAGGCCCAATTTTGCCATTTGAACCATAATTTTGTAACGGCAAACCTTGTAAAAATCCTGTGCAACATGTGGAAAAGGCAGTTTTAAAGGATGGAGACAGATGCCCTCAGGAAGCTGGGTACCAACAATTTCTTCAGTCATCAAAAAGAAGTTTGGAGCCCTGGTGAGAGCTTCAAGTTGTAAAAGTCAGCAAATTAAATACATAGAAAGTAGTTTTGAAATACACTCCACACACAGCTAATTTGTTACTGTTTCAATATCACTCTCTAAGAGATTGTAAAATCCTCAAAGGTTCTTCAAAGACAAGGGTTGGGATTTTTTCTAAATATTTAGAAACAGTTGTGAGCGTGAGTGTGCATGTGTGTGTTTGTGTGTGTGTAACTCTTTTGGTTAAAGATACTTTACATGAATGAAATTAAAAGATGCTTGGTCCTTGGAAGGAAAGCTATAGCAAACGTAGACAGCATATTAAAAAGCATAGACATCACTTTGCCCACAAAGGTCCCCAGAGTCAAAGCTATGGTTTTTCCAGTAGTCATGTACAAATGTGAGATTTGGACCATAAAGAAGGCTGAAAGTCAAAGGATTGATTCTTTCAAAGTGTGGTGCTAAAGAAGACTCTTGAGAGTCCCATGAACTGCAAGATCAAACCAGTCAGTCTTAAAGGAAACCAACCCTTGACTTTGATTGGAAGGACTGGTGCTAAAGCTGAAGCTCCAATACTTTCACCATATGATGCAGAGATGACTCACTGGAAAATACCCTGATGCTGGGAAAGATTGAGGACAAGAAGAGAAGAGGGGGACGGAAGATGAGATGGTTGGATGGCATCATAGACTCAGTATACATGAGTCTGAGCAAACTCCAGTAGATGGTGAAGAACAGGGAAGCCTGGAGTGCTGCAGTCGATAGGGTCACAGAGTTGGATATAACTTAATGACCGAGCAATAATAACAGTGTGAATGTCGTGTACATGACTACATCATTTAATAGTCATCTCCTGGGAGATAGGATGTGAATTTGGAAATGCCTTTCCAGAAGGAAGCTCTGCTTCAGAAGCAGATTTGAAATCCTTATGGTTCAGCTCCATGAGTTGAGGTGCTGGGGAATCAGAGGTGACAAATATTTAAAGAATGAAAAGATGGGACATCCCTGGCAGTCCAATGGTTAAGACTCTACACTTCTATTGATGGAGGCACAGATTTAGTTCCTACTGGGGGACATAAGATCCTGCATGCTATATAATGTGGCCAAATAAAGTGTCTTGGTCACACTTATAAACAAAATTTGTTTTCTAAAGAATGAAAAGGTAAATCCCTCTTGTTTAGGAAAGTCTGGAGAGAGGAGGTGGCTGCAGGGTGGGGATGGGGTAGGACCCTGCCTGAGGGATCTGCTGCCTCTGAGTCAGAGTCTCACAAACCTTGCTGTCCTGATCTCACCTTGTTCTGGGGAGGGTCTCTCTCTCTCCTCAGGTCCAACAGGCTGAGCAATGCCTACTCAGTCCTCCTGCTGACTCTTCCCCACCCAGATGGTCAATACCTCCCCCACCCCAGACATCTCTATGTGGAGAGAGCCCCTGACTCACAGAGGCTGGGGCCCTTCTGCCTGGGGCTGCCAGCTGCTGTGGGGTGTCACCGTGCTCTCACTACTGACATACATTTCCTAATCTCTGCTTCCAAGAAAGACAAGGACCTCTTGTCCTTGGTGATGGAGATGCCTGCTCCATCCTGTTTTTAAAAAGGTCTGTTCTTGTGCCCCAGAGCTGGCTCTCCAGTGGATGTCCTACTCAGATGCAGATGGTCACTGTGAAGGAGAGAGAAGATCCTCACTGCCTCACCTGAGTGCCTGGATCCAGCCACACCTGAAGGCAATCCCTGGTACTTTCTGCGAAGTGGGCCAATAGACTCCCCCTACCTTTTTAAAGCTGATTAGAAATTGATTCTGTCACTGACAGAGTTTTAATTGGTAACCTATTTCTGTCCCTCCCACCCCAACTTCACTCTTCTGAGCCTGAGAAATACTGGGACAGAGCAACAAGTGGGCTGTAGAAAGGTGGTCTCTGAGCACTGAGGTCATCATAGCTCCTTCCCACCACATCAAGGGACTGATAGCTTTGGGAAGACCATTTCCACCAAAGCTTTCATAGCATCCTTCTGCCCACTGTGCCCACAACCTGGAGACCCTCCCCCTAGGACTTCTGCTCCACTCCAAGGAGCCCCCAGGCTGCCACTTCACACATCCCCCAGGCCTCTCCTGCCTGCATCCTTTCCCCATGCTCTCCCTAAGCCCCCATCTATCTGCTGTCTGTGTTCAGCTCAACTCCAGATCTCTCTGATACTGGAACCACCCTGCTCCCCAGCTGCACTTGGTCCCTTGAAGGCAGGAGCTCCCTTACACATTTTTGGTTTCTTGGCTCCTGGCAGAGCCCTGGGATTCCTGATAAAAGCTCATCAGCAATAACCACTCACCCACCACCATAAATGCACAGATAACTGCAGAATTATTGACAGTTGGGGAGCAAGGGAGAGGTTGGGAATTCCTATTCTCATCCTTGTGGTATGGAATGCATCACTACAGGGTTCTAATTAGGCTTATACTGCAAGCAAAGTCACACTTCAAAACATAATAATAATAATTCTACTACAGGAGGAAAGAGACAGATTTTTCATGTAAAGTTTCCACCCTGTGCTTTCCTGGAAGGATTCCAAAGGCTTTTAGAACTTGTTGTCCTAACTGGAAGAGTCCCAGAAAGGAGAGCTGGAGGACAGGGATGGTTTCCTGTATGGCACTCCTGAAATCTGGTCTCTGAGCATCCCACCCTAGCTTCAGGGAAGGACAGTGGGAGGGGACTTGCTTACAGGTGTAGGGGTAGGGGGAGTCCTGGGGGCCCACTGCCCATACTGAGACACCGCGCAGAAGGACACCCTCAGGGCAGTCCCACCACCTGACCCTCACTGCCCAGGAGATGAAAGGCAGATTCAGTCAACCCTGGGCACATTCCCGAACCTTCAAGAATGTTCTGCCCTCGGTGTCTTCAGTCATGACAGCCAGCCACACCCAGGGCTACACCAGAAGAAAATCAACAGAGGCAGCAGCACCAAGGCTCTGTCTGTTCATTTATTCTTTGAAATTGTTTAGCTGCACACCAGACTTGTTTTTCAGGGGACTGGAATAGAGCTGACAATACGATAGTTGATTACATGACCATTAACAGCCAATCCTTTATTCCTACTCTGGTTTTTAACCAGAATTTATTTTCGCATCTAGCAAAAAGTACCTGGTTTAATTTTTTTTCCAGGATTCTGAGACTTTACTTAATTGGTTATTGCAACTGACCTCAAGCCCCCATATCTGTTAAGAAAAGTACACACTCAGAGCCCAAGAAAGTAGTGTTTCTTTACCTGAATTTTTATTTTTCATTTTTCTAAAAGTTAACAAGTTTTAAGGGGCCTTTGACCTAAACTATTTATCTTTTGTGACAAATAGTTTGGGAACATAGTATCTGAACTTTAAAGGTTACAGGAGTAAAGCCAAGGCTCACTTTTCACCTTCATTCACTGGCTGTGTTCCTAGGGCAAGGGCTGAATGTCTCAGTGTCCTGTCTGTAGACAAGGCAGTGATAAACCTGCCTAATGGGGGTCCTGCATGGAAAGCACTCAGATGGTACCAGCCTACAAAAGGCCCAGCACATGAGGCACCCCTCGAGGAGCTGTCAGGCCAGGTGAGAGCATCACTGGTTCCCGGGGCTGAGGTGAGATGCACCTGCCAGGGCTGAGGCTGCAATGATTCGAAGTGGAGCTCGTTCTCTGCTGGCCCTTCTGAGGCTGAATGACCTCATTCTCACCAAAACCACATTTAATTCATAAGAATTCAAATGTATGCATTTTTCCAGGAAAAAAAAAAAGAAAGATAATTCAAAATGAGCTGTAAAATTTAAGTTACATGTGTACTATTTATGGTACGCTGTTCATTTCACCGACTTTTGCATTCTGAATGCATTTGCATCTATTCTGTATGCACTTTGCAAAGCCATGGGCACTGGGTTTCATGGGTGATTCCAGAGATTTGTAAAGGCAGTTTTGCCCCAGCACTCTCTGTGCCAGGATACAGCCCACGTGGTGCATGAATCCACCATGTAAGGAAGGAGACATTCGTGTCTCTGTAGGAGCGTGAAGATACACACAAGACTCCCAAGAAGCTCTCCCTCCCTCACCCTGAAAGGCAGTGTCCCCACCAGCTCCTGATTCCCCAACACGTGCCCGCATCTTAGTTTCTTCCCAAGTGCACGTGTCTGAACTCACATGACTTGATGTGGGTGTGTGATGGTCTCATGCTCCACAGGAGGCCTCTGCAATTGTCCAGGTGGGAGAGGGCGGCTGCCTGGACCAGGCGGCAGAGGGGGACCTGGGGAGAGTGGACCAGGCAGGGGTGGCTCAGACCTCCTAATGGGATGGGGAGGTGGAAAAGGGTGAGGGGACGACCCCTCCAGGCCCATCACTCTCCCGCCGCTGTCCAGGACTGAAGGAGCATAACCTATGGATAACTCCTTCCATCCTCTGTCCTCTGTGGACCACACGCTTCCTGCCACCAGCTCCATGTCCCCCACTTCCCCAGCAGCCCCCAGGCTCTTCAGCAAGAGAAGTATCCACTTTCACACTCACCAGGACGGAGTCCCCCTTCGAGCTGCTGGCCCCAAGTGCGGTGCGGGGTTCCTTACAGTATGAGCACCTCTGTAGTGTTGCTCTGGCTTTGGCCCCTAAGTGCTTCCTGGCCCCCTGAGCTGGCCCAGCCCCTCTGTCTATTCCTTTCTCACTCACAAGCGCCTCTCTGTGTAGCCAGGGCTGGCTCCCTGCAGGAACCTCTCAGAGTGACACAAGGACTGTGTGGATGGTCCAGCCAGACCCAGATCCTCTCCCAGCTCTAAGATCCCACTAACCCACTACCCAGTCCCCCAACAAGTATTTAATGAGCACCTACCGTGTACAATGCAGTAGGGAAGGGTGGTCCCTGAGTCTAGAGGGCAGAGTATTGACCAGAGGTCACCTTGTCAGCTGTGCTGGGTATGATGGAGGAGGGAACAGCCCAGGAAATGTGACCCCAGGGACACAGGGCAGGGACACTTCCCTGGGGAGGGAGGCTGGAGCTGAGCAGGGAAGAGGTGAGGAGAGCTGACCAGAGCAGTAAGGCAGCCTTGAGGGCAGAGGGGCAGGAGGTCAGGGCCCAGTGGGGAGAGACAGGGTGACCTGGGGACAGACAAGGTCCAGGGAGGCCAGACCACAGCCTGTGCTGGAGAGGGTGCAGAGGCGCATCCCAGAGTGTGTGTGTGTGTGTGGGGGGGGGGGGGGGGGGGGACGGTGTACTCTGGTGGGGGCAGCTTCAAGGGCCCTGGCAGCCTTAGTATGGAGGTCTCCTGCTGACAAAGACCCCTGCCCATCCTGCCCTGCTCTGTAAAGGGGCCTGGGGTCTGTGAACACACTCCCCTGAGCAGCACCCTGCCAGCTCCTGACCACAGATGCTCTGGTGAGGATCCAAGGTGGGAAGGGCCTTTGAAAGAAGAGGTATCCCTCCAGCTAACCTTGCTGTCTGCAGAGCCCCCTCTTCAGCAGTCCAGACCTGGCTGGAACCCCACCCTCACGATCCTATGGTTCTCCAGGGGGTCCTTCCAGGGCAGGAGAACAGTGTGCTCCTGGGACCTGCTCTCCGTTGTTCCCCTGCCCCGGGAGATGTGCAGAGCTGGTCCTGCAGTGGCGCTCATCTGCCATCACCCACAGTCTGCTCCTCCAGCCTGAGTCACCCCCTCTGTCCTCCCAGCTCTGCACCTCAGGTGTGATCAACTCTCCACTTTTCTGTCTAGATCCTGCCTTTACCGCATTTGAGGTTCAGTGAGATGGGAAACCACTGAAGGGATTAAGTGAGGAGATAACTTGATTCAATTCAGTCTTTAAGAAACGAATCGCCAGTCCAGGTTCGATGCAGGATACAGGACGCTTGGAGCTGGTGCACTGAGACGACCCAGAGGGAAGGTATGGGGAGGGGAGGTGGGGGGGGGTTCAGGATTGGAACACGTACACACCCGTGGCGGATTCATGTTGAGGTATGGCAAAACCTATACAATATTGTAAAGTAATTAGCCTTTAATTAAAATAAATAAATTTAAATTTTAAAAACTAATTATAAACTACATAAAAAAAGACTCCAGCCACTGAACAGAGACTGGGGTGCGGGGGTAGGACAGTTAGGAGATTGCAGGTAACCTGACGAAGGCGCCATGCCTTGGGAGGGTAGCAGGGCAGAAGGATGAAGTGGACACATTCCACAGAGGTTAGGACATGACACCCAGAGCCCTGGGAGATGAATCCCATCAGGCTGGTGGCACAGAAGGAGAGCCTGAGGTTCAGAGGCACCGTCCCTGCCTCAGCATCACCCACCCACGATGCTGGGTTTCCCCGGAAACCCAGAGATGGAAGCAGCCTCCGGTCCACACCGGTGCCCCCACACCTTCCCTCAAGGACACCTCTGCAGATGGTGACTCATCATTCTGACACTAAACTCTTACTATTTGAGGCAAAATTGAAACAAAGTGAGAAATGCAGAAAAAAATTGCTGACACCACTGGCCTGGGGTCAACCACCATCCACAACTTTTAGTTTTCACAGAATTGTCTCTGTGCACAGAATGCCGATGCTTGGATGTTGGGGAAGGTTTCCCTGCACGAAGGCCTGAACAGGGGTGCGGGTATTGAGGAGGAAGCTCTGGGGATCCCCATCCCTGCAGGTGTCTCCCCAGGACGGTGGACAGGAGGACCTTGCTCTTGCTGGGGTTCCATACGTGTTGGCGGGAGGCAGGACAGCTGGGGAAGTGGAAAGGGAGCAAATGCCCAGGGTCCCAGAGCTGCGCACCGCCCACCTCCGCTGAGTCTAGGTTTGCACCAGGGACGGGGCTTGGTCCCCGGCTCAGACCTGTGCTGACTGGGGGCTGTGGGAGCTCTGGACTGCACCCCACCAAAGAAAGGCCATCACTGCCAGACCATGTGCACTCAAGGCAGCTGTGCTGTGGGCAAAGTGGGGAAGGCCTAGGTGGGAGGATGAGGGCGGGGCCAGCATAGGGGCGGGGCCAATGTTGGGGCCTGGCCAGGGCAGAGGGGCGGGGCCAGGTCAGATGTCCAGAACGGTCGGACTCCTTCTCTTGTTTTGCAGAAAGAAGTGGCAACCTACTCCAGTATTCATGTCTGGAGAATCTCATGGATGGAGGAGCCTGGTCAGCTGCAGTCCACGGGGTTGCAAAGAGTCGGACACAACTGAGCGACTTCACTTTCACTTTCTTTCCTCTCTTCTTTTGTGCTGATTCGGAACAGAAAGAATGATGTCCACCTCCAAGGACCTCCGTGGTCTCACAGCCCCTCTTTCACTGCTTCCATCTTCACTCTCTTTCTTGGACCACAAGACAAACGGGGTGAACTAATCACACTGCACAGATTCCATGTCATTTGTCTGCATGTGAGTTCCATCTGGTTTTATTATTTCTTTATTCCCCTTTAGTCCATTCCTCTCCTGCCCTTAGGAAATCATAAAACTGTGTTTATTAGTAAATGTTTTATTTTTATGACATTTTTATCTTATTTATTTGAGTTTATTTATTGAGACTCTTTCCTAAGATTTCATTTTTAGGAAAATAAATCTTAAGTTGTGTTTAATGACCATTTTTTTATTTGAATGTGGTCTTGTAAAATGCCCATTGCTGTTTTCTGGGCATATATTTAAACATACACCGATAGCATTCTGTTGTGTGTTTCTTTCTGTTTATGAAACTTTTTATTTTTACAAATAATTGTGTTTTGAACAGATGCTCATGTTGCTAAGTGCACAATGACTCCATTGTTTTCCACAATTGCATCATGCTTGGGGGCCACGTTTTCCCCCCACGTTCCCAGGAGGCCTCCAACTCCTGGCCCCACACACACTCAGAGAACATCCTCTTACATGTCCCTTGTCACATGTAGACCCGTGTCAGCATCTTCCCAGGCAAGTGCTTTGGGGTGCAGGCAGGGGGACATCTGGTCATAGAGTTTTCCTGTATTTGGTCTGACTAAATAGTGCCAGGTTTCTTTCCAGGGTGGCTGCTCCAGCTACCCTCCCGCTTGCTGGGCACGGGTGTCCCTGTGTCTCCGTCTCTCTGGCAACACTGGCAGTTGCCAGCTTCCTAATCGCTGCCAGACTATTAGGTATAAACGGCTATCACACTGCAGGGTTCATTTCCATGTCCCTCATGTCCAACAATTTGGAGTATCTTGGCATATTCTTGTTAGTATTTTGAAGTTTCAATCGCTGATGATTATCTAACATTTTCATGCCCATTACAAAATTATGGTGCGTATTCTAGATGTTGACTGTTTGCCAATCTCAAACATTACAAACATATTCTCCCACCTGTCAGTGGTCCATTAATTTTGTCCATGATTTCCTTCATGACCAGACATCCTTATATGAATGTAATAAAATTAATCATTTTAATGATCTGCCTCATGCTTTTAAAATTTGATTACAATATAATTCCCAGTCACATGTTCACTAACATCCTATATATTCTGCTATCTTATTTCCTTTCTTATTTTATTTCCTTTCCTATTTAAGTTTTCGATCCACCTAGATCCACTTTTGTTGCTGGTATTGGGCAAGGATCCAGTCTTACTCCTCCATTTACTCCTCTGTTAACTCCCACCACCAGCTGCACACAAACCATCCTCTGGACCTCTTTGTGGGGCCAATTTCATCATTTCTTTACAGCTGGCCTGTGAACATGTCACTCAGTTTGTTGGGTCTGCTGCAGTATTCTAGCATTTGTTGATTGTGCCCTCTTAGGGGGAAGCCAACCAGAACCACACAGAACAATGAAAACATCACCATCAAGGACACAAATGTGTGGCAGGCACCCAGCTGCACCCTGCTGGAGGGCGTGACATGAGGTCCAAGAGGCCAGGCCAACCTGGGTCCCGGGAGCAGATTCTCTGGTGAGGACTTGGGCATGAGCGATGTGGTCAGAGTCTCTCTCCAGGGAGCTGATGAGGGACCAGGAGCCAGGCCAGGAGGGGATGAAGCCAAGCAAAGTGTGGTATCCACATGGCTCTCAGTCTGTAGCCTCAGTGTTCTGGTACCGGAGCATGGCCTGTCACCATGTCTCAGGATTGTCCTGAAGGGGGTCTCGGGAGCTAAGTCAGACCTCACATCTGTCAACTGTCATTTGTTATGGGCAGAATCGTGATGCTCAGTGTATTACAGCTGCCTCTGTGGGGTGAGGTGGGAGAACATTAGAGCATTTGTCAGTTTCCTGTGGCATAGATTATTTTTCCTCATGACTCATTTTTTTAAGCTACCACCCAGCTCATAGAATCCCTGAAAATTTAAGATGCAAAAGTCAGCTCTCACAAGCTGGCATCTGCTGGCCGCAGGCCATTCTGCCCCCTGTGCTGTGGGCACATCTGGCTGAGCAGCCCGAGGCTGGTCGATATCCCAAGAGTAGTACAAGGGCAGCTGGAGCAAGGGGAGAATGCAGAGCCAAGAGGGTGCTGGGGGTAGAGGGGTCCCAGGGGACCAAGTGGAGCCCCAGTTCCCCCTGGCTGTGTACCCTTAGGCTTCTCAGGGTGCTGGGCTGCTCACACCAGGGGCTTGTTTTTTCATTTGTATTTTGTTGGGATGACATTGGTTTGCATGCATGCATGCTCAGTGACTCAGTCAATGCACTTTGTGACCGACTCTTTGTGACCCCATGGACTGTAGCCTTCCAGGCTCCTCTGTCCATGGGATTCTCCAGGCAAGAATACTGGAGTGGGTTGCCATTTCCTTCTCCAAAGGATCTTCCTGACCCAGGGATATAACCAGATCTCCTGCATTGCAGATGGATCCTTTACCGCTGAGCCACTGGAGAACAGTCATATAAGTTTCAAGTGTAAAACTTTATTTTTCTACTTCTGTATACCCTCCAGCATGCTCACCCCTAAAATTTTAGTTTCCATGTGCAACTTACCTTTGATCACTTTCATCCTTCCCACTCCTACCCTTTCCCTTCTGGGAACCACTATCCTGTTCTCTGTATCTATGTGTTTGTTTTGGTTTGGTTTGGCTTGTTCATTTATTTTGTTTTGATTGTTTGTTTTTTAAATTCCACATATGAGTGAAACCATGGGGTATTTGTCTTTCTCCATCTGACTTATCTCACTTAGCATAATACCCTCAAGTTCCATCCATGTTATGACAAATGGCAAGGCTTCGTCTTTTTCATGGCTGAGTAGTATTCCACCATGTGTATTGTGTGTGTGTGTGTGTGTGTGTGTGTGTGTGTGTGTGTGTGTGTGTTTGGATACCACATTGTTCTTAAGCAGTCTTTCTGGATGTATCTCCTCACACAAGGGAAACCAGGGGAACAAAAGCAAAATTTAAAACAATGAGACTGCTGCTGCTGCTAAGTCGCTTCAGTCATGTCCGACTCTGTGCGACCCCATAGTCAGCAGCCCACCAGGCTCAGCCATCCCTGGAATTCTCCAGGCAAGAACACTGGAGTGTGTTGCCATTTCCTTCTCCAATGCACAAAAGTGAAAAGTGAAAGTCACTCAGTCGTGTCCGACTCTTAGCAACCCCATGAACTGCAGCCCACCAGGCTCCCCCATCCCTGGGATTCTCCAGGCAAGAACACTGAAGTGTGTTGCCATTTCCTTCTCCAATGCACAAAAGTGAAAAGTGAAAGTCACTCAGTCCTGTCCGACTCTTAGCGACCCCATGAACTGCAGCCTACCAGGCTCCTCCATCCATGGAATTTTCCAGGCAAGAGTACTGGAGTGGGGAACAATGAGACTACATCAAGCTTAAAAAGGAAACCATCAGCAAAACAAAACAAACAAAAAACCTTCCACATGAGAGAAAATATTTGCAAATCATATATCCTATAAGGGGTTAATATCTAAAATATATAAACAACTCACCTAACTCAACAACAGCAAAACATCCAATGAAAAAAATGGGCAGAGATCTGAATGACATTTTTCACACCAGCTTCTGAGAACAGTCTGTTAGCTGTTTGGGGGGTTTGTGAGCCAGCTCTTAAACTGCTGACAAGTTGAAATCAGCTGTGTTGGGAGTATTTTACACCATGGAACACAGCAAGCTCCAAGAGACACTTTGTTTTACAGGAGAGCTCGTGGCTGTGTTCTTCCTAGCACATCATTCTGCCCTTCTTCCTAAACCTCAGTTTCCTTTTCTGTAAATGGAAAAGAACATTGGCCCGTGCCCTGGGGAACTGAGGGTTTGAATGGGAATATAGCGTACAATAAAACTCCTAGCTAGGCTCCTGAATGCTGCTTGTGTGCACTGAGGTGACTGCGCCAACACATCACGGCAGGGGAATGTACCGGCCATAGCCCCTTCCAGGAGAGAGGTGAAGAGTCTGTCAGTCCATACTTACAGGTGCTGAGCCGGGGTTAAACCCGGACTTCTCTAGATCAAAAGCAGCCTCATAAACTCCCCAACTCAGCTGCTGAGACCCAGATGTGAGACGGGCAGGTGCCCCTGCAGCGCCTGCACCTGTGTTCAGAGGAGGGGAAGAGGAAGGCGGCTCACACCCTGTCCAAAGGTCCGCTGCTACTCAGCACTGCCCATGGCAGCCAGCTTGTCTTCCTGGAGCTGACCTCTGGTAGGCAGGTAAGGGTGGGAGAGAAATGAGTGACCCAGCTGTGCCTCCGCCTTCCAGGGATCCAACCATACTGCAGCCCTAAGCCCACCCCTACCCCTACCTGTTCTCCCCACAGCCCACAGGGTCCTGCACACTTGCCAGCCAGAGACCCTGGGCTTGGAGGAGACCCCTGGCTAGAGGAGCTATAGATCTCATTAGAGACACCTCTTCTTTGAAGGGAAACACACACACACACACACAGAGGTCAGGGCCCAAAGTACATGTCTAGATATGAAGCTGGCACTGCAGAGGGACTTCACAGGGACACACCCAGGTCATTTCAGGTAGAATTGTCACATTTAGCAAATAAAATCCAAGATGCCAATTAAATTTTAATTTCAGATAAATAACAAGTAATTTTACTCTCAATGTGCCCCATGCCATGTGGTCTAAACACAGTGGGGGGTCTACTAGGAGGAAGATGGGCACATGGACCGGGCACCCCTTGTGATACTCCCTTCAGCCCCTGAACGCAGCCCACCTGGATGGGTGGGGGTGACCACAGTGACAGGAACACCAGAAGAATAAGCACCTGAGATGTTCTGTGATAACTTTCTCCTACTGCACATGTTTCCCTGGAAGTTTCTCTGTGAGTGGAGAACAAAGCGTTGTCTGTAGTTCAGGGGTGGGTGTGGCAGAGAAATGATGTTTTCAATGTGGATGGACGGTTCTTGGGTGCGTGTCTGTGCAGAGAAGAAGCCAGCAGAGGGGAGGCAGGTGGAGATGAGGAAGCGCAGGTCTCTGCAGGGCAGGAGGGAGGGGGTGGGAGGGCTGAGCAGTTGGTCCACAGTCACCCTCGGGAACCTGTCACCTCATCAGACACACGATGGGCTTTGGGCATTAGATGGAGCCCCAGCCAAGCTTCCTGCGCTGTGCTAAGTCACTTTAGTCTTGTCTGATTCTTTGCAACCCTATGGACTATAGCCTATTCAGCCTCCTCTGTCCATGGGATTCTCCAGGTAAGAATACTGGAATGAGATCCCATTTCCTTCTCCAGGGGATCTTCCTGACCCAGGGATCGAATCCCCATCTCTTATGTCTCCTGTGTTTTCAGGTGGGTTCTTTACCACTAGTGCCGCTGGGAAGCCCTGCCCAGCTTCCTGCTGCTGCTGCTGCTGCTAAGTCGCTTCAGTTGTGTCTGACTCTGTGCAACCCCATAGACAGCAGCCCACCAGGCTCCCCCATCCCTGGGATTCTCCAAGCAAGAACACTGGAGTGGGTTGCCATTTCCTTCTCCAGTGCATGAAAGTGAAAAGTGAAAGGGACTTTTAGCGACTCTTAGCGGCCCCATGGACTACAGCCTACCAGGCTCCTCCATCCATGGGATTTTCCAGGCAAGAGTACTGGAGTGGGGTGCCATTGCCTTCTCCAGCCCAGCTTCCTAAATTTCCCTAAATTGAGTTTTGCTGGCTCCCTTTTCTAGAGGATTAGTGAAGAAAACATTTTTTTTTCAGAGTATCTCAAGTCTCCCTTCCTCCAGTTGAGACAAAGAGTGAAGGAAGGAAGGAGCCACGGGGCTACAGATTTGACAAGTTTAATGAAAGTCTTAAGTTCAGAGTGATCCATCACCCAAGACCTCAGCTGCCCAAACTTCAAGGAGAAATAGCCCTTAGCCCTGTGGATTAGAACCGTCCTTCAGATGAAAAGGAACCTACAGCATTCACTCACTTGATATAGACTCCTTTCCAGAATCCTCCTCTTGGTAATAAAATGGCCTCTAAGGAACCTTTTATGTTCTTGTTGGTGGAATTACCTGGGCTGTTTTCAAAGGTGCTGAAGACTGTGTGGCAGATGCATAAGTGCCCAAATGAGCCCATTTCGCCGAGGTTCATCTTGGGCATCTATGCACCTGCCATAGTGTTTTCAATTTTCAGGGGCTCCTCGGTCCCCATGGAGATCAAGGGGTGCCAGAACCTCAGGGATTTGTGTTCCACAGATGAGCAGGAAAGTACATGTGGCACCATGGAGCGTGCAGTAAACACATGAAGTTGTTTTTGCCGCGGCAGCTCTGCAGGAGGAAAGGACAAGTATCAGAATTCCCGAGGTGAGCCACATGCTGTGCTCCAAGCAGGGAGCTCTGCACCTCATCCGCAGGCATCAGCCACACTGAGTCCCAGCACGATGGCCCATAGGCTGCATTCTGCTCTCTCTGGCTCCTGCCCCTGCCCAGACAGTGTCCTCACTGCCTGCAGGGTCATAGACCTACCCCCAGGCTGCTATGAACTTGCAAGACCGTGGGGGAGCAGAGGAGGTGGGCTGAGGCTGGCAGAGGGCTCTGGGAGATGGCTGTTGTTATCTGCTTTCCGTCCATTGAGTATCAGCATGGGATTCTGCTTGGGGTCCTCACCTTCCTGTTTAGATGAAATTTTTTTATTGAAGTATAGTTAATTTACAGATTTGTGGTAGCTTCTGGTGTACAGCAAATTGATTCCATTATATATATATTGTCTTTCATAGGCAAGAATACTTGAGTGAATTGCCATTCCCTTCTCCAGGGGATCTTCCAAGCCCAGGGACTGAATCGGGGTCTCCTGCATTGCAAGCAGACTCTTGACCATCTGAGTCACCAGGGAAGCCCTATGTAAAAAATATATATATATATAATTCCATTATAAGTTACTATGCTTGCTATGCAGTAGGACTTTGTTGTTTATCTGTCTCATATATAGTACTTTTAACCCAAACTCCTAATTTATCCCTCCTTCTCCACCTCCCCTTTTGGCAACCATAAGTTTATTTTTTATGTCTGTGAGTCTGTTTTGTAAATAAGTTCATTTGTAACCTAATTTAGATTCCACACGTAAGTGACCTCATATGGTATTTGTCTTCTCTGTGTGACTTACTTAGTATGATAATCTCTAGGTCCATCCATGTTGCTGCACATGGCACTATCTCATTCTTCTTAATGGCTGAGTAGTATTCCATTGTGTACATGTATATGGGCTTCCCTAGTAGCTCAGATGGTGAAGAATCTACCTACAATACAGGAGACTCAAGTTTGATCCATGGGTCAGAAATATCCTCTGGAGAAGGGAATGGCTACCCACTCCAGTATTTTTGCCTGGAGAATTCCATGGACAGAGGAGCCTGGTGGGCTATGTACCATATTTTATTTATCCATTCATCCATTAGTGGACATTTAGGTTGTTTCCATGTCTTATCTATTGTAAATAGTGCTGATATGAACAATGGGTACATTGTATCTTTTCTAATTGGAGTTTTCTTTGGATATATGCCCAGGAGTGGGATTGCAGGATCATATGGCAACTCTATTTTTAGATTTTTAAGGAACCTCTGTACTGTTTTCCATAGTGGGTGCACGAGTTTACATTCCTACCAACAGTGTAGAAGGACTCCGTTTTCTCCATATCCTCACCAGCATTTATTGTAGACTTTTTAAAGATGGCTATTCTGAGTAGTGGGAGGTGATGCCTCACTGTAGTTTTAATTTGGATTTCTCATCATGGTCAACAAAAGAGTCCGAAATGCAGTACTTGGATGCAATCTCAAAAACAACAGAATGATCTCTGTTCATTTGCAAGGCAAACCATTCAATATCACAGTAATCCAAGTCTATGCCCCGACCAGTAATGCTGAAGAAGCTGAAGTTGAACGGTTCTATGAAGACCTACAAGACCTTTTAGAACTAACACCCAAAAAAGATGTCCTTTTCATTATAAGGGACTGGAATGCAAAAGTAGGAAGTCAACAAACACCTGGAGTAACAGGCAAATTTGGCCTTGGAATACGGAATGAAGCAGGGCAAAGGCTAATAGAGTTTTGCCAAGAGAACACACTGGTCATAGCAAACATCCTCTTCCAACAACACAAGAGAAGACTCTATACATGGACATCACCAGATGGTCAACACCGAAATCAGATCGATTATATTCTTTGCAGCCAAAGATGGAGAAGCTCTATACAATCAGCAAAAACAAGACCAGGAGCTGACTGTGGCTCAGATCATGAACTCCTTATTACCAAATTCAGACTTAAATTGAAGAAAGTAGGGAAAACCACTAGAACATTCAGGTATGACTTAAATCTAATCCCTTATGATTATACAGTGGAAGTGAGAAATAGATTTAAGGGACTAGATCTGATAGACAGAATGCCTGATGAACTATGGACGGAGGTTCGTGACATTGTACAGGAGACAGGGATCAAGACCATCCCCATGGAAAAGAAATGCAAAAGGTAAAATGGCTGTCTGGGGAGGCCTTACAAATACCTGTGAAAAGAAGAGAAGTGGAAAGCAAAGGAGAAAAGGAAGGATATAAGCATCTGAATGCAGAGTTCCAAAGAATAGCAAAGAAGAGGTAAGAAAGCCTTCTTCAGGGATCAATGCAAAGAAATAGAGGGAAACAACAGAATAGGAAAAACTAGAGATGTCTTCAAGAAAATTAGAGATATCTAGGGAATATTTCATGCAAAGATGGGCTTGATAAAGGATAGAAAAGGTATGGACCTAAAGGAAGCAGAAGATATTAAGAAGAGGTGGCAAGAATACACAGAAGAACTGTACAAAAAAGATCTTCATGACCCAGATAATCATGATGGTGTGATCACTGACCTAGAGCCAGACATCCTGGAATGTGAAGTCAAGTCGGCCTTAGAAAGCATCACTATGAACAAAGCTAGTGGAGGTGATGGAATTCCAGTTGAGCTATTTCAAATCCTGAAAGATGATGCTGTGAAAGTGCTGCACTCGATATGCCAGCAAATTTGGAAAACTTGGCAGTGGCCACAGGACTGGAAAAGGTCAGTTTTCATTCCAATCCTAAAGAAAGGCAATGCCAAGGAATGTTCAAACTACCGCACAATTGCACTCATCTCACACACTAGTAAAGTAATGCTCAAAATTCTCCAAGCCAGGCTTCAGCAATATTTGAACCGTAAACTTCCAGATGTTCAAGCTGGTTTTAGAAAAGGCAGAGGAACCAGAGATCAAATTGCCAACATCCGCTGGATCATGGAAAAAGCAAGAGAGTTCCAGAAAAACATCTATTTCTGCTTTATTGCCTATGCCAAAGCCTTTGACTGTGTGGATCACAATCAACTGTGGAAAATTCTGAAAGAGATGAGAATACCAGACCACCTGACCTGCCTCTTGAGAAACCTATATGCAGGTCAGGAAGCAAGAGTTAGAACTGGACATGAAACAACAGACTGGTTCCAAATAGGAAAAGGAGTACGTCAAGGCTGTATATTGTCGCCCTGCTTATTTAACTTCTATGCAGAGTACATAATGAGAAATGCTGGGCTGGAAGACGCACAAGCTGGAATCAAGATTGCCGGGAGAAATATCAAGAACTTCAGATATGCAAATGACACCACCCTTATGGCAGAAAGTGAAGAGGAACTAAAAAGCCTCTTGATGAAAGTGAAAGTGGAGAGTGAAAAAGTTGGCTTAAAGCTCAACATTCAGAAAATGAAGATCATGGCATCTGATCTCATGAGATCAGATCAGATCAGATCAGTCGCTCAGTCGTGTCCGACTCTTTGCGACCCCATGAACCACAGCACGCCAGGCCTCCCTGTCCATCACCAGCTCCCGGAGGTCACCCAGACTCACACCCATCAAGTCAGTGATGCCATCCAGCCATCTCATCCTCTGTTGTCCCCTTCTCCTCCTGCCCTGAATCCCTCCCAGCATCAGAGTCTTCTCCAATGAGTCAACTCTTCGCATGAGGTGGCCAAAATACTGGAGTTTCAGCTTTAGCATCATTCCCTCCAAAGAAATTCCAGGATTGATCTCCTTCAGAATGGACTGGTTGGATCTTCTTGCAGTCCAAGAGACTCTCAAGAGTCTTCTCCAACACCACAGTTCAAAAGCATCAATTCTTCAGCGCTCAGCCTTCTTCACAGTCCAGCTCTCACATCCATACATGACCACAGGAAAGACCATAGCCTTGACTAGGCGAACCTTTGTTGGTAAAGTAATGTCTCTGCTTTTGAATATGCTATCTAGGTTGGTCATAACTTTCCTTCCAAGGAGTAAGCGTCTTTTAATTTCATGGCTGCAGTCACCATCTGCAACGATTTTGGAGCCCAGGAAAACAAAGTCTGACACTGTTTCCACTGTTTCCCCATCTATTTCCCATGTAGTGATGGGACCAGATGCCATGATCTTCGTTTTATGAATGTTGAGCTTTAAGCCAACCTTTTCACTCTCCACTTTCACTCTCATCAAGAGGCTTTTTAGCCCCTCTTCACTTTCTGCCATAAGAGTCGTGTCATCTGCATATCTGAGGTTATTGATATTTCTCCCAGCAATCTTGATTCCAACTTGTGTTTCTTCCAGTCCAGCATTTCTCATGATGTACTCTGCATATAAGTTAAATAAACAGGGTGACAATATACAGCCTTGACGAACTCCTTTTCCTATTTGGAACCAGTCTGTTGGTCCATGACCAGTTCTAACTGTTGCTTCCTGACCTGCATACAGATTTCTCAAGAGGCAGATCAGGTGGTCTGGTATTCCCATCTCTTTCAGAATTTTCCACAGTTTATTGTGATCTACACAGTCAAAGGCTTTGGCATAGTCAATAAAGCAGAAATAGATGTTTTTCTGGAACTCTCTTGCTGTTTCCATGATCCAGCGGATGTTGGCAATTTGATCTCTGGTTCCTCTGCCTTTTCTAAATCCAGCTTGAACATCAGGAAGTTCACGGTTCACATATTGCTGGAGCCTGGCTTGGAGAATTTTGAGCATTACTTTACTAGCGTGTGAGATGAGTGCAATTGTTTGGTAGTTTGAGCATTCTTTGGCATTGCCTTTCTTTGGGATTGGGATGAAAACTGACCTTTTCCAATCTTGTGGCCACTGCTGAGTTTTCCAGATTTGCTGGCATATTGAGTGCAGCACTTTCACAGCATCATCTTTCAGGACTTGGAATAGCTCCACTGGAATTCCATCACCTCCACTAGCTTTGTCCGTAGTGATGCTTTCTAAGGCCCATTTGACTTCACATTCCAAGATGTCTGGCTCTAGGTCAGTGATCACATCATCATGATTATCTGGGTCTTGAAGCTCTTTTTTGTACAGTTCTTCTGTGTATTCTTGCCACCTCTTCTTAATATCTTCTGCTTCTGTTAGGTCCACACCATCTCTGTCCTTTATCGTGCCCATCTTTGCATGAAATGTTCCTTTGGTATCTCTGATTTTCTTGAAGAGATCCCTAGTCTTTCCCATTCTGTTGTTTTCCTCTATTTCTTTGCATTGATCACTGAAGAAGGCTTTCTTATCTCTTCTTGCTATTCTTTGGAACTCTGCATTTAGATGTTTGTATCTTTCCTTTTCTCCTTTGCTTTTCGCTTCTCTTCTTTTCACAGCTAATTGTAAGGCCTCCCCAGACAGCCATTTTGCTTTTTTGCATTTCTTTTCCATGGGGATGGTCTTGATCCCTGTCTCCTGTACAATGTCACGAACCTCATTCCATAGGTCATCAGGCACTCTATCTATCAGATCTAGGCCCTTAAATCTATTTCTCACTTCCACTGTATAATCATAAGGGATCTGATTTAGGTCATACCTGAATGGTCTAGTGGTTTTCCCTACTTTCTTCAATTTCAGTCTGAATTTGGCAATGAGGAGTTCATGGTCTGAGCCACAGTCAGCTCCTGGTCTTGTTTTTGCTGATTGTATAGAGCTTCTCCATCTTTGGCTGCAAAGAATATAATCGATTTGATTTCGGCGTTGATCATCTGGCTGATCTCATCACTTCATGGGAAATAGATGGGGAAACAGTGGAAACAGTGTCAGAATTTATTTTGCTGCTGCTGCTAAGTCGCTTCAGTCGTGTCCGACTCTGTGCGACCCCATAGACGGAAGCCCACCAGGCTCCCCCGTCCCTGGGATTCTCCAGGCAAGAACACTGGAGTGGGTTGCCATTACCTTCTCTAATGCAGGAAAGTGAAAAGTGAAAGTGAAGTCGCTCAATCGTGTCCAACTCTTAGCGACCCCATGGACCAGAGCCTACCAGGATCCTCCATCCATGGGATTTTCCAGGCAAAAGTACTGGGGTGGGGTGCCATTGCCTTCCCCGAGAATTTATTTTAGGGGGCTCCAAAATCACTGCAGATGGTGATTGAAGCCATGAAATTAAAAGATGCTTACTCCTTGGAAGGAAAGTTATTGTCAACCTAGATAGCATATTGAAAAGCAGAGACATTACTTTGCCAACAAAGGTCTGTCTAGTCAAGGCTATGGTTTTTCCAGTGGTCATGTATGGATGTGAGAGTTGGACTGTGAAGGAAGCTGAGTGCTGAAGAGTTGGTGCTTTTGAACTATGGTGTTGGATAGGATTCTTGAGAGTCCCTTGGACTATAAGGAGATCCAACCAGTCCATCCTAAAGGAGATCAGTCCTGGGTGTTCATTGGAAGGACTGATGCTGAAGCTGAAATTCCAGTACTTTAGCCACCTGATGCGAAGAGTTGACTCATTGGAAAAGACCCTGATGCTGGGAGGGTTTGGGGGCAGGAGAAAGGGATGACAGAGGATGAGATGGCTGGATGGCATCACTGACTCAATGGACGTGAATTTGGGTAAACTCCGGGAATTGGTGATGGACAGGGAGGCCTGGCGTGCTGTCATTCATGGGGTCGCAAAGAGTTGGACATGACTCAGTGATTGAACCGGAGAAGGCAATGGCACTCCACTCCAGTACTGTTGCCTGGAAAATCGCATGGGCAGAGGAGCCTTGTAGGCTGCAGTCCACGGGGTCGCTAAGAGTCAGACATGACTGAGTGACTTCACTTTCACTTTCCACTTTCATGCATTGGAGAAGGAAATGGCAACCCACTCCAGTGTTCTTGCCTGGAGAATCCCAGGGACGGGGAAGCCTGGTGGGCTGCCGTCTATGGGGTCGCACAAAGTCGGACACAACTGCAGCGACTTAGCAGCAGCAGTAGCAGCAGCAGTAACTGAACTGAGCTGATACCCTTAAACCTGACGTGAGTCTCTTATGAACAAACAAATACATGGATCTTGCTTAATTTATTTTTATCCATCCAGTCACTCCGTGTTTTTGATTGGACAATTCAATCCATTTACAACTAGAGTAATTATTGATAGGTAAGAATGTGCTAATACCATCTTCTTAGTTGCTTTCTGGCTATTTTATAATTGTATTATTCCTCCTTTCCTCTTTTGGTGCCTACCTTTGTGGATTGGTCCTATTCTGTGGTGGTGTGCTCTGATTCCCTTCCCTTAACCTTTTGCCAATCTGCCGGAGGTTTGCCTTGTAGTACTTTACATAAAACATCTTATTGATATGTATCTAATTTATGCTGATGAAAACTTAACTGCAATCTCATGCAAAAACTACCCTTTATTTCTTCCTTTTGCATTTTTAATGTCAGAGTTTACCTCTTTGTATATTTTGAATTTGTTCATTTTAATTTTAAAAATTATAATAGCTGTAGTTATTCTTAATGCTCCTTTCTTTTAGTCTTTATGTTATAATTAACAGATTAACACACCATCATTTTACAGAATCAAAGTTTTATTCGTATGACTGCACATTTACCTCTTCCAATGTGCTGTATGTGTTCATATTTTCATGTTACTACTTAGTGCCTTTTCATTTTAGATTGAAGAGCTCCTTTCAGCATTTCTTATAAGGCAGGTCTAGTGCCCCTGGTGAACTCCACCGGCTTTTGTCTTTAACTCTCTTTCATTTCCAAAAGATGCCTTTCTGGTAAGTGTATCCTTGACCGGTAGGGATTTGTCATTCACCACTTTGAAGATACCGTCCTATTCCCTCCTGGCCTGAAAGATTTCTGCTAAGAAATCCACTGATAGCTAATGCAGGTGCCTTTGTATGTGAGAACCTTTTCCTCTCTTCCTGCTTTTATAATTCTCTGTCTGTGATTTTCGATAGCTTCATTATATCGTGTCTTGGAAAAGACTTCTTGGTTTGAAATCATGAAGTAACCTGTTTCAGGTTTGGGAGAGTTCTCATCCATTATATCTTTAAATAAACTTTATGTCTGCTTCTCCCTTTCTTCTCCTTCTAGAACTGCAATGATGCTGATAAGCTTCTTTTGATATGTCCCATGGATCACTTATGCTCTCTCTCTCTCTTTTTTTTTTTTCCTCCACTGAGTGGGTTATCTCAAAGTTTCTATCCTATCTTATAACTCACTGGTTCTTTCTTCTTTCTGATCTATTCCTATATTGATGATCTCTATCACATTCTTTATTTCATTCACTGAATTCTTCAGTTCACAATTCTTCAGTTGACTTCTGTTTAGTTCTTTTTTATGATTTCTATCCCTTTGTCAAATTTCTTATTTTGATCTTTAGTGTTTTCCTGATTGCATTGAGTTGTCTTTTCTGTGTTTTCTTGTGGCTCCTTAAGTTTCCTCAAAACAGCTATTTTTTATTCTTTGTCAGGTAAGTCACTAGTCTCCATGTCTTTGAGATCAGTTACTGAAAAGATCCTGATGCTGGGAAAGACTGAGGGCAGGAGGAGAAGGGGGCAATGGAGGATGAGATGGTTGGATGGCATCATCGATTCAGTGGACATGAATTTGAGCAAACTCAAGGAGATGGTGAAGGACCGGGAAGCCTGGCATGCTGCAATCCATGGGGTCACAAAGAGTCAGACACAACTTAGCAACTGAACAACTGGAGAATTATTGTGATCTTTTCATGATGTCATGTTTCCTTGATTCTTCATCTTCCTTCACAAAAGGGGTTTTGCGTCACTGTTTCCGTGTTTTATATGGCAGTCACCTTCTCCATTTTTTACTAGCTACCTTCAAGTGAGAGACATTTTTTGTTGGTCCTGCTATATGCTCTGTACTGACCTACAGAAACGTCTGCTCCATGTTTCTTGCTCCCTCTTGTGGCAGGATTCTTAAACTTCTGTGTCTTCTCTTGATCTTTCCGCAGACCTATCTTGTTTTCCTGAAGGTGGCGCTACAGGTCAAGATTGTGGTTTTTCCATTGGGCACAGATTTCCCCCCCCCCCCCCACCCCCGTCCTGTTTTCCATACCTGCTCCCTGTCTACCAGAGCTTGCTCTCTTTGCTCCCTTCAGGATTTACACACAGGGAGCTTGCTGCAGAGTGGGGAGAGGGGTGGAGCTGGAATTGGGGAAATTAGGAATGCTCACAGTCCTTTTGGAAGGATCCTTGGGTAAAGTCTTCCCAGCAGCTCATGAGTCAGCTTCCTACTGGAGTCCCAAATGCAACCAGCAGAAATTGCATCCCTTTAATGCCTTCTGATATTCTTATTTGCATCTTTCCTGCTTTCACTCCCCAAGTCACGGACACCCATGTGACTTGGGGAGTGACTCATTGCTGCAGGAGAGGAATGGATTTCTTTAGCAGCATCATGCATACCTGGGAATGCATACCAGGCATTCACTCACACTGTTCCTTTTCCTTCCAGGAGAGATAACTGCCTTCCTGTACCACCAGGCTTGTGCCACCTTAAGGGGAGAGGTGATGCTGGCAAAGTTCCTCTTACCCACTCCAATAAATCCAGATTCACACAGAAACTTTTAATATATAAAATAAATATTTCTTTCTTTTTTCTTCCAACAGAGTGCTAGAACATCTCTTCTGGAAACCTGGATTTTTACAAAGGCTCTCTCACCCATGGATGTCTGCCCAAGTCAGCGTTCTCCAGGTGCTCCCAGGCCACAGCTGAAAGGAGATGAAGCTGGTTCATGGGGTGCTACCAGTTCAAAAGCCCATGCTGTGGTCTGCCTGCCTGTTACCTGAAGAAGGACAGGTGAGTCTGAAGGACAGTCTGAAGAAGGACTCTTCTCCAGAACCTCAGCATGTGATATTGGATCCCATAGGTCCTACAGAGGAACTCTGTGTATAGGTGGATGCCAGGTCTTCATTGTCAAAGGGGACAGAGAGCAGGGACACCTTATGCTGCCATGGTGCTGACATCACTCCAGTGAATGTGTTAGTTACCCTTATGCTAATCATTTCACAGTATATACGTATAAATCATTATCACATAACTTGAACTTTTACAACATTTTATGTCAATTATAAAGTTGGAAAAGGAAAGTCAAGCTGGAATATCTTCCCAGGTACATATATCTGAGCTGAGAAGTCTTCCTTATTCCCCAAGTCTGTCTACACCAATATGTAATGTCACTCAAATTCTCCAGGTGTGTTTACTGTGATATGGGATATCTCCTTAATTCAAACAGTGTGTCTCTTCTGATCTGGGAAGGATACCTGTTTCCCCAAAACTGTCTTCCTTTATTTCCCTACTACCTTAAGTGTGCCTACCCTGAAGAGCAAAGTCCCTCTAATTCCCCAAGCATTTATATTCTGACATATTTACTGTTGTTTAGTTATTTTAGTTGTTTAGTTAATGTTTAGTGACTAAACATTATTACTGTTTAGTCACTAAGTCATGTCCAACTCTTTGTGACCACATGGACTGTTGCCTGCCAGGCTCCCCTGTCCACAGGATTTTTCAACCAGGAATACTGGAGTGGGTTGCCATTTCCTTCTCCAAGGGATCTTCCCAACCCAGGAGCTGAACTCATGTCTCCTGCTTGACAGGCAGATTCTTTACCATCTGAGCCACCAGGAATACACCTTACCAAATCCACAGATGTGTCTACATAGATCTGAGATGTCCCTTCATAGCCAAAGTGATTCTGTAACGACATAGGATGTGTGCCTATTCCTTAGGAATAGTCACTATAGAGGGACCTGGCATCTTTGTTTCCCCAATTTCCCAGGTGTATCTACTCTAACTTGAGATGTCCTCCAAATCCTCTATCTCATCTTATGTGTCTTCATTAACCTGGATATCTCTCTAATGTCCAGGTGTTTCTACACTGACTTGGGAGATCTCTCAAATTTCCAAGTTTTTGTATCCTGTTTTTTGAAAGATAACTAAATTCCCACGCGTGAGTTTCCTAAGCCGAGATGTCTCACTAAATCTCACATGTGCATACACTGGCATGAAGTTTATCTATTATTCAGCAAGTGTGTCTATTCTGAAATAGTGATGCCTCCATAATTCTTCAGGTTTCTCTTCTTTGACATGGTTCAGTTCAGTTCAGTTCAGTCACTCAGTCGTGAGACTGAGACTCCTTGCGACCCCATGAATCACAGCATGCCAGGCCTCCCTGTCCATCACCAACTCCCAGAGTTCAGTCAGACTCACACTGAGTCAGTGATGCCATCCAGCCATCTCATCCTCTGTCGTCCCCTTCTCCTCTTGCCCCCAATCCCTCCCAGCATCAGAGTCTTCTCCAATGAGTCAACTCTTCGCATGAGGTGGCCAAAGTACTGGAGTTTCATCTTTAGCATCATTCCTTCCAAAGAAATCCCAGGGCTGATCTCCTTCAGAATGGACTGGTTGGATCTCCTTGCAGTCCAAGGGACTCTCAAGAGTCTTCTCCAACTCCACAGTTCAAAGACATCAATTCTTCAGCACTCAGCCTTCTTCACAGTCCAACTCTCACATCCATACATGACCACAGGAAAAACCATAGCCTTGACTAGACGGACCTTTGTTGGCAAAGTAATGTCTTTGCTTTTGAATATGCTATCTAGGTTGGTCATAACTTTTCTTCCAAGGAGTAAGCATCTTTTAATTTCATGGCTGCAGTCACCATCTGCAGTGATTTTGACATGGTATCACTGCCTAAATCTCTAGATGTGTTTTTTCTTTTTAGTATTATTGAGATATAATTGACATGCAACATTGTATGGTCTGACTTACATATATCATGAAGTAATTAAGACCATAAGCTTAGTGAACATCCATCATCTCATATACACAAAAAATTACAGAAATAAAAAATATATTTTTTTCCCTTTGATGAAATAGGATTTACATTCTTAACAACTTTCAAATATAACATACAGCAGTGTTAATTATATTTATCTTGTACATTACATCCATATTACTTATTTATCTTATAACTAGAAGTTTGTACCTTCTGATTACCTTCATCTGATTCTCTGTTTATGCCATTTATTTCTTTACACTTTCTTTCCTTCTACTAAGTTTGGGCTGTGTTTGTTTGTCTTTTTCTACTTCTTTTAGGTGTAAGGTTGGGTTGTTTATTTGAGATATTTCTTGTTTCCTGAGGCCTGTGTGGCCATAAACGTCCTTCTTAGAACTACTTTTTTGCTGCCTCCCACAGATTTTGGATGTTTCATTTTCATTTATCTGCAGGTATTTTTATTTCCTCTTTGTCAGTGACCCACTGGTTGTTATAGCATATAACATATTATAATATCATACTGCTTATACTCCACATGTTTGTGTTTTTGACAGTTTTTTTGTTGTTGTTGATTTCTAGTCTCATTACATGCTCAGAAAAGATGCTTGATATGATTTCAATCTTCTTAAATTTTATGAAACTTGTGTAGTCTGCTGCTTTTGGGTGGAACGTTCTATATATATATACACTTAGTCATCATGCAAAATGCTGCACTGGATGAATCACAAGCTGGAATCAAGATTGCTGGGAGAAATATTAACAGCCCCAGATATAGACACACAGATGATACCACCCTAATGGCAGAAAGTGAAGAGGAACTAAAGACTAGCCTCTTGATGAAGGTGAAAGAGGAGAGTGAAAAACTTGGCTTAAAATTCAACATTCAAAAAACTAAGAACATGACATCTGGTCCTATCAGATCAGATCAGATGAGATCAGTCGCTCAGTCGTGTCCGACTCTTTGCGACCCCATGAACCGCAGCATGCCAGGCCTCCCTGTCCATCACCAGCTCCCGGAGGTCACTCAGACTCACACCCATCAAGTCAGTGATGCCATCCAGCCATCTCATCCTCTGTCGTCCCCTTCTCCTCCTGCCCTCAATCCCTCCCAGCATCAGAGTCTTCTCCAATGAGTCAACTCTTCGCATGAGGTGGCCAAAATACTGGAGTTTCAGCTTTAGCATCATTCCTTCCAAAGAAATTCCAGGACTGATCTCCTTCAGAATGGACTGGTTGGATCTCCTGGCAGTCCAAGGCACTCTCAAGAGTCTTCTCCAACACCACAGTTCAAAAGCATCAGTTCTTCGGCGCTCAGCCTTCTTCACAGTCCAACTCTCACATCCATACATGACCACAGGAAAGACCATAGCCTTGACTAGGCGAACCTTTGTTGGTAAAGTAATGTCTCTGCTTTTGAATATGCTATCTAGGTTGGTCATAACTTTCCTTCCAAGGAGTAAGCGTCTTTTAATTTCATGGCTGCAGTCTCCATCTGCAGTGATTTTGGAGCCCAGAAAAATAAATTCTGACACTGTTTCTCCATCTATTTCCTATGTAGTGATGGGACCAGATGCCATGATCTTCGTTTTCTGAATGTTGAGCTTTAAGCCAACCCTTTCACTCTCCACTTTCACTTTCATCAAGAGGCTTTTTAGCCCCTCTTCACTTTCTGCCATAAGAGTCGTGTCATCTGCATATCTGAGGTTATTGATATTTCTCCCAGCAATCTTGATTCCAACTTGTGTTTCTTCCAGTCCAGCATTTCTCATGATGTACTCTGCATATAAGTTAAATAAACATGGTGACAATATGCAGCCTTGACGTACTCCTTTTCCTATTTGGAACCAGTCTGTTGTTCCATGACCAGTTCTAACTGTTGCTAGCAAATAGATGGGGAAGCAATGGAAACAGTAATAGACTTTATTTTCTTGGGCTCCAAAATCACTGCAGATGGTGACTGCAGCCATGAAATTAAAAGACACTTGTTCCTTGGAAGGAAAGCTATGACAAACCTAGACAGTACATTAAAAAGCAGAGACATCATTTTGCCTGCTGCTGCTGCTAAGTCACTTCAGTCGTGTCCGATTCTGTGCGACCCCAGAGACGGCAGCCCACCAGGCTCTCCCATCCCTGGGATTCTCCAGGCAAGAACACTGGAGTGGGTTGCCATTTCCTTCTCCAATGCATGAAAGTGAAGTCACTCAGTAGTATATCCAACTCTTAGTGACCCCATGGACTGAAGCCTACCAGGCTCCTCCATCCATGGGATTTTGCAGGCAAGAGTACTACAAAGATCCGTATAGTCAAAGCTATGGTTTTTCCAGTAGTCATGTATGGATGTGAGAGTTGGACCATAAGGAAGGCTGAGCACTGAAGAATTGGCACTTTTGAATTGTGGTGCTAGAGAAGACACTTAAGAGTCCCTTGGATAGCAAGGAGATCAAACCAGTCAATCCTAAAGAAAATCAACCCTGAATATTCATTGGAAGGACTAATGCTGAAGCTGAAGCTCTAATACTTTAGCCACCCAATGCAAAGACAATTCATTGGAATACGCTGATGCTGGGGAAAATTGAGGGCAGAAGGAGAAGAGGGCAACAGAGGGTGAGATGGTTGAAGAGCATCACTGACTCAATGGACATGAGTTTGAACCAAACTTCAGAGATAGTGAAGGACAGGGAAGCATGGCATGCTATAGTCCATGGGGTCGCAAAGAGCTGGACACGAGTTAGCAATTGAACAACAACAAAAGTCTAGTCTAATGTGTCATTTAAGACCTATGTTTTCTTAATTTTTCTGTCTGAATGATCTTTCTCTTGATGTAACCAGAGTTTTGAATTCTCTGTTATTTGTGTTACTGTCAATTTCTCCCTTGATATCTATTAATACTCATTTTATGCATTTAGATGCTCCTATGTTTGAGGCTTCCCTGGTGGCCCAGAAGGTAAAGAATTTGCCTGCAATGCAGGAGACCTGGGTTTGATCTCTGGGTTGGGAAGATCCCCTTGAGAAGGGAATGACAATTCACCCCAGTATTCTTTGCCTGGAGAATTCTACAGACAGAGGAACCTGGCAGGCTTCAGTCCATGCTGCTGCAAAGAGTTGGACACGACTGAGTGACTAACACAGGTGTCTAAATGTTGGATGCATATTTATTTACAGTTGTTATATTTTCTTGGATTAATCCCTTTATCATTATGTAATGTCCTTCTTTGTCTCACTGTAGCCTTTATTTGAAAGTATTGCCAATGTAGCTTTCTCTCCACTTCCCTTTTTGAGGAATACTTTTCCCATCCCTTCACTTTCAGCCTCTTCACTTTCAGCCTCTGATTCTCTTTAGATCTGAATTGAGTCTTTTGTAGTCATCGTGTATGTGTGTCTTGTTTTTGTATCCTTAGAGTCACTCTATGCCTTTGATGTTTCCACACTCCCCAGCTGTGCTTACTAGGACACAAGATCTCACATTCCCCTGAACTGAACTGGGATGTCACTCTAAGTTGAATGATGAGTCTATACTGTCTTAAGACATCTCCATGTGTATGTACTCTGATGTCTCTAAATTTCCAGTCTGCCCACATTGACCTGGCTTGTCTCCTTAATTTCACAGGTTTGTCTCCAGCAACTTGGAAAACCCACTAATTCTTCACGTGCCTTTACTCACTGGAATATTGCCCAGATTCCCTATGTCTGTCTAACCATTACACGGGTGTCTACCTGGTTTCCCAAATGTGGAAAATATGATCTAGGATGTCTATTCTGAACTCTCCCTAACTCTAACTCTATCTCCCCTAAACTGAGATATCTCCACCGTTCCCCAGGTGTGTCTGCTTTCTCCTGGGATGTCTCTCTATTGCATCAGAATTGTCTACCCTGATGTGGGTTATGTCCTTGGTTACTCTGGATTGTCTAACATGACCAGGGATGGCTCTCTCATTCCAGATGAGTTTAATATGACCTGGAATGACCCATTTCAACAAGTATATCTACTCACCAAACATATCTCCTTAATTCTCTAGGAGTGTTTACTCTGACTTGGGATGAATCCCTTATTTTCTATTCTTCTCTGACCTAATCTTGGATATCTCTAATTTTTCAGATTTGTCTACTATCACGTAGGATGTAGCCCTTATTCCTCAGTTTTGCCTACTGTAAATTTGAGTGTCTAATTCCATAGTGTGTAGACACTGACATGGGATATATCCCTACCTGGGATACACACACACCAATGTGTATATATTGTTCAGGGATGACCCTGTATTTCCCCAGGTAATCTGCCTTGACCAATGAGACCTCCCTAATCACCAAGGTATGTTCACAATGATCTGAGATGTCCCCCAATTTCTCCAATGTGTCTATTCTGATCTGTGATGTCTCTAATCACCCAGGTGTGTCTACCTTGACTGTGGTGACACTCTAATTCACCAAGAATGTCAGTCTGACCTGGGATCTTTCCCTAATTACCCACATGTGTCTTCCCTGACTTGTGTATATCCTGACCTGGTATGTCTACATAATAATCCAAGTGTGTCTACTCTGACTTGAGATACTAATACTCCCATTGTTCCTAACCTCATCTGGAATATCGCCCTGTTTCTCTAGGTGTTTCCCAAGATGCATCTATCCTGGTATATGCTGCTGCTGCTGCTAAATCGCTTCAGTTGTGTCCGACTCTGTGCGGCCCCATAGATGGCAGCCCATCAGGCTCTGCCATCCCTGGGATTCTCCAGGCAAGAACACTGGAGTGGGTTGCCATTTCCTTCTCCAATGCATGAAAGAGAAAAGTGAAGGTGAAGTCGTTCAGTCATGTCCGGCTCTTAGTGACCCCATGGACTGCAGCCTACCAGGCTCCTCTGCCCATGGGATTTTCCAGGCAAGACTACTGGAGTGGCCATTGCTTTCTCCTGGTATATGATGTCTCCTTAATTCCCCAGGCATGTCTACCCTTACCAGGATGTCTGTTTAATAACTCAGGTATGCTTACACTAACTGGAAATGTCTACTTTACTCCACAGTAAGTACATCTATTTTGATCAGGGATGTCTCCCTAATACCCAATGTCTGTCTCCTCTGACATAAGATGCCTCAGTTTCCCCAGCAGAAGCTATCATGACCTTGATTCCCTAACTATTTCCATACTGACCTTGGGAAACTCTGTGTTTCCTCTGCTGCGCATTCTTTTAACTTGTGTGTCTTTCAGATTTCCGAGGTCTCTATACTTTGGTCAGGGATGCCTCTATACTTACCCTGGTGTGTAAAACCTGAACATAAATGTCTCCTTAATTAATAAATTATTGTATATACATTTACCTAGAACGTCTTTTCTTTTTCTTGATATTTGTCTATTCTTACCTGGATTGTCTCTACTAAAGTGTCTGTCCTGACCTGGGTGTCACTCCAGTTTCAGAGTGTGTCTCTACTGAACTGAATTATCATAATTTCCCAGGTGTGTGTACAGTTAATGAGGTTGTCTACTTAGTTTTCCAGGTGTGAGTACTCTGATCTTGGTTGTATCCCTTAGTCCGCAGGTATGTCTACACTCACAAAGAGTGTCTCCATAATTCCCAAGAGTAGTTTAATATGGATTGTGGTGGAAACCAGCCCAAGATGCTAGTGCACAGGGGGAAAATGGTCTATGTCACCTCTGAGGTACTGCCTTGGGTCTGGGCACAATTATTGGAATTCTTCAGAGCATGACTAAATACACATATCTTGCTGTAATCCCTACATCCCATATAAGTCTACCCTGACCTAGAATTTCCCTCTAAACCCCAAAATGACAATTCTTACCTGGGATATGTACCTGGTTACCCTGGTGTGTCTAACTTGACCAGTGAGCGTTACATGTAACATAGGTGCATTACTTTGACCTGATATATCTACTTAGTTCCATGAGTATGTCTATATTGATTAGGAAATCTCTCTAATTCCCAAGATGTTTCTATTCTAAACTGGGATTTTTACTTAGTTGCCTGGGAATGCATAAACTTAAAAATTATTTCTCCAAAATTCCCCAGGTGTATCTAAGTGGAAGACTTGAAACTCATTAGAGGTGACCCTATATGTTTCAGAATATATAAAATCATAATATGAATCTATCACATCTCATGAACTAGAGAGATAATCCAGCTCATACTAGTTATACCTGGGGAGTTAGGGTGACATCTCTGGTTATGGTTGACATCTCAATCAAACAGAGAAGACATTCCTTATTGGGAAAAATACATTTGGGGAAATAAAAAGATATAACAAGTCATAGAAGACACATCTGTGGAATTAGACATCTTAGATTACTGTTGACACACCAGCATAATTAGGCAGACATCCGAAATTAGGATAGATGCACCTGAAAATTTGGTGAAACATTCTAATTCAGTATAGACACACCTAAAGGATTAGAGAGCCATCCCAGGTCAGAGTACAAACACCTGGGGAATTAGAGTCTTCCTTATTTGTGTAGATGTACCTAGGGCATTAATGAAACATTTTAAGTCCGAATAGATGTTCCATCGGGGAAGGCAATGGCACCCCACCCCAGTACTTTTGCCTAGAAAATCCCATGGACGAAGAAGCCTGGTAGGCTCCAGTCCATGGGGTCGCTAAGAGTCGGACACGACTGAGCGACTTCACTTTCACTTTTCACTTTCATGCATTGGAGAAGGAAATGGCAACCCACTCCAGTGTTCTTGCCTGGAGAATCCCAGGGGTGGGGGAGCCTGGTGAGCTTCCGTCTATGGGGTCACACAGAGTCGGACACGACTGAAGTGACTTAGCAGCAGCAGCAGATGTTCCATGTTTTGATCACAACTGGGAGAAAATGGAGAAGGAAATGGCAACCCACTCCAGTGTTCTTGCCTGGAGAATCCCAGGGACGGGGGAGCCTGATGGGCTTCCATCTATCGGGTCGCATAGAGTCGGACACGGCTGAAGTGACTTAGCAGTAGCAGTAGCAGATATTAGACATCCCAGGTGAGTATAGACACACCAGGGTAATTAGAGTGATGAATCAGAATTGAGGTAGGAGATAGATGGGCCCTTCGATAGAGCAGCCTGAGTTTGACAAGCAGAGTAAATTTGAGCTTTGTTTTCCCTAGACACTCCAAGAATAAAATTAATGGCAGGAACTGAGTTCTGCTGGAATAAAGAGATAAGAAGACCGCCCCTACCACTCCTGACGTCAAGGAATCCTCCTCACCTGCACATGTGCAGGAAGGCTCCTCAGAGGTCACAGAGGGAGGGGGCACCATCCCATAATAGGTATTGTCAAACTTCCCACAGGCTTCCATGCTAGAATCTGTCTTGGCAAAAAAGATATTGGGAAGGGCCCTAGGACAGGTCAAGTGTAGAAAAGAAACAAGATGATTGGTCAAAGTGAGCAAAGACCCAGAACAAGTACTCCTATATAAATGATTTAACCATTTCTTTATTGCACTTCTCCTCATTAGGGAAGATGCCCACACTCACTCTTTCCAGATGTGCACTTCTGTCCTGCTTCTGTCTTTAACTGTTTCTCCATGTGCTCTCCCACTTGTTGTGCTGTGTCTCTCATAATAAGCTTTGTATCTGTTTTTGTTTTGCAAACAGGGCAAGAGCCATAGCAATTTTGTCTCTAGCCTCTGCTGCTGCTGCTGCTGCTGCTAAGTCACTTCAGTCGTGTCTGACTCTGTGTGACCCCATAGATGGCAGCCCACCAGGCTCCCCCGTCCCTGGGATTCTCCAGGCAAGAACACTGGAGTGGGTTGCCATTTCCTTCTCCAATGCATGAAAGTGAAAAGTGAAAATGAAGTTGCTCAGTTGTGTCTGACTCTTAGCAACCGCATGGACTGCAGCCTACCAGGCTCCTCTGTCCATGGGATTTTCCAGGCAAGAGTACTGGAGTGGGGTGCCATCGCCTTCTCCGACCTAGGAGTTGGGAGACCTCCAAAATATGGGTTAGGAATTAGACATGCCTTAGGAATTAGAGAAGTATCCAGGACTAGTATAGGCACACCTGAGCAATTATGGGAACATCCCAAGTTAGAATAGACACACCTGGCACTTTGGGATATCTCCCAAGTCAGAGGAGATACACTTGTCGAATTAGGAGACACCCGAGGTTACAGTAGAGACACATGGGGAATAAGAAAAACATCTCAAATAAGAGTAGACAAGCATGTAGAAGTACAGAGACATCAAAACCAGAATTGGGTATTATAGAGACAGTACAGGTCAGTGTACACCTTAGAAATTATGGAAACACACCAGGTCAAGGTAGCTACTACTGAAAAATAAGATAATATACCATGTCATAGTAGGGCTTCCCTGATGACTTAGCTGTAAAGAATCAGCCTTCAATGCAGGAGATGCAGGTTCAGTCTTCAGTTGGGAAGATCCCCTGGAGGAAGGCATGGGAATTGACTCCAGTATTCTTGCCTGGAGAATCCCATGGACAGAGTAGCCTGGTGGGCTGTGGTCCATGGGGTTGCAAACAGTTGGACATGACTGAAGCAACTGAGCGTGCATGTACCATGTCATAACAGACACCTGAGAGATTAGGTATACATCCCAGATCAATGTAGACACACTAGAGAGTTAGGAGGTCACCCAAGGCTAGTGGAGACACACTCCAGATTAATATGGACACATCTGGGTAAGTAAGGCAAGCACTCAAGTTCAAATAAGCCACACCTGGGGTATACAGCGCTATCCCAGGTAAAAGGAAGATACATCTGGAAAATCAGGAAGACATCACAGTTAAGAGTAGATGTTTCTGAAGAAAGTGAGTGAAATCCTGGGTCATCCTAACACCAGGTGAGTAAAGGACACCTCTGAGGTCAGCTTAGATTCATTAGGGAACTAGGTACATATTCCAGACCCGTGTTTATACAACAGAGACACTGTTGAGAAGGCCAAGTCAGGAAAGACATACCTGGGGAAATAAGGTATTATCTTTGTTTGAATAGACTTACCTGGAGAATTAGAGCAACAATCCACATAAAAATTATAAACTGAAAGATCTAGAGAGATCTCACAGGACAAGTTGGACACATTGGAGAACCAAGAGTAAACACATCTTTACAAATAGAGGGAGAAAGAGGTTAGAGCAGAAACACCTAAGAATTTATGTAGATTTCCCAGGTCAGAGAGGGCACACCAGAGGAAATAGAGAGATATCCCAGGTCAGTGCAGACTCACCTGAAGAATTAGGAAACCATCTGAGGTCAGTGTAAACACACCTGCAGATCATAACAGAGTAGACACACTTAGAAAACAAGACATCCAGGCAGTGTAAATGTATCTCAAAATGTGAGTCATCCTAGGTCATAAGTGACAAGCCTAGAGATTTAAGGGAGCTAGCTCAGATCAGTATAAACACACATGGGAACAATGAGATATTCCAGGTTAAGGTAGACACTCTTGGGGAATTACAAAGACACCTAAATCAGGGTAGACAGGGAGAATCAGAAACACCCAGGTCAAAGAAGGCACGCCTGGGGAGCTAGGTAAGTACTTCAGACTAGAATAGACATAGCAGGGGAGACACGGAGACAAGTCAGTATACACACTCCTAGGGGAATGAAGGGACGTTATATGTCACAGTAGATTCACCAGAGAACTAGGGAGACGTCCAAGGTCAGAGTTAGATGGGGAATTAGGGCCATATCCTAGGTCACAGCAGATATATATGGGGGTGACGGAGACATCTCATGTCAGTGTAGACAGTATTGAGAAACAGAGATACATGCCAATCAGAGAAGACGTACTTAGTGAATCTGGGAGACATATAAGGGTTGACCAGGGGAATGAAGAAGACATCTCAAGACAGATGAACCAGGGAACTGGAAAAAGATCCCAGGTCAGGGTCTATATATGACTTATTATATAGACATACCTGGTCAGGGATGACAACCAATGATATTATGCAGACATCAGCAAACATTCCAGGTAAATATAGACACTTGAGGAATTCAGGAGGAGTTGCCCAATTTCAGTGTTAGCACAGCTGGAGAATTAGGGAACCATTTTTCATCAATGTAGATATTCCAGAGGCTTTAGAGAGATATTCCAGGTCAAGTAAACACCCCAATCTAGAGACTTACCAGTTCAGAGTAGATACACCTGGGGAATTAAGAAGACAGCAATAGTCAACATCAGTTCAGTCAGTCAGTTCAGTTGCTCATTCGTGTCCGACTCTTTGCGACCCCATGAACTGCAGCACGCCAGGCCTCCCAGTCCATCACCAACTCCCCGAGTTCACGCAAACTCATGTGCATCAAGTCGGTGATGCTATCCAGCCATCTCATCTTCTGTTGTCCCCTTCTCCTCCTTCCCCCAATCCCTCCCAGCATCAGAGTCTTTTCCAATGAGTCAACTCTTCTCATGAGGTGGCCAAAGTACTGGAGTTTGAGCTTTAGCATCAGTCCTTCCAATGAACACCCAGGACTGATCTCCTTTAGGATGGACTGGTTGGATTTCCTTGCAGTCCAAGGGACTCTCAAGAGTCTTCTCCAGCACCATAGTTCAAAAGCATCAATTCTTTGGCGCTCAGCCCTCTTCACAGTCCAACTCTAAAATCTATACATGACCACTGGAAAAACCTTGGTCTAACCTAGTCTAACCTTGACTAGACGGACTTTTGTTAGCAAAGTAATGTCTCTGCTTTTGAATATGCTATCTAGGTTGGTCATAACTTTCCTTCCAAGGAGTAAGCGTCTTTTAATTTCATGGCTGCAATCACCATCTGTAGTGATTTTGGAGCCCCCCCCAAAAAAAAAAAATAAAGTCTGACACGGTTTCCACTGTTTCCCCATCTCTTTCCCATGAAGTGATAGGACCAGATGCCATGATCTTCGTTTTCTGAATGTTGAGCTTTAAGCCAACTTTTTCACTCTCCTCTTTCACTTTCATCAAGAGGCTCTTTAGTTCCTCTTCACTTTCTTCCATAAGGGTGGTGTCATCTGCATATATGAGGTTATTGAGATTTCTCCCAGCAATCTTGATTCCAGCTTGTGCTTCTTCCAGCCCAGCGTTTCTCATGATGTACTCTGCATATAAGCTAAATAAGCAGGGTGACAATATACAGCCTTGACGACACACTTAAATAATTAAGATACATCCCAGGTCTGGGTAAACAAAACTGGGGAACTTGGGAAACATGTCATAGTAGAAAAACCTGAAAATTTAGAGAGACAACCAACATAAGAGTAGACACAACTGGGGAATTATGGAGACATCTCAAAGTAGGTAGGAAATTCTAGGGATTTAGTGAGATATCCCAAGTCAATATAGACACAGCTAAGTTATTAGGGGCACAACCAATATCAGAGTATAAATATCTGAGAAATTAAGGAAATATTGCAAATAAGTTTGAACAGATCTCCTGAATTAGGAAGAAATCCCAAATCTAAGAAGAGAAACCTTGGAAAGTAGTGTGACATCTTGGGTCAGGATAAACAACCCCAAAATTTAGGGGGCTATCCAAGCTCAGAATGAAAGGTTATTGAATGAAAAAAGACACCGGGATTTTTGGCCCCCAGAGGAGAAGAATTCAATCCGGGGCCAGACACAAGACTTGATCTCTCAGCTTTTGTGTAATAAAGTTTTATTAAAGTATAAAGGAGATAGAGAAAGCTTCTGACATAGGCATCAGAAGGGCGCAGAAAGAGTACCCCCTTGCTAGTCTTCAGCTGGATGTTATATAGTCACTAGCAGTCTGGTGAGCTTCCGTCTCTGGGGTCGCACAGAGTCAGACACGACTGAAGCGACTTAGCAGCAGCAGCAGCAGTCTGTTAATAAAAGAAAGGAATGTCTTAAAACTCAGAATGGCACCAGGCCCCTCACCCATAAAATGCATTTTGGGATAATCTTGGCACCAAATGGTTCATCCTGGGCCATAGAATGATTAACTTAAATCTTGAAGAAGGCAGATTACCATACAAATAATTTTAATTGCATAGATTAGGGGGACAATATCTGAGTATAACATACTGTTTTGTCAAGTAGGTTCTGAGCCAAGAGGCGGAACCAACTTGAAGACAGAGTTTGGGGTAAATGCATAGTACATTAGCATAGCTTAAGATGAACATTTCCATAAGAGAAATGCATTGTTTATCTCTAGGTTTGAGAGTAGTTAACTTCAGGTGAAACCAGGCGTCATTATGGCAACACAGTATTTTAAGAGAAACCTCCTTCTAAATTTGTATAGAGAAGGAAAAAATTATCGCTAGTTTGTTTCCTCCTGCCGCTTAAGAGAGAGAAAAATGTCTGACACTTGTAGGCTATTTCCTCCGTTTGGAGACCCCTGGACTTCCTGCCTGTTACCCTCTCAAGAATAGACACATATCATTGAGTCAACAGGGACAATTCTTTGTCAAGGTAGACTCAGCTGGTGAATTAAAGAAACATCACAGTTCAGTGTAGACACATCAGGAAAAGTAGGCAGAATTAGGGTAAGCACATCTAGTGAATGATAGAAACATCACAGGTCAGTGTAAAGCACCTGAAGAATTGTGCAGACATACAATATAAGGGTCAACTGCCCTGGGAATTAAGGATAGGTTGCAGATCTAAGTAGACACACCTAGGAAATTAGACTCCCTGGTCAGTGTGGACTTCCCTAGGTAATTAGGAACTAGGTCAGAGCAGAAGTGCATGGAGAATTAGGGAACATCCAAGGTCAGGATGGGCTTCTCAAGTGGCACTAGCGGTAAAGAACTCTCCTGCCAATGTAGGAGATGTAAGAGATGCACATTGAACCCCTGGATCAGGAAGATCCCTTGGAGGAGGGCATGACAACCCACTCCAGTATTCTTGCCTGGAGAATCCCATGGACAGAGGAACCTTGCAGGCTACGGTCTATAGGGTCACAAAGAGTCAGACACCACTGAAGTGACTTAGCATGCACACACCAAGGTCAGGATAGACACACCTGGGGCTTTCGGGAGACTTCTCAGGACAAATTAAACACTGAGGTCTTAGAAACCTCACATTACACACAATAGACAATTAGGAAGTCTTACCACATCAAGAGTGAGAATTAGTGAGACATGCCTGGAGAATTCGTGAGACATGTCTGGTCAATGTGGACACATCTAGGTAATTAGGGCTATACCCCAAATAAATAGACAAGTCTGGGGATACAGAGTTGTAGATGCATCCCAGGAGTTACGGAGACATCTCAGGCTAAGGTAGACAAATCTGAGAAATGGGTATACATCCCAGGTCAGGACAGACACAACTAGGTACATAGGAAGACGTCCCAGGTCAATACAGACACAAGCAGGAATATAGAGAGACATCACAGGTCACTGTAGGCACATCTGGATTACAACTGTTATATCCCAGGCCAAAGTAGTAGTGAGTCAAAGCTCATAAATATACATAATGTGAAAAAGATTCTAGGAAATATCATACAAACCTGGGGAATTAGAGACATATCCCAGGTCAGTGTAAACACATCTTGGTAATTAGGAACATATCCCTGGTCAGTGTAGAAAAATAGGGAATAAGGAATAAAACACATATCACAGTGAACACGTATGGAAACAACTCAGTTCCAAGGTGGCTCAGTGATAAAGAATCTGCCTGCCAATGCAGGAGATACAGGAGTCATGGGTTCAATTTCTGGATTGGAAAGATCCCCTGGAGAAGGAAAAGGCAACCCACTCCAGTCTTCTTGCCTTGCAGAATCCCATGGACAGAGGAATCTGGCGGGCTACAGTCCATGGGGTCACAAAGAGTCAGACATGACTTAGGGATTAAGCATGCATGAGCACACAGATTAGTGTAGACACTTGGAGAATTACGGATCCATCCAACACACCTGGAGAACTAGGACGGCTTCCCGGGTCAGAGTAGATGCACTGGAGAAACTAGGCTATCAGACCAGGTCAGGGCAGACAAACCATGGAATAGGTAAGCATTCTAGGTCAATGTACACATTTAGGGAATTATTGAGACATCACAGGTGAGCATAGACACACCTGGAGGATTAGAGAAATCACCCATATGAAACACCTAGGGTATTAATGAGACATCTCAGGTCAAAGTAAACTCCTCTGAATCTTTATTGAGATCCCAAATTAGTGCAGTCAAACCTGTGAATTTAGAGAGACATCTGCATCAGTGTAGACACAACTGGGAAACTGGGAAGACAACACACTGAGCGAATTAGCAACACATCCCAGGTCAGTACACTAGGGAAACATCCCAGCTCAATATAGACACTGGAAGGACTGAGGAGTTATCCAGGTCAGAGTAAACACACCTGGGAGACAGATGAGTCATCCCAGTCAGCGTAGACATACAATGATAATTAGGCTGTTATTCCATGACAGGTAAGAAACTCCAGGGAATTAGGGAACCATTCATGGTCTGAGTACACACTCCTGAGGAAGTAGAGTCAACCCAAGTCACAAAAGACACACTTGGGAGATTTAAAAAAGCTTTCAGATCAAGGGATACATACCTAGGTAATTAGAGAGACATCCTAGGAAGTAGGAGACACACCAGGATATTTAAGGATACAGTGAGTCACACCTAGGGAATTAAGGAGACATCACCGGTCAAAGTAGATACACCTGGGAAATAAGGGGGACATTCCAGGTCAGTGTAGACACTTGGATAATTAAGGAAAATCCAGGCCAAAGTAAACATTTCTGAGGAATAAGGGAAACATCCACTGCCACGGTAAGCATAGCTGGGGAATTAAGAAGACAGGCCAGGCAAAGGGAGATAGATACCCTAAGGAGGTATCCCACATCAGAGGAGACACCCTTGGGCATCATGGAAATACAGGTCAGCAAATTACATGGGCAATTAGAGAGACATCTCGTGTCAGTGTAGACACACTGGAGGATTTAGGGAAACCTCCCAGGTCAGTATAGACACTTCTGAGAAATAAGGGTATAAGAGCAGGTCAGAGTCGACATTCTGGGGAATTAGGGATATTTCCCAGGTCAAGGTAAACACACAACTGGGGTGATATCCCAGGTATAGGTAGACACACCTGGGGAAATTTAATAAGAGACATCTGGAAAATAAGATAGACATGCCAGGTCAGGTATGAGGAATATAGGAGACATCCCTATATTCACTATATATATCTTCACTATAGAAGAAAGTAAACACATCCATATCTTAAGGTGTGTAAACTGCTCAGGGAATTTTACCGATGGGGGAGTATGTTCGTGGAGTCCAGCTGCTTGCCACTCAAAAGCCAATAAACAGGCCAGGTTGGCGGAAAGGAACATTTGCTTCTTTCAGATGCTGGCAACTGGGGGGTGGGGGTGGCAGACATCTGTCCAAAGGCCAACTCCACCCTAAAAAGCAGGCGATGAGAGCTTTTATAGATAGAGTTGGGAGGAGGGTACATGCAGAAACAGCACAGTCATCTCTAACAATCATCTTCAAATTGGTCATCAGTGGTCTGACCAGCACCATCTTGATTGTTTTAGGAACAGTTAATCTTCATTTCCAGGGTCCATTTGTTCCCATTTCTTTGCAGTCAGTTCTCAGAATTGTGGCAGCTCATGTCCTGGGTACAATCTGATCATCACGTAGTTAACTTCCCCACCTGGTGTTTTGGTAACTATAAGACAGCTCACAGAATATGCTCAGAATATTATCTATAGCCCTTGAGAAAGAACTAAAACTCCTTGACTATGCTTGATGACTTCCTTATTATTATTTAGTTTTCTCTGACTGTTTTCCTTTGTTTCAGCTTTTCTCATTTCTCTGATTAAACTTATCCTCTGACTAAAGTTTTCCACAGGCAAAAGGCAGGCAGAAGACATGGGGGGTGGGGGGTGGGGCAAGGACCATATGGTCCTGCTCCATTTCAAGAAGACACAAAAGACACATCTGGAAAATTAAGGAGACATCATTGGTTAGTTTAGACAAAGCAGAGAATTAGGAAAACATGCAAAATCCAGGTGGAAACCCTTGGGCCATTATAGAAGCATAAACATATTATTTCTTCTGAACCACAAACATGGGGTATTTTTCCATTTATTTGAGTCTTCTTCCATTTCTTTCATTAAACTCTTATAATTTTCAGTTTACAGATTTTCACCTCCTTGGTTAAATCTATTTCTAAGTATTTCACTACTTTTGATGCTATTATGAATGAGTTTTTAATTTCTTTTTCAGATGTTTCATTTTTTGTGTCTAAAAAGACAGTGGATTTCTGCATGCTGATTTTGTGCCCTAAAATTTAACAGTATTGTTGATTAATTCTAACAGTTTTTTGGGTGAGTCTCTATATGAGATCTTATCACCTGCAAATAAAAATAATGTTGTTTCTTCCTTTCTGGTTTGGGTGCCTTTTATTTCTTTATCTTGTTTGATTGCTCTGGCTAAGACTTCTAGTAATGTATTGAATAGGAGTGCTGAGCGTGGGCATTCTCTCCTTGTTTCTGACATTAGAGAAAAAGTTTTAAGCATGTGGGAATAAAGGAGATATACAAAGTCAGTAGACAGACCCATGGAATTAGGGAAACATCCCAGGTCAGAGTACACACTTCCAAATTATGGAGATCCCTCAGGTCAGAGAGAACACCCATGGGAATGTGGGAGACATTCCAGGTCATTGCAGATATGCCTGGAAAATCAAGGAGGCATCCTGGATCAATGTAGACACATGCAGATTAAAAAGAAAATAGCTGAGACATCTCAGGACAAGGGAGAAACACATGGACAGTTAAGGAGATATTCCAGGTCAGAACAAACACGCCTTGTGAATACACACCTTGAGACATCTTATGTCAGGGAAGACACACTCAGAGAATATGGGAGACAACCCAGGTCATGGAAATAACCACAGTCAGAAACCACAACTCAGAAAATAAAGAGACTTCCCAGTTCAGTGAACATGCACAAGAGACACCCCAGGTCATAGTAGACACACCTGAGAATTAAGACTTCTTAGCTCAGGTAGACATATCTGGGAACTAGGGAAACATGCCAGGTCAGAGTAAACACATTGGAGAATTATGGAGACATGCAAAGGTCACAGTAAGTAAAACTGGATTATTGGAGAAGCATCCAAGGGAATAGTGGGCTTCCCTGGTAGCTTAGCTGGTAAAGAATCCACCTGCAGTGTGGGAGACCTGGGTTTGATCCCTGGATTGGGAAGATCCCCTGGAGAAGGAAATGGGTACCCATTCCAGTATTCTGGCCTGGAGAATCCCAATGGACAGAGGAGCCTGGTGGGCTGCAGTCCATGGGGTCGAAAAGAGTCAGGTACTACTGAGCAACTAAGGACAGCACACCAAGGGAACAGTAGAAACACTTAGGGAATTAGCAAGGCCTCCCAAGCCAGGTAGTCACAGTGGGAAGCAGGTAACGTCACAGATTTGGGTAAATACCCTTGTAGAATTATACACAGAGCCCAGTTCCCTGTAGACAAAACTAGGGGACTGGGGAGACATACTGGATCCACGTAGACATGGCTAGAAAATGAGGGAAAGAGCCCAGGTCAAAGTAGCCATACCTGGGGAATAAGGGAGACATGCTAGGTTGGGTAGACACACCTAGGGAACTAGAGGGCATCCCAGAAAGAATAGAACACTTGGGGAATCAAGGAGAGATTTCAGGTTAATGTAGGTTCTTCTGGGGATAAAGGGAGGTATTTATCTCAGGGAAGCGTAGACATACCTGGGTGATTTGGGAGAAATCCCATTCAGAGGAGATAAGGGTGGTATTAACGTGAATAGATGGAGAAACAGTGGAAACAGTGTCAGACTTTATTTTTCTGGGCTCCAAAATCACTGCAGATGGTGACTGCAGCCATGAAATTAAAAAACGCTTACTCCTTGGAAGGAAAGTTATGACCAACCTAGATAGCATATTCAAAAGCAGAGACATTACTTTGCCAACAAAGGTTCGCCTAGTCAAGGCTATGGTCTTTCCTGTGGTCATGTATGGATGTGAGAGTTGGACTGTGAAGAAGGCTGAGCGCTGAAGAATTGATGCTTTTGAACTGTGGTGTTGGAGAAGACTCTTGAGAGTCCCTTGGACTGCAAGGAGATCCAACCAGTCCATTCTGAAGGAGATCAGCCCTGGGATTTCTTTGGAAGGAATGATGCTAAAGCTGAAACTCCAGTATTTTGGCCACCTCATGCGAAGAGTTGACTCATTGGAGAAGACTCTGATGCTGGGAGGGATTGGGGGCAGGAGGAGAAGGGGACGACAGAGGATGAGATGGCTGGATGGCATCACTGACTCGATGAATGTGAGTCTGAGTGACCTCCGGGAGTTGGTGATGGACAGGGAGGCCTGGCATGCTGCAGTTCATGGGGTCGCAAAGAGTCGGACACGACTGAGCGACTGATCTGATCTGATCTGATCTGATCTGAACATGAATCCCAGATCAAAGTAGACACAAGTGGGGAATTAGGGACGAGGTCACAGATCAGGGTAAACGCACATGGGCAATTAGGGAGACATTCCAGGCTAGATTAGACACCTCAGGAGTAAGGGGGAAATCCCCAATCAGAGAAAACACACCTGGGAAATAAGGAAGACATCCCAGGTCAGTGCAGACATACTTGTTCTGATCCCTCCTGTACTGCTGTCTGTACACTTATGGTTTAAATTCTCCTCAGATAAGCTGCCTTTTGGAAGAGCAGCATCTGGTCATTTGGAATCTTTGAAGCATCTGAACGTCTATAATGGCTAGAGAATCTAATTTAAAACACTAAAGTTGATAAAGCTTGAGGATATGAATACAATAAGCTTCCTCTTCACCTTCTTTACGCATGGAGCTAGCTCATTACACTGTGTGAAGTTGTCATGGTAGCAAGTGGTAGACAGGAGGCAAAATTCTAAAAAGCTTGGAGAAGATAATTTTATAAGTCACTCTTGGCTACAAATGACTTAAACCTGATTCCTTCTAGTTTAAGCAGCAAACAGGATTTTTTTTTTTTTTTTTTTTGCTAGAGTGTTTGAAAAAGCCATGTGAGTACCGATTCTGGGCAGAGCTGCAATCAGGGCTAAGTAGTACCATCAGGACCAGAGTCTCTTTAGCACATGACGCTGCCATCATGATTAAACACATTGTCAAGCTTCATATGTCATGACCTGAAGGGCTCAAACTCAGATCATCATTAATATCAGTAGTCCAGACTTGAAACAAAAAATTACCAGTCATTTTATGATAAATATCACACTGACAAAGTATGGAAACTAGAGGTTCCATAGTATCTGGGATGTAGTAAATATGTCCCTGAGGACGTGACATTTAATCTAAGTCCTGAAGATTAAATATTACCTGAACCAAAAAGGAACACAAGGACAGAGTGCCAGGGAGCGGGGAATTGCCCATTCACATTGCCAATGGATCTGGTAAGACTCTGAGCCACCTGATGTTTCATAAAGCAAAGAAGCTACAAAGGGCTAGTGGAATTGTGTCAACCAGACACAAGAGCCATCGTGATGGGTCTCTCACTGCATAGGGATGGGTTAGTTGAGAGAATTGCATGGAAACATATGCATTGCCATATGTAAATTCAAGAGCAAGTGAGAATTTGCTGTGTGGCACACGGAGCTCAACCCAGAGCTTTGTATCAACCTAGAGGGGTGGATGGGGTGGGAGATGGGAGGCGGGTACAAGAGGGAGGGGATATATGTATACCTGTGGCTGATTTGTGTTGATGTATGGCAGAGGCCAACACAATATTGTAGAGCAATTGTCCTTCAATAAGAAAAGTTTCATTCATATTTTTAAAAAAGAATAATGACTGCAGTGGATTAAACACATCATCAATCCTAAAAAGCAGAAATGAAAAGGTGGGCGTTACTATTTACCTTACGCGGATAAAAGGATTAAAAAAGAACACTGCAAACAAGTGTACACGAACAGATCAGATACCCTGGATTAAATGGAGAAACTCCTAGAATAAAAAAACTACCACAACTGACTCAAGAAGAAATGGGAAAACTGATCTGACTCATAACAAGCGAAGAGATGGAACTCAGTGATGAGAAACCTTCCCAAAAGAAAAGCCAAGGCTTCAGTGGTGAATACTACCAAACATTGTAAAAGTAATTACAGTGCACAGGGACTTCAGCAGATGACCCTAGCGGTCTCTGCCACTGAAGAAACCAAAGCCAGCACGGTCATCACAGACCCCCTGGAGACTTCACCAGCTTTCCCCACACAGCTGCGTGAATCCCTCTCTGCTCTCTCCCACCCTGGCCCCTACCAGAGCCTGGGAACAGCACTGGCAGCCATGCCAGTCCTCGGCAGCTGCACCACAGCAAAACACCAGCCTAGATGCCCATGTCTGATGCCCACTGCTGTGCGTGCACTCAAGACCAGCCTCTGCAGCTGTGTACTCACACAGTCCCAGCCTGACGCCCTTCCCTGACCTCCACTGCCATGCGTTCACCGAGGGAGATGCTGTGCAGCCACGGAAGAGCATACTGACAGCCCCGGTAGCTAGCAGTGTTCCCACAGTTGTCCCTGTCTCTTGTGCCTACCTCAGCCCCCAACACTATCTATGTGTTTGCAACTGGACCCTGCCACTATATAAGACTTGCAGCTGTGCCCTGCAGTTGAGCGTGTAGACACCACTGGGTCTGGCCACTACTGCTGCTTACCTTGATGCTTGGCTGATGGAACTGAAAGCACAGCTGAGGACCCCAACAGCCCTTCTTGAATGCCCTTCAGCGCTTACCAAGGACTATGCAGTTTTCAGAGCTGTAGGTCCCAATGACATAAGTCAATAAATCATGCCACCACTCTGGAACCAGCACTGCCATGTACCCACGTGCTTGACACCCTGCACCATTAGACCCAGGGTCACAACACACTCCAGAGTGCTTCCTTTTACAGGTAAAGGTCTTTCCTTGCAGATAGAGGAAGCAATTTCTGCTTTCTCAAATGCACTAATACCACAGAGGAATGCAAGGATTACAAAGAATCAAGGAAACATGACTCCGCCAAAGGAACACATTAAACCTCCGCTAACTGGCCAAACCCAGGAATTGCCTGACAGGGAATAGAAAATAAATGTTCTAAAGATGATCATAAAGCTATAAGAGAACACAGAGGAACAATTTAATGCTATTAGGAAAATAGAAGAAAAGAGTTCTGAAGATAAGTACAGAAGATGCTTATATAACAATATGACTGTACTTAATACCACTGAATTGTGCCCTTCAAAATCGTTAAAATGGTAAATGCTATGGTGTGTGTATTTTGTCACAATGGAAAAATTATTTTTTAAAGCTATGTTTAACATCATACTCAAGATTACATTAAATGGCTAATGACAAAGAGTTTTTTCCCCTAAGTTCAGGAAGAAAACTGACCTGCTTTTGCCATTTCTAGTCAACATTGTACTGGAATTCCTAACCAGAAAAATTACTGGAAGCACAGAAATAAAAGACATTTTTGAAAATAAGAAAATTATTTCTATTTATAGATAGCTTGATCTTATACTGATATATAGAAAATCCTAAAGAACCCACATATAGAAAACAAAGCCTATGAGTGAGTAAGAAATCAGCCAATTTTAGGATGTAAAATCAAAACATCAAATCAGTTGTATTTTTATGTTTCTGTTCAATCACTAAGTCATGTCCCAGTGTTTGTGACATGGACTGCAACATGCCAGGCTTCCCTGTCCTTCACTATCTCCCGGAATTTGCTCAAACTCACGTCCATTGAGTCGGTGATGCGATCCAACCATCTCATCCTCTGTTATCCCCTTCTCCTGCCTTCAATCTTTCCCAGCATCGGCGTCTTTTCCAGTGAGTTGGCTCTTCACATCAGGTGGCCCAAGTATTGGAGCTTCAGCTTCAGCATCAGTCCTTCCATTGAATATTCAGTATTGATTTCCTTTAGGATTAACTTGTTTGATTTTTATACACTGCTGCTGCTACTGCTGCTAAGTCTCTTCAGTCGTGTCCGACCCTGTGCGACCCCATAGATGGCAGCCCACCAAGGCCCCACTGTCCCAGGGATTCTCCAGGCAAGAACACTGGAGTGGGTTGCCATTTCCTCCTCCAATGCATGCAAGTGAAAAGTGAAAGTGAAGTCGCTCAGTCGTGTCTGGCTCTTAGCGACCCCATGGACTGCAGCCTACCAGGCTCCTCCATCCATGGGATTTTCCAGGCAAGAGTACTACTGATAAGCAATTCAAAAATTAAGAAAATAATTTAACAACATCAAAATAATAAAATATATAAGAACAAATTTTATCAATGAGGTGCAAAATCTGTACACTAAGAATACAAAACATTACTAAAAGAAAAATTAAAGAACCTAAATAAAAGGAAATATGTATTATATTTATTGACTGGAGATTTAATATGGTTAAGAAATCAAAATTATACAAATCAATTCATAGATGTAATGCAATCTCCATCAAAATCTCAATGGCTTTTTTTAGCAAAAATAGTAAATCAGATCCTAAAATTCATAAGGAATTGCAAGTTATCCCAAATAGCCAAAACAATCTTGGAAAAGAATAAAGTTAGAAGATAACACATCTCTATTTTAAACCAGAAACTATAAAACTACTCGAGGAGAACATAGGCAAAACACTCTCCGACATAAATCACAACAGGATCCTCTATGACCCACCTCCCAGAATATTGGAAATAAAAGCAAAAATAAACAGATCAGATCAGATCAGATCAGTCACTCAGTCGTGTCCGACTCTTTGCGACCCCATGAACCGCAGCACACCAGGCCTCCCTGTCCATCACCAGCTCCCGGAGGTCACTCAGACTCGCATCCATCGAGTCAGTGGTGCCATCCAGCCATCTCATCCTCTGTCGTCCCCTTCTCCTCCTGCCCTCAATCCCTCCCAGCATCAGAGTCTTCTCCAATGAGTCAACTCTTCGCATGAGGTGGCCAAAATACTGGAGTTTCAGCTTTAGCATCATTCCTTCTAAAGAAATTCCAGGATTGATCTCCTTCAGAATGGACTGGTTGGATCTTCTTGCAGTCCAAGGGACTCTCAAGAGTCTTCTCCAACACCACAGTTCAAAAGCATCAATTCTTCGGCGCTCAGCCTTCTTCACAGTCCAGCTCTCACATCCATACATGACCACAGGAAAGACCATAGCCTTGACTAGGCGAACCTTTGTTGGCAAAGTAATGTCTCTGCTTTTGAATATGCTATCTAGGTTGGTCATAACTTTCCTTCCAAGGAGCAAGCGTCTTTTAATTTCTTGGCTGCAGTCACCATCTGCAGTGAAAAATAAACAAATGGGACCTAATTAAAATTAAAAGCTTCTGCACAACAAAGGAAACTATAAGCAAGGTGAAAAGACAGCCTTCAGAATGGGAGAAAATAATAGCAAATGAAGCAACTGACAAAGAACTAATCTCAAAAATATACAAGCAACTCCTGCAGCTCAATTCCAGAAAAATAAATGACCCAATCAAAAAATGGGCCAAAGAACTAAACAGACATTTCTCCAGAGAAGACATACAGATGGCTAACAAACACATGAAAAGATGCTCAACATCACTCATTATCAGAGAAATGCAAATCAAAACCACAATGAGATACCATTTCACGCCAGTCAGAATGGCTGCTATCCAAAAGTCTACAAGCAATAAATGCTGGAGAGGGTGTGGAGAAAAGGGAACCCTCTTACACTGTTGGTGGGAATGCAAACTAGTACAGCCACTATGGAGAACAGTATGGAGATTCCTTAAAAAACTGGAAATAGAACTGCCTTATGACCCAACAATCCCACTGCTGGGCATACACACCAAGGAAACCAGAATTCAAAGAGACACATGTACCCCAATGTTCATTGCAGCACTGTTATAATAGCCAGGACATGGAAACAACCTAGATGTCCATCAGCTGATGAATGGATAAGAAAGCTGTGGTACAGGTACATATACACAATGGAGTATTACTCAGCCATTAAAAAGAATACATTTGAATCAGTTCTAATGAGGTGGATGAAACTGGAGCCTATTATACAGAGTGAAGTAAGCCAGAAAGAAAAACACCAATACAGTACACTAACACATATATATGGAATTTAGAAAGATGGTAACGATAACCGTGTATGCAAGACAGCAAAAGAGACACAAATGTATAGAACAGTCTTTTGGTGTCTGTGGGAGAGAGCGAGGGTGGGATGATTTGGGAGAATGGCATTGAAACACGTATAATATCATATAAGAAATGAATCGCCAGTCCATGTTCAATGCATGATACAGGATGCTTGGGGCTGGTGCACTGGGATGACCCAGAGGGATGGTATGGGGAGGGAGGTGGGAGAAGGGTTCAGGATGGGGAACACGTGTACACCCGTGGTGGATTCATGTTGATGTATGGCAAAACCAATACAATATTGTAAAGTAATTAGCCTCCAATTAAAATAAATAAATTTATTAATAAATAAATAAAACCTACACAAAGCTACAGTAATCAAAAGAGTGTGATATTGGCATAAATAGAGCCATATAAACAAATGCAATAGCACTAAGAATCCAGAAGTCAACACATAAATTCATGGTCAGCAACTTTTGACAAAAGTTTCAAGACCATTCTTTTGGAAAAGAATAGACTCTTCAAAAAAAAAAAATGGCACAGGGGCAACTGAATAACCTTATGTGATTCCATATATAAAAACTAACAAAAATAGATGAACGACCTAAATTTAAGAGGTAAAAATGTACATTTCCTTGGAGAAAATTTAGTGGTAAATTTTCATGACCTCAGATTTGATCATGGATTCTTAGCTTTGACGTCAAAAGTACAGGCAACACAGCGTGGTACTCTGTGACAACCCAGAGGGGTGGGATGGGGCGAGGGTGGGGAAGGTTCAGGAGGGAGGGGACGTATATATACTTGTGGCTGATCATGTTGTTGTATGTCAGAAGTCAACACAATACTGTAATTATCCTCCAATTAAGAAGAATTTTTTTAAAGTACAGGCAGCAAAAGAAAAAATAAGTTGCACTTCACCAAAATTAAGAAACTTTTGTATATCAAAGGACATTATCACAAAAGTGAAAAGGCAACCTTCACAATGGGAGGAAATATTTGCAAATAGTTAAGAAAAGCTATGTAATCCCAGATAGTGTATTAAAAAGCAGAGATACCACTTTGCCCACAAAGGTCCATATAGTCTCATACAGATGGGCGAGTTGGACCATAAAGAAGGCTGAGCGCTGAAGAATTGATGCTTTCAAACTGTGGTGCTGGAGAAGACTCTTGAGAGTCCCTTGAATGGTGAAGAGATCAAACCAGTCAATCCTAAAGGAAATCAACCCAGAATATTCACTGGAAGGACTTATGCTAAAGCTGAAGCTCCAATATTTGGCCACCTGATACAAAGAACTGACTTATTGGAAAAGACTCTGATGCTGAGAAAGATCGAGGGTAGGAGAAGGGGGTGGCAGATGATGAGATGTTCGGATGGCATCACTGACTCAATGGACATGAGTTTAAGCAAACTCGGGGAGATAGTGAAGGACAAGAAAGCCTGGTATGCTGCAGTTCCTGGGGCTGCAAAGAGTCAGGCATGCCTTGGAGACTGAACTACAAATCTGATATGAGTTTAGGATTCAGAATATATTAAGAACTCTTACATTTCAACAACAAAAGGCAAACATCACAATTAAAAACTGAACAGACATCCACAGAAGATACACAAATGGCCAACAAGGACGTGAAAATATGCTCAACATCAGCATCATTAGGGAAAAGCAAATCACAACTACAGTGAGATTTCAGTCTACACCAGAATGGCTATAACAACAATTTTTAGAAAATTACACATGTGGGGAAGGATGTGCTGACTGAAATACAAAATGGTGCAGCTGCTATGGAAAATGTTGAAAATTTCCTCAAAAAGATAAATAAAGAATTACCAAATGTTCCAGAATTTCCACTTCTATGTTTATACCCAAAAGAGTTGAAAACAGATATTCTTGCCTGGAAAATTCTATGGACAGAGGAGCCTGGTGGGCTACAGTCCATGGGGTCACAAAGAGTCGGACACGACTGAGCGACTGAGCACTGAACACAGAAAAATACTCGTACGTGAATGTTCATAGCAATGCCACAGATAATTGCCAAAAATATTTAAATGTCCACCAACAAATGAATGGATAGACAAAAGTGGTACACCCATGCAACAGAGTATTATTCAGCCACAAAATGGATTAAGTGCTACTATATGGATAAACATTGAAAACTTTATGCTAAGTATAATAAAAGAAATCAGAAACAAAGTCACCTATTTTTAATTTCATGTGAAATGTTAAGAATACACAAATTTATAGCAATAGAAAATTGTTTAGTAATTGTCAGGGACTGGGCTGGAGGAAAAAAATAGGGGGTGGTCAAAATATTTGAAACAGAATAAAGGTGATGGCTGCATAGCATTTTAAATGTACTAATGGCCACTAAATTGTACACTTTAAAATCCTTAATTTTATGTTATGTGAATTTCACCTCAATTAAAGTAAAAGCCGTGGGTAAAATAATAGATTAGGAGATGACAAAGAGAAAAATTGTGTTCCAAAATACTCATTGCACACCACTAGAAGTTTCTAGCATACCAATTTATTACTCTGAAAATTGATAAAGAGGAAAATTAAGCATTAATCTTGCCTTTCTGGTATGAAAACTTCATGGTAAATCCACCGTCCTAGTCATATGGAATAGCTCTTCCAAACAGAACTCAAAGTAATAATTTCAGAAGAATTGAAGAATTGAAAGCTTCAGCATCTTATTAAAAAATCTATTCTGATCATTCCATGGATATTAAAATTATTAGGTGGAAGACCGATGAAGAAATTTACATAGAGGAGTTAGAGCATCACCATTTGAAATCACCAATCCATCAACATCATGAGAAGTGAGAGGGACAGTCATTATGTACCTCATGATAGAATGTAGCATAAAGAACTCAGCTTCACCCACGAAGTATTCATGCAGAACTGACCAATCTGAATCTACTCAGCCTTCAGACTTCACGACAAGCCTGCAGCTATTTGGGAAACAGGAGAGCAAACGAAACAAGAGCCAAGGAAGCAATTCAGCTGAAATCAGAATACAGGGCATTCTAACAAAGACACTGACACAGTGTCCTCAACTAGTCAATGTGAAATTAGAAATCCATGACACAAGAGAGGGAGGGACCTATTCTAGATTTAGAGAGACAAGAAATATAGAATTCATACGCAGTATATAGAATCTGCTTCAGCTCGGGTTCAAATGAGCCAATCAATAACATAGTTTTCCAGACAAGGAAGTTTGTACATGGACTGGGATTAAATTAAGAAATTTGTTTGTTTGATAAAATATGATAATAATATGGTATTTATGAAAAGTGAGGTTCTTTATTAGGATGCTTATTGAAGTATTTAGGAGCGAAATGACACCATGTATGCAATTTGCTTTAAAATACTGCAGAGAAGGGATTTCCCTGGCGGTCCAATGGCTGAGTCGCGCTCCCCATGTAGAGGGTCCAGATTCGATCCCCGATTGGGGAACTAGATTCTGAATGCCGCAATTAAGAGTTCACATGATGCACAAAGATCTAAGATCCTGCATGCCACATCTAAGACCAGGTGCAGCCAAATAAATAATAAATAACAAAAAAATTTTTTAATACGGCACTGAAAAAGAAAGCTGTGCTCAGTATTCTTTCACACTTCCAGATTCTATTAGCCTTCTATGTTCAGGATGCTAAGCTCCTTATCTCAGAATAAAGGAACGCTTTCCCTCTGGAATCCCTTGGTTCAATCAGAGGCAAAGGGGAGTGTTCAGAGCATCAGTCACAAGGCTGTAAACAGGCACTGGTGCCTCACCCACCCCTACCCCCACCCCGCATGCCTCCTTCACAGATAGTCACAGCTCTTGTGATCTGGGTAACCACCCTCCCTTCCACTCAGACACAGAACTGCTTCCTGCTGTTGCAGATCCTAAAGTGATTCACTGTTCACCCCACCCACTGGTGTGCACATTGTCCTTCATTGAGCTCTTCCCCAACCCCGAGTTCCTATGTTATCTGGGGAACCCTGACTGCTTCTTGGCTGTTTCTGCTGTTTAGTCGCCAAATCACATCTGACTCTTTGTGACCCCACGGACTGCAGCGTACCAGGTTCCCCTGTCCTCGCTGCCTCCTGGAGTTTGCTCAGACTCATGTCCATTGAGTTCATGATGCTATCCAACCATCTCAACCTCTGTCACCCCCTCCTCCTGCTGCCCTCAATCTTTCCCAGCATCAGGGTCTTTTCCAACGTGTTGCCTCTTTGGATCAGGTGGCCAAAGTACTGGAGCTTCAGTTTCAGCATCAGTCCTTCCAATGAATATTCTGGATTGATTTCCTTTAGGATTGACTGGTTTGATTTCCTTGCTTGTCCTTGATAGTCCTTGCTTGTCCTTGATAGTCCAAGGGACTATCAAGAGTCTTCTCCAGCACCAGAATTCGAAAGCATCAATTCTCCGGCACTCAGCCTTCTTCATGGTCCAGATCTCACATCCATACGTGACTACTGGAAAAAGCATAGCTTTGACTATACGGACGTTTGTGAGCAAAGTGATGTCTCTGCTTCCTAATACGCTGCCTAGGTTTGTCATAGCTTTTCTTCCAAGGAGTAAACACCTTTTAATTTCATGGCTTCGGTCACCATCCACAGTAATTTTGAAGCCCAAGAAAAGAAACTCTGTCACTGTTTTCCCCATCTATTTGTCATAAAGTGATGCAACTGGATGCCATGATCTTAGTTTTTTGAATGTTGAGTTTTAAGCCAGCTTTTTACTCTCCTCTTTCACCCTCATCAAGCGGCTCCTTAGTTCCTCTTCACTTTCTGTCATAAGAGTGGTATCATCTGTATATCTGAGTTATTGATATTTCTCCCTGAAATCTTGATTCCAGCTTGTGATTCTTCCAACCTGGGATTTTGCATGATGTACTCTGCATATAAGTTAAATAAGCAGAGTGACAATATACAGCCTTGGCAAATTTCTTTCAAAATATGAAACCAGTCCATTGTTCCATTTTGGTTCTAACTATTGCTTATTGAGCTGCATACAGATTTATCAGGAGGCAGGCCAGGTGGTCTGGTGTTCCCATCTCTTGAAGAATTTTTCAGTTTGCTGTGATCCACACAGTCAAAGGGTTTAGTGTAGTCAGTGAAGCAAAAGTAGAAGTTTTTCTGGAATTCCCTTGCTTTCTCTATGATCCAACCAATGTTGGCAGTTTGCTCACTGGTTCCTCTGCCTTTTCTAAATCTAGCTTGTACATCTACAAGTTCTCAGTTCACATACTGTTGAAGCCTAGCTTGAAGGATTTAAGCATTATCTTTCTAGCATGTGAAAAGAGTGCAATTGTGCAGTAGTTTGAATATTCTTTGGCACTGCTCTTCTTTGGGATTGGAATGAAAACTTTTCCAGTCTTCTGGCCACTGCTGAGTTTTCCAAATTGGCTGGCATGCTGAGTACAGCATGTTAACAGCATCATCTTTTAAGATTTAAAACAGCTCAGCTGGAATTATCTCCCCTAGCCTTTGTTCATAATAATGCTTCTTAAGGTCCACTCCAGGATATCTGGCTCTAGCTGAGTGACCACACCATCGTGGTATCCATACCATCTGGTCATTGGGACTTTTTTGTATAGTTCTGTGTAGTCTTGACTGTTTCTGGGGGTGGCAAAATGTTGATGGTTGTTGATGTTGGGTGATGGGTCTATGAGAGTTTTTTATCTCTAGCCTTGAATATGTTTAAATTTTCATAATTAGAAAGTAAATATAAATATGTATACATATTTTCCCATTATTATTATTATTTCTATCATTAATATTATACATTTATATTTACATATGCACAGAAATTATCTATGAAGGTCAACACCCAGATTTTGACTGTGGTAGCCTCTGAGAGTAGGACGAGAAGGTACTGAGTCAGGAGGGGACAGAGAAGAAATACATTACATTTTTACCCTTCTGTGACCCCTCAGCCCCTCTCCCACTGTCTCAGTGACATCTCGCTCTGCATGCTCCATATCCACCTGCCCCAGGACCCTTGCACAAGCTGTTTCAGACTCTCAGAATGCTCTTCCTTGTTCCCATTCCCCTCCCCTCCAACCACCACTACCTTCCATGTGTAGTGAACTTCCACTCATGTTACATCCAGATCCAACTGTTCTTGTCTCTGGGACACGTGCTAATGGGGAGGTGACTGGGGTCAGCCGCTCTTCTGTCGGCATCGCTGCTCCCAGTACCTCATCTTCATACAATCTAGAATTTTTACATTTTCGATATGATGATCTGTGAATTCTCAGGGGGTGGTTTTGCATTTATCTTGTGCTCATTTGTGAATCTCCAGAGTTAATTTTATAGTTACTTGTGTGATATTTGGGGAGCTTTCCTAGATATGAACTCTAAGGGCACAGATTTTTCCATGAGACACCTAGCATTAAGTACAGTCACCGGCTCATAGAAACGCTTCCAAAAATGGGCTCTGCTGAATTCTCTGAAATTTTTACTAGATGCATTAAATTCTTGTCATTTACAATACATTAACTTAGGCTTCCCTGGTGGTCCAGCGGTTAAGAATCCACCTTGCAATGCAGGGGACACATGGGTTTAAATCCTGATCTGGGAAGACCCCACATGCCACGGGGCAATTACGCCTACGAGCCACAACTTCTGAGCCCATGTGCTGCTACTGCTAAAGCTCACGTGCCCAGAGCCTGTGCTCTGCAATGAGAGAAGCCACCACAATGACAAACCCATGCACCACAATGAAGAGTAGCCCCCAGTTCTCCACAACTAGAAAAAGCCTACACACAGCAAGGAAGATCCAGAGCAACCGAAACTAAAAAGAAAGAAATCTTTCTAAAAAATAAATAAACAAAATAAAATACATTAACTTTAAAATCAACAGGCATTTTGAGGAAAATTGAGGTTAATAATCTAAAATCTTGAGGATGAGAAAGGATTTGTTAACCACAATGCAGGCAAATGGAAAATAATAAGCAAAATATAGGTTAATAATGTAGATTTAAAAGTTTTTGACAGTACAATAGGGCACTCAAAGCAGATGCACTTGGACAACCCAGAGGGATGGAATAGGGAAGGAGGTGGGAGGGGATTCAGGACAGCGGGACACATGTACTGATTCACATCAATGTACAGCAAAAACCACCACAGTACTGTAAAGCCTTCAATTAAAATAAATAAATTTTTAAAAAATCTTAATAGCATAAGGCAAATGACCTGGAGAAAAATATCTATTGAAAATATGACAAACAGCAGGTTTATACTCCTACTATACCAAGAGAGTATTCAAATCAATAAGAAGAAGATTTCTATAAGAAAAGAAAGAGCTTAAAAAGATATCAAAAATAAGATGCATATATTAATATAAACAATACAAGGGCTTCCCAAGTGGCACAGTGGTAAAGAATCTGCCTGCCAGTGTAGGAGACACAAGATATGCAGGTTCAATTCCTGGGTCGGGAAGAAACCCTGAAGAAGGGCACGGTAACCCATTCCAGTATTCTTCCCTGGAAAATTAAATGGACAGAGGAGCCTGATGGGCTACAGTCCGTGGGGTAGAAAAGAGTTGGACACGACTGAGCACACAGTAAATAATGAAAAATAAAGAATACAGCTGCCAAAGAACCCCTCATCTCTCATTATCACAATTAAACCAGTGAAAAGAAAATATTTTGTGTTCACTGGTCTTAATAAAGAGTAAAACCACTATAATAACTTTCAATGGCAAGGGTCCAGGAATGTTACCCTCCAGGTGCCCCCAGGCTGGGGAAGGGTCGGATGTACATCACTTCTGTGGGGCAGTTTGATGACAGGTGTCAAGTCTTCAACTTGGCAAGTGGATAAGGTCCCACAAGGGCAAGCTTACAGCACATGTATACAGGAATTTCCACCGACATTTATGCTGGAGGCATGTGGATGACAAATCAAGGCTCTGGTAAAAGAACATCGGTTTTGCCAGTGGAGATGCAGGCACCCAGTGAAATGTTATATTTCCTTTTTAAAAGATGTTGTAGATCTTTGTTCATTGGAATAATGCCATGGCGGAACCTGAAATTAAAATAAAAATCTTTTCTACATTATGACCCAATTTGTTTCCAAATACATGTATGACATTAGTTTGTGAAAATTTTTTAAAAGCTGGGAACACATCAACAAGTTGCTTACCTGATGGGGGCTGGAAGGGCCTTTGACCTCCTCCTCCACGGGCTTCCTACTTCATTCAACATACTTTTCCGTTGTGTCATTTACTTTTTTCCTCAGCAAGGGCCACAAATCTCTTTGACAAGCAGCAAAGTGATGCTAACAGTTCCAAGTAGGGAAGGAGCCCTCCCCCTCCTTCTGGACTGCAGGCCCTTCTCTTACCTGAGAGCGAGGCTGCTGGGGACAAGAACATGCCTGAGAGATGCCAGCCAGTGGCCACCCACCAGTCAGTGGCCCCTGCAGTACCAGGAGAAGCCCATGTTTTGCTGCCATGAATGAGAGCCACAAGCAGCAGCTGGCAGGCCCATACCTCAGGGCAGTGTGCATGCGTCCATGCTAAGCCATTTCAGTCGTGTCCAACTCTTTGTGACCCCATGGACTGTAGCCCCCCAGTGTCCTCTGTCCAAGGATTCTCCAGGCAAGGATACTGCAGTGGGTTGCCATGCCCTCCTCTAGGGGATATTCCCTTCCCAGGGATAGAACCCATATCTCTTACGTCTCCTGCATTGGCAGGCAGGTTCTTTAGCACTAGTGCCACCAGGTAGAAATCCCACCAAATGGCTACTTCTTCCCCACTCCGAGGTTCACAGCCAAGCTGGGAGCTCCCCATTCATGGAACAGGCTGCCCCTGCAGGAGCCTCCATTCTTTGGAGAACAGACGTCCTTTCTCAACACGGATTCTCTGCTGACCTGCCGATCTCTCTACACTGTTTCAAGGACCCACCTTTCCCAGAAATTCCTGCCCCAGGCTCCCCAGCCCTCCCCTCTGCACCTCTCCTGCCTTCAGCTGCCCACCGCCAGCCAGCCTGCAGGAAGGGCCGGGCTCAAGGGCAGTGTTGTGGCTGCAGTGGATTGAGAGGTGGGCAGTGTCTGATCTTGTGCTCTGGTCCCGAACGTTAGTCCAAGGGCAAAGTCAGACACAGATGTGGAGATTGTTTGTTTGCTCTAATAAAGGGATGGTTGATTCTTTGTCAAATGAGGGAGGGGATCAGACACTTGTACTTTCTCACTATTTATTAACAATTCAGGGCTCTGTCAGCCTGAGTCCTGGCAGGAAGAGAATTCCTCTCAAGTGTGAATGAGGAAATATAAAAGCAGGGACTCTGTACAGAGAAACAAACTGAGAAGCTGGGACACTCGGAGAGGAACAACAGTGGGAGGTTGTGTCCACCTCCTCCCAAAGGTCAGGAGGGGACGATGTATGGGGAGATGTTCACAGGGAAAGGAGCTGCGGGCTGAGGATCACAGGTCCTGCCAGCAGTGCAGCCCCCAGCAGGAAGACGTGGGTACCAAATGCCCCACCCTCTCTCTCCACCCACCCTCGGATCTCCCTGGCACCATTGCTGGGGCCAGAACAGAAGGTAGAAGGCAAAGCACCCTGGGTGACCCAGCCCCCAGGTCATCTCCTGGGGGTGCAGTGGGTGAAAGAGGGTGGCTCTGGAAGACAGAGGGGTCTATAAGCCCCCTGTGGACATCAGGGGGTGTCACCCAAGAATGCAGACCCCCCCAGACACCCTTGGATAATCAGAAGTTTGCTAACACTGGACTCTACACCAGGCAATGATCAGCGACCCAATCAGAGGGGGCGCACGCACTCCAGTTCCCGCAGCCCCCACCAGGTGCCCTCATGGTTGTTCCCTGAAAGCCCTCCACCAACCGAGTCTGGACTTGGGACCAGACTTTGCTATGAGCACAATATTGATGAGCCGCATGGCAGAGCTGGAAAGTCAGAATCTCTCTCCCCTCAAAGTGTGCTGGTTCCCCTGAGACCAGCAATAAAGAGGAAAAGCAAAAATAAATCTGCCAGCAGAAAACTAATAAGAAACGAGTTTGGGTGCCTTTGGCAAAAAGAGCTCAGAAATGCAATAATATTTTCTTTTAACATTGTATCCACAGACTCTTGTGAAGGAAATACCTGATCAGATCCCAAAATGAGCAATTATAAGAGACTGCTGTTTGAGTGAGACACTTCTGGCAGAAGAAGCTAATTTTGCAAAGTGCTCTATCTCCTGACTTGGGGCTTGGTTGTTTTCCAGGGGTAGGAGGCTGGTCCAACCAGGGAGAGACAACCTCAGAGGAGGGGGCCCTGCTTTGGGGTTGACCCCCCTGGGGCAAATGTGAAGTCCAGAGAGCACTGCAATCTTGCCCCATCAAGGCTCAGGGGCATTTGGTGATGGGGTGTCCCATGGGGTGATGCTGGGGGAGACATCAGCCTTGTTGCCACCTTTTGGCTCTTGTAAATAATACTGCCATGAACACTGAGTATATATCCAATTCCTTAGGGTATATACCAAGACAGAATTACTGAATCATATGGTAATTCTGTGTTTAATTCTTTCAGCTACTTCCATACTATTTCCACTGTAGTGCACCATTTAACATTCCATCAGCAATGCACATGAGTTCCAATTTCTCCATAGCCTTGCCAATAATTGTTATTTTCTGGGGTTTTTTTTTTTTTTTTTTTTTTAGAAATAGTATCTCCTAATTTTGATTTGCCTTATATATACTAACTAGGGATGTCGGAGAAGGCAATGGCACCCCACTCTCGTACTCTTGCCTGGAAAATTCTATGGACGGAGAAGCCTGGTAGGCTGCAGTCCATGGGGTCGCTAAGACTCAGACACGACTGAGCGAATTCACTTTCACTTTTCACTTTCATGCATTGGAGAAGGAAATGGCAACCCAATCCAATGTTCTTGCCTGGAGAATCCCAGGGACGGGGGAGCCTGGTGGGCTGCTGTCTATGGGGATGCACAGAGTCGGACACGACTGAAGCGACTTAGCAGTAGCAGGGATGCTGAGTATCTTTGTATGTACTTATGGCCATTCATACATAGTCTGAAAAAATGTTTATTCCAGCCCTTTGCCCATTATTTTCATTGGGTTGTTTTTGTTAACTTGTAAAAATTCTTTATATATGTTTAATTAATCCAAGGCAAACCATTCAATGTCACAGTAATGCAGATCTATGCCCCAACCAGTAACGCGGAAGAAGCTGAAGTTGAACGGTTCTATGAAGACCTACAAGACCTTTTAGAACTAACACCCAAAAAAGATGTCCTTTTCATTATAGGGGACTGGAATGCAAAAGTAGGAAGTCAAGAAACACCTGGAGTAACAGGCAAATTTGGCCTTGGAATACGGAATGAAGCAGGGCAAAGACTAATAGAGTTTTGCCTAGAAAATGCACTGGTCATAGCAAATACCCTCTTCAAACAACACAAGAGAAGACTCTATACATGGACATCACCAGATGGTCAACACCGAAATCAGATCGATTATATTCTTTGCAGCCAAAGATGGAGAAGCTCTATACAATCAGCAAAAACAAGACCAGGAGCTGACTGTGGCTCAGACCATGAACTCCTTATTGCCAAATTCAGACTGAAATTGAAGAAAGTAGGGAAAACTATTAGACCATTCAGGTATGACCTAAATCAAATCCCTTATGATTATACAGTGGAAGTGAGAAATAGATTTAAGGGCCTAGATCTGATAGATAGAGTGCCTGATGAACTATGGAATGAGGTTCGTGACATTGTACAGGAGACAGGGATCAAGACCATCCCCATGGAAAAGAAATGCAAAAAAGCAAAATGGCTGTCTGGGGAGGCCTTACAAATAGCTGTGAAAAGAAGAGAAGCAAAAAGCAAAGGAGAAAAGGAAAGATATAAACATCTAAATGCAGAGTTCCGAAGAATAGCAAGAAGAGATAAGAAAGCCTTCTTCAGTGATCAATGCAAAGAAATAGAGGAAAACAACAGAATGGGAAAGACTAGGGATCTCTTCAAGAAAATCAGAGATACCAAAGGAACATTTCATGCAAAGATGGGCACGATAAAGGACAGAGATGGTGTGGACCTAACAGAAGCAGAAGATATTAAGAAGAGGTGGCAAGAATACACAGAAGAACTGTACAAAAAAGAGCTTCAAGACCCAGATAATCATGATGATGTGATCACTGACCTAGAGCCAGACATCTTGGAATGTGAAGTCAAATGGGCCTTAGAAAGCATCACTACAAACAAAGCTAGTGGAGGTGATGGAATTCCAGTGGAGCTATTCCAAGTCCTGAATGATGATGCTGTGAAAGTGCTGCACTCAATATGCCAGCAAATCTGGAAAACTCAGCAGTGGCCACAAGATTGGAAAAGGTCAGTTTTCATCCCAATCCCAAAGAAAGGCAATGCCAAGGAGTGCTCAAACTACCGAACAATTGCACTCATCTCACACGCTGGTAAAGTAATGCTCAAAATTCTCCAAGCCAGGCTTCAGCAATATGTGAACCGTGAACTTCCTGATGTTCAAGCTGGTCTTAGAAAAGGCAGAGGAACCAGAGATCAAATTGCCAACATCCGCTGGATCATGGAAAAAGCAAGAGAGTCCCAGAAAAGCATCTACTTCTGCTTTATTGACTATGCCAAAGCTTTTGACTGTGTGGATCACAATAAACTCTGGAAAATTCTGAAAGAGATGGGAATACCAGACCACCTGATCTGCCTCTTAAGAAATCTGTATGCAGGTCAGGAAGCAACAGTTAGAACTGGTCATGGAACAACAGACTGGTTCCAAATAGGAAAAGGAGTACGTCAAGGCTGCATATTGTCACCATGTTTATTTAACTTATATGCAGAGTACATCATGAGAAATGCTGGACTGGAAGAAACGCAAGTTGGAATCAAGATTGCCGGGAGAAATATCAATAACCTCAGATATGCAGATGACACCACTCTTATGGCAGAAAGTGAAGAGGGGTTAAAAAGCCTCTTGATGAAAGTGAAAGTGGAGAGTGAAAAGGTTGGCTTAAAGCTCAACATTCAGAAAACGAAGATCATGGCATCTGGTCCCATCACTGCATGGGAAATAGATGGGGAAACAGTGGAAACAGTGTCAGACTTTGTTTTTCTGGGCTCCAAAATCACTGCAGATGGTGACTGCAGCCATGAAATTAAAAGGCGCTTACTCCTTGGAAGGAAAGTTATGACCAACCTAGATAGCATATTCAAAAGCAGAGACATCACTTTGCCAACAAAGGTTCGCCTAGTCAAGGCTATGGTCTTTCCTGTGGTCATGTATGGATGTGAGAGCTGGACTGTGAAGAAGGCTGAGCGCCGAAGAATTGATGCTTTTGAAGTGTGGTGTTGGAGAAGACTCTTGAGAGTCCCTTGGACTGCAAGAAGATCCAACCAGTCCATTCTGAAGGAGATCAATCCTGGAATTTCTTTGGAAGGAATGATGCTAAAGCTGAAACTCCAGTATTTTGGCCACCTCATGCGAAGAGTTGACTCATTGGAGAAGACTCTGATGCTGGGAGGGATTGAGGGCAGGAGGAGAAGGGGACGACAGAGGATGAGATGGCTGGATGGCATCACTGACTCGATGGATGCAAGTCTGAGTGACCTCCGGGAGCTGGTGATGGACAGGGAGGCCTGGCGTGCTGCGGTTCATGGGGTCGCAAAGAGTCGGACACGACTGAGCGACTGATCTGATCTGATCTGATCTGAATCCTTTATCAGCTACATGATTTGAAGATATTTTCTCCCACTCTGTGAGTTGTCTTCTAACTTGCTTAACAGAGTCCTTTGATGCCCAAAAGTTTTAAATTTTGCTGAAGCTCGGTTTATCTATTTTTTCTAGTTGTGTTTTATACAGCCAATTAATCACTGGCAAATGCAATGGCATGAATCGTTTCCCCTATATTTTCTTCTAAGAGTTTTATACTACACTAAGAGTTTTCTTCTAGGAGTTTTATACTCTTTTAAGAGTTTTATACTTAGTTTTACACTAAGAGTGTAAGTGTACCTTACACTTAGGTATTTGATTCAATTTTAGTTTATTTATCAATATGGTATAATGTAAAGGTCCCACTTCATCCTTTTGCATGTGAATATCCAGCTTCCCATACACCATTTGTTGAAAAGACTATCTTTCCCCCACTGAATGGTCTTGCTGCTCTCGTCAAAAGCCACTTGACCACATATGTGAGTGTTTATTTCTCTTCCATTCCATTGGTCTGTGTGTCTGTCTTTATGCCAGTACAACAGTATTTGATTAATATATCTTTGCAGTAAATTTTGAAATAAAGTATCAGTTCTCCAAAACCATTCTTTTTTTTAGATTGTTTTGATTATTCTGGGCCCCTTGAAATTCTGTATGAAATTTAGGATGTATTTTTCTATTTCTACTCCAAAATGTCTTTAGGATTTGATTGTGATTACACTGAATCTGCAGGTCACTCTGGGTATTATTGACCTTCTAGCAACATCAAGTTATCCAAACCATGAACACAGATGTCTTTCCATTTATGAATGCTATTTTCTTTCAGCAACATTTTATAGTTTCCAGTGTACAAGTGTTTTGTCTCCTTGGTTTAGTTTATTTCTAAATATTTTATCCTTTTAGATGCCATTTTAATGGAATTGGCTTCTTAAATTCCTTGTTGGATTGCTTATTGTTAGTTGAAACACAGGTGATTTCTGCATTTTGATTTTTCATCCTGCCACTTTCCTGAATTTGTTTACTAGTTCTAACAGTTGTTTTGGTTTTGGAGACATTAGAGTTTTCTACACGTAAGATCATGTTGCCTGTGAACAAAAGTAACATTACTTCTTCCTTTCCAATTTCTGTGCCTATTATTATTCTTTCTTCTCCTATTGTCCTGGCTAAACCTTGCAATATTATGTTGAAAACAAGTAGCTAAAGCAGGCATTTTATCTTCCTGATCTTAGAGAAAAAGTTTCACTGTTTCACCATTGAGTATGATATTAGCTGTGGGTTTTTTCATATGTTGCCTTTATTATACTGAGGAAATTTCTTTCCATTTCAAGTTTTTTCCCCCAGCTTTCATACTCATTTATTAATTTCCCATCATAACATAAAACCATATCAAGCTTTAGTAACTTCAGGAAACATGGCACCTCATTTCAAGTTTCTTAAGTGTTTTTATCATGAAAGGGTGTTGCACTATGTAAAATGTGTTTTCTGCACCAATCAAAATGATCATGTGGTTCTTTTCCCCTCATTCTGTTAAAAAGGTGTATTATGTTGATTTGGGGGACTCCCTGGTGGCTCAGTCAGTAGAGAAAGAATCCACTTGTAATGCAGGAGATGCAGGATTGATCCCTGGATCAAGAAGATCCCTTGTAGAAGAAAATGGCAGCCCACTCCAGGATTCTTGCCTGGGAAATCCCATGGATAGAGGAGCCTGGTGGGCTACAGTCCATGAGATTGCAAAAGTCGGACATGATTTAGTAACTAAACCAAACCAGGCTGATGTTTGTATACTGGGCCATTCTTGTGCTCCCTTTACTGACTCCTCCCTTTCAGAGAGGCCCCAGCAGCCTTCGATAAAGGCTCAAGAGGGTTCCTCTCCTGGGGCTAATCAGCATCTCTATGTTATCCCCCTTGAAGCTGCCATCAGCTCTCTCTGGATGATGAAAAGGGTCCCAGTGAATATCCTACTACAAGCCCCTCTGAGTATAGAATTTCAAACAGCATGTTCAAGTTTTGTAATTTCCAAAGAATGACAGTTAATATTTATTGCAGTGGGGCTGGGAATAAAAGCCACACCACCTGATCCTAAACTCCCGTCTCTTTTCTGTTACACAAGCTATCACACATGTGGAGTCATGTCTCATGTCTCCATTTCCTTATCTGAGACTCTTTGGATCCAGGCCCTAGGTCTGGCGCTGGCGTCCTCACTAAGCTGTGGTCACCTTTCCAGCTGCCACTAATGGAAAGGTCTGATATAATGAAAATGACAAAGGAGCCTCACAGAAGTCATTTAATCACAGACGAAATGAGCATGGGCAGCCCCTGAATCATCTCTGTTCTTACAATGTGCCCAGACAGTTTCTCTGGGGCTGATTCCACACGTTTTCCTCTACCAGAAGCTGAAAACTGAGGTTGGAGGGCGGACTGGATGTTCTCTCTCATGACGCATCTTGGCCAAATGTGGGAACAGATTCAATCACAGGTCCAAATGTGAATATAAAAGGAAGTTTTAAGAAATTTTTACATAGATGCCCAGATATCAGCCCCTTAGAATGTCTATACATATATTTCTAATTTCCTGTCCATTGCTAAATGGTTTGTTTTAATGCAGTCAGTTCCTGACATCTTCAGGGCTAATGAGTCAGTTTAGATTAACACAAGTGAAAATGAAAGTTGCTCAGTCGTGTGTGGCTCTTTGCGACCCCATGGACTATGTAGTCTGTGGAACTCTCCAGGCCAGAATACTGGAGTGGGTAGCCTTTCCCTTCTCCAGGGGATCTTCCCAACCCAAGGATCAAACCCATATCTCCTGCATTGCAGGCAGATTCTTTACCAGCTGAGTCACAAGGGAAGCTCATGAATAGTGGAGGGGATAGCCTATCCCTTCTCCAGCGGATCTCCCTGACCCAGGAATCGAACCGGGGTCTCCTGCATTGCAGGTGGATTCTTTACCAACTGAGCTATTAGGGAAGCCCAGCTATCAAGGAAGATTAATGTAAAGTGCTCATCTTTTCAGTCCTACCATCCGTATGTCCAGTGGATGTCAGGCAACAAACCAATGAGACATCAGAAACATCAGTATCCACCACAATGGGGCTAAGTTGTTACCAGCCATGAGAACTGGATTCCTGTGAGTAAATTAGGGAGCCATCCTCCAAATGTGAGTGAGAGGTGGGAACATGGTAAATAAGAGGGTGGGCAGGGGTCCCCAGGATGAGGCAGGAGAGGGAAGCACCGGGAACCACCGTGGGCTCAGATGCCCCCTTAGCTGTGAGCAGTGGGAGAACTGGGGATGTGCAGCTGAGACAGATGTGGACACAGGGTCGAGGATGCCTCTGGGAGGGTGTGACTCATCCAACAGAAGCAGTGCTGTGAGCGGGTGTCTCTGCACTTCCAGGGGCAGCTGAGTGGGCCAACCCAGGATCCCGGAGGTAGATGTTGGAAAAGGGAGCCGAAAGTGACTCCACTGAGACTCTTAGAGACCGACAACCCTCCACTATCAGTCCTTTGGAAAGAAGAGTCTGTTCTGTCAGGCCAAGGTGACCATGTGGTTTGATCAGCAGTTGTGTTCCATGTATAAATGAATAACCTGGAGTTCTGCTCTTATTATAACTCCCCTGGTGGTTCAGACGGTAAAGCGTCTGCCTGCCATGCGGGAGACCTGGGTTCGATTCCTGGGTCGGGAAGATCCCCTGGAGAAGGAAATGGCAATCCACTCCAGCACTCTTGCCTGGAAAATCCCATGGACAGAGGAGCCTGATAGGCTACAGTCCATGGGGTTGCAAAGAGTCAGACACGACTGAGTGACTTCACTTTTCTGCTCTTATTACCAGGTTTCCCTGATGGCTCAGTGGTACAGAATCCACCTTCTATGCAGGAACTGCAGGAGATGGGGGTTCGATCCCTGGGTTGGGAAGATCCCCTGGAGGAGGGCACGCAACCCATTACTTTATTCTTGCCTGGAGAATCCCATGGACAGAGGATCCTGGCAGGCTACAGCCCACAGGGTTGCAGAGTTGGACACGACTGAAGTGACTGCACGCACAGCTCTTACAGGCAAATGTGTAGTTGTCACGGCCACAGATTCTGGAGCCAGAAACTGGTTCACCTGCTCTGTTGTCTACAAGCTGTGGGGCAGTGGGGAAGATGTTTAAACTCTGTGTCTCCATTCCTTATCAACAAAATGGGCTTCTGTGACAATTTAATTTGAACAGTGTAGGCACATACTGTGTGCTCTGTGCTAATTATAATTATACTTTTTTATCCTTCAAACACAGAGTAAATAAAAGTCTCTTTTACAAATGTGTTAGTCATTTCTGCCACACTTTTCTTGCTCCAAATCATTCGGCCTGAGGCTCCAGTTCTGACCCTAGAATTACAGAAGTTTCCCTCAGGCAGTAGGTCCCTTTTTAAAAGGTCACTTTTTTAAATGGACTAGGTGAAGAAATCATTTTCAGAATAAAGTTCTAAAGTCAGCACATGGGATGAAATCATGAATAATCAAAGTTGCCCTTGACATCCTGCCTTAGGGAGCCCTTGCACTGCAGTGTAAGGCCCCAGCATCTCTCATGCACCCACCATGGACAGTCTTCCTGCAGTGATGGACCAGATCCGTGTTTCTCCAGCTGGGCATCAGGTAAGGGAGACAGCTTGCATGTAAGAGCCATGTTGTGTGAAAGACATGGGTCTCTATATGCTACAAGCATGCTCAGAAGAGCCACGTATCCACACTGAGTGGCTCATAGGACCTAACATTGATGACCAAAGATGAGCAGGTTCTTGTCTGCATCTCACACACTTTGTTACCAAGTCACCCAGAGTTTCCCAGTGACGGACCCACTGTGTGACTCTCTCACGACCACAGGTGTCACTATAACCAGCTCCTTCCCTGGGGTGAACTGTGCTGCCAAGACTGAGCTATAGAAGGCTCAGGACTGCCTTCCCACCAGGACCCAACAGCCAGCTAGCCTTCTGTTCTCATAGAGTTTACTGAGTACTGCCTCATTCCTGAGAGTCAGTTTCTACTTTTTGAGGCAACGGGGTACAATTTATATTCAGAGATATTATCTAATTGTATCACTTGGCTCAAAAAATGGAATTCATGGTTTGGATTTTTCTTTATAATCTCTGATCATAAGCTGTCTGAGCTTACCACTGACCATTGGAATTCAGGGCTTTCTTGCTGGTTGAATGAGAACTGGGACAGACGCTGAATTCCCCTGGAGGCAGGCCATTGAAAAGTCTGTTTCTATTTTCTGTGAAGATACAAGACCGTGCACCAGAAGGAATCTTGGGACATTTTGTTGTGTTCCCCCAAAGATATAGTGCAGACGTCCCTGAGGCAAAACTTCTGTTTCCCTACCATGAAATCTGCCTTAAAATGATGCTGTATTAGACATCGCGTGCCATACTTTAGCGAGAAACCTTACTGAAGAAGTACTCAGATGTTAGTGGAAGTATCCAGAGCTGGGCATAAAAGTACATAAACCATGAAAGGTGCTGCATTTAGCATTAAGTGCTGCATGTTTCCATAGAAACAACACAAAATCTGACCAAGAAAATGAACACTGAATGTAACGCATTTGTTTAATTTTAATGTGAGTAGGTTTTAAGCTGCTTGTTCCCAATGCTATAGAAATGTTCACATGGTAACAGTAAATGCCTTTCATCTCTTTTAGTTTTTAATTGGTTTTTCTGGTGGATTGATTCCTTATGAATAAAGGGGGGACATGAAGCAGTGAAAACAGAGCCAGAACCATAGACAATGAAAGGCCAAATGAAAACAGAATCCAGTGGGATTTGTAATTAAAACCAACCCATCTCAGGCACAGATCCAGAAGACCCTTCTATTCCAGAGCCACAGTTCTATCAACACGGGCCCTTCCACATTTCTAATTTGTTGCTTTTAATTATGTTTTCCAGATACACTGAATAGTGGTTTCTCTGATTAGAGTTGCTGTCTGCTGGATTCCAGAGCAAAGCTAGTCCTGAGTGGGAGGGGCCTTCTGTTTAAGGTTGTTTCCTGAGCTGAGTGCAGGTCATCCAGGTGTGCTCGCCCAGACGGAAATCTACTGGGCTGTGTACTGTGATTTGTAATTGAATTTCAACAAAAGGAAAAATAAGTCATTCCCTGAGATAACCAAGGACATTCTGTTTTAAGGAACAGACCCCATTGTTTTTATTAGCTTCAGGGCTTCCTTCCTAGGTGGCTCAGCGGGTGAAGAATCCACCTGCAATGTGGGAGATGAAGGTTCGATCCCTGGGTGGGGAAGATCTCCTGGAAGAGGGACGGCAACCCACTCCAGTATTCTTGCCTGGAGAATCCCCATGGACAGAGGAACCTGGTAACCTCTCTCCACAAGGTTGCAAAGAGTCGGACCTGACTGAAGCAACAGCGTACACACACGTTGCTGTGAGAAGACCATGTATCCCCACTCTGCTCAACTCAGGGGTGCTCAAGTACCAACTTGCTTCAGCCAGATAAGTGTGGGAGGGAATGTGTGTGTCACTTCTGTCCTAAGGCTTTGAGTCCCTCTCCCCGCTGCAAGTCTATCCCTCCCCTCCCCCATCTTTGCCCTCCCCCACTTGCCAGTCCTTTGGTTCATGGTGCCTTTTACCTGGGCCGCTGGCTGACAACCCATGGGAAAGGCAACGGGGGAAAGGCTTCAGGGGAGAAACAACAGCAATGGGGCATGTTAAAGGGAGGCTGGGGTAGCAGGGGAATTGAGGAGAGAGCGGGGAAGTAAGGAGCAGAGAGGAAGGAGGAGGGAAGGAAGGCCCCAGGGGATGGAAGAAGACAGGAGGGAGGGAGCCACAGCCTGGACTGCCCGGAGCTGGGCCTCCTGCTGGGAGGAAGAGCCTGGGAGTGAGATAGTTAATAGGAGGGACGGGTTAGTGAACTGATGAGCTGATCAGGGATGTGTTGACCACATGGACATGCCCAGTGACACAATACCATCTACATTAGCAACCAAAAAATTTAAATACTTAGTATAAATCAAAATATGTGTGCGATCTCTATGAGGAACACTATAAATGAAATCCAAAAAGAACTAAATAAATATATACATTGTGATATTATGAATAGAGAAACTCAACATTGTCAAGTTTTCAGCTTTTCCCAAATTGGTTTATAGATTTGGTGGAATCCCAACAAAAACCTCAGCAAGTTATGTTGTGGATATTAACAAACCGATTCTAAAGATTATATGGAGAAGCAAAAGACCCAAAATAGTCAACACGACACTGAAGAAAAAGGATAAAGCTGGAAGACTAATGATAAGCCAACTTTAGGCTACAGTATTAAGAGCATGTGGCATTGGTGAAAGAACAGACATGTGAATCAGTGTAACAAGATAGAGAGCCCAGAAACAGATCCACATAAACACAGTTTTTCAACAAATACTGAAACAACTCCCTTAAACATCTACATTTTAAAAAACTAAATCTAGGAATTCCCAGGTGGTGCAATGGATAAGAATCTGCCTGCCAATGCAGAGGACATGGGTTTGATCCCTGGTCCAGGAAGATTCTATGTGCTGCAGAGCAACCAAGCCCATGTGCCGCAACTGCTGAAATCTGCGTGTTCTAGGGACTGTGTTAAGGAGTAGCCCCCACTCTCCAAAACTAGAGGAAAGCCCTCAAGCACCAATGAAGACCCAGTACAGCCCATAAATAAATATAATTATTTAAAAAAACTGAATCTAAACATAGATCCTACACATTTCACAAAAATTAACTCAAAATGCATCACAGGCCTCAACATAAATTGCAAAATTCTAAAATTCCTGGAAGATAATATGGGAGAGACCCTAGATGACCTTGAGTATACCAATGACTTTTTAGAAAGGACACCAAAGTCATAATTCATGAAGGAAATAATTGATAAGCTGCTGCTGCTAAGTCGCTTCAGTCGTGTCTGACTCTGTGTGACCACCTAAATGGCAGCCCACCAGGCTCCCCCATCCCTGGGATTCTCCAGGCAAGAACACTGGAGTGGGTTGCCATTTCCTTCTCCAAAGCATGAAAGTGAAAAGTGAAAGTGAAGTCACTCAGTCGTGTCCGACTCTTAGTGACCCCATGGACTGCAGCCTACCAGGCTCCTCTGTCCATGGGATTTTCCAGGCAGGAGTACTGGAGTGAGGTGCCATTACCTTCTCTGAATTGATAAGCTACACTTGGTTAAAATTTTAAACTTCTGTTATGTGAAAGACACTGTCAAGGGATTAAAGAGATAAGCCACGACTGATAGAGGACTGCTATCCAAAAATATAAAGAACTCTTAGAACTCAACAATAAGAAAACAAACAACCCAATTTAAAAACAGGCCAGAGACCTTAACCAAACTCATGAAAGAAGATATACAGATGGTAAATAAGCCCATGGAGGCAAGCCCCATGTCACCTGTCATCAGAAAAATGCAAATTTACACAACAATGAAATTCTACTACACACTTATCAGACCAGCCAAAGTCCAGAACACTGATACCACCAATTTATGCAACTGGACCTTTCTTGCAAAATTCAACTTGAAATGGATTAAATATATCAATACAAGACCTGAAACTATAAAACTCCTAGAAGAAAACACACTGGAAATCTCCAAGTAAGACTACATCTGGAATGGGAGGAAATACTTTCAAATCATATATCTGATAAGGGGTTAATATCCAAAATATGTAAAGCATTCATACAACTCAAAGCAAAAAAAAAGCAAACTATCTTATTTCAAAATGGCAGAGAAACTGAGTAGACATTTTTCCAAAAAAGACATATAGATTTTCAACAGAATCATGGAAAGGTGCTTGATATCACTAATCACTGGGAAAAGGCAAATTAGAACCAAAGTGAGCTATCATACCTCACAGCTGTTAGGACAGCTATCACCAGAAGGCTAGAGAGAAGTGTTGGTGAGGATATGGAGAAAAGCGAGGCTTGGTGCACTGTTGGTAGGAATGGAAACTGATGTGACCGCTATGGAAAAAAAAATTATGGAGTTTCCTAAAAAAACTAAAAATGGAGTTGCTATATGATCCAGGAGTTCTGCTTCTGGATATATGTCCAAAGAAAACAGGATATGTATAGGATGCATTCCCATGTTCACTGCAGCATGATTCTCAACAGCCAAGATAAGGAAACATCCTAAAGGTCCATCAAGTGGAAGAATGGATAAAGAATATGTGATAGCTAGCTATCTGTGTAAAGGTATATGCTCAGTCATGTCCAACTCTTTGTGACCCCATGAACGATAGTCCACCAGGGTCCTCCGTCCATGGGAATTCTCCAGGCAGGAATACTGGAGTGGGTTGCCATACCCTCCTCCAGGGGATCTTCCTGACCCAGGGATCAAACCCAGGTCTCCCGCATGAAAGGCAGATTCTTTACCATCTGAGCCACCAGGGAAGAAACCCTACACATACATACACATATACATATATTTATACATATACATATACAATGGGATATCATTTAGCCATGAGAAAAAGGGAAATTCTGCCATAGGACCACATGAACAGACCTTAAGAGCATTATGGCAAGTAAAATAGCTAGACAGAGGAAGAAAAATACTGCATCACTTATATGTGGAATCATAAACAGCCAAACTCATAGAGAAACAAGTATGGTAGTTACCAGGGGCTCAGTGAGGGGAATGGGGAGATGTTAGTCAAAGGGTACAAATCTCCAATTATAAGATGAATAAGTTCTGGGGGTCTAATGTAGGGCATGGTGATTATAGTTAATAATACTGATTATATGCTTGAAAATTACAAAGAAAGTAAATCTTAAGCGTTCTCACCATAGAAAAGAATCATTAATTATGTGATATGATGAGGATATTAACTTTGGCAGTGTATAGGTACAAACATATATGTTCAAATCAACATATTGTAAGTACACCTTATACCTGCACAAATTAATATGTCAATTATACCTCAATAGGACTGGAAAAAATAAGTGAGCTATCAAGCCATGAAAAGACATGGAGGAACGTTAAATGCACGTTCCTAAGTAAAAGAAGCCATCTGAAAAGGCTGCCTACTGTATGATTCCAGCTATTGACATTCTGGAAAAGCAAAACTATAGAGACAGTGAAAAGATCAGTGGTTGCCAGGGTTTGGGGTGGGAAGGAGTGAGGGATAAACAGTTGGAGAAAAAAGCATTTCCAGGGAGGTGAAAATGGTCTGTATGATGTTACAATGATGGGTCCAAGTCAGTGTACAGTTGTCCAAGCTCATACACAGAGCCAAGAGTGAACCATAAAGTAATCTATGGACTCTGAGTGGTAACAGTGAGTCAATGTAGGTTCTTCAATTGTGACAAATGTACCATCTGATGGGGAGTTGAGAAAGAGGGAGGCTGTGCATGCGTGAGGAAGTAGCTTATATGGGAAGTCTCTATACTATTTCCCTCAATTTTGTTGTCCACCTAAAACTTCTCTTTTCAGGTACACAGTATTTTAAAATAATGACTCATCTTTTTTACTTAAGTGCATGGAAATACCTCCAAAGAGGCCTGTTATTAAAATGCTAGCCAAACACAGCAGCTGCCAAGGTCTCTGAGACTCGGGCCTCTCTCTCCTTGTTTAAAGCAAGATTAACAAGTGTTAGAGTGGAGCCCCAAAGTCAAGCCAGACGCCATGTGGGACTGCTCTGTAAACAGGAAGCAGAAGGAAACTGAAAAGGAAACAGACTTCAGTGGCTGGGCAGGAGCCCCGACTCCATGGGCAGGACAAGGGTGAACCCCACTGAGGAACTCAGGGGACAAAAGATGGGGTGGGTAGATCACAATAGAAATATAAACTCAACCTGCTCCACCTGAATCAGAGTCTACGGTTTAACAAGCTCCTTGGGTGCTTCTGAGAGGCACTGGTTTGGAAGACAGATGTTCAAGGAGCTCTTTGGGCTCCTGGCTGCTCATAACTCACAACCTGAGGCGGGCTGGGCTGCTGGCAGAAGGCAGCTAAAAACTTCCACCCCCACAAACATCTAATCTGGGTGGACAGTTTCTGACTTCCAGTTTGCAGGAAGTAAATGATTAAATTACAATCCACAGCTCAGCTGCCCACTGAGCCATCACAAGCATTTTCAACACAAATGTCCCCTCCTCGGGGAGACTCCCTGATCCTCCATCACCTCCCAGTCATCCCTCCTCACCCTGCATTTTCTACACAGCATGTCTGTCTTCCTGGGTCCCCCAGCTCCTGCACTTCACGTCAGCAGAGCCTGGCTGCATGGTGTGTATGTTAAGTATGTGTGTGTATGTTGCGTATGTGCAGGTGTGTATGTTGGAGGGAGGGGGAACCTGCTTGAGTCCAGAGCCCCGAGCAGAGAGGGGTGGGAATAAATGTCCGCCTCCTCTCCTCCTTCCCTCTGCTCTGCTGCTGGCACCCCTGATGTCCAAACAAGCAGATGGAGGTCAGAGGTCAGCCTCTCAGACAGTGCAGGGCAGAGCAAGTGTGGGAGCTAAAAGGAAGGAAGAATGAAAAATCCAGGGCAGAGAAGATGTGGTATCTCTGCCCCTCACTCCTCCTGCACCTAGTCTGCCCAACCCCTGCCTGCCACACCTGCACCCTAAATGCCGCGAAGCCAGCCCGTCTGCAGAAGCAAACTTCTTCCCTGAAACCAGGCTTGACTTGAGGGGTGTGTCTATAACCTCAGCTCTGCCTGCTTCCTCCTGCTCATTCCTGGGTTGCGGGGCAGCTGCCCCTTTGCAGGAAGACTCCACAGCGGGTTCTCCTGCACTAGGCACCTGAGAGTCCAGGACCTGCCCCAGAAGTCAGGGCCCTCAGAGCCTGAGAAATGCAGTCTCCTTACCTCCCTCCCCTTTCACTGGAAAACCAGAACCACCACTAATTTTCTTTTAGAAATTAATATTCATGAAAAATCTAATAATGTAAATTTATGGTTGCATTAGAGGCAAAATTAAAGGAATAAATAACCCGTAAGTTTGTAATGTGTTGTCCTTAAGCAGAAATATCTCCTGCTTAATCTCCATGCTTCCTACTGAATTATTTAAACTGAGATCACTCAGCCACCTGGGTCTTGTCTGCAAAGTGCAAGTCAGTCCCCCACCCCGAGGCAGAAGCTGTCTTGGGAAGTGCCAGGCAGGGCACAGGTGAGAAACACTCTGCACCCCCTGGAGAGCGAGTTCCTTGGGCATCAGGTCCAAGAGCACTTTGAGGGTCCAGGTCATGGCTATCTGGAGATCCATCATGTGCTCCAGGGTGATCTGGGAACCTCACCTGAGACAGAGCCCCTCCCCCAGGCTCCCTGAGGCCTGCTCCCCACCCCTGATGGGTCTAATCACAAACAGGAGAAAACCTGGCCTGGTCACTTGAGCCCATAGTTCAGCCCACCTTCTGTGCCCTGTGCTGACGTCACTGTGATCACCAGAGATTGGGTTCTGGGGTCACTTCCTGTGGGAATCTGGAGGATCCAGCACAGCACAGTTTCCCCCAGGAGGATGGATCTGCTCCTGGCAGGGCTGCAGGGCTGTGCTGGGGGGCCCTCCGAGGACTGGGTGTGTTTGGTCACCTCTGCATTTCTGCCCACTGGCCCAGGAGCACGGGCAGGAGAGTCAGCTTCCTGAGCAGTTGTCCTGCTCCCACCTGAGAGCTCCTCAGCCCAGATCCCTGCCCCCCAGGCCCTGTCCTCATGGAGAGTGATGCTGAGGGCCCTGGCCCATAAATGCATTTCCCTGGACTTCCTCTTCTGACCCCCAAGTGTACACAGAGGAACAGGGGCTCAGAGTTGACTTGGGTCCTGAATCGGAAACAAGCCTTGTCTGACAATCAGTCCACATACAGCACCCAGTGTGGATGCTGCTCCCAACTTGAGTTTGATCTCAAAGCAAGACCACCTGCTGACTGTTCAGGGAGGGGAGACTCACTCAGTGCGTCCTTAGTGGTCACAGTGGGAAGACCCCTCCTGCAGGAGGACACTGTGGGCTGGGACCAGATTTCTCTGAGCGCCGCCTCCTTCCAGGGTTTCCTGACAGGGTTGTCAGTGTCTAGGGCTCATCTCCACAGGCTGGACACTCAGTGTCCCCAGGATTAGGGCTCTTGTCTCGTAGCCCTGGTGCTGAAGAGGGAAAGTGGGCACTGACCTCCTTGTTTGAGAATCTGCCTGGAGCCAGAGCTGTTCTCAGCACTGTGATGGAGACACTGCCCCAAAGCTATGTGTGCATGGAGCAGAGTCCAAGGCCAGTCCCAGGCCTGGGCTCTCAGACCCCAGGAATCAGGACTCTCAGGAGCAGCTGCAGAGGTAAAGACTCCAGGAATCAGGACACCAGGAGCAGCTGCAGAGGTAAAGGGGTTCTCAGGCCCCACCCCAGACCAGATCTGACTCTCCCAGAGTCTGATTCTGCAGGCAGAAGCTAAAAGTCTGACATGCTTGAACCTTCCTGGTGGCCGGGACCTCACCCCCCGTGAAGCAAGCAGCCCCTTCATGGGATTCTGAGAAACACCTTCCCTGTGGGGCCCAGGTCAGCCATCCTCAGCTCTCACTGCAGCTCAGCTCTGCAGGTGGCTTTTCTCCATCCTCTACCCCCAGGTTCCTGCCTGTCCTGAATTTTGTCCCCTAGCAGGGCCCCAGTACACCTCCTCCCAGCTGTTCCCTCTGAACAGGGAGGTATCCCAGGACTTCTGCTCCAGCTGCTGCCTCTCCCTGCAGACCTCCCCACACTTCCCTCCTGCAGCTTCAGGGGCAAAGTAAACACCCCACCACCACCGCCCCCTCAAGTCAGGTGTTAGGGCCCCTTTGACAGATGGGGGCTAGAGGGGAAAGAAGATTCTGCCAGATGGTGTGTTTGCATTTTGCATGCTCCAGGCCTCCAACTGCTGCATCGACATTTATGATGCAGGAAAAGAGTGAATCCTCACCTGCAGTCTGGTCTCTACTAATCTTTGATGTGGAGCTCATGGGCACTGGGGTTTAGGGAGCCAGTCATCTTATGGTTCCAATCTCAGGCTGGGCTGGAGACAGGAGGCCTGCTCTGTATTCTGGAAACCTCTGAGCCCCTCTTCACAAAGGAGCTCCATTATTCCTGTCTGGAGTTCAAACTGCCTCTTCTGCAGCTCAAATCTGAAGTGACATCCACAGAGCAGGAAACTCACCTGCCCTTCATCCCTGGGCACAGCTCAGATGACACCTGGAGTAAGTAGGGTTTGAAGGGCCCCTGGGAGGTTCAGACCCACCCTCAGGGCTGCATTTCCCACCAAGCCACTCACCTGGTAACTCATGCAGGTGTGAACAGTGGATGAAACTTGCTTCCTGCCCTACAACCGGCCCTGAATGCACCAGGGGAACAGAGGACAGGGAGCTCTGGGGACCCAGAATCCTCTGACTGTGGGTGCAAGAGCAGGTCCAACTCTGTTCTCTGGAGACACATCAGCTCCATCCCACAGGCAGAGAAATGGTCTGAGGGTGAGAGCAAGGGCCCCATCCATCTCCCAGTCATGTGTCCCATGGCCCAGGGATGCTACACCTGTGAAGTCCCTGGGGTCAGACCCCTGGGGCAGCTCTTCTGGGTTCTCACCCGGGAGGGGGTCACTGCCCAGGGGGTCCTCAGAGGCCTTGACTGTGGAAAGCTGCCTGAACCCCTCCTGGCTACACCCTGCAAGTTCCTTCATGGAGAAACGGGATCTATTCTAGGAAGAAGAACTCCATCTTCTCCTGCAGCAACAGTGCCTCCATCATGAATGAGCTCCTGACCCAAGGACCTTGTGCTTGTTTAACAAGCTTGAGCATAGAAGGGCCAGCCTCAGGCTGGATAGATCAGTGCATGGTAAAGGGTGGCTCATAAAGCTGACTGACTAAGAGATTTTACCTGGAATAGAGTGACAGATGAGGAAAGAGTTCTGCACTGATGCTTCAAGACCAGGAGCTGGTGCCCCTGACTAAGCACGGGGGCCTTTGTCCACAGGGGCACTGAGCACCTGCTCCAGGCTGTGTTTCTCCATCAAACCTTGACTGAGCTCACATAGCCAAGGCAGGACCAAGAGAGCTGGGGAGACACTGCTGGCTCAGTGCAGATACAACAGGATAACTAAGAAGACCCCATGTAGACACACCTGAGGCACTGGTGAATCATCCCAGGTCACTGTAGAAACAGAGAGGAATTAAGAATACATCCCAGACCAGAATTCCTGTGCCAGAGGAATTTGGGAGATAATCTAGGTCAGTGTAGACACAGGAGAGCAACTAACAAACACATGCCAGATCACTGTAGACATTTGAGGGGAATTTGGGAAGATCCTAGTTCATTGTAGACACAGCAGGATAATGAGGGGATAATCTCAAGCAGTATGCTGCTAAGTCACTTCAGTCGTGTCTGACTCTGTGCGACCCCATAAACTACAGCCCACCAGGCTCCCCCGTCCCTGGGATTCTCCAGGCAAGAACACTGGAGTGGGTTGCCATTTCCTTCTCCAATGCATGAAAGTGAAAAGTGAAAGTGAAGTTGCTCGGTCATGTCTGACTCTTAGCAACCCCACAGACTGCAGCCTATCAGGCTCCTCTGCCCGTGGGATTTTCCAAGCAAGAGTACTGGAGTGGGGTGCCATTGCCTTCTCCACTCAAGCAGTACAGACACTTGAAAAACATTCTAGGTCAGAGCAAACACAGCAAAGGTCTGGGAAAACTTCCTAAGCCCGTGTAGACTCACCAGAGGAAATAGGGAGCTAACCAAGTCCGTAAAGCAGGATAAACAAAGAGAATCCTGGGTCAGTGCAGGGAGTGGCTGCAGTCAATGTAGACACGGCACAGGAACAAGGGAGACCACCCCTGGCTAGTGAAGACACACTAAGAGAACTGAGGAACTACCCAGTCCAGTATAGATGTGACTACAGGACTCAGGCAACATCTCAGTCACTGTGGAAACAACAGGCTGGAAGTTTTCAGCACCCTGGAGAGGTCCAAGCCGATCCAGGAGGCTAGTAGAAGTCGCGTTAGTCGTTCAGTCGTTTCCGACTCTTTGTGACCCCGTGGACTGCAATCTGCCAGGCTCCTCTGTCCATGGGATTTTCCAGGCAAGAATACTGGAGTGAGTTGCTCTTCCCTTCTCCAGAGGATCTTCCTGAACCAGAGATTGAACCCAGGTCTCATGCATTTCAAGCAGATTCAGGGAGGCTATAGGTCCACTCCACTCCAGTACTCTTGCTTGGAAAATCCCACGGATGGAGGAGCCTGATAGGCTGCAATCCATAGGGTCGCTAAGAGTTGGACATGACTGAGCGACTTCACTTTCCACTTTCGTGCATTGGAGAAAGAAATGGCAACCCACTCCAATGTTCTTGCCTGGAGAATCCTAGGGACGGGGGAGCCTGGTGAGCTGCCGTCTCTGGGGTTGCACAGAGTCAGACACGACTGAAGTGACTTAGCAGAGGTCCTTTATTCAGGGCTGGAATGGAGTAAGCAGAGTGTTTCCACATGCTGGCCCTAGGATGGGCATCTGATTTCATGAGCTGCTTTGAGAAGCTGTCCGTCCGTGTCTGCAAACCTCACAGTAGGGACCATACTCCAGCCTGGAGAAAAGCTCCTCTAGTAAGTCAGGGCAATCATATTCTCCACTCTGCCGTGTTTCCTATCTTTCATCAGCAAGGACTGATTCTTCTGCAGCATTTGGCCATTTGGATCTTGGTCCTATGTTTTCCCTCATCTTTATATGAGAATTTCCTCTGTGACCTTTTCTCCAACACCTGGTTTACAGGAACTGTATTAAACGGGGCCAACATCTCTCTATTTAATAATTCAATACTTGGACATGCTGTCAGGCAAAGTAATTTACAACAGAAAGGAAGCCCAGGCTGCCTTCCTCAGTAGATCATGTATGCTCTGACTCTAAAGCATTCTTCAGTAAGGACACTGTCCTTCCTAAGGAGAGCTGTGACTTTTACAAGGCTATTTAACGCTTCAAGCTATTATGATGGCGTGAGGAAAATTACTGTGATGATAGCTGTCTTTGCCACTTATAAATTCCCAGGATGTTTACCATATAAATATTACCCAAGGACATCGCTTCCTCCTAATGACCTGAGTGATAAATGCCTCTTGCTGGGAGCTCTGCAAAGCCAGCCCCTCTGTCCAAAGAAGGGGAGACCTGGCAGCCATCCAGGTTGGGGACCCTTCCATGAATCAGGGACTTGATTCTCAGCTGTGGGTTGCAGACCAGTTATATCAGAAATGACTTGGCAAGGGAATAAAAAACTTTATTTTGTACAAAGGAAACAATTTTTTAAATTATTTTTTAAAGATTTTTTTTTAATGTGGGCCATTTCTTTAGTCTTTATTGAATTTGTTACAATATTGCTTTTGCTTTATGTTTTGGGTTTTTGGCTGCAAGGCATGTGGCATCTTAGCTCCCCAACTAGGGTTCCCCTGCCATTGGAAGATGAAGTCTTAACCACTGGACTGCTGGGGAAGTCCAAGAGACTTTAATATGGAGTTTTATTCCCTATTTCCTAAAGCTTTGCTCTAAATACTTGGCTAGAAAGACTCCCGGAGTCCCTATGTCCACTACTTTCCACAATGCTAGTGGTGTTTACATCCTCTAACTCTAGGGAATGTCCAAGCAAGGGCAGACAGCCCGGGCCAGGACTGCTCTGTTCCTGAAGATTCTTCACATCAACTCAGCTTTACAGGAGCTCTGTGAGTTTTCATTGTGAGTGTCTGTCAGTCACAGTGTGTCCCTGGGAACTCTGAGTTTGCAGATTCAGGCAGCTCTGAAGCCACTTCTAGGAGGAGGAGGGGGTAGCTTTGGGTGCAAAGGAGGTCTTGGGAACTGGAGTAGATGTGACCCCAGACCGCATATTCAGGGGTGCACCAAGGTAACTCTGTGTGCCTGGGAGTCTCCCCGTGGTCCCTGCTTGAGCCTCCATTTCCCCATGGGGTGAGAAATGCCACCTTGGTCAATGAGTGCATCTCAGCTAGTTCAGACTTTCAGAGTCCTGACGGAAGAGGATCCAGCTCAGGGGGTTCACAGGTGGTCTCATAAAGAGTATGTTCTCAGAGCTGTGGGCAGAGCACAAGGAAATCACCAGGAATGTTGACACATCAGGGACTAGCCAGGGCAGGCAGTTACCCTCTCCCTTTGGCCTGGGAGGAGAGATTGTCACAGAACCCAGGGAGAGCAGTGGCCCTGAAAGACTGCCAGAACCACAAACATGGCAGGGAAGAAAGAGGGAGAAGTTACTCTGCTTCCCCCTCCTCCTGCCTCTCAGCCTCCCCCTTGGGCCGCCCTTTTGGCCAGACTCAATGGAGGAGGAAGAAGCCAGTGAATGGAGAGTGGCCAGCTCAGAGTCTCCCTCATCAACTCCATCCTCAAGCTGTTGGAGGGGAGGGTCTTCCTGGGACCCAGGCAATGGAGGGTGGGTGTGGGGTCTGGAACCTGATGTTGTGTGCCCAGTTTCATGGGGTCACGACGACTGAGGCCATGCTGTCCCATGTTCTCCTTGGTTCTCACTGTGGTCCATGTGGTAACTGCTTCAGACTCACCATCTTGACTGTGGTGCCCATGTTGTTGGTCTCTATCTCCCCACCCAGCCAAGACCCCTTTGGTGTCACAGAAGTAATTTTCTCTGACACTCTGGGAATGTGGGGGATTCTGTGCAGCTATTGTCATTGACATAGTGCCCCTCTGCAGGCAGAGAGCCCAGGAGACTTCCCACCTCCAAAACTCCACCTGGAAAGAGAGCAAGGTCCCCTTGTAGTTCCAGATCCTCCCACCTCATTCAACCAACACAGGGTCAGTTCCAGGGCCTCCCCTCCTGCTTCCTGTCCAAACCTCGTCTAACCACTGTCTAGACTGGCCACTGTCGTCTTATTTGGAGATGACAAAAATGAACCCAATAGCTTTCCGAGTCTGTGCTGTGAGTCTTCCAAAGTCAAAACAAGATTTGTGACTCAATCATTCCACAGCATCAACTTTTCCCTAAAAAGCTGTAAAACCAGTTTTGATATAATGGAGAAAGGGGTATAGACCAAAAAGAAGAAAATACCCTATAGGTTAATTCATTAAACTTTAACTGGAGTCTTTTCTGATAACTTTGCAAGTTGACCATCAGCCAGGAGATGGGAGGAGCATCCAGAAGGAGGAAGGACTGGGCCAGGGCTCCTGCAGTCATCGGAACATGCTGAGTGATCTGTGCAAATCCCTCTTTCCTTCCTCACTCTCTTCCTTCCTATCTTTCTTTCATGGAAAATAAGGATGACAGCTGAGTCCCAGCTCTGGGCATTTATGAACAAAATAGACACAAGGCATATGGGATGAGGAGTTATGTGCAGTGGAGGCAGCTTGGTGTCAAAGGAGACCATTTCCCAAGGGGATATATGGAGTCTTGGAGAGGGCTTTGGATTTCCTTAATACACAGAAGAGAAGCCTGAGGGAAAAACTACCTCAGGTGTTTTTATAAATTGTTCAAGAGTATTAGCAATTTAAGTATCTAGGGGGGAAAAAAGAGCATTTTATAAATGATGCAATTTGATAGCACACATGAATGAAACATACTTCTCTTCTTTTCTTTTTTCTGGATTAGTAGAATACAAATAGTGTTACAGAACCTGAATTCTTACTGCAACCCACTGAGCTGCATCTTATGAACAAGCATCTGAATTCCCTCCCTTTGCCAGGCACTCTCATATGGCTGCCCCAAAGCTGCTCCATCCCTTTCTCCCTTGCAGCTTCTAGGCAGACAGGCTGCAAAGTCAAGTAGGAGTTTCCCATCTCCTTTGTATCAGCCTCAGGACACCTCACTACAAGTCACTCTAATACCCTCTGCCCAGACGACTCACAGGCAGCTTTGTGAACCAGGCTCCTCTAACTCAGAGAACAGTATAGGCTCCAGACCTCTTTCCTCCTCCCACCTGGCTTCTTCTGGCCTCAGCTAATGAAAAAGGAGTTCCCTACCCTGCCTCCCTTCACACAGGGTCACAAACCTATCATTAAATGTCTTTATTTAGAGAGCTTTCCTGCCCAGGCCTGCTCCCAGGGGCGGGATGGAATTGATGCAAAATCCATCATTGAATGGGCCTGGACATTTAATCAATGAGGCAGCATGGAGCCTCTGTGATTCAGAGGTGCTGGGAGTCAGGCAAGGCTAGAAGAGCATCCAGAGCGGGTGGGAGGGTGGTTTTCATTTTTGACCCTGTTCTCCCACACTCCAGAAATCAGCAGTCTATTCCACATAATGTCAGCTTTGCAGCAGAATTCCATGTCAACAGGAGTATTTGCACATGTATTCATTTAATAACTCCACATTCATTCAATAAATTTTTACATGCCTACTGCATGCCAAGCACTGTTCTAGACCCTGGGAAGAATGAACAAACAATTCAGTTTATATTCAATTGAGTTTATATTCTTGTGATGGAATAACTATGTTGATGATGGTGGTGGTGATGGTGATGAAGATGATGACGATAGTGATGATGGTCATGGTGGTGATGGTGCTGAAGATGACAAAGATGGGGATACTGACAATGGTAATGCGAGCAGCAGCAGGGGGACAGCAGATGGAGCAATCATATGAGTAAAGGCTTACAGAGCACTCAAGCCATCACTCATATGATTATGAGTTATTATGAACCGGACACTATTATAAAAATTTTGCCTGTGTTACTTGACTTCATAACAACTGTGGTAGGTGCTCTCATTAACCCTAATTGGTAAATGAAAAACCAAGGTACAGAGAGGCCAATTCACTCTCCCAAGTTCACACAGGAAGCTATGATGCTGGGATTCAGAGCAGGTTCCCCAATCAGTGGGCTCAGAAATTACATTCCAAACAAACAGGCAAATAATTTCAGACAGTGACAAGTACAATGAAGAAAATCAAAGAGGGTGATGTGAGGGTGACTTGGTGTGAGAAGACTGCGTTAGGGAAGGCCTCTTGAGGAGGTGATACTAGACTTAAGACCAAAAGGATAAAGCGTGTGGGAGTAGCTTTCATACAGGTGGAAGAGCAAGTACAAAGGCCCTAAGGTAGGAGTGAGCCCAGAGTGTTCAAAGAACAGCAGGAAGGTCAGAGAGGCTGAAGCAGAATTAACAGGGGGAAATGGGCACTGAATAAAGAAGGCAAGGAGGGGCCAGGACATGTAGGGCCCCACAGGCCATAGGACACAGTGTGGGTGTTACCCTAAGTGGATGAGGCGTTATGGAACCCATGGAGGGAACGGCTCCAGCCACTCCATAATCACTGAGCACAAGTAGGAGTCTCTGGGGTGTGCTGGGAGATGGAGGATCAGAACTGCTCTCCAGTGTTTACAAACAAATACTGTACAAGTTGGGGGAATGGGGCTTCCCTGGTGGCTCAAAGGGAAAGAATTCACCTGCAATGCAGGAGCTGCAGGAGACCTGGGTTCAATCCCTGGATCAAGAAGATCCCTTGGAGGAGGAAATGGCTACCCACTCTAGTATTCTTCCTGGAGAGTCCCATGGACCATGGAGCCTGGCCGGCTACAGCCCATGGGATCACAAAGAGTCAGACACAACCTAAGTGACTTAGCACGCATGCATGTACTGCACAAGTGAGAGCCCTCTCCAAGGTCATCAGGTTTTCAAAACTCACTTTAACACCCTATTCCCAATAGCTAGAGTGCTCTGACCTGTCCCAGCACACTAACTTGCAAATCAAGGGGTTTTAAGAGGGTTACAGCAAGCCAAGGTGAGAGCCCAGGGGTGGAAGATTGGATCCAGTTTGTGTCTCAACACAGAGTCCTATCCATGCAGGACTCCACAGCACCATAGAAGTTTTGTTCCCCTGCCAGGTCATCAGGGAACTGTGAAGGATTTATAAACAGAGGCAGCTTTGCCAGCATGAAATCATCTCAGTCTCCTTGGAGGCCTGAGTCAGCCAACACTTCTGCAGGCAGCAGCAGCAGGCGGCAGTGGGCGGGCTTTGTCGTCTTGGGCAAGGCTGAAATTAAACATCTCCTTACCCTGGCTCCTGCCACCCACAGGAAAATCAATGATCAGAGGAGGGAAGCAGAGATGAGAGAGAGGACAGGAAACCCAGACATTCCTGCGGTCCATGAGAAATTCATCTCATATTTATAGGTTTTATGTTTCACTTAAGAAAGTTTGAGTTAGAATTCTATCACTTGTTACCGAAATGGGCAAGCTCGTACAGCTACCTAAAAGAGAGAGAGAGAGAAAGAATCAGCTAAAAACTAGCAAATTGCAAGAAGAAATGTTCACTCTTTTAAGCTGACAGATTCAATGTGGTGGATGGAGAGAGAAATCACTTCTTTCCCAAAATGAGTCACTGTTGCTGCCGCCCACTGAGAAATTGTCGGGGCGCCTGCTGGGCCCCATTTGGACATCCTGAGGGCAGTGCATCAGGGATGCTTCAGGGAATTTAGCAGGGGGAGGTGGAGCTGATTTTATTTTATTCTCTTCATGTTTCCTCTAATGGCCTTTTTCAACTCTGCCATCATTTTGCCTTTCATTTCACCAAGATAAATTCTAATTCACGGGCTCATTAACCCCTCTTGCTATTTTGACCTTGTTTGATGGGATGTCCTGGAGATTAGGTTCTTTCACAGGGATTGAAGGCGCTGAATCAGGGCTTGGTGATGCCATTAAAGTCAGTTCTTGGGGAAACCAAAATATGCCTTGTCATCATCACTCCAGTACTCCAGGATGGAAATGAGCAAAAATCCTGTCACCAGAGATGGGGCCTCAGTGAGGGTCGACTATCTCCTGGCACATCCTGGAGAAGAGGGACATGTTTCTTAACCCCCTACACAAACCCTGGGTAGAAGGCAGAGGGCCATGCAGGAGGGCTGCCACCCTGCTCTCTGCAAGGCAACAGCCAGCAGGTTTAGCGCTCTCCAGGAAAGGCATATAGATTCTCACTCAGTCTTTAAGGGGTCCATGCTTAGGCAGAGAGAACCTAACCTTGATGGGGGGCTATGGGTCAAAGGAGAAAGACTTCTGGACCTTAGGATATGATGCTGATCAGACTGGAGGGGCTTAATCCCCTTCTCTCTGGGCCTTCCCTTCTCCACCTATAAAATAAAGGTGTTTAAACAGAGTCATTCAAACATTCAGCAAGTATCCAGTAGCAGCACATGCCAGACCACTAAGGCAAAAATGATCACTTGTGTCTTGTCTGCATGGAGCTTACAGTCTGGAGGAGAAGGCCTACATTTAACAAATAGCCACAGAAACAAATATGTAATTACCAACTCTGATATGCACTAGGAAGAAAATAAGGCAGGTCCCTCAAGAGAGTATGAAATGTGGGATGGAGATGGAGGAGCAGCAACAATGCAAGCTGAGATCCAAAAGATCTGCAGAAATGAGCCAGGACAGACAGGATATCTCAGGTTACAGAAGAGGATGTGCAAAGGTCCTGAGGTGAGAGAAGACCAGTGTGGCTGGGATGCAGATGAAGAGGACAGAGGTGAAAAGATCTTCTGAGAAAAAGGAAGAAACCAGACCACGATGAATTCTCTTGGTGGAGAGATATACACCAAGCTGTGCCCAGGACAGTCCTGGTGGGCATCTGTGGACTTGGCATAAATGTAAAAAGTGGCCCCTTCCCATCTCTAAATTGTCATGGTTTGAATGCTAATTTTACTGGAGAAAATTAAGTGAGCATGTGCTGGGTGTGTGCACGTGTGTGTAAGGTGTATGACCAGTTGTACATTTTCAGATTGCCTCACAGAAGGCTGTATGGGTCATGGGTTGGGGAAGGATTGTACAGCTTGGTGTCCCTTAACAAATATCACTTTCCAGTGTGAAATGAACATATCTCTTGCCACATCAACGAGGAACAGAGGCAACATCACAGCTTGATTTTGCTTTAAAGGATGGAGGGTGCATTTGTGGCAGAGTATTAGCCTTTTGCTGAGGATGAGGGCTGGGATGGGGAACATGAGGAGCAGGGCTGGGTTCTGGGGAGTGGGGTCTGGAACTTCAACCCCGCCCACTCTGCCTTCTCTCATCCCCACTGGCTGAAGACGCCAGTATTCAGGGAATGCTGGAAACTGTGGCACTTGAGGCGACCACAGAATCTTCTCACTGATTTTGCTTTTTTCTTCCAGCTGCTATATTCAGGAAGAGAGCCTTCGGCTATTGTCCAAGCTGACCCATCTGACTTCCACAAACTCTTAAGCACAAAACTTTTAAACCAAGACACAGAGGAGGTTCCCAAATGACCTGACAAAATGTTGCCAACAATTTATTTCCTTATACAGTAACTCAAAATTGAATGCTTGAAAATAGACAAAATTATAGGGGAAATAAAATGCAAAGCCCTGTGCACACCTGCTGGAGTAAGAAATAGCAACCCACTCCAGTATTCTTGCCTGGAAAATCCCATGGACAGAGGAGCCTGACAGGCTTCAGTCCGTGGGGTCACAAAGAGTTGGACACAGCTGAGCAGCTGAGCAACAGAGCATGCACGCACATGCACACCTGCATAGGGAAGACACGGTGATAGTACCATAAACATAATGATCACACCAGTCTTTGTTTTTGTTTTTCTTTAATTGCAGTAGAATATACATAACATTTACCATCTCAACTGTTCTTGACTGTACAGTTCAGTAGCATTAAGAACATTTCCACTGTGTGTGACCATCACCACCCCTCTCCAGAACTTTCTCATCTTTCAAAGCTGCAATTCTGTCCCCATTAAAACTGACTCCCTATTCTCCCTCCCCCAGTCCCCAACATCCACCATCCTACTTTCTGTCTCTGCAGACTTGACCACTCAAGAGACCTCCACATAAGCAGAACCGTACAATAAGCAACTGGCTTATTTCACTGAGCATAATGCCCTCAAACTTCATTTATACTGTAGCATCTGAAAGAATTCTCTTCCTTTTTAAGGCTGAATAATATCCCACCATGGATGAATTGCGTATCCATTCATCCATCAATGGACATAGGTTGCTTTCCTCTTTAGGCTGTGGTGAACAATGTTGCTAGAATATAGTTGTGCAAATACCTGTGGGGGTCCCTTTGCACTGGGTCAGCCCACCCCAGACACTCAGTCAACATGTGGAACAAATGAAGGAGCCATGAGACCTGGTGATTCCTTCAGACCTGATCACCTCACTCAGCTGGGTCCCCAGTGAACAGCCCTCAGCTTTGGAGTTTCAAAGTCAGCTGTTGAAATCTATGTCAGAGATGGCGAAGGGGCATCAAGGACAAGACTTTGATGACAGGAGATTCCCCCATGATCCAGTGATTAAGAATCCACTTTTCAAAACAGAAGACTCAGATTCAGTCCCTGGTTGGGGAACTAAGATTCCACATGCAGGGGAGCAACTTAAGCCCCATGCAACAACTACTGAGCCAAGTGAGCCTGAAATGGAAGATCCCACATACTGAAACAAAGATCCTGCATGCCACAGCTAAGACCCAACACAGCTAAAAATAAATAAATATTTTTTAAAAGAAAAAGACCTTGATGATGGACCCGCAAAATTGGCCAGGTCTGGTTTCTAGCACTTCTAGTAGCTCTGCCTCGCCATCCACTAAGCTGGCTCTCCTCTTGACCTCTCCTGGAGGTCAGCCTTCCCCAGGAGCCTGCCTAGCAAGGCTGACCCCAGAATGAGGAGCAACTCCAAGACTGTCCACCTTGGGGCCGGGAGGACTGCAATACTGGATTCTGTTTGTCCAAGTCACTGCAGCTGATAATGACTCCATATAGTAATCTCTGTCTCTCTAACTTTTCTTCACATCAGACAGCTCCTGATGTTTCCAGACAGGACTGCAGACAAGTATTTTCTTAAATAAATTGAATCTCTACAATAAAGACACAACTACAGGGACTTTCTTGGTGATCTGGTGGTTAAGATTTTGCCTTCCAGTTCAGCAAGAGAAAAGTTCCCTGGTCAGGTAATTAAGGTCCCACTTGCCTCGAGGCCAAAAAGACCAAAACATAAAATAGAAGCAATATTGAAACAAATTCAATAAACACTTTAAAGATGGTCCACATTAAAAAGAAACTAAAAAAAAAAAGACACAACTGCAAAATACTTTCCTAATATTTTTAGCAATTGTATACAGTGTTGTGGATGAAATATTTAAATAAAGTGAGTTATTTTAACTGTTAAGGTGTAACATATGCTAAATAAAGCTAATGGTTATTTCTTAAACTTTCAAGTTTGGTTTAAAATTTTGGATTTGGGGGGACATGAACTCTATGAAACTTTTGCTTATATATACTACCTTATAACATGCTTTCTTGAAATAGTTTTGTGTTTATAGAGATGAGGATACTTACCAGATGGAGACTGTAAGAGGATGGAAATAAAGTCACTGTATCTTAAAAAAAAAAAAAAGCTCAGAAATTGCCCCTGAGCTTAAATGGCAAACTGTAGCCAACAAGCATGGTGGGGGTGGACAGCAGTGGTTCCTGACCTGCAGTGACACTTCACACTACCCTCTTGTGAGGACTCATCTCAACTCCCCAAGGACCCCTTGATTTTGCCCCTCGTTCCCCTCTCCCACTTCCACCCTGGCTTGGAACTCCTCCCCTGCTGTGCTCCTCAGAAACCTGCAGGGGAGTAAGCAGTATGGTCTTCTGGAAGATCTGTGCTGTCTTAGGCATGGGGTGTTCACCACCCACCACCTCTCTCAAAGCCACCTGCCCACACCAGGCCACGGTGCTGTGCTGCTCTGGGGAGAGGCCCACCAACCTCCGTGCTCACCATCCAAACATGCAGAGATGAGCCAGACACTCACTGAGCCCAGGATGGACATGGTCCCCAGGGGAGGTGGACACAGTCACAAAGAGTGCCATCAAAGAGTGTTCGACAGAACCCTGAGCAGGGGGATCCATGTCCTTGTTGTAGCCACGCGTTCTGGGAAACAAACTCACTCAGAAGGACACTACAGACAGTGGAGTGGTTTATTACACTGGTGGACCCAAGGCAGAGTCTTCTCTCAGCCAAGGACCCTGATCAGTTTTTGTGAAAACCTTATATACCCTAAGTGTACATGCCCAAACCCACCTCCCCAAATTCCCTGAAACTAGTCTGAACAAAGGAAAAGAAAGATACAATCAAAGATAACCCTTTGATTCGTATGCCTTAAGCTTAGGTAGTTAACCGTGGACAATTATCAATAGGCCTGTGGTCATACCCCAATAATAAGCACAGTAGTATTTATGATTCTATTTGGTTACACAGATAATTAGGGTATTCTTTTAGGCTGGGGAGAGTCTGGGTACGAGCCCTGGGGCTCTTCCATCTGGGGGGTCTGGTTTTCCAGTTGGTAAGTCATTTCCATAGATACTGGGCATAGTCCGGCCCGAGACAGAGTCCTGCTTTCAAGATGGAGCCTGTTCTGTCTGTTTCCTCTTTCATCCTGACACACCAACCAGCATCAGCTGTCCTTGGTGCTCCTCCTGTCCCTGTGATCTTCCTCCTAGAAGGTAGGTGATGCGGGCTCACTGTGTAGACAGGGTGGTGAGGGGACACCCAGCTTTGATTTCTAGATTCAAGGTGGCTAGAGATGACCCCACATAGCCAAAAGGTTTGGGAGAAACATCACAAGGGAGAGTTAGGATTCCTGGATTTAGCAAATAAAGAATATGCAGACAATTCTGCAGTATAGGCAAATAATATATGTACTGTCTAGTATAAGAATTTTTAAGATGTATTTATAATTTGAAAACTGTTGTCTATCTAGAATTCAAATTTAAATGAAGGTCCTGAGCTTTATTGGGTGGCCATAGAGAGAAATTTCCCATCCCAAACACACACCCCAGTCTCCCCAACTCCCACCTCCACTTTTATACCAAGAAAAGCAGAGCCCTGAGACAGAGCAGCCAGATCTGGAGTTTGAAGGTAAACCTTAATCCTGATTGGTCATTTACATCAAAATGATTGTTTTAAACCCGAGGGACTGGGTTACTTTGGAGAAATCTGATAAAGGTAAAAATCATGATGATCAAATTAAAGGGGGAAATGGAGCTTTTAGAGACTAATGCAATTCAGTTACAGACAAAGGGAGACAATCACATTCTGCACCACTGAGTGGGGCTGTACATTTCAAATCCTTGTGTTGTGAGCATAGAAAGCCTCCAGTTCTCAACGGAAGTGGTGACTCCAGGGCTCTTGTGTTACAAGGACGAGCCAATTTTGACTCCATGGTGGCTCTATTTCTCTTACTTTAATCTTTGCTTCCTGTTGCTTTTGTTCGGTAAAAAGATACCGTCTACACGTAATAACCTGCCTCAGGGAACCGTGCACCTCTGCTTGAATGTTAAACCAAAATGCCTTTGTTAAGGACCCTGTCCATCTGTGGATGGCTACAGGAAGGAAGAAATTAACACATCCCCTCCCTGAGGCTGGCCATTCCGGGAGATAATTGAAGATTAATGGCATTTTTATTTTACTTCTTCACCTTTCCACCCACTCCCCGCCCCCCACAACCCAGCCCCGTGTTCTATAAAAGAAACTGGCACCCAGACCCCGCTAAATAATTATTTTGAGGTACTAGTTTGTCATCTTCCTGGTCTGCCTGCTTTTCAAATAAAGTCATATTCCTTGCCTCAACACCTTGTCTCTCAGATTTGTTGGCCTGTCATGTGGTGAGCAGAGTGAACCTTGACTCGGTAACACTAAGAAACTGGATTCCAGAGAAGGGCACTCTAGACCACTATTGTGAATGTTTGTCTAGGCTGGCTCTGAGGTCACCTCCAGCCACCGAGGAGGCCAAGAGCAAACAGTGCTTTATGCACATCATCGTAGTGGCCAGCAGGGATTGGATTGCTGGAGTGGGCAGAGAGCAAGCCCAGGGCTCCAGCCTCACCTCCAGGCTCCAAGGAAGAGGAACCAGGCCCTGTGGTCCTCCTGAGTGCAGACAAAGAGGGAAGAGATCAGGAGTCCTCTTGGGGCATCTTGGGGGAGAAAGGGAGGGGCATTTCCCTGACTTATGGGAGCCAGAGTGGACCCTTGGGCCTGCCCCCCTTCACAAAGGATCTGTAGCTTACATCACTGACTTTATCTCCAGGTGAAATTTTAGGTTCAATGACAGACACACAAGTAAGGGTGAAAAGAGAATGACCTTCAACCTTTATCCCATGATTGGATGAGCCACCTGGCAGGATTATAAATTGATTTATTAAATACATTCTCTAATAACCCTATACTGTTCATGGGGTTCTCAAGGCAAGAACACTGAAATGGTTTGCCACTTGTACCCCAATGTTCATAGCAGCACTGTTTACAATAGCCAGGACTTGGAAGCAACCTAGATGTCCATCCACAGATGAATGGATAAGAAAGCTGTGGTACATATACACAATGGAGTATTACTCAGCCATTAAAAAGAATACATTTGAATCAGTTCTAATGAGGTGGATGGAACTGGAGCCTATTATACAGAGTGAAGTAAGCCAGAAAGAAAAACACAAATACAGTATACTAACGCATATATATGGAATTTAGAAAGATGGTAACAATAACCCTGTTTACGAGACAGCAAAAGAAACACTGATGGATAGAACAAACTTTTGGACTCTGGGAACGGAAGAGGGTGGAATGATTTGGGAGAATAGCATTGAAATATGTATAATATCATATCTGAAACAAGTCGCCAGTCCAGGTACGATGCCTGATAATGGATGCCTGGGGCTGATGCACTGGGACGACCCAGAGGGATGGTATGGGGAGGGAGGAGGGAGGAGGGTTCAGGATGGGGAACACATGTATACTTGTGGCGGATCCATCTTGAGGTATGGCAAAAGCAATACAATTTTGTAAAGTTAAGCAAAATAAAATTTAATTTAAAAAAAAGAAAATTAGAAATACCAAGGGAACATTTCATGCAACAATGGGCACAGTAAGGGACTAAAATAGTATGGACCCAACAAAAGCAGAAGATATTAAAAAGAGGTGGCAAGAATACACAAAAGAACTATACAAAAAAGATCTTGATAACCCAGATAACCATGATGGTTTGATCACTCACCTAGAGCCAGATATCCTGGAAGGCGAAGTCAAGTGAGCCTTAGGAAGTATCACTATGAACAAAGCTAGTGGAGGTGATGGAATTCCAGCTGAGCTATTTCAAATCCTAAAAGATGATGCTGTGAAAGTGCTGCACTCAATGTGCCAGCAAATTTGGAAAACTCAGCAGTGGCCACAGGACTGGAAAAGGTCAGTTTTCATTACAATCCCAAAGAAAGGCATTGTCAAAGAATGCTCAAATTACCACACAATTGCACTCATCTCACATGTTAGCAAAGTAATGCTCAAAATTCTCCAAGCCAGTCTTCAACAATATGTGAACTGAGAACTTCCAGATGATCAAGCTAGATTTAGAAAAGGCAGAGGAACTAGAGAGCAAATTGACAATGTCCACTGGATCATAGAAAAAGCAAGAGAATTCCAGAAAAACATCTACTTCTGCTTGACTGACTACACCAAAGCCTTTGACTGTGTGGATCACAACAAACTGTGGAACATTCCTAAAGAGATGGGGGTACCAGCCCACCTTACCTGCCTCCTGAGAAATCCGTGTGCAGATCAAGAAGCAATAGTTAGAACAGGACCTGGAACAACAGACTGGTTCCAAATTGGGAAAGTGAAAGGTGTGTCTGACTCTTTGCAACCCCACAGACTACACAGTCCATGGAATTCTCCAGGCCAGAATACTGGAGTGGGTAGCTTTTCCCTTCTACAGGGAGTCTTCCCAACCAAGAGATCGAACCCAGGTCTCCATTGCAGGCAGATTCTTTACCAGCTGAGCCACCAGGGAAGCCCAAGAAAACTGGAGTGCATAGCCTATCCCTTTTCCAGGGGATCTTTCTGATCCAGGAGTTGAACCAGGGTCTCCTACATTGCAGGTGGATTCTTTACCAGGTGAACTACCAGGGAAGCCCAAAAGGAGTACATCACTTTGCTTATTTAATTTCTTTGCAGAGAAAATCACGCAAAATGCTGGAAGGGATGAAGCACAAGCTGGAATCAAGATTGCCAGGAGAAATATCAATAACCTCGAATAAGCAGATGACACCACCCTTATGGCAGAAAGCAAAGAAAAACTCAAGAGCTCTTGATGAAAGTGAAAGAGGAGAGTGAAAAAATTAGCTTAAAACTTAACATTCAAAAAGCTAAGATCATGACATCCGGTCCCACCATTTCATGGCAAACAGTTGGAGAAGCAATGGAAATAGTGACAGACTTTATTTTCTCAGTCTCCAAAATCACTGCAGATGCAGACTACAGCCATGAAATTAAAAGACGCTTGTTCATTGGAAGAAAAGCTATGACCAACCTAGACAGCCTATTAAAAAACCAGAGACATTATTTTGCCAATACGGGTCCATCTAGTCAAAGTTATGGTTTTTCCAGTAGTTATGTGTGGATGTGAGAGTAGGACTATAAAGAGAGCTGACTGCCAAAGAATTGTTGCTTTCAAGCTGTGGTGCTGGAGAAGACTCTTCAGAGTCCCTTGGACTGCAAGAAGATCAAACTAGTCAATCCTAAAGGAAATCAGTCTTGAATATTCATTGGAAGGACTGATGTTGAAGCTGAAGCTCCAATACTTTGTCCACCTGATGTGAAGAACTGATTCATTGGAAAAAACTCTGATGCTGGGACAGACTGAAGAAGACAGGAGGAGAAGAGGGCAACAGAGGATGGCACCACCGACTTGATGGACATGAGTTTGAACAAGCTCTGGGAGTTGGTGATGGACAAGGAAGCCTGATGTGCTGCAGTCCATGGGGTCACAAAGAGTTGGACACAATTGAGCGACTGAACTGAACTGAATAACCCCATAAATAGAACAATTAGAGACTTCTACATATTTAATGGTTAAAATTTTTCAATTTTACATGTAACATCCCCTATCTCCTGGTTTGAAGACAAGATTCTTTACTGTCTGGGCCACCAGAGAAGCCCCCATTCATACTATTAATTAAAATATGACTAAAGACTTAATTATAAAAAATGAAAAATAAATATTAAGAAAAAAATACAAGAGGTCCCCCAGTTATGTGTTCGTGCAGGGGTGAGTAGAAAGACATTAAATACAGAAACTGGGTGCCGGGGAGGAGAGAGTACCTGTAATAATGCACTGCAGTTCATATAATTTTGTCTTGATTTTCTTCATTTTTTTGTTTTTTATATTTTTAATTTTGTCCTTCCCTCTTCCCCCAATACTCACTATTTTGATGGAACACAGCACATGGCTTTTGCCTGTTTTTGAACATATTACAAGCCAAACATGTATTGTTCTTTCCATTCCTTGGTCTCCATTCCTTAACATCACCCCTTCCAATGACCTTTACCCTCCCCCTACCTCCCGTGATCCTGCATCTTGAATAATCACTCCACCTCCGACATCTTGTTTGCAATTATTCTGCTTTCTGAGCGTTCACTTCCCATGATGGAGCTCTCAGTCCAGAATTGCCTTGCCAGTGTCCCTGTGAAAACATCAGGTTCTCACAGCTCCTTTCTCCCTCGTACCCCATCTCTCCCAGCGCGTCTTAGATTCAGTGCTCATCAAACACCATCAATTCCTTTGCCCCCCTCTTTCCATTGCACTCACTGAGTGAAAACAAGTCAACTTAAACCCAACTCTGTTTACCTGCACCTGCCCTGGAGCTGAGTGTGCCTGTGAAAGGGCACACCGTGCTGACCTCTCACACTGGAAATTCAAGTCTTCAGATCTCACTTCCCTGAAATTAGGAACCACAATGCTTCCAGTATTTTCCATTTCCAGTTTCAAAAACAATGGTTTCCCACTCTCTGTTCTCCCTTCAGGCCTCCCACATGCCTTCTCTGGTTCCATTCTCAGCCCATGACCTGGCCTCACAATTCACAGGGAAAACCATGGTTTCTTCACCTGCTCACCATCAAATCTGCAACTTACCGCTATTTGTAGTCACAGCCTCTGCCATCTCTCTTGCTGCAACACCACCTTTCCATGGGGAAGGTGACACCTCAGATGGGATGTGTCACTCCTCACTTGTGCCTCATTCATGCCCTGGATCTCACCCCCTCCTGCCTCTTCAAAAGCCCTTCTCTGATTACTCTCTCCTCTATCAGTTGCACCATCAGCTTCTCCTACATGAGACATATACTTTCAGGATCCACATATACCTCAATATCAGCCTTCTTAAAAAACAATAACTCTGATTGGTCATCTCTCTCCAGCTGCCACACTTCTTCTTATCTCTTCTTCTTCATCAAATTGTCTATAGGGACTGCCTCTGCTTTCTTGCTTCCTGATTTCCTTTTACCTTCTTCAACCAAGTGCTGAAATCCCACTCCACTACTAAAATTATTCCTGTCAAAGTTACAAGAGATTTCCATGTGGCCAAAGCAATGGTTTCCTTCTGTCTTCATCCTATGGCTCTTAACAGAGTCCAACTCAGTTGACCACTCTCCTTCCTGAACATTTGACTTGCCTGGCTTCCAGGATAACTCACAATTACTTTTCTTTTCAAGCCTCAGCCTCAGTCTTCATTCACTTCTATTCCTCTCTTGGTTTCTCAGTGTTAATGTGCCCCCCAAGATCATGGTCCTAAGATCCTTTAATTTTCCTTCCCACATCCTTAAAAATGTCCAGCTTTGGGCAGGAATCATCTATACACAAATGACCCTTACATTGCTCTTACTTCAGTCATGATCCCTTTCCTGAGTTTCCCACTCATATAATATAGTGCCACTTCAACATAGCACCATGATTTCAAGTAGGAAACTCCAGTCCTGAAACACCCCCATTGTGTGCACTGAAAGATATCTTTTCTGATTGGAAATGTACCCCTTCTTATTATCAGGTTCCTATGAGACTATCAGTTCTTAATTATTTTGATATCATTCCTGACATCTCAAATTAAACATGTCCAAAACCAGACTCTACTCTCAGAATTGTTCTTCCTTCAGTCTCTGCATCTCAGTGAAATGGCACACCACAACCCTGTTGTTCAGCCCAAAGCCCTGCTCACTCTCATGCCTCCTGCTTCCCTGCTCTCTCTACTGCTACCCATATACACGGTATCACCAAATTCTGTTGACTCTACTTCCAAACTCTGTCTTCAATCCATCCATTTCTCCCCAACTCCCTTGCTATCACCCTACTTCCCATCGCTACCATCTCTCATCTGGACCCCTGCAGCAGCATCTCCAAGATCCTTTTCACTGCATTCAAATTAAACTCTAAATCTCTTATTGCAACTTAAAATTGCAACATGATCTGGGCTCTGCCCTCCTTTGAATTAATTCTACACTTCTCTCTCTCTGTCTCTCTTTCTCTCTCTGTCTTTCTCCTGTACTCACTTCCCTCCAGATATAATGATTGCATTTTCAATGCTTCATTTTGTTTGGAAAAGTCTGAGCAAGTCTGAATTTTCCCCTGAAAGTGACTTGATATTTGTTGCTGTTACTTTTGCTGTTATTGTTATTGCCTGAAACATAGAGGAGTGTTTGTTCCTCTTTGAGGTCTCCTAAAATTAGGACCCGAGAAGGCAATGGCACCCCACTCCAGTACTCTTGCCTGGAAAATCCCATGGATGGAGGAGCCTGATAGGCTGTAGTCCATGGGGTCACTAAGAGTCGGACATGACTGAGCAAATTCACTTTCACTTTTCACTTTCATGCATTGGAGAAGGACATGGCAACCCACTCCAGTGTTCTTGCCTGGAGAATCCCAGGGACGGGGGAGCCTGGTGGGCTGCTGTCTATGGGGTTGCACAGAGTCGGATATGACTGAAGCGACTTAGCAGCAGTAGCAGCAGCAAAATTAGGACATATTCCAGAGTCAGTAAATCCATGCTTATTTCATCTGAAATATACTACACCCTTTCAGTCTGTGGACTCAAGCTTTCCTTGATTTCAGGGAAGATCTCTTAAATTATATCCCAGATGGTTCTCCATTCTTTTTTCTCTTCTTTGGAGACAGAGACTATGCATGCACTGTATTTCCTTTTGCTTTTATATCAATGATTTTCTATTTATTTATTTGGCTGTGTCAGATCTTAGTTGCAGCATGTGGGATCTTTCATTATGGAACACATATTCTCCAGTCGTGGCGTGTAGGCTCTGGAAAGCACTGGCTCAGTAGTTGCAGCTCTCAAGCTTAGTTGCTCCAAGGCATGTGGGATCTTAGTTCCCCGACCAGGGACTGAACCTTTGTCCCCGCTGCATTGCAAGGCAGACTCTTAAACACTGGACCACCAGATAAATCTCAAAGATTTTCTCTTTGTTGTCTTTATTTTTATTGAGCCTGTCTTTTGAAGATATCTTCCTGCTGCTGCTCTGTTTTTTAGTATCCTTTATCCTTTTTCTGTAGTTATGACTTCACCTCTTGTGGTGTTTTCATTTTTTTTCTTCCTCTTCTTTCTTGAGCACCATCAACTCATTTTCAATCATCCTTTGTTGTCTTCTTATTTCATCCTTAAGTCTGTGTTCCTGCTGTAAGCTCCTGATTCATAGGGGCTGTGTCTATCCTCCAATTTTTTGAACCAAGAGACAATTGCATGACTTTCCTCCAATTCACAGCAACACTACTTCACTGTGTGCTCTTCATCTTCCTTTTGTGTATCATATATCTTCCATTCCTCCCTCCCTGCCTCCATCTCTCTCTGTGTGTGACTTGTAATTAACCCTCTTCAGGTCTCAAAGATCTAAAAAGCCAATATCTTCCACAGTGGGCCCTCTTCTGAGCCACATTTACAGTCAGCTGGGTGCAGAGAAGGCAGTTCTCCATACTTCCTTCCACAGCACCAGTCCCTACCTTCTGTGAGTCAGACAACTTTTCACTGTTCCTGAAGCCCTTGCATTACACCCCATCTTACTCCAGATGGGGGTCATGGGGTTGGCTCATGAGATCAGGACATTCACTGGGCACTGTGGGCTCTGCCAATGCAGCTTGTGTTCTACCCACCACATCTTGTTGCTCGGATCTACCTGCCCCATGTCACTTCCTGGACACATGTCTGACACCAACAGCACACGTCTGATCTCCACAGCACACACCATCTCCAGGATTCACGCACCAGGCATCATATTCTGAACCTGCAGATCTCATTATTTCTTGGATACACATGTGTCACATCACCTCCCCAATCACGTCCAACACCATCTGTCAGATCTGCAAGTCACACATCACTTTCAGGATCCCACATCTGCCATCATATCCTGAATCCGCAGGTCACATGTTACCTCATGGATCCCTACATGTCAATCCCGGATCACCATGTCCCATGCCGAAAGTCAGAACATCACGTCCCACATCATATCCTGGATCCTCACATGTCCTCTAATCTCCTGCACCCACACATCCCACGTTCTCCTGCAGGGGGGTGGTCTTCATCTGCAGCCCATAAGGAGGCATCTTGTCCTTCAATCCAGCAGATGCTGTGTTTCCATCAAAGAACAACTGGGAGGAGAGCGGCCCACACTCGGAACCTGGCCATACCACCCACAATCAGAGACACTTTAAGATCCTTGGGCTGATAACAAACCCAATTTCACTAGGTAAGAGTTTTCACTGTGAAATGTAAGCTCCATGGGACCACCTGCTCAGACCCCTTGAGACACTCTTCTGTGACCTGGTGTCTGACACTCCCTTACAGGATATGACTCTAGCCAGGTCCAGGCCTCTGGTCTCACCTGGAGTGGACTTGGTAATACCTTAACCCTTCACAAGGCCATTTGTGCTGTAAGTATGGTGAGAGGTGGGATGAATAAGCCAAAGCAGTGCAAGCCACTGAACAACACCAACCTGTGTTAACAGTCAACAAAGAATCAGCTGTGTATCACTCACATGATGTCCAAAACATGAGCTTCTGATTGAAGTCATGTCTCCTTCAAGGGAATTCTCAGGACCCAGGGACCAGGGCTGCCCAAGACCCCTCACTCCCCACTGGAGCGGAGCTCTGATTCCCATCCAGTCCCTTTGGTCCACGCTTCTCCCTGGGTGGGGTCCTCATGTTCCAGTGGTTCTGTTCTGGAGTCTGTTGCCCACACAGGGTCCAGAAAGCCTGGAGAGCAAGAAGCTGAACTGTTTCCTTGTAAAGATATAAGAAAGAGGCCTCAACTTCCTTGTGATCTTCTGATTTACCAGGAGCTCAAGCAGACAAGAGAGGACATGAGAAGAGCCAGTGTTCAGCTCCTGCACTGTGGAAGCCAGGCTCCTACCCTGCTCTGTTAACCGTCCACATTGCCTAACCTGACCAATTTGAGCCCTGAGACCCTGGGGGCTCACCTAAATGGTTCAGAATGTGCATGTGACTCATATGGGTCCAATAAGAATAAGGCCCTTTCCTGAAGGATCTCAGCCTGGGGGGATGTGAGCTGGAGATGGAGCAACCTGCTGAGAGAGGCCCATTATATAAAGTAATACAGGGCTGTCATTACATGAACTAGTGGCGGTGGCGGGGGGAGGGGGGTGCCATTATAAAAACTAATAGAGGAGTTGGTGTTACATAAACTAACATAGGAAGAACTGTTGCATAAATGGATACAGAGACTGCCATTATATAAACTAATGCAGGGCTGTCATTACATAAACTAATAAAGGGACTGTCCTTAAATAAACTAATACAGAGGTACCCTCAGGGAGGACCTGCCATTATAAAAACTAAGACAGAAGAAATAAAGCCACCAATCAAGTGAGAAAACTAGATCTTCATTTATCATTTGAGGCCGTGGGCCCAAGTTTTCCTGATTCTGTTCATTCTGTTGAGTTAGATAAGTCATGAATCTCCCATCTTCTTTAATGTGGCTTGAATTGAGTTTTCTGTCTCTTGCATATGAAGAAACCTGGAATGATACCTTCCAAAATCATCCAGGCAAAACCTCTATGAATCCATGTTTTTCCCAGTAACCCCCTGACTGGGCCAGCTGACAGTCCAGAGGAAAGCAAGGTGGGAGATTTGGTCCCAGGATTTGTGGATTTAGAGCCTTTGCCAGGTTGACTGTGTATCTTTTTGAGGAGATACTTAGGCCTTGGCAGCTCTTGGAATCAGTCCTGAGCTGAGCTCAGCTTTGGGTTCTGTGATGAGTGCAAATTATCTCACTTAATGCACAAAAGCAGGATGTGCCAGGAGGGTTCCTACTGAAATCTGCTGGGGTTCGATCACGTTTATTTCTCTGCAGAAGCATCCTTCCTGCAGCAGAGTATGGGTTAGAGGTTATTGCTAGCCCTGCACAGGGGTGGGTGAGACTGGGTCACAGGCTATCCAAGCTTACAGAGTCTTCCCCAGCAAACACAATCACTGTTAGGGAAGTTACCTAGGAGGATTAGGCTGGGATCTCCAGATACCTTAATCAGCTGAGACTCAACTTGAGAATGATCAATACTCCCTTGGTGACAAAATTGTAAACTCTCCCAAGCATCCAGGCCACCTATTCATGGGCTCTTAGTGCTTCTCCCAACTTTTGCCCTGAAGCTGCATAGATTGGTCTATCCATTTCCAGCTCCCTGGCAGTGCTTCTCCAGCAGCACAGGCAAACCCAGCAGCATTAGGAGCAGCCGGTCCATTTTCAAGGGGGTAGGTTTGTACTCCATCCAAGTAGGTGGCTGATGTCCAGGGCCTGAGATTGGATCACACCTAGAGATCTAGCCTGGTTAATGATAAGTGAATGAACTAGCTGGATGTCTGAATTGGTACCCCAGCTAGTTATTGGGAAATAATCCCAAGAAATGTTGGCAGGCTGAGGTTGGATAATGCTTAGAAACTCAGTCGGACTAGTTATCCTTGACCCAATCTGGCAAATACTTGAAGATGAAGCTTACCCAATGTCTGGAAACTCACCTGAATATCTTCTTGTGAGCAGCTGGGCTAAAGTCTGGAGTCTTACAATCAGGCACCCAACCTGATTAGTAACAGAGGATGAAACCTGGTTAATGCCTGTTCACACAGCTTGGTTAATGTCTACAAACTTGACCTAATGTGTCCCAAGGAAGAAGAGCTAGAGCATGAACTGTCATCTGCACTTGAAAAGCAGACCAACAGTTCTGGAACACCTCCTCCAAATGCCTCTGAAATGCAAAGACAGTCTGGTTGGAGTGGACACCAGAGATCTTGATCTGGTCTGAAGGGCTTTTCCCCCTCTGTGCCTGGAACCCATTCATCATCCACATCAGTACACATGCAACATCTCATATCTTCCCAGATTTTAATTGGCCTCTCAAGATGCTCTGAGGTCTCACAGAAGCAGACACTTGAGGTAGGGGAATCAGCACTGGTTAAACTGATGAAAAGGGACGTGGAGCTGGAAGTGTGAAACAATTCTGAAAGAGCTCTGTCCACAGTGATGCTCCACAAGTGCACTTCACTGGAGTAAACTGAAGTGTTGCAGACAGGAACAAGTGCTTGTCTTGGAGGAACCATGAAATGAGAAACCACTGTATCATGATGTTTCCAAGGAAAACTGGGAGCCATATGGGTGACCCACTGCCCTTCTGAGGTCATAGCTGGAGTGATAATTCTGTAGGAGATGGAACATGACTTCTTATTAGAATAGAAGCAGTCACTCATGTCCCTTTCATCTTTCAAAATATTGATTGAATGATGCCAAAAGCCCAGTACACTGTTGAACAGTAGCCTCTATAAAAGAAGCTCTGTGACAGCTTCCCCAGCCTCTTCCCTCACTCTATTATAACAAAACAATAGAGATAAAAGATGCTCTTTTCACCTAAGGACTGGTGATGCAACCAGGTAAAGTATTGTCAACCATCCTGCAGCATCTATAAGGATGTTATGGTCACTGCCTTAGATTTGATTGTCCATCCAAATTTTATTGTCCAACCACCCGTTCAATAAATGTTGCTGAGCATTTACTATATACCAGGCCCTGGGCTAGGTATGGCCCTTCAGAAATTACAGCTCAATAAGGAGATTGAGATTGTCTTCTCAATAGGGAGACAGTCATGGAAATAGACTAAATTGTCAGATCTCTTGGTTTCAGGCAACAGAAACACAATTTCACATGCCAGAGGTCAAGAGGGCATTTGTTGATCAAGGACAACAAGGAAGGGCTCTGAGCTAGGTATTCTCTGTGTCTTAAGAATTCCACCCTTCACTCTTTCCTGACCTAATCTATCTAGAAAAACTGGCCCCAACTCTGCCTCAAAGCACTTCTTCACCTTCAGGTTGGGTTCAGTGGCAGGAGATTGGAGGGTGGCAGGAGAAGAAAAGCAGGGGTATTCTGCTTCTGTCCTGCTTGCCTGTGGCTCTGGCAGAGGCTGTACTACTCTAAGGCCACAGACCCTACACATAGATGCTTTCTCCAGGCAACAGCTGTCCCTGGCTTCCAGAAACATTGCTTTCTAACTTGTCATTCAGGTGATCCCAAGGGTAGACTTCCCACTCTTGCTAGTCTCTGAAGTGGGAAGAAACAGAATAAATATGTATAAACACAGAGGAAAAAGAACGTACTTAACCAAGGCAGTCTATAGATTCAATGACATCCCTATCAAAATGCAAATGGTATTTTTCATAGAAATGGAATAAATAATTTTAAATTTTATATGGAAACAAAAAAGACTCCAGAATGGCCAAAACAATCTTAATAAAGAACAGAGCTGAAAGAATCATGCTCCTTGACTTTAGACTATATTACAAAGCTATAGTAATCAACACAGTAATGTACCACACTACTGGTACAAAACCAGACAATAGGATAGAAAGTCCAGAAATAAAGTCATGCACCTATGGTCAATTAATCTATGACAAAGGAGGCAAGAAAATACAATGGAGAGAAGACAGTTTCTTTAATAAGTGGTGCTGGGAAAACCAGATGCCATGATCTTCGTTTTCTGAATGTTGAGCTTTAAGCCAACTGATGCTTTTGAACTGTGGTGTTGGAGAAGACTCTTGAGAGTCCCTTGGACTGCAAGAAGATCCAACCGGTCCATTTTGAAGGAGATCAATCCTGGAATTTCTTTGGAAGGAATGATGCTAAAGCTGAAACTCCAGTATTTTGGCCACCTCATGCAAAGAGTTGACTCATTGGAGAAGACTCTGATGCTGGGAGGGATTGAGGGCAGGAGGAGAAGGGGACGACAGAGGATGAGATGGCTGGATGGCATCACTGACTCGATGGATGCGAGTCTGGGTGACCTCCGGGAGCTGGTGATGGACAGGGAGGCCTGGCATGCTGCGGTTCATGGGGTCGCAAAGGGTCGGACACGACTGAGCGACTGATCTGATCTGATCTGATCTGGGAAAACCAGACAGCTACACGTAAAAGAATGAAATTAGAACATCCTATAACACCATACACAAAAATAAACTCAAAATGGGTAAAAATCCTAAATGTAAAACCAATACTCTAAAACTCCTACTGGAAAACAACATAGATAGAAGAGTCTTTGACATAAATCACAGTACTTTTTATTCATCTCTTAAAGTAAAGGAAATAAAAGCAAAAATAAGCAAGTGGGACCTAATTAAACTTAGAAACTTTTGCACAGCAAAGGAAACCATAGACAAAACAAAAAGATAATCTATTGAATTGGAGAAAATATTTGCAAATGATATGACTGATGAGGTATTAATATCCAACATATATAAACAACTCATACAACTCAACACTGAAGAAAATTCAATTTAAAAATCAGCAGAACACATGAATAAACATTTTAGCAAAGAGGAAATGCAGATGGTCAACAGGCACATGAGAAGATGCTTAACATCACTAATCATCAGAGAAATGCACAAAAAGATATCACTTCACACCAGTCAGAGTGCTATCATCAAAAAGAACACAAATATTGGCAAGGATGTGAACAAAAGAACCCTTGTACAATGTTGATGGAATATAAATTGGTGCACCACTGTGGTTTAGTTGTTAAGTTGTGTCTGACTTTTTTGACCTCATGGACTGTACCTACCAGTCTCCCCTGACCATGGAACATCCCAAGCAATAATACTGGAGTGGGTTGCCATTTCTTTCTTCAGATGATCTTCCAGAACCAGGGATCAAACTCATATCTCCTGTATTGCAGACAGTCCCCTGCATTGTAGGCAGATTCTTTACTGCTGAGTCACCAGGTTTGTAGGTTTCTCAAAAAACTAAAAATAGACCCAGAAATTCCATTCTTGGATAAATACACACACACAAAAAAAAAAAAAAACTAGTAATTGGAAAAGATACATGCATTGAGGTGTTTGTAACACTGTTTACAATAGCCAGGATATGGAAGCACCTAAATATCGATTAACGGAGGAATGGATAAAGATGTGGTTCATATTTAATGGAGGAATGGATAAAGATGTGGTTCATATATACAATGGAATATTAGCTACAAAAAGGAACAAAATTGTGTCATTTGCAGAGATGGAGATGGACCTAGAGACTGTCATACAGAGTGAAGTCAGAAAGAGAAAAACAAATATTGTATATTAATGCATCTATGTGGAATCTAGAAAATGGTAAAGATGATCTTACTTGCAAAGCATAAGAGACACAGACATAGAAAACAAATGTATGGATACCAAAGGGGAAGCTGGGCATTGGATGAATTGGGAGATTGATGTATATACACAATTCTGTATAAAATAGATAACTAATGCAAACCTACTGTATAACACAGGGAACTCTACACAGTGCTCTGTGGTGACCTAAATGGGAAAGAAATCCAAAGAGGAGACATATGTATACATATGGCTGATTCACTTTACTGTACAGCAGAAACTAACACAACACTGTAAAGCAACTATACTCCAATTAAAAAAAAAAAAAAAGTATCCCTGTGTTTTTAATTTCTAGGTCATCATCCCAGATTTGGACACAGGTGTCTGTGTATCAGTCTTCTTGGTGCCCTTTCAGGAGCTGTCTCTCAAAGACAGATTCAGGTATCTGCAGCATAAATGTCAATGCTCTTTCAGAAAGATGAGGTGGATGGCTGAGTACTGAAAACACATTGCATTCCTGGACTGTATTGTTGAGACATGTTTATCTGACACTCAGGTGGACAACTGTTCCTAGAAATCAAAGGCAAGTTAGAGCCTATTGTGGGGAAGGCAATGGCACCCCACTCCAATACTTTTGCCTGGAAAATCCCATGGACGGAGGAGCCTGGTAGGCTCCAGTCCATGGGGTCGCTAAGAGTCGGACACGACTGAGCGACTTCACTTTCACGCATTGGAGAAGGAAATGGCAACCCACTCCAGTGTTCTTGCCTGGAGAATCCCAGGGACCGGGGAGCCTGGTGAGCTTCTGTCTATGGGGTCGCACAGAGTCGGACACGACTGAAGCAACTTAGCAGCAGCAGCAGCAGAGCCTATTGTGCGCATAACGTGAACGTGAAGTCACTCAGTCGTGTCCGACTCTTTGCGACCCCATGGACTGTAGCCTATCAGGTTCCTCTGTCCATGGGATTTTCCAGGCAACAGTACTGGAGTGGATTGCCATTAAATCACCCACAAAAAGAGATTTGACCTTCCACAGTAGTCAGCATTGACTGGTGAGTGTACAAATACGGGGAATGTTCATTTTTAAATGTCTCGGCAAGACAGGAGTTAGACTAGTTCTGCATCCCAATACTCCTTTCTAATGGTGCTTCCCTGCATGGAGCCTGGGTGTGGTGCATGTTGAGAAGAGGGGTCTCCTGTCTTGATGGTTAGAACTCTGTAAGTATTTGGACACAGAATCCTGTCTTCCCCACAAGAAGCTTCACCAGGTGGTGTCAGAGATCATGCTAGTGAAGGATTGTTCCAGGAAACAATGTATTTATATTGGCATTGAGAGAAAAGACAGTTGACACATGGATTTTATGAAATGCATTAAATGGCTTGTCATTGTGACAAATAATAAAAGTAATGACTGTTAAAGAAAGTGGAACAGCACAAAAACTACTTAAAATATCATCAAGCATTCCTTGTGGACTCTCCTGGCTGCCATGGTATAAATGTTTTATTAAATAAAAAGCAGTTTGCATCTCCCTTCTCTATGGAACTGGCTGTTGCCTTTTTGTTTTGAAATTTTAAATCTGTATCATCCAATTATTTATGGATCTCATGGACCTGTAATTTTGCTTGTTTGAAATCATCCGAGTTTGCTTCCTAATCTTGTTGGGGATCACTGTACGCTGAACCAACTCTCTCAAATTTACTCATTTATCTTGAATTATTTAGTTATAAAAGGAAAGCGCTCAAGGCTTGGAAACATCCTCTAGGCCGACCTCTGTGACAGTGACTGTCCCCAAAGTTCATTCACGTGCTTTGTGCAGGAACGGTAGCGCCCTCAAGGTTCGGCTAGATGCCGGTTCTTCCAAGATAAGACTATAGTTCCCAGCCTCCCTTGCAGCAAGGTATGGTCGCATGACCAAGTTGTAGCCAATGAAATTAAAGAGGAAATTACGGGTACTACTTCCCGTTTGCCTCTGAAGACCAACACCCGTACCCCCCTACAACCACCACCATCCCTAATCCCCCACCTCCCACCATCCTCTCCGTTTCCCGGGATGGAAGTGGATGTGTGTGTTGCCATCTTGGATCTTGAGGAGGACGAGGATCTACCAGGGCTGGTGGAGCAACGACATGGAGCTGGGGCCTTAGATGGTGGGGTCAGTGCACAGCGTTCCATGTAACAGGCCACGGCTTGTAGATAATAGAAATTCCCCGTCTTGTTTAAGCCACTCTTATTCGTGCACCTGCTCACATGCTGAGGCACACAGACTCCTCTGAGCCCCTTGTTTTCCATCTTTACTTTCTTCTTTCCTTGTGAAGTAAAAGCATCAGATAATAATGGTGTACATTTACGGAACACAGTCTGTCGCCCCCAAGTGGTAAATAAATGTCCTGTGAATGACCTTATTGATCCTCCCGGCGGTTCTGTGGGGTAGGTGATGCTTCCACCCCCCCTCCTATAGATGTGGAAACCGGGACACAAAGACCCCCAGTAAAGCACAGGGCCGGTAAGGGGGTAGGGCATGAGCCCGGGTGGTCTAGCTCCAGAGTCCCCTGACTTTATGCACAGGGAAATCTGTCACTGTCCCATGTAAATTCAGAGGGAGCTGGTATCTGACCTCTGTTGTGATGTGTTTCTTTCATAAAATAGGCCCTCAACTCTCAGTTCCCCGATAATATTTCCAAAGGGTTTATCTTGACCACTGCCTGCCCCAGTCCACCCACCCCATGTACAGCATGTGTACATTTGTACACATGTGTATGTGTACATCTAAGGGTCCATCTGAGTAGCTGAGAGACTATGATGGCCCCACAGCCCTTACGCAGGGTGTGGGGAGCCTGTCCACAGGGCCCTCCCTAGCTCAGACCCACCATCTCCCACTGCCCAGGGTGAGGAATGGGGGCTACGACGATGTTTAGCACCCAACTGGGGCCCTGGAAGTGACTCAGGCAGCTTCTTTCTCCTTTCTGCTATTTTCTCTTCACTCCCCCAAACCCTACTGTGCTGCCCCTCCTTAAGGGGAGCATAGGAAGAGCCCTCTCAACCACAGGCTCCCAGCCAAGGAGTTCAAGTGAACCCAAGATGAAGTGAAGTGAAAGTCACTCAGTCCTGTCCGACTCTGTGACCCCATGGACTATATGGTCCAAGGAAGTCTCCAAGCTAGAATACTGGAGTGGGTAGCTGTTCCCTTCGCCAGGGGATCTTCCCAATCCAGGTCTCCCACATTGCAGGCCGATCCTTTACCAGTTGAACCACTAGGGAAGCCCTAGATAGACACCAAGAATGCACTAGAAGCCCAGTCAGACTGATGGGAAATTGTGAAAATTGCAGGGTCACAGGGGCTAAGGGGATGAGTCTTAACCCACATATGATGTCATTGTTGTGTTCATAAGGTCTACAGGCATTTCCTCCAGAGTAAGGGGCAGGGACCCCAGCAGGATCTGCTAAATGGGGGAGGATGTATCCTCACTGTCCCAACAAACCTGCCCTCAGCCTCCACAGGGTCTTGGGAAAACTTCTCTGGGATTTTCCCTCTTCACTCAAGTTAAAGGTCCTCCCCTGGGCAGTGACCCTGAAGTCTTTCAGCAGCTGGAAACAGCAGTTGCTCTAGATTCACTAAAGAGCAGTTATGTTTCTGGAGCTTCCATATGGGCTCTGTGTCCAGAAGGTCATGAGGTCATGAGGGAGCACTTGTCCAGGGAGCTGGGATTCTGGGCTAGGCTCAGTCTGTCACAATGGCTGGCTTGGTATCAGTTCAGTTCAGCTCAGTCGCTCAGTCATGTCCGACTTTTTGCAACCCCATGGACTGCAGCACACCAGATTTCCCTGTCCATCACCAGCTCCCAGAGCCTACTCAAACTCATCTCCATCATGTTGGTGATGCCATCCAACCATCTCATCCTCTGTCGTCCTCTTCTCCTCCTGCCTTCAATCTTCCCCAGCATCAGGGTCTTTTCCAATGAGTCAGTTCTTCGCATCAGGTGGACAAAGTACTGCAGTTTCAGCTTCAGCATCAGTCTTTCCAATGAATATTCAGGACTGATTTCCTTTAGGATGGACTGGTTCAATCTCCTTACAGTCCAGGGGACTCTCAAGCATCAGTTCTTTGGCACACAGCTTTCTTTATAGTCCAACTCTCACATCCATACATGACCACTGGGAAAACCATAGCTTTGACGAGACAGACCTTTGTTGGCAAAGTAATGTCTCTACTTTTTAATATGCTGTCTAGGTTAGTCATAGCTTTTCTTCCAAGGAGCACGTGTCTTTTAATTTTATGGCTGCAGTCACCATCTGCAGTGATTTTGGAGCCCCCCAAAATAAAGTCTGACACTGTTTCTATTGTTTCCCCATCTATTTGCCATGAAGTGATGGGACCAGATGCCATGATCTTGCTTTTCTGAATGTTGAGTTTTAAGCCAACTTTTTCACTCTCCTTTTTCACTTTCATCAAGAAACTCTTTAGTTCTTCGCTTTCTGCCATAAGGGTGGTGTCGTCTGCATATATGAGGTTATTGATATTTCTCCCAGCAATCTTGATTCCAGCTTGTGCTTCATCCAGCCCTGTGTTTCTCATGATGTACTCTGCATAAGTTAAATAAGCATGGTGAGAGTATACAGCTTTGGCGTACTCCTTTCCCGATTTGGAACCAGTCTGTTTCTCCATGTCCAGTTCTTACTGTTGCTTCTTGACCTGCACACAGATTTCTCAGGAGGCAGGTCAAGTGATCTGGTATTCCCATCTCTTTAAGAATTTTCCAGTTTGTTGGCTTGGGATATAAAGTACATTAAGTATGGATCTCAGTCTATGATCTTAGGTGTGCTAGAAAATACCATTTAGGGCTGCCTTTCCATAAGGGATTCCCTGGTGGCTCAGACAGTATAGAATCTGGCATCAATGCAGAAGACCTGAGTTCAGTCCCTGGGTCAGAAAGATCCCCTGGAAGAGGGCATGGCAATCCACTCCAGTACTCTTGCCTGGAGAATCCCATGGACAGAGGAGCCTGGAAGGCTACAGTCCATGGGGGTCACAAAAGAGTCAGACAGGACTGAGTGACTAACACTTTCATTTCACTTTTGCATAATTGAAACTCATTTCTTTTTGAGTCTCCCCTTTGTGTCTTTGGTGGAGATGTCAGTTCAGCCCATCAAGGATCCCCTTTCCCTTCCCTGGTATTCTAAGTTCTGCAAAGGTGGTGTGGGCAACTTTTTTCTTGTTTGTATTCAAGACCTTTGGAATACATTCATATGTGTGGCAAATTTCCAGACATATAATTATGAGCTGAATCCGAACACTCAAGCCCCTCTCCCATGCCCCTGCATCCAGGGTATGCCAGGGGCTGGGCAGTGGCAGCAAAGGTGGCCAGGTCTGCATCTGGCCCCATCAGGTCATTTTTCCAGCCCTGACCTTCCATCCTCCCACCCATTCAGTGCTCATCCCAGGACCCTACACCTACACCTGCTTTCTGCCTGATCAGTTCAAATCACTATCTGAGATGCTGACTGGTGTGGGGTCACAAGATGCTGTGACATTCTGGAAGAGGAGCACAATGTCATCACAAAGTGATTACAAAGTAATGACATCACAGGGAGGTCATCACTCCCATGAGTCCCTCATACTTTGGTCCTTGCAGGTCTCTGTGATCCCTCCTCCTTCCCCAGGGCTTCTCCAAGGTCCCTGTCGGTCTCTGCCCCTTCCATGTGCTCCCAGGAGCCTGAGGCCTCCTACTGCTCCCACCCCTTCCAAGAAGGCCTGGGGACCCCATGACCAGACTCATGACACTGTCTGGATGCTCCCTAAGCAGCATCCATTCCACATCAAGATACCTTCTGAGCTGGGGCTTGGGGCTGGAGGTGGGGGGAGTAGGGGGAATCAGCCCTGGGTCAGGTGCTGGGTCACCCCAGAGCAGTTTTCAGGGCTTGTAATTCCACAATGGGAAGGTCACTGATATCCCAGTGGTAAGATATTTTTGCCCTGGGCTTCTCTTTCACCGCCATGCTCCCACACCTGGTCATTGTGCTGGAGGCTTTTGCTCCAAGGGAAGTCCTGTAGGAGAAACAGAGAACTAAGGAGTAATATTACTGTATATAAGAGATTTGTCTCAAGTACATCATCCTGCTGTAATGCAGAGAACCTTGGGAGAATACCTTCAGAGACAGTTGCTTCTCAGCCCAAATAGGTCAAGATCACTCTGGGTAGGGGAAGAGAATAATCCAGAAAAAAGATGAGAGACACGAGAAGGGGTCTTGCACCCAACCTCCACAACGTCAGCTCTGAAATGGAGAGTGTCAGGCACTCCAGATAAATCAGGACTCTGAACACAGAGGGGAATTGGATTTGCTTCCTGCCTGGGATACTGGGAGCAGTGACCACACAGGACTCCCCACAGCCAGAGTGAGGGCTGTGGCTCACAGAGAGAGGAGGTGGCTGATGGAGCCTCAGGGCAAAGGGGACCCACGAGAAACCCTTTGGGCCCTCACATCCCTGTATGTGGAGGAGAACATGGTGCACCCACGTCCCTTATAAGATAAAGTCCTACAGCAAAGCAAGGGACTGGGCATGAGGAGAGCTGTGCTGAGGCAGGGGCTGTGACACCAGGCACACTGAGACAGTACTGTACGAGCAGACCCCGGACGGGGATGAGAACCATCAGCAGGTGTTAGCAAGGGAGGTGATGGCTGGAGTCCCACCTCCACCCCATGTGAGCCCGCTTAAAGGCACCCACGAGGAGAGGAAGAAAAATCCCCTACTGTCTAGATATCCCGCATTGATGCCATTCACCTGGAACTGAGTCTACTGTTTCCTGCCATTAAGCAAAGTGAGGGCTCTAGAGAGAAACTATATTTAGTTATAAAAGAATCATGTTATTTTACACACTTGAGTTGACGCCTTAGAAATCTGTGCCATCTGAGCACGCTTTGGGAGAAATGGTTATGTGCAGTGTAACAAATGTCAAATTTGCTTTAGAGCCCTGGAGGAACGAAACCAATTGTGTTTTCTCTACCAAGAAGTAGGGTTTGCCCTGAGCTGAGGAGGCTGTTCTGGGTCTGACATCATCTTGAACCTGGAGGGTGGGTTCAAAGGGCAAGGTTCAATCACTTCAGGGTGGGCCAAGGGGCTGCTCACCCAAGTCCTGAGAGTAGCTGAGCTGAGGGGAGATGGGAGAAGCAGAGGACAGATGGAGAGACGAGGAGGGAGAGGGACAGCTGGGCTGGGAGGAGGGGCGTCAAGTTGGGGAAAGCACAGGTGATGTCCTGACCCTTTCTTCAGCCTCCTCACTTGGGAATAGTTGCCCTCCCCCGCATAGTCCTGTGAGGAGGGAAGAAACTTCAGATTGGAGGAGGAAAAACCAGCAGAGCTGCTCCATTAGACTCATGAAAGCGGTTATCCATCGGTTCCTTCATGCCCTCGGGAGTTTCGTCATCATCCTCTGTGTCCCTGACACTGCTGATAAACAGGGGTGGAGGATGACAAGGTTCTTGACCTCTTGGGAAACAGACAACAAACAATAAAATTAGAAGAAAGCCAAGGTGGTTTTAGGTAGTGACAGCTGCTATAAGAGGAATAAGAAATGATGAGATGGAGGATAATGTGAGGATCACTTCCGTGGGGTCAGGGGAGGTCTCTGTGGACTGATTTTTGTGCTGAGAAGGGAAGCAGATAAGGAAGGAATCAGACATGTTAATGTATCAGGAAGAACATTCTTGACAGAATGAAAAGCAAATGAAAAGTTCCGTGAGAAAGGTTAAAGTGTAGAGACTGATAAACTGAGAGAACTTGAATGCCGTGAAACCATGACCAGTGAGCATGTCTGTGTCCCCACTGACCCTCCATCGAGTGCTCAAAACTGAGCTGGGGGCTGGAATTGTGTCCGTGTGTCATTCCCATGGGCAGCATCAGTGCTCCTGCCCCAGTGCTCCTGACCCATCTTTGCAGCTGTCATCTTGCATGATCTAGTTGTGAGAGAGGTGGGAGAAGAGCAGAAACGGTTGAGCAGGTGGGGATGGAGTGCTCACAGGAGCGAAGTTATTCCCAGATGAGGCCATTAACACATTCTCACTCCATGGGGCCACAAACACCTTCATCCACTCAGTCTGTTTCCACTGGTCTCTCCCAGGAAGGACAGGGAGTCCTGTGAACATGCAACAGTCTACATCTGAGTGGGTTTAACTCAGAGCTCCATGGCAATTTCCATTCATTCTGTCTCCAAGGACATTTTCTGAAGCCTTTCCATCTCCTGAGCCAGAGATTGCTCAAGACCAGATGTGGAGAACCCTTGGCCCAGGTAAGAAAGGGGCCCATTAGACAGGTGACCTGTAGCTCTGAGCTGGGAGATGGGGCTTCAGGAGCACACCTGCCATTCAGCTTCTGCCTGAGAGCAGAGACAGCCTGAGGGACAATGGCCTCCCCATCCCCACTCAAGTTAGACTGGCACTGGGGGAATTTGTATGCATTTTTCATCTGTTCCCCAAATGGCCCAGCAAGGTGACTGGGGTTGTGTCTCATTGTCTGTGATGCTCTGACTTTGGAAATGCTTATCCCCAAATCACTCTCTTTCTGCAGGGAAACATGAAGATCTCACTGTAAAATGCTTGGGTCGAGGAGAAACCAACTCCCAAGGTGTTATAAGAACCCGGGGCTTCCCTGGTGGCTCAGCAGTAAAGAACTGCCTCCAGTGCAGAAGCCTACAGAAGACGTGGGTTCAGTCCCTGGGTTGGGAAGTTCCCCTAGAGGAGAGCATGGCAATCCACTTCAGTATTCTTGCCTGGAGAATCCCATGGACCAAGGAGCCTGGTGAGCTACAGCCCATGGTGTCACAAAGAGTCGGACGTGACTAAAGCAATTTAGCAAGCATCCATAAGAACTCAAGGTGGGGAAGGTGTGGTTTCCCAAAGCAAATCAGGGCTTCTTTAGGAAGCAGAGGGAATAAATGACACTCCAAACAATAGATATGTGATACAGGCCATTTGTGTCCACAGCGATTGCAGCAGCTTCCACTTGACAGTGGCTGGAGGCTGACACAGGCCTGTGAGGCACATGAAACCACCCCTGGTGTCCTGTTGATAGCCCCTTAAAAAATGCTCTGAACTCTGGTTCTGCCTGGCCCAATAAGGCCTGTGCTGTGGGATGTGTGACATGGAGCTGCCCCCATGCAGGGTGATCCCTTTGTTAAGCCACTGAAGATGAATTAAGGCACCAATGTGCCTGGAGGTGTCTTGGGGATACAAGGAATCAAAGATGGAAACCATCAATGTCAAGTCAGGAATTAATTCTGTCATGTCACCCCCACTGTTAGAAGGACTCATTAAAGCTGAACAAGAATCAAAGGGTGATTTGCCAGGAAGGAAATAAAGACCCTTATGACAAAGTGGGGGGCGGGAGAGGGCAGTGCACCGAGTCTCACTGCATCAACTCAAACTGTAAATTAAACTGCAGTTGATGGGATGGGATCTGGGTCTGGGGAAGCACAGACAGCAGTTTGGGGAGCTCCTCCTGGTGGTTAAACTCCAGGCCTCTCCTTTTTTCCCAAGTTCAGACAGCTGTTTCATGAACTGTGCAGTATGAAAAAGTCAGCAGCAGCCTATAAAACATGTTTGCCTCGTTTCCCCTTTCCACTGGCAACAAGCTTCTGATATTCAATGTAGTTGCCTTCTCCCAACACAAAAACAATTGCTTCTTGGAATGGATTTTTGTTCCTCAGAACTGAGCCATCACCACCTGGCAGCATCTGGGATCAAAATATGTACAGCCATGGGTTTCCCCGTCTGGCATGTCCCTGAAGACAGGTAGGCTGTGTACCGCCTTTGTCACTCTCGCCATCACACACTGCGATCTTGTGTTGGGGCCTCGTTTGGCAGTGCCTGAGATGGCAGGAGCTGAAGCCATCCCCGCAAAAGCCTTCCTCTGTTTGATATATTGTAAGGAATTAAGGTTGTGTCCTGCGTCAGTTCCAGCTTTTTGGTGTGGCTCCAAATCAGCCCCAGAAGCTGTTTGCTGTGCATTTACATGATAGATAAGAAATGCCTCATTTATCTCCTGGATTGCCTGCATCAGAGTCTGATATGACATCTAGAAGACATTTACCCAGAGAAGCTTTGCTCGTTATTTTTTCTTTATATTCAAAACATACATCCAGTTTTCGTGCCTTTACATGTCCTAAGACAGCAGTGGCAACATTTTATGGAGATCAGTAAGTCTTTTCCCCTCTCCAAGGTCTTCTGGCAAAGAACCAAAAGCTGAGGATAGCTGAGCAGTGTTGTCAGGAAGCATCCTCGTGGCCCCTTCATCTTCCCCTTCTGGTCCCATACTTCTCAGGTGTTTGACCTCATCTTCTGGTGCTCTGCTCTAAGATTCTAGTTCTTGCTGAACTGATTCCCAGACCTCTGGGAATGGACTTCCTTTACGTTTCTGCCAAAATGTATCAACTGGAGTTAAATCATACAACTTCCTGGTTTTTTCTCTAGGTCACACTAGCACCAGCCAGGGACTTTTTCACTCCTGAAGATTCTTCCAGGTTAACTCTGTGTATGTGGAAATCCACTACATCACACTCATAGGACTGATATGTCCAAATATGATGTAAAGGAGTTCCCAGATCCATGTTTCTGTCAACAGGAGTGAAGAAGGCTTTGAAAGCTGAAGCTGCCAGCTCCCAGCACATCACCTGTAGTAAAACCATTTTTGGCGTCTCTTAGATGTTCCAGAAACTTATCTATTTTCACTGCTCTCATTTCCATTGCTGTTCCTGCTAATTATCTGATTATAGGAATAGTACCCAGCATAACAGAAAAGCAGAAGAGGCTGTCAACATTCCGGTTAGTAACAGTTTTCATTTCCGCATTTGTGATTTCTGAACTGTTAATGGCACACTATGAAACATTTCCTCATTTTTGATTGTATCATACAGGCGTATCATTTTCCAAAGTAATAAGATCGAGATACTGATCAAAAGCTGGCTACTTGGGTAACTGCATAGCTGCTACTTCTACATTTGCAATATATTCCAGTTTACTCCTTGAAAGGGCAGAAATAAAGTTTGTTTTTTTTTTCATGTGTTGACTCCATCTACTTTATTTCTTTTTTTATTATTTTTTTTTTACTTTACAATATTGTATTGGTTTTGTCAGAAATAAAGTTTAAATAATTTGGTTCACATAGAGTTGATTTAAAAGAACTAGAGTAGTGGTTTATTATAAAAGGATACAACCAGGAACAGCAGATGGAAGAGATGTGGACTGTGAGATATAGGGAAGGGGGTGGAGCTTCCACGACTTCCCCAAGAAAGCATTTCCCCAAGTCTCCAGGCATCACCAACCCAGAAGCTTCCACCCACCTTTTCCTCCAACTCAAACCTGCTCTTCTCCCCGGGCCAAGCCCTCTGATACTCCCCTCCCACCTCTTCGGTCTTGTCCTGCAGAGACCTGCACTTCCTCACCTCCACCTCCCTCCCCTCTGCTGGCTTCTCGTCTGCACAGACACAGGCCCAAGAACCATCCATCCACACTGAAAATATCATTTCTCTGCCACACCCACTGCAGGCCACACTTCATTCTCCACTCACAGAGAACCTTCCAGGGAGACACGTGCAGCAGGAGAAGGTCTTCACGGCACATCTAAGGTGCTTATTCTCCCAGTGTTCCTGTCACTGTGGTCACCCCACTCACAGGGGTGGGCTGCGTTCAGGGGCTGAAGGGAGTGTCACAGGGGTGCCCCATCCATGTGCCATCCTCCTCCTAATAGACCCCCCACCCTGTTTAGGAACAAACCCCATGGGACATACTGAGAGTAAAATTACTTGCTATTTATCTGAAATTAACACTCAACTGGCATCCCATATTTTATTTGCTAAATGTGACAATTCTACTTGGAATGACTTGGGTATGTCCTGTCTCTCTCTGAAGTGTCAGCTATAAGTCTAGACAAGCACTTTGGACCCTAACCTGCAAATGTCTTTATAGAAGAAGTTTCTGTAATGTGAAATATCACTTCCAAGCCAAGGGTCTTCTGCCAGCCTGGAGACTCCAATTGTCAGGTGTGAGGGACCTTGTGGTCTGTGGGGAGAGCAGGCAGTAACGGGGGCTCACTGTCCTGTCCTCCAGCATGTGCCTAGGGAGATGCTGACACGGGTCCATGCAGGAAACAAAAGAGGATGTTCTCTGAGCTTGTGTGTGGCAGCTGGGAGTTGGAGGCTTCCTGGAGATGTTGGGGGGAAAACATGGTGGGCACCCACCCCCACCCCTAGCACGACGCAGCTGAGAAAACCAATGGAGTCATTGTGCACTTAGCAACATGAGCATCTGCTCAAAACATAATTATCTGTAAAACACTACAGTGTCATAAATAGAATGAAATACCCAACAAAATGCCATCAGTGTTTATTTCAATATATATGCCACGAAAGAGCAGTGGGCATTTTCCAAGACCACATTCCAAAAAAAGATAGTCATTAAACACTGTTCAGGGATTTTCTTAAAAACAAAATCTTACAAAAGAGTCTCAATAAACACACAAATAGGGTAAAATTTCAATTAAAAAAAATTTTAATATACTAGTAAACACTGTTTGGGGACTTCCTGGGTGGCTCAGTGGTAAAGAATGCACCTGCCATGCAGGAGATGTGAATTCAATCCCTGGGTTGGGAAGATCCCCAGGAGGAGGGCATGGCGACCCACTCCAATATTCTTGCCTGGAGAATCCCATGGATGGAGGAGCCTGGTGGGCTATGGTCCCTGGGGTCACAAAGAGTTGGCCATGACTGAAGCAACTGAGCAAGCAAGCACACAAACACAGTTTTATGATTCTATAACAGCACGAGAGGAACGGGAATAAAAAGGTGAATAAAAAATTAATAAAACTAGATGGAATCCATGTGCAGACAAATGACATGTCATCTTTTTAGTGTGGTTAGTTCACCCCATTTGTCTTAAGGTCCAGTAAAGAAGGTGAAGACTGAAACAGTGAACAAGGGGTTGTGAGACCTATGGAGGCCCCTCCAAGGTGGCATCCCAGGTCTGCCTCCCATATCCCGTAAAGAACAACCTGCTCTATTCCTCCACCAGTCACTGTGAATTGGGGAGCCCAATTGTTGTACTATTTGCCAAAGGCAGACATTTTTAAAACATAATTCTCCCGGGATGAAATCTTTAATTAAAATGGAAAATTAATGTATTCTCGAAGCAAGTATAAATTAACTGGGAGTTATTCACTCAGATCATTTTAGTTCACAGATGAAAATGCTGAGATGTTAAAGCTGGTGCACAGACAAGACTCTTGACACTTTCTGAGATTCTCCTTGTGCTTGGATGTCTGTGCCCCATCTAACTGCTGTTTTGATTGGATTTTTGTGATCTCTGCTCTGCTAGTGAGAGATAATGTACGTGCATTTCACGAAGATGGGAAGATTCAGGGGCCCTTCTCACCCAGACATGCACCCAGGGAGGAAGATGCCAGCAAACAAAGCCAAGTTTTAAAAGCTTCCCATCTGTTTAGCTGTGTGAGTGATGAATGTTGATGGCAGGGAGAGGAGATCAGAAAACCCAGAGCCTCAAAAAGTGCAATCATCCACATCCTATCATCAGGCAAATCACCTTTAGCATTAATGCTGTATCTTTTCCATTTTTAGAACTTTGTCTAAACTAAGACACAGATATAATGCACAAAATATATTTAACCTCATTTATGCCTAAAAATGGGACCATATTATAAATGACATTTCATGACCTACCCCAGCACTTGATACACTGCAGAGACCACTACACATACATTATGCCGATCTGCACAAGCATCTTATTCTGAGTGTGTTCACTGACACTATCCTGAAGTCCACTGGGCAGCTCTCTCTTTGGTCCCTCAGGATTTCCAGAGACTTTGATATCACACATGGAGATGAAATAAGTGTCCCTGGGTTGCACGTTTTCCCTTAGCACGACCTCCAGCAGTGGGTCTGCACTTTGCACACAGAACAAGTAAAACTAAGGCATGAGGTTTCTTAGCCAGAAAGCTGTGCGGAGGGGTGGATGAGAAAGGGAAGCTCCTGAAAGTCAAAACATACCAGGGAGAGAGCAGAGAAAATGGAGACCAAGAAAGAGAACTATACAGACATTTCTGAACAACTGCTAGGTTCACCTGACCCAAGCATATATGCTCTGACACTAACCAGCACACTGTCCCCAGGGTAGACCAGAGCCCAGGTCCCACACTGACTGATGGATAGAGCACACAAGGACAGACGCATACAGCATTTCAGAGGCTTTGCAACTGAATTGGACCACAGCCCATGCAACGAAGTCAGGGATTTGCTGCATGTACCGACTCAAGTCAACTGTCCAGTAAAACAAACCTTCCCTGCAGAATTTAAACAAGATTCTGAGTCATATAATATAATATTTAAGCAGCTCAGGTTACAATCTGAATTTAAATGCCATCAAGAACCAGCACTATCTCAATACCTTGCAAGAGGGAATTCCAATTAAGAGATGCCAACTCCAGGTGACACAGATATTGGAATTATCACACAAACTTTTGAAACAGCTATTATAACTGCGCTCCAAGAAGAAATATGAGCACTTTTTAAACAAATGGAAAGAAAGAGCTTTTCCAATGAGAAATGGAAGATACAAAAAGAAGCAAATGAAAATTTAGAACTAAAAAATACAATAACCAAAAGACAAAAATACTATCCGGTCTCAGAGACAGAATCAAGTTTATAGAGGAAAACATCAGTGCCTTGATAACAGATTAATAAAACTGTCCATTCTAATAAACCAGAAGAAGAATACTGAAAAACCTGAACAGAGATGAAAGACCTGTGGGAAAATACAAAGAAACAAACAAAAACCAAGCATTTATGTCATCAGAATTCCAGAAAAACAGGAATAGTGTGGTGAAGAAAATAATTGCTAACATGTTCCAATTTGCCAAAACACAGAGTTACATATTCAAGCCATCAAGTGAGCCCCCAAACAGGAAAAACTCAGAGAAAGTCATGCTTACACATATCAGAATCAAACTGCTGAAAAGCAAACACAAAAATAACTTTGAAATAACTGTGAGAATTTTCCAATCACTGTTTTTCCCTTGTGTGTGTCATTGTGTGAAATGTCCTCATAGTTCTCATCAGAAAACATAAAATTAGATAATAACAGAACAGCCAGTGGTTCCAGAGCTCGAAGAACTGGAGTCCACCAGAGTCCTACATCCAGTGAAAACATCCATCAATAGAAGAAATGCAGGACTTCACAAGGGCAGGAGAAGCAGCAGAAATGCTATCTGGGTACTTCCTGGTGGCTCAGATGATAAAGACTCTGCTTGCAGTGTGGGAGACCTGGGTTCGATACCTGGGTCAGGAAGATCCCCTGGAGAAGGAAATGGCAACCCACTCCAGTATTCTTGCCTGGAAAATCCCATAGACGGAGGAGCCTGGCAGGCTACAGTTCATGGGGTCACAAAGAGTGGAACATGACTAAGCAACTTCACTCTCTCTCTAGAACTGGCTATTTTATCTCTTCATTCTTTAAAATACGAAAGTCTTGGCTTCAGCTCTGACATTACAGAGTTTGAGATTCACTTCCATCCATAAAGTCAGGGGAAGCTGAACAAAGTAAAATCAGCTTTGCTTGGAGGCATCGAGAAATGAGGATGCAGACAAACCACCACCTCAAAATCTGGAGAAACAAAGGATGCAGAGGGTCAGACCAGGATCTGCTCGCCTGGAGCAGGAACAGGTGGGGATGTGAGCTGGCAGGCGCACTTTGATGATACTGATGTATGACTGAGCCTGAGTGAGGACTCCCCTGGGTCAAGAAGCTTCTGGTAGCCGCAATGTCAGGGGACACCCACACCGTCCTGGGTTTTACCTCCAGGAGCCCCACCAGGTTCTCCCCGGAAAGACCTAAGAAAGATCTCTGTGGCCAAGGCAGAGGAAGGGGAGAGCAGTCCCTGTGAAGGGGTCCAGAGCCTTCTCTGGAGCAAAAGCTGCTCTCTAGGTGGGATTGTGCCAGGGCTCAGTCCTGAAGACTGTCCCGGCCTGGAGGAGGGATTGCCTCACTGCAACCCTTCCAACCTTCTTCTCATTGAGAGGGGAGAGATATCCATCCCTCTGGAGAAGCACGTATGGAGTTCACAGCCCAGGGCTCAGCCACTAAAAGAGAGAATTCATCATATGATTGTAGACCACTTTCCTCCCCCAGACCTGTGACTATTGGGCAGTGGTGTAATAACCATGATTACCGAAGACAGAGCTGCAGGATCCAGGGGCCCTGTGGAGAAGCACACAGGGAAGCTCAGGTCCAGGAGGCACCAGACAAAGGCAAGAGGGGAACCTGGAGTTTCTGACACCTGGAGCCACAGCAAACCTCACCTGGAGTCCTGCCTACCCAGATGGACATGGAGCCTCCCATTAACGGCCTGTTTATCCCAGTTCCTATCACCCAGTACAACACGTCCTGCCTCCAACAAGGATGCAAAACACTGAATATATCACTGTCTGATGGGGTTTATAAGGAACATAGGTGTAATGCACAGGATCCCTGTAACATAGTGTGGGAAGGTACAGGGACCTAGATCACTACTGTCCCTGTGTTCCATGTGAAATCATTAAATATCAGTGTTAGGTCAATTGTGAAATATTTAAATAACTGCATTTTAACTCTGAGAACAAGCATACACACACACACACACACACACACACACACGCACAATACAAGGGATATATCTAAAATTCAACAGATAAATTGAAATAGAATACTAAAAAACAATCACATGTTATAAAAGGAAGGCAGAAAAGAATGGAGAGGCATTAAGAACAGAGGTAGCAAACAGAACAATCTAATAAGTGATTGGATATAATTCAACATATCAATAATTATGTTAACTATAAATAGACTAAAACAGGGTTCAGCAAACTATAGCCTTTGAACCAAATTCAGTTCACCACCTGCTTTTGTAAATAAAGTTTTCTTGGAAGAAAGACGTTACCATTATCTGTGTATTGTCTCTGGTGCTTATGTGCTGAAACTGCAGAATGGAAGTACTGCAACAGAGACCCTACTTATTATCTGTCCTTTTACTGGAAAAAATCTGGAGAACGTGTGGTCTAGACACACTAGTCAAATATTGTCAGAATATTACAGAAATTTAAATACACAAAAACTACATGCCCTCTATAAGAAACCCACTTTAATCATTGATATGATTCTAGGAAAGAGAAATTAAAATGATGATAAAAGATATATATCATACAACATTAATCAAATGAAAGCTAAAGAACCTGTATTAATATCCAGGTAAACATCAAGGTAAGCAAGAATACCAGTCATTTAAAGAAAGAAATATCAATTCTACAGAGTCCCTTTCAGAAAATAGAAGAAAACATTTAGTAACTGGCTTTAGAGGCCAGCATTTCCATCCTGATATCAGAGACATGCAACCACATGACAAGAACTCAGGAGCAATATCTCTTATGAACAAAGACAATCATCATGTTTTTTTTTTCAATTTTAATTGTGAGAAACATAAAAATTTAATATCACACAAAGACGTGTCATTTATCCCAGGCATATGCATCTGGTTCAATATTCAAAAATCAATCAACATGTTATATTGTGTTGGCCAAAAAGTTGACCCTGTTTTGTTTTTTTTTTTTTTTTCAAAAAACTGAATGCTTAGTTGTCTTTAACTTCATTCAAAACAATTTTTTAGATTGTATTTTGACAGCTGTCATATCAGTATGCATTTTTTAAAGAAACTTATCAGCATTGGTGAATTTTTTATTGCTATTTTAATACCGAGGATGGAAAAAAACATTTTTGGCATATTATGCTTTATTATTTCATGAAAGGCAAAAATGCAACTGAAGCACCAAAAAAGATTTGTGCAGTGTATGGAGAAGGTGTTGTGACTGATATAGGGTGTCAAAAGTGATTTACAAAGTTTTGTGTTATAGATTTCTCACTGGACGATGCTCCACAGTCAGGTAGGCCAGTTGAAGTCAATAGCGATCAAATCGAGACATTAATTAAGACCAATCAATGTTATACCATGCAGGAGACAGCCAACATATTCAAAATATCCAAATCAAGCACTGAAAATCATTTGCAACAGCTCAGTTGGATTAAACACTTTGATGTTTGGGCTCCACATAAGTTAAGCAAGAAAACCTTCTTGACCATACAGTTCAGTTCAGTTCAGTCATTCAGTCATATCTAACTCTTTGTGACCCCATGGACTGCAGCATGCCAGGCTTGCCTGTCCATCACCAGCTCCTGGAGCTTGCTCAAACTCAAGTCCATTGAGTCGGTGATGCCATCCAACCATCTCATCCTCTGTTGTCCTCTTCTCCTCCGACCTTCAATCTTTCCCAACATCAGGGTCTTTTCAAATGAGTTAGTTCTTCACATCAGTTGGCCAAAGATTTGGAGTTTCAGCTTCACCATCAGTCCTTCAAAGGAACATTCAAGACTGATTTCCTTTAGGACATACTGGTTTGATCTTGAAGTCCAAGGACTCTCAAGAGTCTTCACCAACACCACAGTTCAAAAGCATCAATTCTTTGGTGCTCAGCTTTCTTTATGGTCCTATTCTCACATCCATACATGACTACTGGAAAAACCATAGCTTTGACTAGACGTACTTCCTTGCACATAATTCTTAACTGTACTTCTGCATGCAATTCTTTACTGAAATGTAATGAAAACATTCCATTTTAAAAACAAATTGTGATAGGCAATGAAAAGTGGGTACTGTACAGTAATACAATGGAAGAGATCATGGGGCAAGCAAAATGAACCACTACCAACCTCAGTCTTCATCCAAAGAAGGCGATGTTGTATATTTAGTGGGACTGGAAGAGTTCTCTATTATGAGCTCCTTCCTGAAAGCCAAGCAATTAATTCTAACAAGCACTGATCCCAATTAAACAAACTGAAAGCATCACTCAACAAAAAGCGCCTGGAATTAGTTAACAAAAAAACACATAATCTTCCATCAGATCAGATCAGATCAGATCAGTAGCTCAGTCGTGTCCGACTCTTTGCGACCCCACGAATCGCAGCACGCCAGGCCTCCCTGTCCATCACCAACTCCCGGAGGTCACTCAGACTCATGTCCATTGAGTCAGTGATGCCATCCAGCCATCTCGTCCTCTGTCGTCCCCTTCTCCTTCTGCCCCCAATCCCTTCCAGCATCAGAGTCTTCTTCAATGAGTCAACTCTTTGCATGAGGTGGCCAAAATACTGGAGTTTCAGCTTTAGCATCATTCCTTCCAAAGAAATCCCAGGGCTGATCTCCTTCAGAATGGACTGGTTGGATCTCCTTGCAGTCCAAGGGACTCTCAAGAGTCTTCTCCAACACCACAGTTCAAAAGCATCAATTCTTTGGCACTCAGCCTTCTTCACAGTCCAGCTCTCACATCCATTCACGACCACAGGAAAGACCATAGCCTTGACTAGATGAACACTTGTTGGCAAAGTAATGTCTGTGCTTTTGAATATGCTATCTAGGTTGGTCATAACTTTCCTTCCAAGGAGTAAGCGTCTTTTAATTTCATGGCTGCAGTCACCATCTGCAGTGATTTTGGAGCCCAGAAAAATAAAGTCTGACACTGTTTCCACTGTTTCCCCATCTATTTCCCATGAAGTGATGGGACCAGATGCCATGATCTTCGTTTTCTGAATGTTGAGCTTTAAGCCAACCTTTTCACTCTCCACTTTCACTTTCATCAAGAGGCTTTTTAGTTCCTCTTCACTTTCTGCCATAAGGGTGGTGTCATCTGCATATCTGAGGTTATTGATATTTCTCCCAGCAATCTTGATTCCCACTTGTGTTTCTTCCAGTCCAGCATTTCTCATGATGTACTCTCAAAACTGCTTGTTTCTTTGATGACCAGGCAAAAACTGTTACAGCGTGACTGAGAAGTTCTGATTCATCTGCTATATTCACCAGACATGGCACTTGCAGATTTCCATGTAGTCCAGTCTTTACAAAATTCTCTTAATAGAAAAAATTTCAGCTCCTTAAAGACTGCAAAAGGCACTTGCAACAGTTATTTGCTCAAAAACATTAAGAGGTTGGGGATGGTGCACTGGGATGACCCAGAGGGATGGTACGGGGAGGGACGTGGGAGGGGGGTTCAGGTTGGGGAACACGTGTACACCCGTGGCGGATTCATGTGGATGTATGTCAAAACCAATACAATAAAGTAATTAGCCTCCAATTAAAATAAATAAATTTTAATTTTAAAAAATGAAATACAAAAACAAAGTCCGTATTGCCTCAGCAAGTATTCAGAAAGACCTGACCAGTCAAAATTCCCACCTGACCACACCACTATCTTCCAGCTATATAAAGACCCTGATGCTGGGAAAGATTGAGGGCAGGAGGAGAAGGGGATGACAGAGGATGAGATGGTTGGATGGCCTCATCGACTCAATGGACATGAGTTTGAGTAAACTCCAAGAGTCGGTGATGGACAGGGAAGCCTGGTGTGCTGCAGTGCATGGGATTGCAAAGAGTCGGACTGAGCAACTGAACTGAAACTGAACTGATTCTCTCACAGCAGCTTATGCTTCTCCTTCAGATCAATTACAGAGTGGTAAGGAATACATGATATGTGTAATTAAGTATGTAAGTTCTCTCTCCCTTAAAACTCTGTGATAGGGCTTCCCTGATGGTTCAGTGGCAAAGAATCTGCCTGCCAATACAGGAAACACAGGTTTGATTCCTGATCCAGGAAGATTCCACAACCAAGGAGCAACTAAGCCCATTGCCCATAACTACTGAGCCTGTGCTCTGGAGCCCAAGAGCCGCAGCATCTGAGCCTACACTCCCTAGAGCCCATGTCCACAACAAGAGAAGTCACCGAAGTGAGAAGCCCACATACCGCAAAGAAGAGTTAACCCCACTCAGAGTAACTGGATAAAAGTCCAAGCAGCAATGAAGACCCAACACAGCCAAAAACAAAAATAAACTTAAAAATTATTTTTTAAAAAAAAGGAGTTTGGGGAAGATGGAATTATGAAGTTGCCTGAAAAATTGCAGAAGGTGGTAGAACAAAACAATATTCTGATCAATAAAGTTCTTAGTGACGATGAAAAATGTGCCTTTTATTCTAACTTATAAGTCAAAGGAAATTTTTGGCCAATCCAATATTAGCAGATTGAAAAAACAAAACACATGATCATATCAAAAAAACACAAGAAAGAACACTTGACAAAATTCAATATATTTACATGATAAAAACTCTCAGCAAACAAGGATTAGAGGGAACTTCCTTAACTGGATAGAGGCCTCATACACACATAAACACACACACACACACATACACACACACAAGCTATGCCTAGTAGTGAAAGAGTGAATATCCCCCCAAGACTGGAGCACAGCAAGGATGTCCACTATGACCAGTCCCATCAAACATCGTCTGAATGTTCTAGGGAGGAAACTGGGCCAGAAAGAATAATAAAAGTTATATATGTGGAAAAAGAAGAAATAAAACCATATCCACTTGTAGACAACATGATCATATGAAGAAAATCTTGACAAATCTGCTGAAAGATAAAGGAAAACTCTCTGGAAGCTAATAAATGAGTCTAGCATGGTCTTATTACACAGTCTTAGTACATAAGTCAACAGACAAAAATGAATCATATTGCTATGGACAAGAAGTGCAAATCTGAACCACAAAATACAATTGTAATTGGTTATAAAACAGGCACCATCTGTAATCTGAACACTACAAAACACTGACACAACAAATCAAAGAAGATCTAAGTAAATAAAGAGGCACGCTGTGATCGTGTATTTGAGGACTCAGGAGTTAGGATAGCAATTCTTCCCAAAGTAATCTCTAAGTATAATGTAATACGATTCTAGCAGGATATGTTTGTAGACAGTGACAAGATAATTCCAAACTCATATGAAAAGGCAAATGAGATAGAACAGCCAGAATAACTTTGAGAAAGAAAAAAAATTGGAGGAATATCCTCCCCGATTTTAAGAATTTATGTAAAGTTAAGGTAACTAAGAGAGTGTAGTATTGATGAAAATGTAAAAACTTACATCAAGAACAGAATATATAGGAATTTCCCCATTGGTCCAGTAGTTAAGATTCTGCACTACCAATGCAGCAGTCCTGGGTTCAATCCCTGGTTGGAGAACTAAGATCTCATGTGCCGTGGGGCTGAGCCAAAAAAGAAGAGGAACAGAATATACAACCCAGAAATAGGCCCACAATAATATGGAAACTCGTTTTTTTCAAAGTTGAAAGACTAATTCAGTGGAGTAAATAAAATCTTTTCAACTAATGGAAAGACTGGCATCCATATACAAAACACAAAAAAAAAAATCAAAGGAAGACTTGTTCAGTTCAGTTCAGTCGCTCAGTCGTGTCCAACTCTTTGCGACCCCATGAATCACAGCACGCCAGGCCTCCCTGTCCATCACCAACTCCCGGAGTTCACTCAGACTCATGTCCATTGAGTCAGTGATGCCATCCAGCCATCTCATCCTCTGTCGTCCCCTTCTCCTCCTGCCCCCAATCCCTCCCAGCATCAGAGTCTTTTCCAATGAGTCAACTCTTCACATGAGGTGGCCAAAGTACTGGAGTTTCAGCTTTAGCATCATTCCTTCCAAAGAAGTCCCCGGGCTGATTTCCTTCAGAACGGACTGGTTGGATCTCCTTGCAGTCCAAGGAACTCTCAAGAGTCTTCTCCAACACCACAGTTCAAAAGCATCAATTCTTGGCGCTCAGCTTTCTTCACAGTCCAACTCTCACATCCATACATGACCACAGGAAAAACCATAGCCTTGACTAGAAGGACTTTTGTTGGCAAAGTAATGTCTGTTCTTTTGAATATGCTGTCTAGGTTGGTCATAACTTTCCTTCCAAGGAGTAAGCGTCTTTTAATTTCATGGCTGCAGTCACCATCTGCAGTGATTTTGGAGCCCAGAAAAATAAAGTCTGACACTGTTTCCACTGTTTCCCATCTATTTCCCATGAAGTTATGGGACCAGATGCCATGATCTTAGTTTTCGAATGTTGAGTTTGAAGCCAACTTTTTCACTGTCCTCTTTCACTTTCATCAAGAGGCCTTTTAGTTCCTCTTCACTTTCTGCCATAAGGGTGGCGTCATCTGCATATCTGAGGTTATTGATATTTCTCCCGGCAATCTTGATTCCAGCTTGTGTTTCTTCCAGTCCAGCATTTCTCATGATGTACTCTGCATAGAAGTTATATAAGCAGGGTGACAATATACAGCCTTGACGTACTCCTTTTCCTATTTGGAACCAGTCTGTTGGTCCATGTCCAGTTCTAACTGTTGCTTCCTGACCTGCATATAAATTTCTCACGAGGCAGATCAGGTGGTCTGGTATTCCCATCTCTTTCAGAATTTTCCACAGTTTATTGTGATCCACACAATCAAAGGCTTTGGTATAGTCAATAAAGCAGAAATAGATGTTTTTCTGGAACTCTCTTGCTTTTTTCATGATCCAGTGGATGTTGGCAATTTGATCTCTGGTTCCTCTGCCTTTTCTAAAACCAGCTTGAACATCAGAAGTTCACGGTTCACGTATTGCTGAAGCTTGGCTTGGAGAATTTTGAGCATTACTTTACTAGCATATGAGATGAGTGCAATTGTGCAGTAGTTTGAGCATTCTTCGGCATTGCCTTTCTTTGGGATTGGAATGAAAACTAACCTTTTCCAGTCCTGTCGCCACTGCCGAGTTTTCCAAATTTGCTGGCATATTGAATGCAGCACTTTCACAGCATCATCTTCCAGGATTTGGAATAGCTCAATTGGAATTCCATCACCTCCACTAGCTTTGTTCATAGTGATGCTTTCTAAGGCCCACTTGATTTCACATTCCAGGATGTCTGGCTCTAGGTCAGTGATCACATCATTGTGATTATCTGGGTCATGAAGATCTTTTTTGTACAGTTCTTCTGTGTATCCTTACCACCTCTTCTTAAAATCTTCTGTTTCTGTTAGGTCCATACCATTTCTGTCCTTTATCGAGCCCATCTTTGCATGAAATGTTCCTTTGGTATCTCTGATTTTCTTGAAGAGATCTCTAGTCTTTCCCATTCTGTTGTTTTCCTCTAATTCTTTGCATTGATCACTGAGGAAGGCTTTCTTCTCTCTCCTTGCTATTCTTTGGAACTCTGCATTCAGATGCTTACATCTTTCCTTTTCTCCTTTGCTTTTCACTTCTCTTCTTTTCACAGCTATTTGTAAGGCCTCCCCAGACAGCCATTTTGCTTTTTTGCATTTCTTTTCCATGGGGATAGTCTTGATCCCTGTCTCCTGTACAATGTCACAAACCTCATTCCATAGTGTCATTCAAGTGTCACCCTTGAGAAGCCATAGGCATCACCTTCTCCTCGTGGGGAAGGTGCTGACAAGGGGCAGCAAAGTGTGTGGTTGACCTGGTTTGATCCTGAGTTTCTCAGGCTATCTGACCACAAGAGCCTTATACTGGAGGCTGCAGCTCCAGTATCCTGTTGAATTTGAATCATGCAGAGGACATGGGGGCCCAGTTTCTCAGCCTGGATGGTAGGATCCCCAATATTTGCACAAAGTCACTCCATCCAGCATGGAGTAGTGATGCCTATGCACACGTGGCTCCTAAAAACTTCTGCAGATTCAGACATTTAATCTCCACAAAGAGCCCTAGGTATCATTACTGCTGTCTACACGTGAGGATGGTGAGACACAGAGAAGAGGTGACCTGTGCAGGACAGAGGAGGGGCCTCTGGGACTGGATCCTGAGGTGCTGCCCGTCTCCCTGCGCTCGGGGCCTTGGAAGCTGAATGGACCCCAGGGCTGGGACTAGTCACCATTAACTGACGCTGTGGGCATCATGCTGGGAGCACAAGGCCACAGGGGCTGCAGCCAGACAGTCACCACGGGCTGGTAAGGCCACCCCTGCACTGATGCACACCAGAGCTGGGATGGAGGCGGTGAAGTCCCACGTGGCCATGGGTCCAAGCTCAGATCCCTGCCTCTTGGACCAGCAGGAAGCAGGCAGCATGTCTCGGGTCCCACCATGTGGGTGCTTCTCTGCACTGTGTCAGTCTACTAGGGACCTAAATTCACCCCCCAGGGCCGGGCCAGTGTCAGGGGCAGTAGGGAAGGGTCTTTCCATGCCAAAGCATTTGGGGGGTTTCAGGGTAGGACAGTCCTGAAAAACCACCCATTCTCCTCCAGACGCGGCAGGGTGTGCACCTGACCGCCCTTTGTTCCACTCAGCACAGACCTGATGAGTCCTCATCTGGACTCACAGCCCCCAGTGTCCACCCAGGGGCAGACATGGCGATTCCAGATCCAAGTGGTCTTGTCCCCACCTCCTGGGGTGACCAAAATAAGCTTAAATCATGTCAGTTCCCCCAAATGTGCACGGACTCTGTCACCTGGGGCCACATCTCCGAGTTCAGGACTGCTTGTGATAATTAGAAATCTCTTCCCCAGGGATGAGATGGCTCCACACAGGTTCCTGGTGATACCAGCTTCATCAGGCTGTCCTCAGTGATGGTCTTCCTGATGTGTCTGGTGTTCTCAACGTAAACGCTGCTCACAGCGCCACCATCCAGAGGGACAGAGCACATTCACATTGCTGTTCAGGAGGCTTGTTTGGGGGCATTTTTTCCTACTAACTTGTGAGCAAAGATAGTTTTTTTTCCCATAACACAGTCATAAAACCTTCATAAGTGATAATTATGTGTTTCTTATGTGAGTCATAAATTCCCTGTTAAGTGCATAAGAAGCAGTTTAGCCCATAAATGCCTGGTATCTTCAACAGATACAATAGAGAAGAGTCCGCTCCCCACCTGTTTTGGGGGATTGCTGCTTCAGTGGGGGGAGGAGCCCCATCCCTTGTAGGACAAGAAGACCCCAGCATCCCTGGTGCTCAGATTGGGAAGGGGACACTGTCTAACAAAAGAAGAACATAACAAAATAACATTGTCACACAAAAAATTAATAACTTTTAATCCAGTCTAATATTACAGATTATCTTCTAATTTTTCCAATTGTTCTCAAAACATTTTTTGTGTTGGTGTTTCATAACCAGGATCCCTCATTAGTTTGAAAATTGATGATTAAACTCAGGACTTGCCTTTGACTTGCGCATGCAGTGGGACCTGTCCTTCACAGGCTCCTCCCAAGGCTCCACTCACAGGAAAATGGGGGTCATCCAGGGTGGGGGGAATGGTAGAACTGGAAAGTCACCATCTTATAGCCCTCAAAGGAACTGATTATTGATCCATGCCTCAGTCATCAATGGAGAGGAACCAACAGGTGATAGAAGGATGAACAGGATGCTCACCTGGTGCCAAGTCCCCACCTTTGCCATTTCTTCTAGTCACAGGGGATGTTCCACTTGCTCCCTGGAGAGACCTGTGGGTGTCACATTATCCAGGGCCACCCCAGCATCACAGACGGGCTCCTGGCCCTCTGTCTCTCCTGATGCAGTGCAAGGAGGTGAACTGTTAACATGTCAGCATGTAAATGTGCCCAAAGTCTACAACCCTGGTTTCTTTGTTGGGCTACTTCTTTAGAGGTTTTATTGACTTTACAACATCCCAACAAATTCAAACAATGGACTTGATGTGGGCTTGTTGAGATGCCCCAGATGCCAGGATCCTGGAGGGGAAATCTGAGGGGAAAATAAATAAGTAATCAAAAGTACTTCAGACTGGTTCTAGAGTGTGGAGACAAAGCCTGGGGCAAAGGAAGAGAAGTAGGTGATAGGTAGAAAGCAAGGACACAAGACTAAAGTCTCATCAGCCAGAGAAGGAGCAGATCTGGGCCTGGGCTGGGCCTCTGGTTAGAATAAGTCCCAGACACAGGGCTTTACTGAGCATGGCCCCACCCATCAGAACAAGACCCAGTTTCCCCCACAGTCAGTCTTTCCCATCAGGAAGCTTCCATATGCCTCTTATCCTTCTCCAGCAGAGGGCAGACAGATGGAAAACCACAATCACAGAAAGCTAACCAATCTGATCACATAGACCACAGCCTTGTCTAACTCAATGAAACTATGATCTATGCTGTGTAGGGCCACCCAAGATGGATAGGTCATGGTGGAGAGTTCTGGCAAAACATGGTCACTGGAAAAGGGAATGGTAAGCCACTTCAGTATTCTTGCCTTGAGAACCCCATGAACAGTATGAAAAGGAAAAAAGATAGGACGCTGAAAGATACACTCCCCAGGTTAGTAGCTGCCCAATGTGCTACTGGAGATCAGTGGAGAAATAACTCCAGAAAGAATGAAGGGATGGAGCCAAAACAAAAGCAACACCCAGCTGTGGATGTGACTGGTGATGGAAGCAAGGTCCGATGCTGTAAGGAACAATATTGCACAGGAACCTGGAATGTTAGGTCCATAATCAAAACAAATTAGAAGTTGCCAAACAGGAGATGGCAAGAGTGAACATTGACATTTTAAGAATCAGCAAACTAAAATGGACTGGAATGGGTGAATTTAACAGATGACCGTTGTATCTACTACTGTGGGGAAGAATCCTTTAGAAGAAACGGAGTAGCCATCATAGTCAACAAAAGAGTCCAAAATGCAGTACTTGGATGCAATCTCAAAAATGACAGAATGATTTATGTTCATCTCCAAGGCAAACCATTCAATATCACGGTAATCCAAGTCTATGCCCCAACCAGTAATACTGAAGAAGCTGAAGTTGAACGGTTCTATGAAGACCTACAAGACCTTTTAGAACTAACACCCAAAAAAGATGTCCTTTTCACTATAGGGGACTGGAATGCAAAAGTAAAAAGTCAAGAAATACCTGGAGTAACAGGAAAATTTGGCCTTGAAGTACAGAATGGAGCAAGGCAAAGGCTAATAGAGTTTTGCCAAGAGAACACACTGGTCATAGCAAACACCCTCTTCCAACAACACAAGAGAAGACTCTACACATGGACATTACCAGATGGTCAATATTGAAATCAAATTGATTATCTTCTTTGCAGCCAAAGATGGAGAAACTCTATACAGTCAGCAAAAACAAGACCAGGAGCTGACTGTGGCTTAGATCATGAACACTTTATTGCCAAATTCAGACTTAAATTGAAGAAAGTGGGGAAAACCACTAGACCATTCAGGTATGACCTAAATCAAATCCCTTACAATTACATAGTGGAAGTGACAAAGAGATTTAAGGGATTAGATCTCATAGACAGAGTGCCTGAAGAACTATGGATGGAGGTTCATGACATTGTATAGGAGGCAGGGATCAAGACCATCCCCAAGAAAAAGAAATGCAAAAAGGCAAAATGGTTGTCTGATGAGGCCTTACAAATAGCTGAGAAAAGAAGAAAAGTAAAAGGCAAAGGAGAAAAGGAAAGATATATCTACTTGAATGCAGAGTTCCAAAGAGTAGCAAGGAGAGATTAGAAAGCTTTCCTCACTGATCAATGCAAAGAAATAGAGGAAAATAAAAGCATGGGAAAGACTAGACATCTCTTCAAGAAAATTAGAGATACCAAGGGAACATTTCATGAAAAGATGGGCCCAATAAAGGACAGAAGTGGTATGGACCTAACAGAAGCAGAAGATATTAAGAATAGGTGGCAATAATACACAGAAGAACTATACAAAGAAGATCCTCAAGACCCAGATAATCACAATGCTTTGATCACTCACCTAGAGCCAGACATCCTGGAATGTGAAGTCAAGTGGGCCTTAGAAAGCATCACTACGAACAAAGCTAGTGGAGGTGATGGAATTCCAGCTGAGCTATTTCAAATCCTGAAAGATGATGCTGTGAAAGTGCTGCACTCAATATGCCAGCAAATCTGGAAAACTCAGCAGTGGCCACAGGACTGGAAAGGTCAGTTTTCATTCCAATCTCAAAGAAAGGCAATGCCAAAGAATGTTCAAACGACCACACAATTGCATTCATCTAACATGCTAGCAAAGTAACGCTCAAAATTCTCCAAGCCAGGTTTCAACAGTACATGAACAGTGAACTTCCAGATGTTCAAACTAGATTTAGAAAAGGCAGAGGAACCAGAGATCAAATTGTCAACATCCGCTGGATCATCGAAAATGTGAGAATCCCAGAAAAACCTCTATTTCTGCTTTATTGACTATGCCAAAGACTTTGACTGCATGGATCACAATAAACTGTGGAAGATTCTGAAAGAGATGGGAATACCAGACCACCTGACCTGCCTCTTGAGAAATCTGTATGCAGGTCAAGAAGCAACAGTTAAAACTGGACATGGAACAACAGACTGGTTCCAAATTGGGAAAGGAGTACATCAAAGCTGTATATTGTCACCCTGCTTATTTAACTTATATGCAGAGTACATCGTGAGAAATGCTGGGCTGGATGAAGCATAAGCTGGACTCAAGATCACCAGGAGAAATACCAATAACCTCAGATATGCAGATGACACCACCCTTATGGCAGAAAGTGAAGAAGAACTAAAGAGCCTCTTGATGAAAGTGAAAGAGGAGAGTGAAAAACTTGGCTTAAAGCTCAACATTCAGAAAACTAAGATCATGGTCCCATCACTTCATGGGAAATAGATGGGGAAACAATTGAAACAGTGATAGACTTTATTTTTGGCGGGCTCTAAAATCACACAGATGGTGACCACAGCCATGAAATTAAAAGACGCTTCCTCCTTGGAAGAAAAGTTATGACCGTCTTGGACAGGATATTAACAAGCAGAGATGTTACTTTACCGACAAAAGTCCATCTAGTCAAAGCTATGGTTTTTTCCAGTAGTCATGTATGGATGTGAGAGTTGGACTATAAAAAAACCTGAGCACCAAAGAATGATGCTTTTGAACTGTGGTGTTGGAGAAAACTCTTGAGAGTCCCTTGGACTGCATGGAGGTCAAACCAGTCCATCCTAAAGGAAATCAGTCCTAAATATTCATTGGAAGGACTGATGCTGAAGCTGAAACTCCAATAATTTGGCCACCTGATGTGAAGAACTGACTCATTTGAAAAGACCATGATTCTGGGAAAGATTGAAGGTGGGAGGAGAAGGAGATGAGAGGATGAGATGTTGGATGGCATCACCAACTCAATGGACATGAGTTTGAGTGAAATCCAGGAGCTGGTGATGGGACAGGGGAAGCCTGGCATGCTGCAGTCCATGGGGTCGCAAAGAGTCAGATGTGGCTGGGCAACTGAACTGAACAGAACAGAGGCTTCCCCAAGGCCCTTCTCCATGGTTGGGAACAGATTCCCTTCAGCCCCGGGCTGCCTCCAAACAGCAGCCTGATCCTGCTCCAACTCCAGGAGCCTGGCCTGTCTGGGCTGACTGCCTGGATTCCTTCCTGTGGCAGTGACCAGGGTCACATCCCCAGAGCTTCCTGGACTACAATCAAGGCCCAGCTCCTCCCCAGCCCTGCCTCCTCCTCAGCCCTGCCTCCTCCTTCACTTGCTGCTGCTGCTGCTGCTAAGTAACTTCAGTTGTGTCCGACTCTGCGACTCCATAGACAGCAGCCCAACAGGCTCCCCCATCCCTGGGATTCTCCAGGCAACAACACTGGAGTGGGTTGCCATTTCCTTCCCCAACGCATGAAAACCACGTTGGGGGCACTGGTGCCTTGACCAGGAAGCTCCACACTTGCAGGGTGTGCTGCCGGCAGGCAGGACAGCATGGAGCAAACTCAGCAGGAGCTCGGTCAGAGGTCATGCCTGGGTGAGGCCACGGGCTACACTCCTGTGTGGCTGTGAGTGGCCATCCTACTCCAGGCAACAGACACTGAACATCCTCCTGGACATGAGAAGATGGGATACAGAGGGTCTGGGCTTCAGACAGGAGGGAAGACCTAGAGGCAGTGTAGACACACTCAGGTGTGAGAGGGCCGTGGGGCCATGCTGAGCACTGTCACTGCTGGGTCCTGAGCTCCATCTTGGGGATGGAGGAAGTGGGCAGAGCTGGGCCTCAGAGCTTCCTGGTCAAGGCACCAGTGCCCCTAACGTGGTTTTCATGCATTGAAGAAGGAAATGGCAACCCACTCCAATGTTCTTGCCTGGAGAATCCCAGGGACAGGGGAGCCTGTTGGGCTGCCGTGGGGCTTCCCACGGCAGACATAGAGAAGCCTCATTTCTAAAAAGAACCACACAGGGTTCCTATGAATAAATACACAGATTTTAACCTGCCCCAGTCCATGCACATCCGTGGTTTCTGATCTTAAATGTTTATAAACCACACTTCACTGAATGTTTTGTTCATATACATATATAAATACACACATAAACACAGATATATTTACTGAACTGATTTCCAGAAATGAAAATCCCATTGAGGAGGGCAGACAGGAATGGGCCAGGCTGTGGCAGGAGGCACCTGCAGGCTGAGTATAGGAAGCTCCGATGATAACATGTCCTTCCTCTGCAGGAACCGCATCCTGGGGAATGAGAGGCTGGTTTGTGAGGGATGATGCCTCCAGTTCAATGGCACTCCGAATGAGTCTGCAGCTGAACAAAGGCTAAATTGGAGTCAGTGACCCTTTCTGACTTCAAGGATCATTCTAGCAGCCAGTGCCTTATTTTTTTGACAGTTGTAGAGAAAATAAATTTTTGAAAACTGGTGAAGGGCCTTTGTTTCCTTCCTGTGTTGGCTGAAGACAGGCTCCTGGATACTATATACAGGAGAGATCTCATCAAGCCCCAAGCTCACAAGGAGAACTGATGGCAACCAGACTCATTTCCATGGTTCAGAAGGGTGAGCTGGAGCTTATCACCTGCTCCCGACCAGCACCTGGAGCCCTACTGGGTGCTTTAGACTGGAGCCAGGAGGACAAGCAGCCAGGGAGAGTTTATAGAAAAAGAAAACCACCCCAGAGACCAGATACACAGGAGTGATGCAGACAGGAGACTGGCAATCATCAGTCACCAGGTACTTCTTGGGTTCCCATGTGGGAGAAACAAGACACAGAGATGCCCAGATCCAGAACCTCAACAGATAAACACTATGTTTGTGGACTGGAGGATCGGGCAGGATGTTCTAGGTGTACCAGTAACAAACAACCCCAGACCTAGTGTTCACAAAGACAGAGGCTAATTCTTGCTAATGCTTCATGTCCTTCTTGTCTTAGCTGTGGGTTTAGTCCACATCATCATCATTGCAGGACCCAGACTACTGGGGCAGCTTCTATCTGGAACACTGCTGTTTGCTGTGGCAGGGGAAAGAGAATGATATACTAGTTTCTAAAGCTTCTATCAGAGGGGCACCCCACTCCTCTCACATTCCACTGGTGCAAATTACACATCAGAGGCAGGTGACTTCCCACTGGACTTATAGCTGACAGAGTGTGAGGTCTGAAGCTGCTGCAGCCATTCTGTATCCATTAGGATAACCTGTCTGAAAATGTAGCTGACCTGGAAGAAGAAATCAGACAGAGGGTGAGAGGGAAAGTTGGCCCTGATAGCATCACTGGATCTGAATCCAGCCTTGGAGAAGCCAGGACTAGCCCTAGAATGTGGAGGAGCTTGAATCTGAAACCCTCAATCTATCTAAAACTGGTTAGAGTTGGGTTTTCTGTCACTGACTCCCATACAAGTTCTAGCTGCACAAAGTACTTCCAGCTCTGCTTGGTCTTTCTCAGGACATGGGACTGAGGAGGTGGAGAGTCCACTGATGCAAGAAGACCTCCTCACAGGCAAGGGCCATGGTCTAGCAAGAGGGCTCCAGGATCAGCTCTGAATTCTGATGGCATGGGGTTGAACCTGGCTTTTCACTTGTGCAACTTCTGCCTCATCTCCTCTCTCTCTAAATCAGAGCCATAGTAGAGCACACTTTTTAGTCTGCTATAGGATTAAGGAGACCAGACAAGTACATTGGAAATTCCTGTCGGCGCCTGTCAGTGCTCAAGAAAAGTCAACTGGGCTTGGCTCTGTGTCCCTAGTACCCACCCAGGGTCTGGGGTGAGTAGTTTCTCAGGAAATGTGACAAGATTGTGAGCACAATCCTTTATGAGATATGAACCACGTGAGGACGGGGACCTCAGAGAACATGGGAATGAGGGGGTCTCCCAGAGAAGGCAGGTGAGGAACCTTTGACCATGAATAAGTGGGATTCCTAGGGGAAGAGGGAGATAGGAGGGACAGAGGCTTGCCCCACAGCAGTAACGAGGACCAGTGGCAGAGGCTGGCTGGTGTCATCTGTGAGGGCTTTGTATCACAAAGCACAGGTGGATGGGTGAGAGTGGGCATGAAATGTTACAATATATTGTCCAGTGGAAGCAGATGGCTATGAAATGCCATGTACTGTATTATCCTATGTTTGGTGAAAGAAAAGTTTTACATATCTTTGCATAAAAATGAACAAGAAGAATCATCAAAATATTACTAGCAAACCTGAATTATTAGCCCTTTTCTCTCCTTATTCTGCACATAATTGTTTAAATTTCATAATATCTGAATATTTATTTTGTAAGTATCTGAATAATATATATAATTTTTAAGTAGTCTTATAGAGAAATAAGTTAAGCCAAACCACAAGGGGGGAAAATGACTCCACTTTCTCAAAGAAATTAATCTCATGAGAAGGAAAGACTCATTAAGATAAAAGGAAGAAGGGAGGGGCAGTGATGACCATACGCAGATGTTGATGGTGAGGGTGCTTATGACTGTGGAGAGCATCACGATAACGATGCTGACAGCCTTGGTCCTGTGCTCACTAGGCCGTGTCCTTGGACCAGAGAATGGACCACTCTGTGCCTCAGCTCCCTCATCTGCAAACTGAGGATAAACTATCCCCACGTCATGAGGACTGAGTGAACTGGTCCTGTGATTAGAGCTCCCCAAGCAGGACCAGCACTGAGTGAGCTTCATTAATGCTGGTCTTCTCATCTGCACACCAGCCAGGAAAAAAAGGACCAGGGGGTCCTTTTCCTGGGGCTGGGATCTCAGAGAGGCAATGACAGAGGCCACTCTTTCATGGGCTGCCCAGGAAGGGGACATGCTCACCAGGAGCCTGGTTTGCTCCTGTCAGCTGTCAGTGGGGAAGCCCAGTCTGGATTATTTCACAGGCTTTTCTAATTCCATGTCCTGATCTTACTACAGCAGGAAAACTGTGTAGGTTTAGAAGCCAGATTCTCTATAAGAAAAGATAAAACTGCCTCCAGCAGAGAGGTCACACGAGAGAGAGAGTTCCCCTTTGCTAAGAGGTATCAGAGAGTCACCTTGTGGGGGAAGACAGGCTTGTCTGCTTCAATCTAATTTCATCCCAAATTCAATCTCTCTCAACTGCTCACATAACATGCTCACATCCAGAGCTGGGGGCCCAAGGCTAGAGGAGGGACAGCAGATGCATGTCACACTAGAATGATGTTTGGCCACGTCCTTTCTGTGGGCTGTGATGTGAGGATGTTGAGAGACCAGAGGTTTCAGATGATAAACACCTCCTCTTTCTCCCTAACCCTGTGCCTTAAAGCCCACTGTCAGGGCTCACAATGCACTGTCCCTAGACACACTGGGATATGCTTAGGGCAGTAGGCTGGGTTGTCTACCCAAACTGTTGCCCTCAGGTTGGTGCTGTAGGTGGTCAGTGTCAGGAGAGAAAGTGGCAGTGCTGTGAGCATCCGGATCTGAGGTAAGGAGATGCTAGAAGGGCCTTCATGAGGAGGTGGACCACAGGGGGAGCCTGGAGGATGAGCATGTTGACAAAGGCTTGGGGGGAGGGAGGGACATTCTGGGAACAGCCAAGGTGAGGGCCCAATCCCAAAGATGGAGAGTAAAGACTGACCACGTAGATCGAGGGCATGTTGTGCCACATACAGTATGGGTAAGAGCATGAACCAGGTGGCTGAGTTTGAGACCAAACTCTGCAGTTCACTACCCGTTCAACATTAGGTGAGTCTCTTAACCTCTCTGTGCTTCAACTTCATGATAAAATGAGGGTGGTAGCACTGTCTTACAGACTTGTGATGATGTAAAAAGAGTAATAAATTGAAAGCAGTGCCTGGATTTGTGAGCAACTCATTCAGTGATGGTTGTGGTCATGACAGTGACGATGACAACAGTGATGTTGATATTAATAGCAATGAAAACAAGGGTGACGATGCTGACAATCACTGTCTAGTCATAGTCAAAGCTATGGTTTTTCCAGTAGTCATATATGGATGTGAGAGTTGGACCACAAAGAAAGCTGAGCTCTGAAGAACTGATGCTTTTGAACTGTGGTTTTGGAGAAGACTCTTGAGAGTCCCCTGGACTCCAAGGAGATCAAACTGCTCAATCCTAATGGAAATCAGTCCTGAATATTCATTGAAAGGACTGATGCTGAAGCTGAAACTCCAATACTTTGGCCACCTGATGCAAAGAACTGACTCACTGGAGACAACACTGGGGAAGACAACACTGGACAATGCTGGGGAAGAATGAAGGCGGAAAAGAAGGGGACAACAGAGGATGAGATGACTGAATGACATCACCAAATCGATGGATGTGAGTTTAAGCAAGCTCCGAGTGTTGGTGATGGACAGGTAAGCCTGGCATGCTGCAGTCCATGGGGTCACAAAGAGTCAGACATGACTGAGCAACTGATGCTGATGCTGACAATAACAACAATGAAAGCAAACAGCTCAGAATGGACTTAATGTCCTTCCAGAATCAAACCCTGAGGCTCCCAGAGACTTCTAGAAGCCCCTGTGAATGCTGCTCAATTCTAGACACATCAAGGGAAGAAAAAAATACTCTCAAAACTAAGACAAGGGACCTTTAAGAGCAACAGGAAGTGTAGTTAAATAATCAAAATTAAATTTCTTCCAGTCTAGACACAAATAATGAGATTTCACAGAATTATAATTTGAAGTGCAATATACTATAGAACATGTGACTATCTCTCAAATGTGATTTTCTCCCCTTGTAATTGATTAGTGGGATAGACTTTCCAAGGTATAAATAGCACTCACAGCTGATCATGGGTAGTAGCTGATGTCCCCAATGTCTCTATGTCAGAATATCCTGCTGATGCACAAATGATACACACCATGTCACCGATCCAGGGTCACAGCCCATGGCTCACTCTCTCTGCCCTGTGGAGAGCAAAGGTGCTGCCTGGGTTCAACACTACAAAGCCATTACTGATTGGCAGCCTTGGAGAGCTGAGCTGAGTGGTCCTCCCAGACAAAGGCAAGACCACCGGCATCTCATCTTGCCTGGAGCTGGGACTGCTCCTTCCAAGACCCAATCTCCTAAACTGGATCCCACAGCTTAAGGATGTTGAACTTCAGCTGAGAAAGATCAGAGGAGGATGAAAGGCAGGCTTAACTCCTTTCTGTGATTCTGGGGACACAAGAAAGGAACAGCTTTTGGGCCAGCACTCTCACCTGGGTCTTCGTGGGTCTGTGTTCTCTGTATAAATAGCAATGTTTCTGAAATTGCACATGGGAGTCTGTGTGAGCATCTGTGATGTGTGTGCCATGTCCAAGTTTGCAGATGTGTCTCAGTCTTTGCCCAGAACATGTGCATGTCAGCCTATCTTGTGACAACGACATGTTTTCTTTCTCTGGACAAGCTATGGCCTCCTGGACTGGTCTCCCCTCCCACCTCTGGAGCCCACCAGCAGGACAGATATTTAAAAGGTAAACTGGATCACTTCACTCCTTGGTTAAATCCTCCCACCGCTTCTACATCATCAGGGTTGCTAACTGTATGAAGCACCCCTGCTGCTGCTGCTGCTGCTGCTAAGTCGCTTCAGTCGTGTCCGACTCTGTGCGACTCCATAGACGGAAGCCCACCAGGCTCCCCCGTCCCTGGGATTCTCCAGGCAAGAGTACTGGAGTGGGTTGCCATTTCCTTCTTCAATGCAGGAAAGTGAAAAGTGAAAAGTGAAAGGGAAGTCGCTCAGTCGTATCCGACTCTTAGCGCCCCTGGAGCTGTGTAAAGTAAAAATGGAGCGCATTTCAGAATTCCTGAGCATTAATGTCCACGCACATTCCCTGGGCGCTTGTTGGAATGAAGACGTTGGCTCAGCAGGTTTAAGGGTGGAGGGGGGTCGTGACTTGAGCCTGTGCATTTCCAACTCACCTCCTGTAAAACTGTCCCAGAGTGGACACCAGGAAGCTGTCAGGCCCTTCGCAGGCTGAGACGCAGGCGCTGCCGCTTAAGGGGGAACAAATGCCCACCCCACACCACGGAGGTTCCAGGAAGACCACTCAGCCAGACACCACTGCCGCTGGCCCCAGGAAATGGACCTCATCACTCCATCCCACCTTGCAGAGGCTAGCCTCCCTGCCAGTGTCATCTTCTCTCTTCCAGAGCAGAGGCTCACGGGAGGCTTGGATTGGCAGGCCTGGGTCACGTGACCGTTTCCCGCTGCAAGGGAGGCTGGGAAACCAACTTCTAGATTCCACCCTAAGAAGTGAGACTCACAATGAGGGAAACATATCTTGAGAAGGAAGGTCTCCCAATCAGGGGTTGCACGACATCCAAGCCAGCTTCTCCCACAACCAGACCCTTGCAACAAGACTCACAGACCCCCCCCCCCACCTCCGTCTTTCATTCTCCCATGCACCAGGCCCCCACTCCGGCTCCTAGAACATTCTTCTCCCAACTCTCCAGCTGGACCTCAGCCCAAATGCCTCCTCAGAGAGACTTCTGTGACCACCCAGTCATTCCATATGCAAGGCTCTGTGGCACTGAGAATGTTGCGGAGATAGTTCCCACCTGCCTTCACCTTTCAACACGAGATTATTTTTTAAAAAAGAAAGTCTTTCCAGTTCAGCAAGACAGCCCTTCACTCAGCCAGACACCATGACTGGGACAGATGCTGACCATAGATGCTCCACACAGACCCTGGGCTCCTCCAAGGGGGCCATTCTGGGGCTGAAACTGAGCCTCGGGGTTGAGTGCGTGTGAGGTGTGTAAGGTTTCTTCACAAGATCTACCTTAAGTGCATTTTCTCTGGTGGCGTCAGCACTGAAAAGGGGCTGACCCAGCACGTGGTCATCATGTACAGAGGTAATGGGTAGGAAATGGAGGGAGCTGTGTGGATGTCCACCAGGGAAATTTCTAAGACGGGGCACACCATGGGATTTTGGCACATACTCATCCAGATATTAAATGCAGATACACACTCAACAAGAAGAGGAGAGGGCGATGGAAAGGGAAAACAATCTACACCATTTGGGTCATTCCTGTCCGGAAGTCTTATGTCCCAAATGCAGGAATCAGAGGATGGGGATCCACTGTCCCCTCATCTTATCTCCAAGGATTGAATATCTTCACTGTCTTGACGATTCAGTGTTTAAAATTGTTGGGGGTTTTTTTTTCCCCACTCAAAATGACCCTACAAGTGAAGCATGTATTTCACCCTTCACTTGGCAGAGAAAAAAAACAAAAGAAAAACCTGTGATCTGTTCAGTGCTGGGCTATTCATGTCTTTTTTTTTTTTTTTTTTTTTTTTTAACTCTATTTAAACCTAAACCCTGTGTAAGATGTGATTTCCATGTTGTCATTATTTTCATGGCCCCTATGTCTTGTGCAGCATCTCTACATCAAACTTCATTCTGGACACTGAGGGCCCCCCAGCTGGGAGTAGAACAATCCTGTGCATAAAACCTCCGTGGATGTGTGGCCAACTCTGTAACCTCCCTGGCCTCAGTTTCCTCCTTGGTAAGTGTGGATGATAGAAGAACCTCTCTCACTGAGAGAGAATGGAATGAGATAATTCATCTAAGCCCCTTAGCACAAGACCTGTCATCTAGGAGGTACACCATAAATGCTGTGGTTATTATCTTCATGTTCACAAGATGGATTTTGCAGTAAAGGGTACAGAAATAGTTTTGAAATTTGTCATGCTGTATTTCAGGGCATTTGTGAATGAAGCACTAGGTTTTAAAGTGCTTTTATCACATGTTTTCTAATAACTAGGATGCTGGTGTCAAATATTTCTTAATTATTTTTCCTCACCTAGCTGCCTCAACTCATATTTCTGATCCCCTCAGTCCTAGTACTTAAGCCTAGACTTCAGGGGAATAACAGGAACTGAGACTATCATTTTATTATTTGTTTTTTTTAGATTAAAGTTTATTTTCTGACTCCCTACAATCTTGCCTTTCACACATGCCTGTGGGCTATTAAAGTTTAGTCAGAGCATCTCTTTCATTACTTCATATCTCCTTCCCCCAGCTTGTCATCTGGAAGGAAGCATGTCGTTTTCAGTCAGCTCACATGAGATGATTTTTAATTTATACCTGAGTGAGAGCTGACATTGCTCAACCTTTCCCAGTGTTCCTTCAGGCTCCCATGTCAGCCAGTATCACCTTCTCCTCCCCTCCCTGCTCCCTCTATTACTTCTCTCCCACAGCCACTCATACAAGGCAGACTACTTAACCAACCCCACATGCAGTGGGCCATCCCTCTAGAAATCCTTCAACCTTACCACAGGACATCTCCCCTTCCCCAGCTTCTGGGTGCACCTCACCCTTACTCGCTCCCCTCCCACCATCCAGGATGCCCTGCTCCTTGAGACCTCAGATCTCTCAGGAAGGTCCATCCCCTCCAGCCCACAGGACTGTGCTGCTGCTTCTCCCAGACCCAGGGAGAGGCCGGGGTGAGGCCCACGGCTACAGGACACAGCAGAGGTTTGTCACGTTGATGAGAACTCAACCAGTCTCCTGGGAATCCTACTGATAATGTCTGGGGTTAAGTCACAGTGACCTCCCTCCTGGAGTCCACACGGTGCAGACTTCCTCTCTCTGCCCTTCCTTATCTCCACCTCCTGGAATCTCTGACTCATGGATTCATCTGCTGGACTTGATCTTTGCTGTGCTGCTCACACCCAGCACCCAGGGAGAACCTGGTCTAGAGTACTTAGCTAGCAATAACAGCAGAAAGAGTGAACATTGGGGAAATTGGGGGAGGGGGCCAAGGTCCTGGGTCTACCATCCACATCCTGATCCTGCCTGTCCTTTGCATGAGGCTTAACATCATCCCAAGAACTTGCTGTGGGTCACCTGCCACAGGACACAGGACTGGGATCAATCCAAGAGCTGGTGCCACTAGTGATAACAAGGGAAACAGGGAAATTCCCTGACTACAAGAGGAATAATTGGTGTGTGGGTCAAAGAAAAAATAACCCTCACTTCCCACTTCAGAAAGTTTGTAAAGTACAGAACATAAAGACTAGCTTTCTTAACAAAATAAACCTTCAGATGTATCATTTTCATAGGGCACAAGCATGACAATCTTTTAGAAACTGACATCAGCACATCACCCATTTTCCAAATCTATTTCCTTTCCTCACCAACTCTAGGAGGTTCATCTGTTGATTCTTTGTCAAGCTTGCTAAGCCAAGGGCAGCATCACATTCTGTAGGCAGGCAATTGGCTCTCAAGATTCTGATTCATGATGATGGTGATTTGGGACTGACTCACCTTGTCCTGTAGAGTAGGAAATGGCAACCCACTCCAGTATTCTCACCTGGAAAAGTCCCATGGGCAGAGGAGCCTGGTGGGCGACAGTCCATGGGGTCACACAGAGACTGACACAACTGAGCACCTTTGCAGCAGCAGCACCTTGTCCTGTGGTAAGGTAAACTTGACAGTCGGGGCTTCGTCTTTTGTAAGGCAAGTGCCTGACTTAAGCTTTGATTGCCAAGGCATCCACTTCAAAGAGGTATCCATTTCAAAGAGGCATCCACTTCAAAGATGGCCATTGCAAATAAACACAGTCTCAGCCATAAAGAATCAGGCCATCTCCCTCCAGTGGGGTGCCTTTGTTTTAAAGATCTTGGTTGATTTTGACAGCTGACCATTTTGGGTCACTTGTTTTACTCTTTTTGAGCTTTAAATTCCCACTCTTATATATATATATATATATATATATATATATATATATATTTTTAATTTGTATTTTTTAACACCAAAAACATTTTGTATTGAGGTATAGCTAATTACCACTCTTGTATTTTAAATTTACCAATAAAGAGTGAGCCCTCAAAACCTAAAGGCCCCCCCGACCTCAATAAAATTAGAACCCCAAACCCATGATCTCTCTACCTGTAACCTTGTGGTGGGCCCAGATCCTGTAAGTAATAAAGCTTTTTTCTCCAAAGTTTCCTGATGGCCTAAAGGGCATCCTGCAATCATAAGAACCACAAGGGCTGGTCCAGCCATGAAATAGCTCGGAGAAGGCAATGGCAAGCCACTCCAGTACTCTTGCCTAGAAAATCCCATGGATGGAGGAGCCTGGTAGGCTGCAGTCCATGGGGTCGCTACGAGTCGGATGCGACCAAGCAACTTCACTTTCACTTTTCACTTTCACACAATGGAGAAGGCAATGGCAACCCACTCCAGTGTTCTTGCCTGGAGAATCCTAGGGACGGCAGAGCCTGGTGGGCTGCTGTCTATGGGATCGCACAGAGTCAGACACGACTGAAGCGACTTAGCAGCAGCAGGCTGAGAGCAGTACACAACAGCTCCCTCTCAGGATACTGGTGAACACTGCCGACCTTCCCAGCTGGGCATCTGCACTCATTCTTCTCACCATATCTTATATTCATCAAACAAGGTCAGCTCCACTCCAACACCTTGCTCATACACCTGCTCAGGTGGAGCAGTCTTCCAGTCTGTGCCGGCTAAAGGTCAGCTCTTTCTTACTTCTTGAAACACAACCGTATGTATAGTTTCCTATTGCTGACCTAACAAGTTAGGACAAACTTAATGGCTTAGACAATACAAAATTTTATCTCACAGATCTGTGGGTCAGAAGTCTGGCATGGGTCTCACTGTTTTGAAATCAGGGTGTCTGCAGGCTGAGTTTCTTCCTGGAAGCTCAAGGGGAAGACCTGCTTCCTTGCTCATTCAACTTGTTGGCAGAAGTCAGTTCCTTGTGGTTGTAGGACTGAGACCCCTGTTTCCTTCTGACTGTCATATGAAAGTCTTTCAACCTGCTAGAGGCCATGTATGTGCCTTGCCTCACAGCCCCTTGCTCCATCTTCAGAGCCTGCAATAGTGGACAAATCCCTCTCACACTTCAAAGCTCTCCTCATTCCTCTGGCTCATTTCTCTGGCCCAGTTAATAAAGGTTATCCTATTTCAAGGACTCACAGGATTAGGTTGGGCCCACCTGGATAATCCAAGATGCTCTCCCCATCTCAAGATCTTAATGACATCAGCAAAGCCCTATGTAAGGTAACATGGTCACAGGTTCTGGCAATTAGGGTATAGACATCTTTGGGGGCTATATTACTCTGCCTCCAACACCATCAAGAACTTAAATATGATTAGCCCTACTCTCTTTCCCTGCACTTGATGTTTGCTGTGATTTGTTGAATTGTCTGTCTATCTACCTCATATGACTTGAAAGCCAGTTTTTCTCAGGGTCAATGACAGTTTCAAGTTGATTTTTAAAAATTGGACTCCCTAGGATACACTAGAGCATGTGGTTACAGGATACAATGGACCACGTAGGGCTGGGTGAGCTGGTGAGACCATGTCTTCACTGCTCAGCAAGATCCCATGTGGGAATGGAGCCTGAGGGTACCAGAGTCCTGACTGTTCAAGATAAAACAGATATCAGAATTTTATACTAAACTGCTCAATTTTTTTTGAGGTGATATTAACATAAAGTAACCATTTTAAGCTGACAGTTCAACAGCATTTAATACATTGTGCAACCACCATCTCTTTGTAGCCCATAAACATTTCGGATTATTACCACAAGATAAAACCTCCTACCCATTAGGCATTTTCTGAACATCTCCCACCCTTCCATCTGGCAAACACCAACTTGCATTCTGTTTCTGTGGATTTACCTATTCTGCACATTTCATATAAGTGAAATTATAGGATATGTGACCTTTTATGTCTAGATTATTTCACTTAGTATAGGCTTGGAAGTTCATCTACACTGTAGCACGTATCAGTACTTCATTACCTTTCAAGACTGAATAACATTACATTATTAATGTTAATACACATGGATATAACACAGTTTATTTATCCATTCATTCTTTGATGGACATTTGGCCTGTTTCCACCTTTTTACTAGGTGGTCATGTTGGCGCTATGAACATCCAGTTTCAAATGGTTTGTCTGAGAGCCTAATTCAATTCTTTGTGGTATATACCTGGGACTGAAATTGCTGGATCATATAGTCAGTCTATGTTTAACTTTTTGAAGAGTCATCACAACTGTTTTCCACGGCAGCTTAACCATTTCACATTTCCACCATTGGGCTTTCCAAGTGGTGCTAGTGGTAAGGAACCAACCTGCCAGTGCAGGAGACATAACAGACATGGATTCGATCCCTGGGTTGGGAAGATCCCTGGAAGAGGGCACGGCAACCCACCCCAATTCTTGCCCGGAGAATCTCCACAAAGGAGCCTGGCGGACTACAATCCATAGGGTTGCAAGCAGTCAGACATGACTGAAGCGACAAGTGTGCATGCACCATAATATACGAAGTTTCCTTATCCTTACCAACGTTTCCTTCTGGAAATGAAATGGTAGCTCACTATGGTTTTGATTTGTATTTCACCAAAAACTAATGATGTTGAGCATATTTTCCTGTACTAATTATCCATATAAATATCTTTTTTGGAGAAAATTACCTGTTCAAGTCAAGCAAAAATTTGCTTAATTTTTATTTATTTAAAAAAAAAACAAAACACTTGCCTAATTTTTAAATTGGATTCCTAACTATTTTGCAGTAAGTTTCCAATTTCTTTACATATTGTGGATATGTGAGTATGTGTGTGCCCAGTCGCTCAGTTGTGTCCAACTACTCTTTGCCACCTCAAGGACTGTAGCCCGCCAGGCTCCTCTGTCCATGGGATTTCCCAGGAAAGAATACTGGAGTAGTTTGCAATTTCCTCCTCTGAGGATTCTCCCAACCCAGGGACCAAACCCGCATCTCTTACATCTCCTGCATTGGCAGGCAGATTCTTTACCACTGTGCCACCTGGGAAGCCCCCATGTATTGTGGATAACAGACACCCATCAAATACGTGGTTTGCAGATATTTTCTCTGTTCTGTAGGTTGTCTCTTCATGTTCTTGATAATGTTCTTTGAAGTACAAATGTTTTAAATTTTGGTGAAATGCTGTTTATGCTTTTCTTTGTCACTGGTGCTTTTGGTGACCCTGCTAAAAATCCATTGCCTTCACAGGGCAGGCACACAAGGAATATTAGTTGGATGAATAAGGGCTGCCATCTATGGGGTCTCACACAGTTGGACACAACTGAAGCAACTTAGCAGCAGCAGCAGAATAAGGCTTCATCTTCAACAAGGTTCAGGAGGCTGTAATGGAGACCCCAAACACTTGGACTGGGGCTGAATGACACCCATTCAGCACCATCCTCATGTTCCCCCTAGTGCCCTCATGTTCCTCCCCATCTCCCCCTTCTCCAATACTGTGTGAACTACAGTGTCACAGTATCCTTGTGATACCTGTGAGTACAAGCCTGTCCTGAATCCCCATTAAATGTAAGATTATGGCCAACGCTGGGATGATGGAGAGGGTGAGTAAGATTGTACCTTGTAGGACAGTGTGAGGACTGAGATCACTCATATGAATACCACTCACCAGTTGGTTATTCCCACACATCAACCCCAAGGTCTGTTCAACAGGGTCTGTGAGATGAGTTTTCATATCATCACTCCAGGTGGGAAGTGTGCATCATTTCTGGCGGTCAGTGGAAGCCACTTGCATTAATTTATAAACCTGTACCCACTGACTGGTAGTTACCACTGGAAACAGCTCTGTGTGAAGTCCAAATGTGATTTTGAATATCTATTTCATTTAATCTCTTCATTATTTATCTCTACTGTGTATACCTTTAAATATGTGTCTCTTCTTAAATGTATACAGTTCTGAAAAATTGTATATTTGTAATATCTTATATATTATTATATATAATTAATATCATTTATAGTATTTATATAATATTTATACTATTCATGACCCAGATAATCACGATGGTGTGATCACTCACCTAGAGCCAGACATCCTGGAATGTGAAGTCAAGTGGGCTTTAGGAAGCATCACTACGAACAAAGCTAGTGGAGGTGATGGAATTCCAGTGGAGCTATTCCAAATCCTGAAAGATGATGCTGTGAAAGTGCTGCACTCAATATGCCAGCAAATTTGGAAAACTCAGCAGTGGCCACAGGATTGGAAAAGGTCAGTTTTCATTCCAATCCCAAAGAAAGGCAATGCCAAAGAATGCTCAAACTACCGCACAATTGCACTCATCTCACACGCTAGTAAAGTAATGCTCAAAATTCTCCAAGCCAGGCTTCAGCAATATGTGAACCGTGAATTTCCAGATGTTCCAGCTGGTTTTAGAAAAGGCAGAGGAACCAGAGATCAAATTGCCAACATCCGCTGGATCATGGAAAAAGCAAGAGAGTCCCAGAAAAGCATCTACTTCTGCTTTATTGACTATGCCAAAGCCTTTGACTGTGTGGATCACAATAAACTGTGGCAAATTCTGAAAGAGATGGGAATACCAGACCACCTGATCTGCCTCTTGAGAAATTTGTATGCAGGTCAGGAAGCAACAGTTAGAACTGGACATGGAACAACAGACTGGTTCCAAATAGGAAAAGGAGTTCGTCAAGGCTGTATATTGTCACCCTGTTTATTTAACTTCTATGCAGAGTACATCATGAGAAATGCTGGACTGGAAGAAACAAAAGTTGGAATCAAGATTGCTGGGAGAAATATCAATAACCTCAGATATGCAGATGACACCACCCTTATGGCAGAAAGTGAAGAGGAACTCAAAAGCCTCTTGATTAAAGTGAAAGAGGAGAGTGAAAAAGTTGGCTTAAAGCTCAACGTTCAGAAAACGAAGATCATGGCATCTGGTCCCATCACTTCATGGGAAATAGATGGGGAAACAGTGGAAACAGTGTCAGACTTTATTTTTCTGGGCTCCAAAATCACTGCAGATGGTGACTGCAGCCATGAAATTAAAAGACGCTTACTCCTTGGAAGGAAAGTTATGACCAACCTAGATAGCATATTCAAAAGCAGAGACATTACTTTGCCAACAAAGGTTCATCTAGTCAAGGCTATGATTTTTCCTGTGGTCATGTATGGGTGTGAGAGCTGGACTGTGAAGAAGGCTGAGTGCTGAAGAATTGATGCTTTTGAACAGTGGTGTTGGAGAAGACTCTTGAGAGTCCCTTGGACTGCAAGGAGATCCAACCAGTCCATTCTGAAGGAGATCAGCCCTGGGATTTCTTTGGAAGGAATGATGCTGAAGCTGAAACTCCAGTACTTTGGCCACCTCATGCGAAGAGTTGAGACTCATTGGAAAAGACTCTGATGCTGGGAGGGATTGAGGGCAGGAGGAGAAGGGGACGACAGAGGATGAGATGGCTGGATGGCATCACTGACTCGATGGACGTGAGTCTGGGTGAACTCCAGGTGTTGGTGATGGACAGGGAGGCCTGGTGTGCTGCGATTCATGGGGTCGCAAAGAGTCGGACATGACTGAGCAACTGATCTGATCTGATCTATACTATTTTTAATATTTTTTCTGAACATTTAACAACTTAATCAAATAGTTGTGCATCCTCCCTCTGCCCATCCCCTCACCCCCTCTTACTGACCTAACTGAAAATCTGACACTGGTCAGGAGCACACTCCCTGAGCATCAGATCACTTGTTTATAAATAGTAAACCCTCCACTCAGAGGTGAGAACACACAGCAGAAATGCTCTAAACCATATGCATTAGTTTTGAAAAAGAAGAAATGCCCCTGAGAGCCCATCGGAGAGATGAAATGGAAGACAAAGCTGAATGAAATTCCCCATCTCTGAAATAGAACACTGAAACCCAAATACACAAATTAAATTTTAAAAGACTGATTGGAAATGATAAGAGTGAACACATGGAACTAATAAAAGAGATATACCAGAAGCAAAGAATGAATTAACTCTAATCTTTGCAGGATAAGATGTTAGAGGAAATGTAGGCGCTGGCTGTGAGCCCTGGAATGCAAGATAAGAGGGCAGTAGCTTGTGAAACAGATTAGCTAAACGTGGTTGTGAAGGAAACCGTGTCTGCTGCCCAGTACTCCCATTCTATTACATGAGCTATTTTTGGCTAGTGCATGCAAAGCAGAGGTTTGCAGCAGTCAAATACAATCCAGCATCTCCGTGACTTAAAACAACTGTCCATTTCTTGGCTGTGCCTCATGTCAGTCATAGACTGACGGGGTGCTCCGCTCACCACAGTTGCCCCAGGATCCAGGCTGTTGCTGCCATTCACCATGTCAGAAGGGGAGGAACTGGACGAGGAAGTCAGATGCTCTGGGTTAGAAGTGACTCAACCTCCATCCAACAATCTCTTTATTCCAGGTGGGCGAAACTAACTCCAAGACACAGGGATTAAATAAGCTCTCTAATAAGGCTCTGCCTTGTGCTGTGAAGGCTCAAAGGAGAAGCATCAGGGGCAGACTGGGGGGCTGGGAGGGCTTCCCAGGGGGCTCAGGAAAGGCACCCTTGGTCATGAAAGGCTGAGCCTCTGACGTTTCTGAATGTGAGTGGAGATCTGAGCTCTGTGTGGGTCTCAGTCATTGTCTTTTGAGGTCCCTGCTCCTTAACTGCTGACGTGGATTCTCCCTAGCATCACCAAGGGCAGATGCAGGGCAGCCAGTCTGGGCACTTTCTCCACCTAAGGACATGCCTGCCATTGTGGGAGTGTGCTCACCTCACTAGGACCAGGGCTATTGTATCCCCATCTTAGAACAGGGCTGTTGTATCCGCATCTTAGACTTCTGGGAGCTGTTCCCACTCAAATTTCTCCTTGTGATTCTAGAGCTTTGTGAGCTTTGCATCTCATTAGACAGCATCTCTGCTTTCTGTAATGAGCAGAGAATCCCAGGGCTGGAGTTTTGCTCCCATACACACGGCCACAGTCTGCAGCTCACTGATACCTTGGATGTCTGTGGATGATTCATCAGCTTCTGAGTTCATGAATCACGTTAAAATTTCAAATTTCATTAGAGCCTCAAGACCTTTCAGAGCGCAGTATAATTTATATTCGGTCAATGCACAAAGCCCTGAATCTTCACACTGATACACTCAGGGCTAAACCTTAAAATATAAAAGTAAGGAGCATATTACAGGTAGGCTCAGAGAAGCATTAGTCCATGACGGGCTGTGAGGAGCCTGGTAGGGAATCTTCAGGACCAGAGAAAGGGCATGACAGGGCAGGGTGGCCAAGCTCTGGCCAGAACTGTAGAGAACACTGTAGCCCCAGTGGGTCCCAGGCTCTGGCTGAGATCAGCGGGTCTCAGAGATGCGTGTCCAGGACCAGAAGTGAGAAGGAAAGACAACAGGCTGGATCCCCTCCTTTCCTGCCTTGAGGGTCCCCATGCAGGGGCAGCTGGCAGCCTCCAGGGCACTAACATAGATTCTGTAGAGAACACGTCCCAGCATCCACCTCCCCTAGGAATGCCCCCCACGTTCCACCAGGTAATTAGCCTCCTAAGCTCAGAGCAGTGATCCAGGCAGAGAACCCTTGGCTCCAGGTGGGACTGTGAACTAAGGCCCTTTACTGTCAACTAAAGCCCTGCCCTGATTGCAGTGATTGGTTTAGAGCTGGTTATATGACCTCAGCATATCCAATCAGAGTGAGCATCAGGACTTGCCCCAGAACCAACAGGAATAGCTTACACTTTCCACCTACTGCGTTCTGGCTTCAATGATTGGTTCAGAAAGGTCACAAGACCTAACATGTCCAATCAGAGTATTAGGGCTTGTCTCTAGTCAACAGGAAAGGTTTTTGTCCTTTGCTGCTCCTGCTGCTGCTGCTGCTGCTGCTAAGTCACTTCAGTTGTGTCCAACTCTGTGTGATCCCATAGACGGCAGCCCACCAGGCTCCCCCGTCCCTGGGATTCTCCAGGCAAGAATACTGGAGTGGGTTGCCATTTCCTTCAAAATGCATGAAAGTGAAAAGTGAAAGTGAAGTCGCTCAGTCCTGCCCAACTCTTAGCAACCCCATGGACTGCTGCTTACCAGGCTCCTCTGTCCACTACCCAGCCTATATCCTGCAGTGATTGAATCAGGAATAATCTCCTCAATCCAATCAGAGTGAGCACCAGGCCTTGTCCAGGGCTAACAGGAAAGCCTTATCTTTGAGAGGAGATAAGGAGGCCCTGTTCTGCCATCTTGTCACCATCGAAGGGACTAAAGGTAGCTCATGGCTGATACTGGGGCTTGTCCATGAAACCAGGCCGAATGTGAAATGAAAACAAAGATATGAGGTAGAGAAAAGAACAGAGTTATGATGATGTCACTGGGGCCCTGCAGCTGGGCCTGTGCTTTGAGATTTCAGTTCAGCTCTCAGTCCTGTCTGACTCTTTGTGACCCCATGAACTGCAGTAGCCAGGCTTCCCTGTCTATCACCAACTCCCGGAGCTTGCTCAAACTCGTGTCCATCAAGTTAGTGAGGCCATCCGGCCATCTCATCCTCTGTTGTCCCCTTCTCCTCCTGCTTTCAATCTTTCCCAGCATCATGGTCTTTCCAAGCAGTCAAGTCTTAGCATTAGATGGCCAAAATATTGGAGTTTCAGCTTCAGCACCAGTCCTTCCAATGAACATTCAGGGTTGATTTCCTTTAGGACGGACTGGTTGGATCTCCTTGCAATCCAAGAGACTCTCAGAGTCTTCTCCCACACCACAGTTCAAAAGCATTAATTCTTCAGTGTTCAGCTTTCTTTATGATCCAACTCTCACATCCATATATGACTACTGGAAAAACCATAGCTTTGATTAGATGGACCTTTGTCGGTAAAGTCAAGTCTCTGCTTGTTAATATGCTGTCTAGGTTGGTCATAGCTTTTCTCCCAAGGAGCAAGCATCTTTTAATTTCATGGCTGCAGTCATCATCTGCAGTGATTTTGAAGAACCCAAAAAATATAGTCTCTCACTGTTTCCATTATTTCCCCATCTACTTGCCATGAAGTGATGGGACCAGATGCCATGGTCTTAGTTTTCTGAATGTTGAGTTTGAAACCAAGTTTTTCACTCTCCTCTTTCACTTTCAAGAGGCTCTTTAGTTCTTCTTCACTTTTAGTTCTTCACTTCGCTTTCATAAGGGTGGTGTCATCAGCACATTTGAGGTTATTGATTTATCTCCCGGAAATCTTGATTCCAGCTTGTGCTTCATCCAGCCCAGTGTTTCTCATGATGTACTCTGCATATAAGTTAAATAAGCAGGGTGACAATATACAGCCTTGACTTACTCCTTTCCCAATTTGGAACCAGTCTGTTGTTCCATGTCCAGTTCTAACTGTTGCTTCCTGACCTACATACAGATTTCTCAGGAAGCAGGTCAAGTGGTCTGGTATTCCCATCTCTTTAAGAATTTTCCACAGTTTGTGGTGATCCACACAACTTCACACAGTGTGTGGCATAAGCCTTTTTGAAGGAGGTGTTCATTACCTCCACCATAGTTTGGTCTCAGGTCAAACAACAGGGGGCGGGGGGAACCCATCAACAGAAAAGCGGATTAAAGATTTATTGAGCATGGCCCCACCCATCAGAACAAGACCCAGTTTCCCCCACAGACAGTTTTTCCCATCAGGAAGCTTCCATAAGCCTCTTATCCTTTTCCTTCAGAGGGAAGACAGAATGAAAACCACAATCACAGAAAACTAATCAAACTGATCACATGGACCACGGCTTTGTCTAACTCAATGAAACTATGAGCCATGCCATGTAGGGCCACCCAAGATGGACAGGTCATGGTGGAGAGTTCTAACAAAACATGGTCCACTTTTCTTTCCTGAGAACCTCATGAACAGAATGAAAAGGCAAAAAGATATGAGAACTTCCCAGGTTGGTAGGTGTCCAACATGTTACTGGAGAAGAGTGGAGAAATAACTCCAGAAAGATTGAAGAGATGGAGCCAAAGCAAGAACAGCACCCAGTTGTGGATGTGACTGGTGATGGAAGTAAAGTCTGATGCTGTAAAGAACAATATTGCATAGGAACCTGAAATGTTAGGTCCATAAATCAAGGCAAATTGTAAGTGGTCAAACAGGTGATGGCAAGCATGAACATTGACATTTTAGGAATCAATGAACTAAAATAGACAGCCTTTCTGATTACCCTCTTACACATGTGGGAAAAAGCTCAAGGACCTGGAGATTCTCAACGATTTTCACCAATCTTCAATTCTCCTGACCTCACAGCAGAGTGGGGGAGATGGTGTGTTACAGAGCACCCAAATCGTGGACAGCACTCATACAGGTAACAGATTCGGTTACATTGGCCTAGATGCAGCATATAGGTGGTAATTATATGAACAGTACACATGTATGACACCCATATGCATCACCCACAGGTAACACACAGGTAGCATGAACACAGGTGACACAGGTATTGTACAGGCAGCACTACACAAACCAAAACATATAGATAATACATGTGAATAGCCCACAAAGAACTCATATAAGAACCACATATACTAGAGTGTGTGCAAATGTTAACACACGGAGCAGCAGGCACAGGTGACATGGAGGTGGCACACACAGGCTGACTGTGGGCAAGACACAGAAATAGCATACAGCTGCAGCAGGCACACACAGGACAGGACACAAGAGACTTACCTGACACCAGTGCACACGTGGTATGCACAAACATCAGGGGCTGCTACTGCATTCAGGTAACACAGAGGCCCTATGGACACAAGGAACGCGGACAGCATGCAGAAGCAGCCCACCCGAGTGAGGGCCCCTGTAGGCTGCACACAGATGACAAGCAGTCAAGTGTACAAGGTGACAGACGGGAAAACACTAGAAAAACTACAGCCCTGTAGTACCACAAGAGATACACTCAGGCTGAGCACACAGAACTGAGAAAGGAGGCAGTGCATAAATAAATGTGCATTAAGGCCCTCGAAAGACATCAAAGTCAATTTCAGTTTCCTGGAACAAAAAGCATTTTGTGGAACAGCTCTGCAATTAGCTTACATTATCAACACCCAAATCCTTTTCACACCATCTCCATCAGTTCTTAATCATGGTTTCACATGGAGTGACACCTACCTCAGTTTTCATTAAAAGCATATAATGTTCAAATACATTGAGAGGGAAAAGGAACATCCTATTTAAGGATAATTACATATGCTTTATAGTCCATTTACTATTCTTTATAGTGTGTATGAATGACCCAGCCCAGATACCAGCCACGGGCCTTGCTTTGTTGCTGCAGGTGTTTGGTGGGCCCAGTAATGAGCACCCTCCTGACTGGGTTGTCAAGAATCCATCACACTACAAGAAAAGAAAACTATGGGTAAATATTCCCAATGAATTGAGATGCAAAAAATTCTCAATAAAACATTAGCAAACCAAATGCAGCTTCACTTTAAAAAGAGCACTCAGCATTATCAAGTGGGATTTGTCCCTGGGATGCAGTGGTGATTCAACATATGCAAATTTTCCAATGTGATACATCATAATAACAGAATAAAAGAAAAAAAAATCATTTGATAATAGAGCCGAAAGGCATTTGACAGAATTCAACATCTGTTTGCGATTTTTAAAAATTCTTTAAAAGTTAGTTACAGAAGGAAAGTACCTCAACATAGTAAAGGCCATATATGACTGACCCACAGCCAACATCACACTCAGGGGTGAAAGGCTGAAAGCTTTTCCTGTGAGATCAGAAACAAGACAAAAGTACCAATCTCACCATCTCTATTTAACTTAGTACTGAAAGTCCTAGTCAGAGCAATCAGGCAAGAAAAAGAAACAAAAGGTATCATAATTTGAAAGAAAGAAGTAAAATTATCTAGATTTGCAGATGACATTATCTTATAATCCTACAGACTCCTCCAAAAAGTTATTAACTCTAACAAATTCAGTAAAGTTGCAGGATACAAAATTAACATAAAAAATCAGTAGTATTTCTGTACACTAACAGATTATCAGAGAAATAAAAAAACACTTCCACTTGCAATAAACAGCAAAAACAATAAAATACTTGGAAATAAATTTAATCAAGGAGACAAAGACCTATACACTAAAAACCACAAAGCATTGACCAAATAAGCCAAAGACACAAATAGATGGAAAGTTATCCCATGTTTTTTAATTAGAAGAATTAAATATTGCTAAAATGTCCATACTACCCAAAGCCATCTATAGAGTCAATGTAATTTCTATGAAGATTCCAATGGCATTTTTTACAGAAATAGAAAAAAAATATTAAAATGCATATGGAACCACAAAAACTTCAAATAGCCAAAGCAATCCTGAAAGGAAGAACAAAGCTGGAGCCAAGAATACTCAATGAAGAATAGATAGTCTGTTCAATAAGTAGTGCTGGTAAAACTGGATATTCACATGTAAAAGGATGAAACTAGACCCATTTCTTATACTACTCACAAAAATTAACTCAAAATGAATAAAGACAAATATAAGAATTGAAATCATAAAGTTAGAAGAAAACAAGGAACGTGCTCCTTGATGTGGGTCTTGGCAATGAGATTTTGAACATGACACCCAAAGCTGAAACAACAAAATCAAAAATAATCAAATGCAACTACATCAAGTAAAAAAGCTTTGAATAGCTAAACAATCAACAGAATAAAAAGGTAGCCAATGGAATGGGAGAAAATATTTGCAAAGCTTCGTTCCAGTTAATCTAACATTTGGAGGTCATAGAGCAAATGTGAGATGAGACAGAAGTCTCCAAAAAGCTAAGAGTCTGGGCTTCCCTGGTAGTTCAGTGGTAAAGAACTTACCTGCCAATGCAGGAGACACAGGTTCAATCCCTGATCCAGGATGATCCCACATGCCTCAGAGCAACTAAGCCCATGTACCCACAACTATTGAGTCAGTGCTCTAGAATCTGGGAGCCACAACTGCTGAAACTGACGTGCTGCAACTGCCGAAGCCCATGCACCTGGAGCCCATGCTCCACAACAAGTGAGGCCAACTCAATGGGAAGCCAGTGCACAACAACTACAGAGTAGCCCCACCACCACAAGTAGAGAAAAGCCCACGCAGCAACACAGACCCAGCACAACCAAAAATAAATAAAAGTATGCATTAAAAAAGCATAGTCTAATTAAACAGGTAAGGGAGGTGCACATTTGCACACCATACATGCAGACACACAGGATAACGAAGTGAATGATTCCTTGTCAAAATGGATGACATAGGAAAGCTGGGACCCAAAATGATGGGAAGAGATTGGCCAGTCCAGAGCCATGGCTTGCTGGGGAGGGAGTACAGCTGGAACAGGTAAAACTATCTGGAACTTGAAGGATGATGGGTATTTCGTCATGTTGCCAGGTCTGCATGCACAATGACAGATCTGTATCATTGGTTCATTTTCTTCTAATAACTGAACCTGCCTTTTTTTGATGAACCATCATCATTCTAAGTGGCCGGGTTATCTGGTTGCTCTCTTTGTCCTACAATGGCTATGTGACCAAACCCAGCTAAATGAATCATTAAATCTCTTGCCAGAGATTGGCCAAAAGTGAACATGTAGCACTGGATGAACCAATGAGACTCAGTCCTGGAATTTTCATTTAAGTGGTTGAGAAAAAAGACACTGAGTTTCCTTAAAAGATGCAAATATTAGTGCAACACAGATCCAAGCAGATATCTTGATATTACATGGGGAGAGCCAATGGAATAATCAGATCTGCAGGATGGAAAAAAGGGGAAAAAAATCTTGATAATGTCATTTGAGTCCCTACAGCAAGTATGCCTGAAGCCATTGCCTTGGATGTTTTTTGTTATATGAGCTACTTTCAGTTGTGTTTCTGCCACCTGAGATCGAATTTAAGAAAAATAAATCTGCCTGATATTTTTCAATGCCATGTCAGAATCTATTTGGGGATTGGGAGTCAGAAGGAGGCTCTCATACTGAGAATAAAGTTTTTAAAACCAGCTCTGGATCAGCTATAAATCATTCTGCAAAGAAAGAGCCCTATATTCAAAAACAGATTTGGGAACTCTGGTCTGACCATAGGGAACCTTCCTCTTTTTCTTTCTCTTCCAGATGACAGTGTGTAACTTAGAGGCATTTATAAGCTAACAGGTTTATTAGCCTTAAACAGGAAGGTAGTCACATGGTACTTCCCACCCCATCTGGGGAGTTTGTTCTGGGGAGCACACATTGAAAATAGGGCTTTACACACACACAGGTGAATTACAAGGATCTTGACTTGAGAATCTGATTTTATTTCTGAAAACAACCTACATCTCAGATCAGATCAGATCAGTCGCTCAGTCGTGTCCGACTCTTTGCGACCCCATGAACTGCAGCACGCCAGGCCTCCCTGTCCATCACCAATTCCCGGAGGTCACTCAGACTCACTCACATTCATCGAGTCAGTGATGCCATCCAGCCATCTCATCCTCTGTCGTCCCCTTCTCCTCCTGCCTTCAATCCCTCCCAGCATCAGAGTCTTCTCCAATGAGTCAACTCTTCTATTTAGTGTCTATATATAAATATCCATTTGCCCGGCCTACCAGCGAGCGGCGCACTGAGAGCCCCTCGCCGAATGCGCGGCGCACTGAGAGGAGCTACCCAACGACCGAGGAAGGACGGCGGTGAGGACTGGCGCACTAAGCACGGCCGAGAGGAGCTACCCCACGACCAAGGTCAGGAAGGGCAGCGGTGAGGAGATACCCCCTCCCCCAAGGTCAGGAAGGGCGGCGGTGAGGAGAGACCCCTCATCCAAGGTAAGGTGCGATGGCTGTGCTTTGCTGGAGCAGCCGGGAAGAGATACCCCACGCCCAAGGTAAGAGAAACCCAAGTAAGATGGTAGGTCTTGCAAGAGGGCATCAGAGGGCAAATACACTGAAACCATACTCACAGAAAACTAGTCAATCTAATCACACCAGGACCACAGCCTTGTCTAACCTACATCTAGTTGCTCAGAAAGTAGTGCATCCTCCGAGTTCTCTGCCTTGAGCACAGCAGCCTCTTCCCCTGCTCTTTCTGCCAGTGAGGGGCTCAGGAATCCCAGCACAGGGTAGAGAGGCAGGATATATCTGTACTGAGTCCAGTGTAAAGAAACTGGATCCAGGAGCAGGGCTGGTGCACGTGCAAAAAGCTGAGACCACAGGTGTCTGCTCCATGAGGAAGCTCATGTCCCTGAGACCCGGCTCTTGGGGAACATAACCCGAGGACTCCGTCAAGTGGACACTCCCAGGGTGCAGTGAGCATAGACCCAGCTAGATGCTCTGGAAGTACTGTGACTAAGCCCTGAGAGTGCTGAGATCTCTAGAGCAAAGCAGAGGAGCCAGGAGAAGCCGGCCTTCATTCTTGATGAGTATTGACATTAAGCATTCACTGGGCCAACTAGTTTGGCTCCCACAGAGTAAAGACTCTGGATGGATGAAGCCCAGGGATTTGCAGAGCATCAGGTCATCAAAATCACAGGGGACGGACAGGACTACTAACTTCAACTGCTCTGCAGGCTTCTGCTGGAGCTGATGGAAAACAAGAATGATTTTAGGGTCAGCTAAACATCAAAGGTCAGAAATGGTATGGACCTAACAGAAGCAGAAGATATTAAGAAGAGGTGGCAAGAATACACAAAAGAACTATACAAAAAAGATATTCAAGATCCAGATAATGACGATGGTGTGATCACTCACCTAGAGCCAGACATCCTGGAATGGGCCTTAGGAAGCATCACTATGAACAAAGCTAGTGGAGGTGATGGAATTCCAGTTGAGCTATTTCAAATCCTAAAAGATGATGCTGTGAAAGTGCTGCACTCAATATCCCAGCAAATTTGGAAAACTCAGCAGTGGCCACAGGACTGGAAAAGGTCAGTTTTCATTCCAATTCCAAAGAAAGGCAATGCCAAAGAATGCTCAAACTACCGCACAATTGCACTCATCTCACACCTAGGAAAGTAATGCTCAAAATTCTCCAAGCCAGGCTTCAGCAGTACATGAACCATGAACTTCCAGATGTTCCAGGTGGATTTAGAAAAGGCAGAAGAACCAAAGATCAAATTGCCAACATCTGTTGGATCACTGAAAAAGCAAGAGAGTTCCAGAAACACATCTACTTCTGCTTTATTGACTATGCCAAAGCCTTTGACTGTGTGGATCACAATCAACTGTGGAAACTTCTTAAAGAGATGGGAATACCAGACCACCTGAACTGCCTCTTGAGGAATCTGTATGCAGGTCAGGAAGCAACAGTTAGAACTAGTCATGGAACAACAGACTGATTCAAAATAGGGAAAGGAATACTTCAAGGCTGTATATTGTCGCCCTGCTTATTTAACTTATATGCAGAGTACATCATAAGAAATGCTGGGCTTGATGAACCACAAGCTGGAATCAAGATTGCCAGGAGAAATATCAAGAACCTCAGATATGCAGATGACACCACCCTTATGGCAGAAAGCAAAGAACTCAAGAGCCTCTTGATGAAAGTGAAAGAGGAGAGTGAAAAACTTGGCTTCAAACTCAACATTCGAAAACTAAGATCATGGCATCTGGTCCCATCGCTTCATGGCAAATAGATGGGGAAACAGTGGAAAAAGTGAGAGACTTTATTTTGGGGGGCTCCAAAATCACCACAGATGGTGACTACAGCCATGAAATTAAAAGATGCTTGCTCCCTGGAATAAAAGCTATGACCAACCTAGACAGCATGTTAAAAAGCAGAGACATTACTTTGCCAACAAAGTCTGTCTAGTCAAAGGTATGGTTTTTCCAGTAGTCATGTATGGATGTGAGAGTTGAACTATAAAGAAATCTGAGCACCTAAGACTTGGTGCTTTTGAACTGTGGTGTTGGAGAAGACTCTTGAGACTCCCTTGGACTGCAAGGAGATCAAACCAGTCCATCCTAAAGGAGATCAGTCTGGAATATTCATTGTAAGGACTGATGCTGAAGCTGAAACTCCAACCCTTTGTCCACCTGAGGCGAAGAACAGACTCATTTGAAAAGACCCTGATGCTGGGAAAGATTGAAGGCGGGAAGACAAGGGGACAACAGAGGATGAGACAGTTGGATGGCGTCACCAGCTCTATGGACATGAGTTTGAGTAAACTCCAGGAGTTGGTGATGGACAGGGAGGCCTGGTGTGCTGCAGTCCATGAGGTGGCAAAGAGTCGGACACAACTGAGTGACTGAACTGAACTGAACTGAACTGAAACATCTTGCATGGAGCTTTCATTTCCATCTGGAATTCAGTATCTTCTGTTCTGTCTAGAACACATTCGTCCTTTGTGGTGAGGACAATTTTAGACTCTCACTTACCTTGATTAAAATTTTTAAATTGCAAAGAAAGGGAAATGGAAAACAGAACTTACTGGCAAGGTGCCTCATAGATTAGCCTGAGTAAGAGCCAGCTTTGTGCCAAGTCAGAGTATGTCTGCAACCCAAACACATTTTCCCTTGTTCTAACCACAAACAAATGCAAAATTCTTCCATAGTTGGACCTGATGACTGTAAATTTGCCCCACTACCTTCCTACCTTCTATGTCTCCAGATACTTAGAAAATAATCTGTGTCAGGATGAGTGGCCAGGTCAGAATGTCAGTGGTCTGTGTTTCTGGGAGGCCATGAGATCCCTTCTTGATCCCAACAGTGGGACCAGGCTTCCTGGTTGAAACCCAGGCTCTGCTGATCCAGAGCTGGGTGATGTTGGGCAAGTCAGTTTACCTCTCTGAAGCTCAGCTGCCTCATTTGTAAAATGGGGCTGATAAGAGTCCTTGCCACAAATGTCACTGTAAAAACTAAATATGCACTTTATCATTCCTGGTAAATGATATGTACTCAATGAATGCTAGTGGGAGGATAAGGGAGGAGGATAAAGAGTTTTCAGATGTATATAGTGTTTAAAATCAGTAAGCCGAGCCTTAAGATCCCTATTGATCATTAGTGAGTTAAGGAACTCACTCATGCAACAAGAGATTATGGGGATGATTCAATAACATAATGCATGCAAAGTTCTTAACCCAGCCCAGTATGCAAACAATTAAACAGCAGCACCCAACAGATGTTAACTGCAAACATGATCATGGTGACAGTGAAAGTAATAATAATGATGGTGATGTGATGAAGTGATAAACGTGGAGGATGGTGGATGAGAATAAGGAGACTCTCTAGCAGAGCACCTAAAGAAACTGCATGTGGGACCCTGCTAATGACTGCTGGGCCTAGATGGTACTTAACGTATCCATTAAGTACCAGGTATTGTGCTCAAAATTTGTCCTGTGTGCGTGCATACTAAGTCACTTCATCAAGTCTGACTCTGTGTGACCTCACCAGGCTCCTCTGTCCATGGGGTTCTCCAGGCCAGAATACTGGAGTGGGTTGCCATACTCCCCTCCAGGGCATCTTCCTGACCCAGGGATCAAACCCACATCTCTTAAGTCTACCCTGCATTGGCAGGAGGGTTATTTACCACTAGTGCCACCAGGGAAGCCCCTAAAATTTGTGTACAAAGATGTTCTCTGCAGCATTGAAGATAGCAAAACATTCAATAGAAAATAGAGACTGGGAGGATATTTCCCCAAACTCACAGAACAAGCTACAGAGACTAGATGAGCGTGTGTATTAAGAAAAAGTTCACAGATGGCATAATGAGGAATGTGGCAGCAGGTTGGAGAAAGCAGTGAGTGGGCTTTGGAGCTGAATAAATACCTGGTTCCTTTGCAGGGCCACTCCCAACCAGTTGTGCAGCCTCAGGGAACTAGCTAAATGCCTCTGCGCCTTCATGTTCTCAGCGTGAAAACTGGTAGAACTTCCTCATTAAGCTATTGTGAGGACTACATGAGACCTGTCCATGTGTATGGAAAATAAGTCACTCAAGGCATGAAGCTAATTCCTACAATAATCTATTATTATTAACCAACTCCAATCTTCATTTCCTTTTTCTCTGTTACCAGCTTCTGAACTGTGAGATACCAACAAGACAGTGCATGAAATTTTAGAATCCTGATCCCATCTTAATGAAATACACCTTGGGGAGTTCAGGCTTTTGCCTTTGAAAATAGGTGCTTTTCAAACAGATCAGACTGTGCTGTCTTCATCAAGATTTTTACAGTGATAAGTGAAATCTCCTAATTCCCATGAAAGACATGAAATGTGAGCAAGAAAAAATTGGTTGTTTCAAGTTGCTGGGATTTTGTGGGCTATTTGTTACTGCAGCACAATACAGCCTGGGAAGCGCCTCCAGCTGTCGTGGCACTATGTCATATTTCTTCCTGGTAGGATCCAGAATTGGCTGATTAAATTCCACCTTCCTGCTGAACATGAGCTCCTGAAAGAAATTAGGTAGCATCACAAAAGAAAATAAAGCACGCACACACATCTCTTCCATTCCCAAGGGTGTGAGCTGAGGTTCATGTGTTTTTGTTCAGTCACTCAGTCCTGTATGAATCTTTTTGACCTCGTGAATTACAGCATACCAGGCTTGAAGAGGAACTAAAAAGCCTCTTGATGAAAGTAAAAGAGGAGAGTGAAAAAGTTGGCTCAAAGCTCAACATTGAGAAAACTAAGATCATGGCATCTGGTCCTATCACTTCATGGGAAATAGATGGGGAAACAGTGGAAAGAGTGTCAGACTTTATTTTGGGGGCTCTAAAATCATTGCAGATGGTGACTGCAGCCATGAAATTAAAAGATCCTTCCTCCTTGGAAGGAAAGTTATGACCAACCTAGATAGCATATTCAAAAGCACAGACATTACTTTGCCAACAAAGGTCCATTTAGTCAAGGCTATGGTTTTTCCAGTAGTCATGTATGGATGTGAGAGTTGGACTGTGAAGAAAGCTGAAGAATTGATGCTTTTGAACTGTGGTGTTGGAGAAGACTCTTGAGAGTCCCTTGGACTGCAAGGAGATCCAACCAGTCCATTCTGAAGGAGATCAGCCCTGGTATTTCTTTGGAAGGAATGATGCAGAAGCTGAAACTCCAGTACTTTGGCCACCTGATGCAAAGAGTTGACTCATTGGAAAAGACACTGATGCTGGGAGGGGTTGAGGGCAGGAGTAGAAGGGGACAACAGAGGATGAGATGGCTGGATGGCATCACCAACTCGATGGACATGAGTTTGAGTGAACTCCGGGAGTTGGTGATGGACAGGGAGGCCTGGTGTGCTGTGATTCATGGGGTCGCAAAGAGTTGGACATGACTGAGTGACTGAACTGAACTGAACTGAGGCTTCCCTGTCCTTCACTATCTCCTGGAGTTTGCTCAAACTGATGTCCATTGAGTCAGTGATCCTTCATCTCATCTTCTGTCACCCCCTTCTCTTATCCTCAATCATTCCCAGTATCAAGGTCTTTTCCAAAGAGTTGGCTCTTTGCATCAGGTGACCAAAGTACTGGAATTTCAGCTTCAATCAGTCCTTCAAATGAATATTCAGGGTTAATTTGCTTTAGGATTGATGGGTTTCATCTCCTTGCAGTCCAAGGGACTCTCAAGAGTCTTCTCCAACACCACAGTTCAAAAGCATCGATTCTTCGGTGCTCAGCCTTCTTTATGGCCCAACTCTCACATCCATGCATAACTACTGGGAAGACTATAGCAGGTTCTCACCGGTGTTGTCCTCTCCTGACTGCCTCATGGACACTCTAGAATATGGGGTGTATAGAAGGTGTCTAGAAGACACCTCTACCCACTGCACACTCACTCACACTGGGCCTGGCATCTGAAGAACAGCCAGTAGAAGGTGTTCTCTGGTCTTTGCCGCCAGCTTCAGGTGGGTTGAGGGTCAGGGTAAGAGGAGAGAGGAAACCTGAAGGGAACCGGCCTCTCTGAGGGCCTTTCCCTACAGCACGACCTCTCCGTGTCCTGAGCCAGCCACCACCTCCTTCCTAATTAGTACCACAGGTAGAGAGAGCCCAGACACCTGCAGACTGAATGTACTTAGGCCCAGAGCCAATTCTAACCCATCAGAACTAAGGGCACAGCTCCTACGCTGCTGATGAAATTAATTGAGGGAAAACTGACAGGAAGACAGATGGAGGCTGCAGGTTTGCTAGATCCTGGCCCAGCACTCTGTCGGCAGGGACCTGCAGGCTTGGTATCCTCCAGGAGTCAGGGCGGTGACATGGGCTGCCCAGCTCCAGCCAAGTGCCACCAGAAAGGGACAGAGTCCAGGGTGCCAGGTCTTATAGCAGCTCAAGGAAAACCAGATGCTAAAGTTGTCAACACAGACGAAATCACACGGGCTGGACTGAGCTGGTAGGTCACAGTCTTATGACCTTGAATTACCGGCTGTGAGAAATGGGTGCCCCTCAGCATAGAGACCTGGGTGAGGTGAGTCCCCCAAAGGCTCCCAGTTCAACTTAACTGAGTCCTCTGAGGTTAGTGGTGCTTGTAGGGTGGAGGGGAAGAGGAACACATATTCTCTAAAAACCCACGTCTCAGAGTGAGACCTGTGGGGGTCACACTAAAGGACCTGGCAGAGCTGGCTGCGACTCCCAAGTATGGTGAACCAGGGAGGAAGTAACCTCGAGTCCAGATCCCGCTGATCTTCCTGTGTTCTTCTCTGGAGATCCTAACCCAGATCGAAGCTCTTCAACTTCACTGGCTTCAGCCACTCGCCCTGCCCTGGGGAGTTCCAGCATGTTCTGTGACCACCCATTTCCCTCCTGAGCTCAGCACCAATGTGATGTCATCCAGCGTTCCACCTGCCCGAGGTCCTGAGGCTGCTGTAGTCACCCAGCACCTGTGACAAACAGGCCCCATGGAGGTGATGAGGTAGGTGAGCCATCGGGAGCCAAGGAGTGTAGCCACTGCTGGAAATGCTGACACAGACCTTGGTCAGAGGGAGAGATTTACTGGGGTGGGGATGGAGGGGACAGGGAGGCTGCTTGGGGGCTCCATCAGTAAAATAAAAATCTGAATTTATGAAACAAATCTAAGAGCTGGTTATCTGCATTGCCACCTGTGAGAGCTTCCGTTTACAGAACATCTCCTTTTGGCATGTGTATTTGAGTTTGGAAACCAGGCTACCACTGCTCAGAAATGAGGGTCGGTCAGCAAACTGCTGGGGTACTGGGTCCAGCTCTCATATCCAGCTTTGTGTGGACTCAATAAAGTCTCAACCTTTCTTTTTTTTTTTTTTTTATTTGCATGCTTTTAAGTCACCAGGCGTATTCTCCACCCAGCCATTTCCCTGTCTGATCTCAGTGGACCCCAGATTAAGAGTCAGTCCTCAGCTGAAGTGGGGAAGGAAGTAAAAGGTCCTGGCCTTCATAACTCTGCCTGTCTTGGTTTTCAAAAGACTGCTAAAAAGCACTGTAATCCCTTCCTTGTCAGGAGTGCATCTATTGAAAAATGGAAGATTCAGATTTTCAATAAAATATATAACAATTTTAAGCAATAAGATAACGCAAAATGATGAAGAGACAGTTTGTCTACCAACCAACATCCACTCTCCTCCTTCTTTCTTCCCAGGAGTTTCCACCTCTCTCTAGTGGCCTCCTGTCCAGGAATTCCACCCCCACCCCCACCATCTAGTTGCTCCTCAAAGTCCAAGTTCTCCCTCTTCCACCCTCCCAGGGGAGTAATGAAGACATTCACTCCAGGAAGACCAGTAGAGTGGGGGTGGGGTGTGTTTTACCTCCAATTCTTCATCAAAGGAATTACACCTGCCAGCTCAAAGCATAAAAATGAATCTGTTATCTTCTTGCACAGTGAAGACTATGAAAACTAAAACTATTTAGAGAAAATCAGAAACAAGTAACAGGTCGCCAATGTCTGGTGGATGCTTTACAGCAAATGCCAGAATGCCCGGTCTCAATTACACGGCCTAACCCTCCTGCAGGAAAGAGTTCTCACCTACTGGCCAGGACTCCTCAGGACTGACAAGAACAAAGCTAAACAAACAAACCAAGAGGTCTTTGTCATAAATTGACCAGTGAGACTCTCTTTCCCATCCTGCCCTTCTTGGGGCAGGGGTTGCCAAGAAGGACCTGAAGATGAAGGCACGCCTGTTCTACCCCACCCCACCCCACTCTATCCTAGCCAACCCTAGTCGCACCTACCCCATCCTATCCCATAGTAGTGGTGGTGCTTGCTGTCCTTTGATCCAAATATTTTGATTGCCACTTTGGAGAGATGCAACCCTTCTACCAGCATCCACGCAAAGGCGCTCAGGAAGAAGTAGTGCAGAAGCATGGCCAGCACCTAGCTTGGAGCCTAGGATCAAAGGAATGCATAGAAAATAAGCTCTCTCAGGGTGTGAGTCATAGGCATTTGCTGTTGTCTCAAAACTTCCCTGCACCGATTTTCTGCCAGGGGGTGGGGGGTCGAGGGGAGGCAACTTCTGGTCAGGTGACCTCATTTTCTTTCTGGTAAGTCCCCTCTTGCCGGTCTCAGTTCAGTTCAGTTCAGTCACTCAGTCGTGTCCGACTCTTTGCAACCCCATGAATCACAGCACCAGGCCTTCCTGTCCATCACCAACTCTCGGAGTTCACTCAAACTTATGTCCATTGAGTCGGTGATGCCATCCAGCCATCTCATCCTCCGTCGTCCCCTTCTCCTCCTGCCCCCAATCCCTCCCAGCCTTGCCGGTTTAGTGGAGTAATTTAGGTGGAGCACGTGCCTCAGGAAGTTGCCCATCACTGCTCCAGGCCCCTCAACCAGACACACTGATTGGTGATTGGTTCAGGAGAGGGCAGGGACTCAAGCCTGGCCAATCAGCATAATCATCCCCACCCCTGAAGCAGGATTGGCTGGCAGGGGCAGGGCACAGGACCCTCCCAGTCCAATGGGGTGGGTTGTGAGGTGGGCAGAGCTGTCAGGGAGTCAGTGAGTGAGACAGAGGCTTTGGGCCCAAGTGGGCAGGGCAGCAACCAACGGAGAGAGGAGACCTGTGTGGAGAAAGCACCACAGGCCAGCCAGGGTGCCAGCTCCCAGTAAGTGTGGTGTGCTCCTATTTAGTTCAGACCTGAGGGAGGGCGCTGATGTGGGGATGGGGGCAGGGCACACAGGGCACCACACCCGTGTCCATATGGGACCCAGAGAAGGGCACACCCTAGGAGGAGGACTACATGTGGAAGGGAATGAGAAGGTAAGAAGAGGGAAGTGGAGGGGGAGGGGTGAAGGAAATCTTTTAAATGGAGAAAAATAAAAGAATTAAAGACGGAAATCTGGTACTCTACCAAATTTGGGGTGAAGGAAAGTACAGCATTCATTTCAGGGTCAAGCAAGAAGACTGTTTGGTCTGCTCATGCCCAAAAGACTGAAACTCCCTGATGGCTTTCAGGGAAGCGTTTTTAAAAGGCAAAGTGATGGAGAAGGTCTCAGGTAGGTGATCAGCTTGTAGACATCCTTCTGATTAGTTGGTAATGAGGTAAAGGTGATATTTTAGGAATCGACATCATCCTTTCCAGAACATCCATTCCAGCTGGTCCAGGATCTAGTGCTTGTGGGTGGCATACAGTTAGCTTCTTTGACTTGGTGGTGGGCTTCAGTATCTGCAAAACAACTCAAGAGTATGGCTCAGAATAGTATCAATAGCCCTTGAGGAGGAACTAAGGGTCCTTGACTTTGATTTATGGCTAAACTATTATTTTGTCTTACTTGACTGTTTTACTTTGGTTCTGACTTTTCTGATTAAATTTGCTCTTTGGAACTTGGGGAAAGCCTAGGAAACTAATGTTCTAATACAAACAAGAGACAGGGATACAGGGCAGGGGTTCTGTGCCCAGGAAGGCCCCACAGTGTCCTGCTCAGTTGCAAACATGGGGACAGCATGAATTCTGTCAGATACACCAAGTCCTATTCTTACAGTATTCACCAGTCTGCTAATTTTCAGGATACAAATGTGTACTTGATACCTTGGTTTTCTGTTTGGAGTCACAAAACTATTCCATTTGGTCATTAAGTGCAGATATCAAATATACACAGTCCTTGTCTTTGTGGTCCTGCATCAAGTGGCCCCCTGCCTTCTACGTCCAGCTGCTCCTTCTCTGTGACTCTGCACTGGTTCCCTGTTCTCTTTGTTTACTCCCTCCTCTGGATCGCCTTTGGGAGATGTGACTACACTCTCCTGTGGACACAGTTGGGGGTGGGGATGCTGTGACCATGGTGTCCCCACCCTCAGCCGAGAGGTGAGCATGCACTCAGGCTGTCACTCGCTCACATGAGTCTTCATGAAATGTTCCCTTTTTAGCATGGATAATTTCAATCCATTTTCAAATAAACCTTCCCTGGTGATGAAGATGTGACTTGCTCCCACAAAGACACCCACAGACTGTCTAAATCTGGTGTCACCTCCATCAAGTGGTGACAGGTTTGGAGAAAAAGTTATATTTAGTCACAAGTGACTCCGTGACTTTATTTTTTTAAACTTTGTGGATTGAACCATTTTACTTCCTCCCTCTCCCCCACAGGCTCACAAATACACTTCCTGCTGAACTTTTACCCCCCATCTGCCCACTCCCACCACCCAACAGACCCACCCACATCACAGAGGAAGACAGCTTGCTGTTTAGTTCTCAGTGTGTAATGGATCCAGAGGAGGAAACTGTGCTCCGCCGTCATCCAGGCTCCCGGTCATGGTCACACAAGGACACAATGCCACCTGAGCATAGGAGGCAAATGACATCAGACGTGAGGGAACTTGAACATCCTTCAGCCGCCAGTACTCCAGGAGCTGGAGGCAGGAATGTTCCAGAATAATGGCTGCAGAGCCTGATCTGAGAGTCAGTCTCCAGATACTTTGTCAGTGCTGAGCCCTCAGCGGCACTCCAGTGCATCCACCCTGGGCTGGCATTTCTAAGATGTTGATGCCCTTAGGGGAACATCCATGGAGAGCTTCTGACCTTCCTCTCTAGAGCATGGGTCCCCGGGGGTGGGCTCAATCAAGTGGCTGCAAGGGCAGCCCCCTGTGAGGCCCTGCCTGAGCCTTCAGGGCCTGTCTCTGCCCACCCAACCCCTCATCAGCCTGGGAAGCCCACAGCAGTTATGGTGATTCATAAACATCTCTCTGATGGGAGGTTCCACATAAGGCCTAGGCAGCTGCTCCTCTAGGGCACCCTCGGGAGCTGTGAGCCCAGGATCAACATCACCCAGACAGACCAGTGACTCCTCACGGGGACACAGACCCAGAACAAGCATGTGTGGGGAGAGCTGAGCCCAGGGAAAGCTGAGAACCAGACTCATCCCATCCACACTCAAGGGCCCATTTCCTCCTGTGAGCTGACCTGATGGTCAGTGGTAAGGAGAGCCGTGCCCAGCCCCAGGGACACCCAGCACATGTGGGAGGTGACACAGTTCTGTGTGACCCTTGACACAAACAAGAGCTACATCACTGGATCACCCTTTCCAAGGCCAGCTGTGGGCAGAGCTTCCTCACAGCACAGGGTGGGGTGTACTCAGTATGACATGGGTGTAAATTGCCCATCCTCACTCATAATTTCCACCAGTGGCACTCCAGGGATCTTCCCCGGCTCCCACCTCCATGCCCAGACAGGAAGGCAACTGAAAACAGCAGCTATTAATTTCAGAAACCCTGGTGTGTGTGTGTGTGTGTGTGTGTGTGTGTGTGTGTGTGTGGCAGAAAGAGTTAGACTTGCACTTTGGAGACAGTTCCCTGCCCCCTCTCATTACCCCACAGGCTGTGGGGTAGGATATAGACAAGGTCAAGAAGAGGGTGGTGGGGAGGCCTCTTCCACCATAGTCCACGTGAGGACCGTGGGCAGTGAGGACTTGACTGTCACCCATCTCCCTGCCTCCCTAATGGAGCTCCAGTGGAGAATGGCCTCCAGCACATCTTCTTTGTCCCTCAGCTCACATGTGTCTTGCATTGGGCATACCCATGACACTCATTTCAGCCCTCAGGTTTGACATACCCTGGGTAGACAGTCCCCATTCTAGGACTCAATACCCACGATCAACCCAGGCACCGAGTTGGGTCTGGGCATCTGGGATAAGAAAACTCCACACCTCACCAACTAAGTGGAGCAGCACTTCTTAAAAAGGGAAGCCAGGATTGAACTCAGTCACACGTGTATCATTTGGGGTGAGGGGAGACGGGCTGGGACACTGAGGACCCACAGGCGCTGTGCTCGGACCTTCCTGACATCCCATCACCCCAGGTGGCTTCTGTGTGATCAGGGCACTCGAGGGCACCCCAAAGGCCCTGAACCATGGCCCCCATGCCCTCACCCCATCCAAATGCTGCCTGAATCCCCACCTCCCCCAGCCTCCAGACTCACCAGCCAATCGAGACCCCTTTGGGCTTGAGTCGGTCAGTCCTGTTTGTAGACAGATGCATCCTGACCACACAGTGCACGGATGGCCCGAGAAGTGCTGACACACGTTTGTTCTCATCCTCAGAGGACAGCTGGGTCTCAGTCCCAGATGGACCCCAGCCTCCCGACCTGCCTTCCCTCCACGTGCAGCTGAGCACAGCCGGAGACACTGGGAAGGGGCTTGTGCGGGACACATCAGCACACCCACAGCCATCAGGAGCGGGTCAGAGATGCCCACCAAGGACCCCATCCAGAGGCCTGGGGAAGGCGGAGTCCCACACCTGCAGGAAACTTGAGTTTTCCCGCTGTCACTGTCCCTGTGGAGTTCTGGGCCCAGGGGCAGGTCTGGTGACAGAAGAGAATTAAATTCTAAGTGATCCTCTGTGGTTCCAGACCCAAGTCCTCTCTCCTCCATTAAACCTCATGGATCCAGTGTGAGCCCCACCAGCCTCCTGAGTCTCACATTCACAGTTTATATTCATTGTGTAAACCTGCAAGGCAGGTGAGGGAAACATGCAAAGAGGACATCCCTTTGCTGCTTCCAGCAAAAACACAAAGGAAAAAACTTGTGAAATTACACAGAGACCTGGAATTAGAACAGCCTGCTTAAAATTGAACAGAAAATGTTCTCACATCACCCCCGTGTCCCAGGTAACACGAGTCAGGAAGGTCTCGGTGGACAACGCACTGACATGAGCTATACACGTCCCCAGGCCGGTTCCTACGTGTGGCATTTACAGCTGCGAAGTCTCAGCAGAGAGATGGGTCCCAGGGAAGGTGGAGTGCAGGGTAGAAAACAGAAGCAGAAAGAGGGGGGAATGTGTGAGAATGAGGGCTGCTAAGCCCTCCTGGGGCAGGACGGCCCAGGAAGAAGCCCACCCCTGAATGTGCTACAAAACCTTTCATTGTGGCCTCTGCTTGCCACACCCTGTGCCCAAAATAAACCCCCAGGCCGTCCTGAAGAAGCAAGACCTGTCATTTCACACACAAGTGGCCACCCATCCCACTGCCCACATTGACTGACCATTACACATCTTGATGATGCTGGGGTCACTGTGATGTGTCCTGGGGACATAAGGAGGTGTCACTGTCATGCAGTGGGACATACGGGAAGAGGCCATGGTAATGGGGCCAGCGGACACCATGAGGGGAACTGCCAGGGGTACAGAAACCCTGAGAGTCCTCAGGACACCGAAGCTCCAAGAGATTAAGTGTCCCTTCTGAGGGTACCCAGCAAATGGACAGAGCTGGGTTTGAACACAGGCCAGATGCTCCAGGGCCCGCACCCTCCCACTCACAATATAGGGAGCTCGTGGACCAAGCAGCAGTTACTCAGAGTGGAAGGGACAGGATACAGAATCCAGAGGAGCATGGGGGATGTTGGGGTTCTTTGCACTGAGTGGGTGGGAAGAAGGACGGATGGAGCTGCCACTTTGCAGGCTGTCTGTGCGGATGCACCTGGATGGCTGCATGACTTCCCTACTTGGGTATAAGGACAAGTCACTCTTCCAACGTTCCCTGTGAGAATATGGGAGAACTGTACCCCCTTTTGTCACATGGGGACACTGAGACCCAGAGAGACAGGGATGTGTTTGGTGGATACAGAGGTGGGTCAAGGGCAGAGGAGAAGGCAGGTGGAAAGGTCACAGAGCCTAGATCTGAAACAATACTGAGCACTGATTGCTATGTATCTTTAAATCAATGTATTAAATAATATACAAAGTCAGCTCATCAGTCACACTGCCACATTTTAATTTCTCAGCAGCACACGGGCCTGTGATTGCCATTTTAGACAGTACAGCAAAGGTGGAGACGCTGAAGAGTGTGAGCAGAGGGGAACCTGGTCTGACATTCAGGGTGAAGAGCTCCCCCAGGCTGGTGCATGGGGAGCTGATTGCAGTGGTCTGAGTGGAAGTAGAAGTCGGTGGACCTTGTACAGGATCTAGACAAATGGTGATGGTCCTGTGTGGCAACTGCCTTGTTGAGCAGGCAGGAAAGTGGCTGGACAATAAAGATGTTCTAAATGTATGATTTTTCCTGTGGTCACGTATGGATGTGAGAGTTGGACTGTGAAGAAGGCTGAGTGCCATAAAATTGATGCTTTTGAACTGTGGTGTTGGAGAAGACTCTTGAGAGTCCCTTGGACTGCAAGGAGATCCAACCAGTCCATTCTGAAGGAGATCAGTCCTGGGATTTCTTTGGAAGGAATGATGCTAAAGCTGAAACTCCAGTACTTTGGCCACCTCATGCAAAGAGTTGACTCATTGGAAAAGTTGACTCCCTCTGATGCTGGGAGGGATTGGGGGCAGGAGGAGAAGGGGACAACAGAGGATGAGATGGCTGGATGGTATCACTGACTCAATGGACGTGAGTCTGAGTGAACTCCAGGAGTTGGTGATGGACAGGGAGGCCTGGTGTGCTGCGGTTCATGGGGTCGCAAAGAGTCAGACACGACTGAGCTACTGAACTGAACTGAAATGTATGAGGATTTTCTGGAAGACAGCATATGCAGTTCAGGGCTTTGACTTAACCAACTGGAAGAGTGGAGCTGTAAATGACAGATCCTGCCCAGATCCCTTGGATGGGAAAGAATATGGGTGAGTGGACTTATGATGAAATCACATCTCAGTCCTTGAACATCAGGCAGAGACTTGGCTGGAGGTCCATGGCTCAGGAGGAACAGAGCTTATCAGAAGGAAGGGTCATAGTAGGGAGCTGAGCAGAAAGCATTCACAGTTTCAGGACAGATACCTGTGTTCTGGACACAGGAACATTCTGGGCCTCACGTTATCCATCTGCAAAATGGGGGAAATAATTCCTGACCCTTCCGCCCTAGTGAGAATTTTTAGGAATAAAAGAAGGGATGACACAGAAAGATTTGGAGACTTAACCAAGATAAGACATGAGATAACTCCAGGGTAAGATTATTATTATCTTCACTGGATGTAGTCAAATTTAGTTTTTTATTTTAATGATTTTGATTTAAGAAAGAAGTATCAATTTATGAAGCATCTGTGACAGTAAATAGACCTCCGCGGTGAAGACTTTTCCTAATTACCTGTAACCATCCGTGATTGATAAGCAGACAGTAGGGGTGGGAGGAATGTAAGAGCAGGCATCATTTAATCACATCTCCTTGTAAATAATTCAGGGGCTGGGGCCACTTCTGGGACTGGAGCAGTCATCTTTGCCTATCGTGGTGCATATTTTCTGTCTCTACAGGAGACAAAGATGAAGCCAAAGAGCAGGAGCCAAGAGGGCACTAAGAGGTCCTGCTTCCAAGCCTCTGTCTCTGCAGCCTGAGCACCACCTCTCTAACCATCCCATAAGGACTATGTCATCTTTCTAGACACTTGGGCCAATACAGACCTGGGAGGCCTTTCCTTCATCACCTTCTTGCCAAACTGGGTGGATGCATTCAAAACACTTCATGGTCTTTGCTCTCATACAAATCTTGTCAAGTTAATTAGCAATGGGGGGGGGGGTGGAGTTAAGTAGTTTTTTTGTTTACAAAAGTAGGCAAACAAAATTACTATATATTATGCTTGGCCCAAGGCTAACTTTCTAATTCAAGTAGACTTGAGTTGGATCATCAAACAAAAGTAAATAAATCATCAATAAATTTATGTGCATATATCTTCAGAGAGGAACAGCAGGAGGTAAGATGAGACCCAGCAGAGCAATTGCCAGCCATTAAATGAGCACAGGGTGCAGGTCCCAGAAGTAGTGAGGAGGCAGGGAGTGAAGCCAGAAGTGGGGAGTGAAGAGGGGAAATAGGTCTTGAGTCTTCTGGAAGGCAGATATTTGTTTGTTTAAGAAATTCTGCTTGTCAGTGGGAGCTAATGTTTTCTTCTTTCTTTTCCATCCTATAATAAATGTCTGCCCTGAACCAGAGCACAGATCACGGGTCATAATGGCTCAGTCGGGGTACATTTTAGGTCTAGTGTACTGTCCTTTAGGGCCTGGCTGTGAGATGGCCACCAAAGAGAGAAAATCTGCCCAAATGTGGATAGATCCCTGACCTCATGCAAGTTGTCTCCTGGTTAGCAAGAACAAGTCATCCGAAGCCCGTGTGACACAAGGTTTCCCAAGGTGTCAAGGACTCAAGGACACAAGGTGACCTTCAGTCACTCCTCCCCCAGAAACCTTTTTATCCTCCCATCTCTCTCTCAAATTCCTGGCATTCACCTGTCAATGTCACCCCTCTGTTTCCTCCTCATATAACCAGATGAAATTTTTTTTTTTTAGGATTTTTTAAAATATTTATTTATTTGGCTACACCAGTTCTTAGTACACAGGGTCTTCAGCTGCAGCAAGCAAACTCTTAGTTAGCATCTGGGATCAAGTTCCCTGACCAAGGATTGAACCCAGTCCCCCTGCATTGGGAGCACGGACAGAGTCTTAGCCACTGGACCACTAGGCAAGTCCCTAGATGAAATCTTTGTTAGCAGCTCCCTCGAAGACCGAGTAGTTTCTCAAGCCAGGTTGGGCATCGGCCCTATCCGTGGTGCTGAAATCTGCGAGGAGACCTGGATGGAGAATGGTGTTTCTATTCCACGGTAAACACATGAGAGAGGATTCGGTGGTGGAACTAAATGTTATTTTAGTATTTCCCTCATGCCTTAACTCCAACAAGTAACAGCTTGAAAACACATAATTGAGAGAAGATTTTCTGTCTAAAAAGATGCTTCTGAGCTGAAGCCTGGGAAGACGGTGACTTTATCCTGAATAGCCACAGAAAATAAAGATTCTGAGACATAATACATCTCTAAATCCATTCAGATGTCTGAAGGCAGTAAGACAGTTGACAGTGGAAAGAATGCTAAGGGCTTATCAATCAACTCAGCAAGTGTTGACCAAATCTCCTCTGATCAACCACCGTGCTGGGCATTTGAGTGCTTATAAAGAGATATAAGGAGTGGTTTTAAATCTGGAGAGTTCTAAATCTATAAGGAGTCAACATTAGATGTAAGGATATAAAAGATAAGGGGCTTTCAACAACTGGAAGTCAAGTGAGCTGGCCTGCTGCATCAGGACCACAAGGTGGTGGGGACTCATCGCCAAATCCATCCTCATTATGAACATTTCTCCACTCACAGCCATGGACAGGGACTGAGGACCCTGGACCCAGCAACACCTTTCTCAGATGTCCCGGGCAAGGGGAGAGGATGAATTCCCACTCCCCATGCTGAGCCAGTTCCAGGCACTGCAATGCATTTCCATCCAAATCTGACCACAGGCCAGCCTCAGCCAATGCAAACATGTCAAGAAATTTTCACCGTCATCTTCAGTCAGTATCACCACCTTCGTGCATGCATGAAGAAAGGCTTTATGTTTGCTTATTTGTTTTCCCTTCTTTTTCCCCACACTGCCACCATAGCAATGGAGCATCCAGCAATGAGACAAATAAAAATATGGTAATATTTTAAACAAAAGAGGAGGGACTTCCCTGGTGGTCCAGTGGTTAAGACACCACACTTCCACTGCCGGGGGCATGAGTTCGATCCCTGGTCAGGGAACTAAGGTCCCACATGCTGCATGGCACAGCCAAAAAGCAAAGTGGGTTTCCCTGGTGACTCAGTGGTAAAGAATCTGCCTGCCAATGCAGATGACATGGGTTCAATCCCTGATCCAGGAAGATCGCACATGCTAAGGAGGAACTAAGCCTATACACCACAACTATTGAGCCTGTGCTCTAGAGACCAGGAGCTGCAACTACTGAGCCCATGTGCCACAACTGTTGAAGTTCATGCACCCTAGAGCTCATGCTCCACAGCAAGAGAAGACAGCACAGTGAGAAGCCTGCACACCATGACTAGAGAGTAGCCCGCACTCCCAGTAACAGGAGAAAAAGCCCATTCAGCAGTGAAGACCCTCCCCAGCCCAAATGCATAATAAAATTATAAAAAAGAATATTAAAGATGAAGTCACATGTATTATGGGCTTCCCAGGTGGCACTAATAATAAAGAAACTGCTTGACTATGCAGGAGCCATAAGAGACGAGGATTTGGTCCATGGGTTGGGAAGGTCCTCTGAAGGAGGGCATAGCATCCCACTCCAGTACTCTTACCTGAAGAATCCTATGGACAAGAGGAGCATGGAAGGCTATGGTACAAAGTATCACAAGGAGTTGGGCATAACTGAAGCAACTTAGCACATGCACAGCACATATTAGAGTACTACCACCAACTAACTGATAAATTTAGGAAGTAGATGATTTTGTCAGGATGCTTTCTTGAGAGCTCACTATTATCCCTGTCCGAGCAGAGCTTGTGATACAAGTGTTAGCAGGAGACCTTCATGTGGGGCATGGTTTCCTATCATGATGCCATACCTCTGTTAAGTTTAATCTAACATTTACTTTTGTTTCAAGTGTGTGCTGGAGCTTTGGAAGAGGATCATTCATGAGCAGTATAAATCTCAAGAATATTATAAAACTTTCGCCAGACTCATTAAGTAAAAGAGAGGGGAAAATAAGAGAAATGAAAGAGGAGAAGGTATTCCTGAAACCACAGAAACACCAAGCAGCATAACAGGGTACTATGAATAACTATACACCAATAAAGTCGGCAACCTAGAAGAAATGAATAAATTCCTAGAATTTATGGTCTCCTAAGGCTGAATCAGAAAGAAATAGAAAACATGAACAAACCAATTCTCAGGAATTAAGTTGAATAAGTTTTTAAAAAACTCCCAAACAAGCAAAAATTTGGGTCGTAAGGCTTCACAGGTGAATTCTACCAAACACTTAAAGAGTTAACAGCCATCCTTCTCAAACTACTCCAAAAAATTTAAGAGGAAGGAGTGCTTCTGAACTCATTCTACCAGGTATCACCATGATACCAAAGTCAGACACAAATATCACAAAAAAAGGAAAATTACAGGCAAATATCACTGATAAACATAGATGCAAAAATGTTCAACAAAGCATTAACAAATCAAATTCAACAATATAGTAAAAAACTTACCTACCACAATCAAACTGGATTTATCCTAGATATGCAAAAATGGTTTAATATCCACATATCAATCAATGTGATACACCACATAGACTGAAAAGTAAAAAATTATCATCTCAGTAGATGCAGGAAAAACTTTTTTGCCAAAAACTTTTTACAAAAGTCACATCCATGATAAAACTAATAAAGTGGGCATGAGGAAACATACCTCAACATACTAAAGGTCACATATGACAAACCTACAACCAACATAACACTCAGTACTGAAAAGCTGAAAATACATTCTCTAAGATCAAGAGCAAGGCAAGGATGCCTACCTTGCCTTTTATTTAGCATAGTATTGGAAACCCTAGCCACAGAAATCAGAAAAGAAAAAGACTAAAAAGAATCCAAATTTGAAAGAGAGAAGTGACTATCACTGTTTTCAGATAATGATATTATTTAGAGAAAAATCCTAAAGATGCCACCAAAAATCTGTTAGAACTAATAAATTAATTCAGTGAAATTGTAGGATGCAAAATCAACTTACAGAAATCTGTGTTTCTAAACACTATAAATGAACTATCAGAGAAAGTAAGAAAATAATCTCATTTACAATTGCATCAAAGAGAATAAAATACCTAGGAATAAATCTAACCAAAGAGGGAAAAAACCTATACTCAGAAAACTGTAAGATATTGATTTTAAAAATGAAGACAACACAAACAAATGAAAAACTATACCATGACTATGTATTGGAAATTTTTATATTATTAAAATGACTATACTACTGAAGGCAACCTGCAGATTCAACACAGTCATTATCAAAATACCAACTGCATTTTTCACAGAACCAGAACAAATCATTCTAAAATTTGAATGGAAACACAAATACCCTGAATAGACAAAACAAATCTTGAGAAAGAGAAACAAAGTTGGAGGTTCCCTGGTTTCAAACTATACTACAAAGTTACAATAACCAAAAATATAGTATTGGCAGCAAAACAGATACATAGATAAATGGAACCCAACAGAAATCCCAAAAGTAAAGCACATATGGTCAATTAATCTTCATAAATGGTGTTGGGAAGACTGGACAATTGCATGTGAAAAAAATCAAACTGGACTACTTTCCTACACTATATGCAAAAAAAAAAATTCTCTAAATGAATTAAAGATTTAAATGTTAAAATGATCTGAAACCATAAAACTCCTAGAAGAAAGCAGGCAGTCTGCTCTTCGACATTGGTCTTAGCAGTATTTTTTTATATGTACCTGCAGATAAGAGGGGCTTCCCTGATAGCTCAGCTGGTAAAGAATCCTGGAGAAGGGAAAGGCTGCTCATTCCAGTATTCTGGCCTGGAGAATTCCATGGACTGTATATAGTCTGTGGGGTCACAAAGAGTTCAACACAACTGAGCAACTTTCATTTTCACTTTCAGACAAGAGAGATAAAGCAAAATAAATGGGACTACATCAAACTATAAAGCTTTTGCACAGTGAAGAAAACCAACAATACAAAAAGGCAGTCTACTGAATAGGAGAAGGCATTTGCAAATGTCCTGAGTCGCTAAGTTGTGTCCAACTCTTTGTGACCCCAAGGACTGTAGCCCGCTAAGCTCCTCTGTCCCTGGAAATTCTCCAGGCAAGAATACTGGAGTGGGTTGCCATTCCCTCCTCCAGGGAATCTTGCCAACCCAGGATCAAACCTAGGTCTCCCACATTGCAGGCTAATTCTCTACCAACTGAGCCACCAGGAAATAACACATCAAATAAGGGGTTAATATCCAAAATATACAAAGAACTTGTATAACTCAGCATTTGAAAAAACAATTTAAAGTTAGGCAAAGGTCCTGAATAGATATTTAGTCGAAGAAGACATTTAGATGGTCAACAGACACATGAAAAGATGCTCAACATCAGGGAAATATAAGTCAAAACTACAATGAGATATCACCTTAGGCTTGTCAGAATGGCTGTTATCAAAAAGACAACAAATAAATATTGGCAAGGATTTAGAGAAAGGGGAACCCTTTTCTCTATGCCACTATGGAAAACAGTATGGAAGTTTCTCAAAAAATTAAAAATAGAACTAACATATAATTCACCAATTCTACTTCTGGTTAATTTTTCAAAGACACAAGAAGTCTAGTTCAAAAGATACATGCACCCTAATGTTAATAGCAACATTGTTTATAATAGTCTAAATATGTAAACAACCCAAGTGTCCATCTTCTGATGAATGGATAAGAAAGATGTGATATGTATGTACAATGGAATATTACTTGGCCGTAAAAGGAATGAAATTTTGCCATCTGCAACAGTGTGCATGGACCTGGAGGGTATTGAGCCAAGTGAAATAAGTCAGACAGAGAAAGACAATCATATGATTGCAACTGTATGTGGAACCTAAAAACTCAAATAAGAATGAACACAGCAAAACAGAAGCACAGACACAGAAAACAAAGCTGTGATTGCCAGAGGGTGGGGTGATGGGGGAAAAGTGAAATAGTGAGGGAGATTAAGAGGTATTAACGTCCAGTCATAAAATAGAAAAATCACAAAGACGTGATGTGCAGCATAAGAATATACTCAATAACACTGTAATTACTTGTATGGTGACAGATTGTAGATAGACTTTAAAAGGTGAACAGTTTATAATGCATCAGATCAGATCAGATCAGATCAGTCGCTCAGTCGTGTCCGACTCTTTGCGACCCCATGAACTGTAACACGCCAGGCCTCCCTGTCCATCACCAGCTCCCGGAGGTCACTCAGACTCGCATCCATCGAGTCAGTGATGCCATCCAGCCATCTCATCCTCTGTCGTCCCCTTCTCCTCCTGCCCTCAATCCCTCCCAGCATCAGAGTCTTCTCCAATGAGTCAACTCTTCGCATGAGGTGGCCAAAATACTAGAGTTTCAGCTTTAGCATCATTCCTTCCAAAGAAATTCCAGGGCTGATCTCCTTCAGAATGGACTGGTTGGATCTTCTTGCAGTCCAAGGGACTCTCAAGAGTCTTCTCCAACACCACAGTTCAAAAGCATAAAAAGTATCAAATCACTATATTGTACACCCAAAGCTAGTATAATATTATAAGTCAATTATACTTCAATTAAAAAATAATAAGAAATCTCAAGAAAATAAGGACATTGTGTTAGTCAATGCTCAGTTTTACTTTCAAGTAGCCATGTTCTTCTATCTTCATCTTCTCTTTCTGTCTATGTGCAAACTTTGATTTCCTTTGCCTCAGATTGACGCTTCCCCACAGACCACCTAAACTGCCATAGAGACTCACACTCTCAATGCAATCCCTCGATGATTCTGATTCAGAGGTCTCTGCATGTTCCAGTGGGTGTCAGCAGCCCAGCTTTAGACCAGTTACCACAGCTAGGGAAGGGAATCAATTAAGAAGGCTGAAATTATGCTTAAGAGAAGCATCTTCCAGAATGAGGTGGTGTGATATCTTACTGCATCGTGTATGTGGATGATAAATGCATGCGTGACACCCACATGCACCCCTTTCCCAAGAGTTTTTCACATGATATCCTATTTCATTCTCAAAACCTCATTGCCAAGTACTTCAGTTTTGCAGGTGAATAAATTAACATTCAGAGAGAAACATTAATTTACCATACTGATTAACCCACTGGGTGGTGGGTGGGGCTGAGATTCTAATACACTTCTGACTCTTAGTGCCACCTGCTTTCTGTGCCACTGATGACAAGCACAGTTACTCCACTTCTGCTTTCAATAGTCTTTCTAGGACACTTGAAAGTTATTTTTCCCCATAATAATGTTTCCTAGGTTCAATCAAAGGTCTCTTCTAAGACTTCTCATCTTCCTTTAGCATGTACATTGATGGCTTATTTGAAACCTTTTCATGGGCTGCAGAGAAGTAAACTGTCAACCACATCTAATGGACCACTGCTCCTCATATGTTTCTGTCACAAGAGGAGACAAGTATGTGACTTTGGAAGGAAAGGTGAGCTTTCACCAAATGTATACACACATAACATGCTCACATATAATCACACTCAAATATACATACACACACTCACAAAGACACATGTACAAACACATAGTAACCTTTGAGAAGTCACCCCAACATGCTCTTGGACATGCATCTTCCTCTCCCCACATCTCATGGAACCTGGGTCCAGGCACTATGTCAGTTCTGCCTAGCGGAAAGAAGTCAGGGTACTTCTTTCTGCCATGCAGAGCTGGACATGACTGCATACTTCGTTATGGAGCCTGAACAAGTCACTGCTTAGCTCAAAGGAATGGCATCCCAGTAGTGGAAAGCTACAAGATGGACAAGGAGATCATTTTGATCAGGAGCTAGATCTTCCTTCTGCACAGCATCACACTACTTGGATTATAACTTATATGCCCTATGCAAAGTTGGTCCTGCATATGTGACAATGACACCTGAAAGGCAACCTACCATCCATGTGTATGATGTGGGTGAAGAGGAATTTCCAAGTTCAGCTGGTGTTCAGCTTTCCAGGACCGTGAGATTACACATGGCTGAGTCCCTGGAGGGCTGTGGCATCATTACACCATCCATCCATCCATCCATATTAACCAAGCTCCTAATATGTGCAAGGAAATGCTACATTTTTAGGTAAGCAAATAAGAGGAGAAGAAGTAGAGGTACAGTAGTTATAACAGGCTGAACTGTGCTGCATGAACAATATCAAATTTTCATTAGTTTATAATTTTAAAGATTTGTTCATCACTCATGCTACATGTTCATCATGAGTCTTTGCAGGTGGAGCAGCCAACAACATAAATGCTGGCAGTTGCCAAAAAGAAAGAGAGTCCTTGAGAGTTTCACATTGGCAATTAAATGCTTTGATTGGATGGGCATGTGTCATTTTCATTCAAAACTCATTTGAAGTGCACTCTTTCCTTGTTTGCAGAAGGGTAATAAGCAGACATACATGGTGAACATCACTGTGACATCACATTGGGACTGTCTCTTTTATCATGGTTTTGCCCTCCAACTTTTCCCAGGCTTGCTTCTGGCTCAGACCTGGAGTTAAGGACATGGAGCATCTTTATTCACCTGTAGTTTTGTCCTAGGGCCCTTTCTATGGAGAATGAGACTTGACATTGCTACTTCCCTGTATCCACCATCCTGTAAGGACTAGATAACAAATCCTTACTGATGATCTATAGATAATGAGCCACTTGTGATGGAAACTTTAGCAATGCCCCACCACCCACTCTTGTGGTATAGGATTTCCTGAGATGCTCCTGAGAAACTACTTCTTACTGAGGGACAGGTGCTATCAGGTGACTAGGATGACCATATATATGGAACAATCTTCCACTGACTATGGACTTTCCTTAAGGCAGGCAATTCATCTGCAAGGAAGGAGATGAATTTGTAAATCTGAAAAGTTTGCAAGTGTCACATTTTTTAGTTCACATCACAATACTCACTTTTATGTTTCTCTAGAGCACTAGTTTAAAAAAATATATATGTCACTTGCTATTCCATATAAAGGGAGGTGGACTTGAGACAGAACATCATGGGATTTTATGTCCTAATTCTCTCCAGTATTTTGGTTGAAGTTTTTGGTTCACAGGTGTGGTGTGGGCTCTCCTTCCATGGAAGGCAGCACAGGAGATGCTAAGCCCATTATCTCTGGAAGATATTCCCCCTTGGCTGAACAATGGCTTTGGCCAATCTTGTACAGGATACGTGTGTAAAAAGCATAAGTCCTTGTCCACACTGTTTAGGGTTAATTACTTTATGACTTTGGTTTTTGGGGCTCCAAAATCACTGCAGATGGTGATTGCAGCCATGAAATTAAAAGCTGCTTGCTCCTTGGAAGGAAAGTTATGACCAACCTAGACATCATATTAAAAAGCAGAGACATTACTTTGTCAACAAATATCCATCTAGTTAAGGCTATGGTTTTTCCAGTGGTCATGTAGGGATGTGAGAGTTGCACTATAAAGAAAGCTGAGCACCTGAGACTTGGTGCTTTTGAACTGTGATGTTGGAGAAGACTCTTGAGAGTCCCTTGGACTGCAAGGAGATTCAACCAGTCCATCCTAAAGGAGATCAGTCCTGGGTGTTCATTGGAAGGACTGATGCTGAAGCTGAAACTCCAATACTTTGGCCACCTGATGCAAAGAGCTGACTCATTTGAAAAGACTCTGATGCTGGGAAAGATTGAGGGCAGGAGGAGAAGGGGACGACAGAGGATGGGATGGTTGTATGGCATCACTGACTCAATGGACATGAGTTTGGGTAAACTCTGGGAGTTGGTGATGGACAGGGAGGTCTGGTGTGCTGCGGTTCATGGGGTCGCAAAGAGTCGGACTAAACTGAACTGTGTTCATAATACCCATTTATTTTATATAAATGATGTCAGTAGTTTATACTCTCCTTTTTTTAATATTAATTTATTTTTGGCTACATTGGGTCTCAGTTGCCACATGCACCATCTTCATTGTGGCACAAAGGCTTCTGTCTAGTTGTGGCATGCGAGCTTCAGAGCGTTAAGGGCTCTTTGGCTGTAGCTCATGGGCTTAGTTGCTCTGCAGCATGTGGGTTCTTAGTTCCCCAACCAGGGATCAAACCCACACCCCTGCATTGGAAGGTAGATTCTTAACCACTGGACCACCAGGGAGGTCCCTATACTCTTCTTTTACCTTCCACACCATGGTTGGAAGAACCATGGTCCAGATACATATAGGTTCCATCTACAAACTGCACTTGCCCCCGAGTCTTGGTCAAGCCATCTAACATCTGTCGAGATTCAGGGTTCTCCTCTGATCAATGACATCATAATGCTTAGCCCTTGCGGCTGTGAGGAGGGTTAGCAAGGATGGGAGTTGGTCCGTGTGGGGTGGATTTCCATTCTTCTTCCTGAAAAAGAGCAGGACCCTATGGTCCTTGCCCCTCCATGTCCTCTGCCTGCCTTTTGCCTGTGGAAAAACTTCAGTCAAAAAATAAGTTTAATTAGAGAAGTGAGAAAATGCAGAAGCAAAATAAAACAGGACAAAATAATAATAGTTTAGCCATTAAGCATAGTCAGGAACTTTTAGTTCCTTCTCAAGGGCTAAAGATAATATTCTGAGCCATATCCTGTGAGCTGTCTTATAGATACTGAAACCCCCTACCAGGTGAAATAAATTAACTACATGAAGACCTGACTATAGCCAAGACATTAACTGCCACAATTCCAAGAACTGGCCTCAAAGAAATGGGAACAAACTATCCTAGAACTGAAGATTAACTGTATCAAGAAAACGCTGCTCAGAACACTGATGACCAATTTCAAGATGACTGTCAGAGCTGACTGTGCTGTTTCTGCATGTAGCCTTCTCCCTTTGTCTAAAAAAGCTCTTGCCCACTGATTGTCACCAAGGGGCTGGAAGGGGTTGGCCTTTGGACATGAATTCACACTACCCGCCCCCACCCCAGTTGCCAGCATCCAAAATAAAGCAAACTTTCCTTTCCACCAACCTTGCCTCTTCATCGGCTTTTGAGCGGCAAGCAGCCAAACCCCCGCTTTCAGTAATGTTACCTGTGGCTCTGGCCTGAGAGGCGTGGAGGCTGTGGAAGCCCAGAGGTGATCCAGAGTCTCTCTTTGTCCATTTCCTCAGGAGACAAGACCAACTTTACCTGCCTGGGGTCAGGAACCTGGCTGGGATTTGGGGGCAGCATTTGGTTGTATTCTTACATGCTTTTCATCTGCCCAGGATTTAGGTGTATGGTTTTTGAAACATTTTTGGAGATTAAGCTGGAGTACTATACAGGACAATATACCCGTGCAAAGTTCCAAGAACTGAGAGAAACCCATTTACTGTCATGTTTCATGGTGAAACATCAGTGTTTTCCCACTGAAGTCAGGAAAACATATAATGTCACTGACATGAACAACTTTTGTTGGAGGATCTGGGTAATGAGTGGCACAAGAAAAAAAAAGTGGTAGAATACTGCAAAGGAAGAGATGCAACCATTCACATGTGCAGAATAGACAACTGTCTACATGCATGCGTGCCAAGACGCTTCAGTTGTGTCTGACTCTGTGCGACCCTGTGGATTGTAGCATGCCAGGCCTCTCTGTCCATGGGATTCTCCAGGCAAGAATACTGGAGTGGGTTGCTGTGCCCTCCTCCAGGGGATCTTCCCAACCTGGGGATTGAACCCATGTCTCTTACTTGTCCTAGCATTGGAGGGCATGTTCTTTATCACTAGCGCCAACTGAGAAGCCCAACTGCCTACACAGAAAACCCAATAATGAATATCACAAATCATAAGGACATAAAGAAAAATTCAATGTAAAAAATCAATATTGTCCTCATTATTAGCGGTAATCAATTAGAAGACTCAATGCAAAAGTAATTTTCAATTTACAATAGCAGTGAGATTTTAACATACATGAGTGAGCCTAACTAATGTGCGAGATCTTTACAAAGATGATGGAACATCCCTGCAAGACACTGAAACTCCCTGACAAGAGGGAGCAGCGATTTGCTGCATCCCTAAATAGGAAGCCTCAACATTATGTAGCTGACTTTCTTCCGTTTTCATCTACACGTTCAGCACAATACCAACCAAAAGCTCAACATAGATTTTTAGAGATATTGACAAAATTCATCTTGAAGAGAAATGGCAAGAACAGTAAAGATAAGTAGTGTTAGTCGCTCAGTCATGTCTGACCCTTTGCGACCCTGTGGATTGCAGCTTGCCAGGCTCCTCTGTCCATGGAATTCTCCAGACAGAAATACTGCAGTGGGTAGCCACTGCCTTCTCCAGAGGATCTTCTGACCCAGGGATTGAACCCAGGTCTCCTGCATTGTGGGCCTTTCCTGGTAGCTCATCTAGTAAAGAATCCACCTGCAATGCAGGAGACCCTGATTCAATTCCTGAGTCGGGAAGTTCCCCTGGAGAGGGGATAGTCCATATTCTTGGGCTTCCCTGGTAGCTAAGCTGGTAAAGAATCCACCTGCAATGTGAGAGACCCCAGGTTGATTCCTGGGTCGGGAAGATCCCCTGGAGGAAGAATAGCATTCTCCCACTCCAGCATTCTTGCCTGGAGAATCCCCATGGACAGAGGAGCCTGGAAGAGTATAGTCCATAGGGTCGCAAAGAGTCAAACACGACTGAATGACTAGTCACAGCACAGCACTCCTGCATTGCAGGTGGATTCTTTACCATTTGAGCCACCAGACAGAAGCCCCCAAAAGATAAGAAAGGAAGAAGAAAAAGAGGAAGGTGGGAAAGAGGGAAAAGGGGGAGGATGGAGAGAAAGAGGGGGGAAGTGGTGATTCTCTCTCCAGGTTGGGCACATAACAAAAGTACATAAAAAGGAGTGGTGGAGCTGACTGACTAGAGCCAACAGATCAAGCAGGCATAATGAAAAGTCCAGAAACAGATTCATTAACACACATGATATTAATATACAAAAAAAGATATGTATCAAATCCTCAGAGATCAATGGCACTAAATGGTGTTGAGACACTTGTCTGCTATTATGAAAGAAAAATAAAATTAATCTTCAGCCTCACACCATTTCCCAAAGTGATTTCAGGTGAATTGCAGACCTAAATGTAAAACAAAACTATAAAAGCATTGGGCAAAATATAAGAAAGTATAACTTGGAGAGACAAAAGACCTCAAATAAGACGCAGAAGATGCAAAGGCTAAAATAAAGAACACATAAGCTTGACTACCTCAAAATTTAAAATCCCTATATGACTCAAGATATAGTTAAGAATTACCCACAGACTTGGAGAAAACACTCACACAATACAAAACAAAGGATCACAAATAGAACATGTCATCCCTTCCAAATAGTAATATGAAAAAGATAAGATAAGCAACCGGTAGAAATTCAGGCAAAGGATATAAACACACAATTCGTGAGAGAGAAATTACAAATGACCAACAGACATGCAAAATTCTCAGCTCAGTAGGAATGAGGGGAAAACATGTTAAAACAAGATACCCTTTCTCACCTATTTGATTGGCAAACCTGTGCAGGACAGACAATAGTATGTGTGAAACAGGATTCCCACATGCTGCTGCTGAGAATGTAGTTTAAATGGGTTTTTATGGAGAGGAATCTGGGCACATCTATTGGCACAAAGACTTCACACACCCAGGCTTCTCCACCTCCCAGATCTAACCAGGAGACATGCCCAGACATGTGCAAAGCGAGTGAGAGACAGAGCATTCCCCCATGGCGCTCTCTGAAGGAGTCAGAGCTCAGAGGAAAAATCAAATGTTTTGCAGTAGATTCAATGCAGAGGATTCTGGTGGTTACAGTTCACAGAGCCTCGGAAGCCTGGGGGAGGGTTTGCTGTAAAAGGATGTGTGGGATAGTGTGGTTGTCAGGGAAGGGCATGCAGCTGCCCACCCCCCAACTATGATGCAGTGAGGCTGGGTCAGGGAGTCTGTAAGTCTCACAAGGTGGTCATCACTGCAGGATGGACAGCGAATCTCAGGAAAGTAGTGCCTGTCCTTCCCTGGCTGGGCCAGACCCGCCAGTGGGCAGCGCCCTGTCAGTGTTTGCACCATACCAATCCTTGTGGTACTGGGTTTATGGGGCTCTCTCACCTTTCACGAGGATTAGCTGATGTTGGACTTCAGAGACACAGGATGGAGGCTGTGGAGACATGGCTACCAGGTCCATGATGAGAGTGCATCCTGCCCACAGGGCGCTGAAGCCTGGTTCAGTGTAGCCCCCGTTCCTCCCTTATCACCAGCACATTGAAACATGCCTCCTGACCCAGGAGGCTGCAGGGGTCCTCTCCCCTTGCTGGTCCTGGGCCTCAAACACATCAACCTCTAAAGTTTGCAACCGAGAGAGATTGTTGAGTATATTTAGATTCCTCTCTCTGAATGCAGGTGGAATTTTAATGAGCAAGACTGGTGATGCATGGGGTATTGTGTGATGCGTACAGAAGAAATTACCCCTCTGCTAAGCCACTCTGTGCTTTCATACACACATTGGATCGATGCTGGGAAAATAAACACAGCCACCAGGCATCCTGGGGACTCATTCTGGGGGAGAATCCATGGCAGGAAATGCTGCACTAATTAGCAGAGGAAACCACAGTGGTCTGTCCTCAGGGGTCCCTCAGGAGGCTTTCTGAGTGGGAACCCCCAGGGTTCTGAGCATGGGCCCCCCACAGGGGAAGACACAGGGGTTGCTAAGCCCCTAAAGTTTTGCTACTTAGACTGGGGTCTGTGGACCAGCAGCATCTGCATCACCAGCAGCTCATTATAAATGCAGATTCCCAGACTCTCCCCTCCACATCTGCCCTATGGTTGGAAAAGAACCCTGAGCGTGCTCAGGACACATGGCTGCCCAAGGTAAAGACCACACTTCCCAGCCTCTGTTGCAGCCTCAGGGGCCGTCTGACCAATGGATCTGAGTTTCGACCAATGCACTATGAGCAGAGGTCACAGGAGCAACTTGTGGGATACCCTGAGAGGATGGAGGGGCGCCCTCCTCTCGCCCATTTAACCCATTCAATGGCTGGATGAGGCCCAGTCAGCTTGGGTCAGCTTCTTATCCAGGCCCAGGAGGACCCAGGAGAAAAGGAGATTTTGTGAACTTTGGAGAAATGTAGCCTGCTTCACATGGTGATCAATTACATCACTGTGGCGGGGCTTCCAAAGCTGTGACAAACAGGTGATGATAGTGATGCTGGTGGTGATGATGGTGATGGTGATGAAGATGGTGCCTTTTGACAGGGAGATGAGGAGCTGTGATGAGGGAATGGCACGGCTTGGGACACACTTTGTGCTACTATTTTCATTATTATTTTCTCCCGTTCTTGGTGGAGCTTTCCCCCTCCTCTCCTGGGCCCCTGGTTGTAAGGTAGGAAATGAGCTCCCTTTAGAAACCTCTCTTCCCAGCTTGTCTTCAGCAGGAGACCTCTACAGAAGGCATGAATGTCCTCCAGACAAGGAGGAGATTCATGTGGGTCCCCCAACCCTATATCACGGGCCCCACTGAGCCTGGGATCCTGGAAGGCTCACTGACACAGCAAACCCTGTTTCCTGCACAAGATCAGTGGTTCCCGTCATGCTTGGCTGAGGGGAATCAGGAACGGACATCAGCGGCAGGTGCTGGGACACTATGTTAATGGGGTTGATGTGCCCACCTCCTGGGGAGTTTCCAGGGGATGCATCAGAGCCGCCCCTGCAAGGAAGTGGGCTGAGGGTCCCCCAGCTGCTGTCTACACTCCAAAGCACCTTAGCCTGGATCTGGAGGCAGAAGTGTCACAGACCTGCCTGAGCATCTTGCCTCCTGTTTGATTGCACTCTCCCGTCCTTCTCTGTGAATGCCTATTCCTAGCGTCCTCCCACTTCTTTGTCAGGTTTTTTTCTGCTTACTATTGATTGGTGGAAGCCCCTTAGATGGTTCTGTGCCAAACCTTTGTCTGTTAAACATGACAAACGTCCTTCCGCGTCTGCCCTGTGCCTTTGCCCTTGTGTGGGGGGTGGCATTCTCCCTCGGGGGTCTACAGTTAATCACGAGCTCTGTGAAATGAGTTTTCTCACCTGCCCCTCCACTCTGCTCTATCCAGCAGCCAGTGGACATTTCTCAACTAAATTGAATTCAGGGCAAGGCTTTGGAGAACTCGAGAGCCATCAGGAGAAAGAAAGTCTAATAACACAATTTTCCTGGCAGTTTCTGTTTTGACACATTTCCCCAGGAGATGGATTCAAGCTGGAGGCATTTGTAACCAGGGTGATCTTTGCCTGGAGACTGGGAGGCACCTGTTCCTTCAGGGGTCCCTGGAGCCCCTCCCAGTGGAGGTGAAAGGCCGGAGGTGGAGCTTGGGGGAATCTTTGAAGACCCCCAGGCACACAGGCTCTGGGGTCAGAGCTGTGTCATTTAGGGGGAGCCCGCAGACCCCAGCTGTTTTCTGGGCCATGACCTCCCTGCTCCAGGCTGCCCCTCACTGAACTGCTGTCGGGGTCCAGGTCTGGAGGAGTGGCCCCTGGACTTGTGGATCTGGGGCTGTCTCAGCATTCAGGTCTCTCCTAAGGACTGGGGGAGCAGCCGTCCTTCCCCTTCCTGCCTGGACTCCGTCTCTGTGGGATGAATAATGCATTTCTCTGAAGCCTGTGATGAATGGTGAGGGCAGAGCGTTTGCCCTGGGCTGTGAGCGGATTTGCTCCCCTGCGTGCTCATGAGGGAACCTGACTGAGAGCTGTGAGCTGGGCCTCCTGTGGGAGCTTGGGGGTGGGGTGAGGAGGGGAGAACCAGGAGCCCCAGGGTCCACACAGAGCAGGGGAGCAGGTGGCCATCGGAGCCCATGTGCGTGTCCCCTGAAGGCTGCCCCTCGCCCCCAGGGGTCCCTGTGCCCCTGCACCTCCTGATTCCATGCCTGGGGGTCCCCTCCACCTTGCTTGGGCTGGCCCCCCTGAAGTCAGCTTCCAGGGGAGCCTCAGATATGACCGTCCTCATTCAGGTGGTTTCCTGTATGACTCAAATGTTCATATTTGCATCTAAACTATTATTGTAAATATAAAAATGAGTGGTAAAATTTATGCTAACAACCTAAAATTTTAATTTTACTAACATACATAAAATAGCAGATGAAAAAGCCCACGGTAAGTCTAGAGCAACCATGGAAGAAAGAGCTCATATTTCAGTCCCAGGGGAAGGCAATGGCACCCCACCCCAGTACTTTTGCCTGGAAAATCCCATGGACGGAGGATCCTGGTAGGCTCCAGTCCATGGGGTCACTAAGAGTCGGACACGACTGAGCGACTTCACTTTCACTTTGCACTTTCATGCATTGGAGAAGGAAATGGCAACCCACTCCAGTGTTCTTGCCTGGAGAATCCCAGGGATGGGGGAGCCTGGTGGGCTGCCGTCCATGGGGTCACACAGAGTCGGACACGACTGAAGCAACTTAGCAGCAGTAGCAGCAGTAACAGCGCTTCTTCCTGATTCTGGAACAAGGGGCTCTGCAGTTCATCTTGCTCTGGGCCCGTAGATCTTGCCCTTGACTCCCTCTGAGAGCCCCTGGGAGGTTGCTGTGTCCCCAGGCTCACCCTCACCCCCAGGTCTGCTCCAGGCTCTCAGTGAGGGCGGGTCCAGTCCATGCCTGAACTGTTTCCCTGGAGACCCCACTTCTCTGAGGTCAGCTCTTCTGGCTCTGGGGCTTGTGGGATTGTCTAGGCTGCTGGGGAAAAGCTCTGCTATTTAGGGCCCGTGTGACCCTCAGAGGGGGCTGGGGAACTGAGGACGAAGGGTCTTGGGGGGTCTTGAAACAGGAGGCCAGGGACAACTTGGAGGCCCCTCCAACCCTAACCCCTTGTGCTGAGGCCTCTGTGGGGCCCCAGGATTGCAGGTCCCTAGAAGACAGGGTGATCCTGCAGGAAGTGTGGGGAGGCCCTTGCAGAGCCCTCAGGCTGTCCCTCCCCCTGCTGAGGACATCCCCATTCCCAAGAGCTGTTTGAGCCAAGGGTAGCACTTAGCCCAGGTCTATGGACATAGGTGAGCAGAGAAGCTGGGAGCATCCATCCTGGGGTTCGTGCTGTTCTGTCCCAGGGATGGATGCTCAAGGGCAAATTGGAATCATCACCCAGAGTTGTTCTCCACAGGGAGCACCCTCCCAAGCTCCTGCCAATCACATACAGTTTAGAAAGAAATTCATGAATTAAAACATTCGACAAGCTGTGAGTCATGCACATGGTGCCCAATGAATCGAAAAGAAAATCTTGAAAAATGCAGGCCTTACTTCATTCAGCGCCAAAAAACGAATGTGCTGCTCAGGCTCATAAATTTTTGGAAAGGGATTTTTGTCAAAGAATCAGAAACATTCTCTGCTCTCAGAGCTATGACACAAGACCACAGCCTCCTCCAACCAGGAGAGACTCCCCTCAGTCCCTGGAGATGCCCAGGGACCTTCACCCATGGGACCACGTGGGACTCTCAGCATTGAGGGCTTGGATGGTCCCAGAGCTGGAATGGATTGAATTTAAGAGGATCCCTAGAATGCCAGAATGCATAGACGAGCTTGTTGATCGTGGAGAAGCCAGAGGTGAAACAGCAGGAAAATGGGATGCCAGCATCAGGAAGAGGGGTCTAGCCCAGTCTTCCCTGCGTGAGTTCTTCCCACCCCCATGTACATGCCAGCTGTCCTGTGTGTCTGTAGAAAGATTTATTGTGAGGAGTTGGAGCAGATACTTGTGGAGGTCTGTGCATCCAAAATCTGCAGGGTGGGCTGGAGACCCAGGAGAGCTGATGGTGAGGTCCCAGTCCAAAAGCCATCTGCTGCAGAATTTCCCCTTGACCTTGGGGCAGTCAGTCTTTTGTTGTATTCAGGCCATCACCTGATTGGATGAGGCCCACCCACAGTAGGGAGGACAATCTGCTTTACTCAGCATCCACTGATTCAAATACCAATCTCATCTAGAAACACCCTCACAGAACATCGACCAACTGCCTGGGCACCATAACCCTGCCAGTTTGACACATAAAACAGTCCCTCTCTCACATGTGCCCAGGCCATCTGCGTCTGATGTCTCTACTGGGGAAGCTATCCTGATGTGAACTCAGGACCACGGGTAGTAAGGCTGCAGGTGTGCAGAGGGTGGATGGTAGAGTTGTTCCTAGCCTCAAGGTGTGAGCAAAGCAACATTACAGCAAAGCAGTGTCCTGCTGGGGGTCCACAGGAAGGTCCGGGGTGAACAGGCCAGTGAAGAGGGCAGGGGCAGACGTGGGGTGGAGCTCACGGATGGGGAGACTTAGTGGACGTCACCTCCTTCAGGCCCAGCAAAGGGGCCCCTTCCCAGGTGCAGCTCTCTACCTCTACCCTCCCCTTGGTTGATGGGGGGATGATTCTTTGTGTCCACTCAACCCCTGAGCAGTGAGGGCTCATCTACCTACCATGAGGGAAGCTTGTGGAGCAGGCAGGTGACCCATAGGAGCCCGTTAGAGACAGGCCATATCTGAGTTAGAACCTGCGGAACCCAGGGCACTCTCATCCCACTACCCAGGACCCTAGAAGGTTGTGGCTGGAGCTGCTGCCACCACCTCATCACCTCGGGGATTTTTCAAACTCATTAACAAGCTTTGGACAAGTAAATTGTGTTTTCTTTTACAATGGCAACAAACATTAAGGCCCATTAGAAAAGTGGAATAGAGTCAATGTCCCATTGTGGAGGGGAAAAGACAACGGTTTAGACTTTCTGTAATAACCAAGAGTGTATAAACAAATATCATAATGATGTGAGAATTGCACTGTGCTGAGAGCATTGCTTATTTCCAGCTGCGGCCATTCCTGCTCCAGAGAGAACACCCCCCGACTGGTAACTGGCTGCTGAGGAGACCTCAGTGGCCTCTGCCTGAGAATTTACAAGGTCACTGTCACAAGCCACTCGTCCACCTCATGGTGTAGACAGGGTGAGCATAGAAGTGTTTATGCTGCTCTCAGAGTGACCTGCTAAGTGCCCATTAAATAGCATCAGCTCGCTCTGCATCGCTTGCCTTGGAGTAATTTTAATAACAAGCTAAGTAGGTAAAACAAGTGGAGAAATGAGCTACTTCTGGCTCCCCTCCCATCAGCTGCCCCCACAGCAGCACTGAAGTCTTCATTAAATCCATAGCTCTGGAATGCACTGAGAATAAAATCCAAACTCCTCCCCGTGACTGAGTCAGGATACATTGCCTTCCCCACCTCCCACATCTTCCTCCTCCCACCCCCTCCCAGCCACACTGGCCTCCTGTCCCTGAGCCCCTGGGTCCCCGGCCTCAGGACCTTTGCACGTGCTCTTTCCTCTGCCTGGAGCACACTTTCCGTCAGTGGTCAGCTGGCTCCTCCTCACAGTGCAGGTCTCCCTCAGAGAAGCCTCAGACCAGCCGGGACAGAGACCCCATCCTGCCCCTGCCCAGCCCCCCAGAGCCTTGTCCTCTTTCATTTCTCAGCCCTAGCACTGTGGATTTATCTGATGTCTGTGTGCATGCTCAGCTGCTTCATTCATGTCCAACTCTTTGTGAACCTATGAACTACAGCCTGACAGGCTCCTCCGTCCATAGGGTTTTCCAGGCAAGAATACTGGAATGGATTGCATGCTGTCCTCCAGGGAATCTTCCTGACCCCAATATTGCACCCGCGTTGCAACAATTCTTTACCCACTGAGCCACCTGGAAACCCTGTCTAATGTCTCCATGTATTCATTTACACAGTGTCTCTCTACCTGTCCTGGAGTAAACCAGCACCCGGCACGCAGCAGGTGCTGCAACCAGTGTTTGTTGAGCGAATGAACGTGGGCCTTGTTCAAGGTGATGGTGGGTTGTGAGAGGTCAGTTACCAGGTCCAACTTAGATACCAAGGCGAGCAGAGGAAGAGAGTCTAAGGTCATAGATTCACAGGTGGACCCAGAAAGACTGTTTCAGCTGACATTTACAGCATATCACAAACAGCAGGATATTAATTATTAAACTGTATCAAACTCATTTACCTTTAGGCAAAGCCAGAAATCAGGTTTGCAGTCACCTATCCTTCTGTAAACTGCATTTTCAAGACAGCTCCCGAGAGCAAGTGAAAGCACCGTCCCCCATCACGTTCCTGTCGCTCTGACCTCCACCCCCAGTTCTGAGCTTGTGCTTTTCTCCACCTGGGATCTGAGCACCACACACGGGACAACAGGTGGGACCAGGACTTCTCAGACACAGATGTGCACCAGCCCTCCTGGACTCATGAGAACCATTCCTGCCGCATCGTGATCACCACCCCAGAGCTGTGGTGTGAAAACCCTGCAGAAACCTCACAGCCCAGCTGGGCCCTCATGCACTTGTCCTTCGGGCTTCCCTTTGGGCGGCACTAGTGGTAAAGAATCCACCTGCCAAAGCAGGACACAGGAGACGCAGGTTGGAAATGGCAAACTGCTCCAGTATTCTTGCCTGGAAAATTCTATGGACAGAGAAGCCTGACGGGCTACAGTCTGTAGGGTCACGAAGAGTCAGATACGACTGAGTGAGCACACACCTGTCCTTTGACCCTCTTTTCTTGACACAGCCTCCTTGCCTCCAATGCACCCATGTCTGGCACCAACAGCCCTTCCTTCCAGGCAGGTGGGCTCCACTCCAGCATCAGACTCAACTTCCTGCTGTGCCTCTTGACTGAAAGGGACCCTCCACCCACCAGCTGCCAAGAGAGCCATTATTTCCTCAAATAAATACCCTGCACCTGGAATCACCCTGCACCCTCAATTTTTTCAGCAGGAATGCTGAAGCCAAGACCCCCTCCCTCCAGAGCAGCTGTGCAGGCTCTGGGCTCCTGCAGCTCTGAGCCACCCTGCCTCTCCCAGGGGTGCACTCGGGGCCAGGACTGGGTAGCCCCAGGGCAGGTGAGCGTGGCTGGGGCAGGTTTGTCTGTGGAACAAGAAGCACTGCCTTTAGGAGGGGCGAATGCTCTTCTGTTCTCCGCAGTCTCCACCCACCCCCATAACTCACCTCCAGCCACCTGCACTCCTCACATTCCTGTGTGTCCCAAGGACACGTGAGTTCATGGCCTTGCCCTCAATCATCGTGGGAAGCTGTGGGTTGGAGCTGGACATGAGGGGCTGAGCTGCCTGGAAGTGAGGGTCCCACATTTTGTGTCATCCTGGCAAGACCCCCCTCTTCCCAGGGCTCTGAGCCTCCTAGATGGTTTTGAGTAAATTAGAAATGGACCCTTCCTCAGACTTGTTACTGCCATCTACTGGGAAACCATTCCAGTGTGTGTGACTCCTACATGACTGTGGTGTGAGCTGTGCTGCTTGAGTGATGCAGTGCGCAACCTGAACAACAGTGCCTGGCAGCCCCGCCTCTTTCTCTGCCGTGCCCCCTGCTCCTTCATCTTTCCCTAGAGTGCCAATCACCAGCTGACATTGTATATTTTATCTAATAAATGTCAGTTTCACCTTTTGAATATATTCTCCATGAGGGCTGAGAGTTTGATCTGTTTTATTCAAGATTGTGTTTCCAGAGAATAAAACTGTCTAACGTAAAGTAGGGACTCAACAAATATGTGTTGAATAAATGAATGAATGAATGCAGGAATAAGTTCTCCTTCCTTCTTTCCCCTCTGCATCTTCTGGTGTCACCAGCAGAGACAGTGAGCAGACATCACTGAGTTATGTGCTGCCCTGACCAGCCTCAGGGATCTCAGGCTTGGTCCAGGGGAGATGCTCAGAGCAAATTTGGGGTGAACTCCTGTTTGTAGAAGCTGCATCCGGGCACAGCTGCCAGGGACTCCAATTATGCTATTAAGTGAAGACAAAGAAAATGAACCGAGTTAGTTTATTAGGTTTGAATGACTGCACAGCTGCCGAGGAGCCACTAGTGAAAAGCTTTGACAGAAGTTTTGACTTCTGTAGAATTAAATGTTTACATTGAATATTAAATTCCTGAGCAGTGGAGGTGGGCTGGGAGTGGTGGTGCCTGAGGGAGGAGATCACTTTCTAATTAGATGGAGGGAGGCTGATTACATCTCGTGGGATCCTATTCTGATAACATTACCTCCGCCCAATGACCTGGCGACTCTGTGAACCTCCAGAGAAAGCAACAGTTTATCTTCATTGCTTTAAAGATGATAAAATGTATAAAACATCCCACTTCTGCTCCAGTGAAGGGTCAGTGAGCTCAGGGGTCTGTCATCTCCTCCCAGGTTTATCCTGAGGCTTTTGCACACACATAATAGGGGTGTTAACCCAGCAGTTGCCGGAGCTCAGACAGTTGTTGAGGGACAATCACACCCAAAATGACTTTAACCCCAGGAGCTCTGCTCACATGACTGAAGCTGCAGGGGCAGGTGGGGGCCAGATTCCAGTCGGCAGGTTCTGGGGTTCAAGGGACATTGTTTCCAGGTCTCCCTGAATCAGACACTGTCTCTGTCTCCAGTGAGTCTTCATCTAGGGAGCCTCTCCCCTCCTGGAGTACACCGTCCACTCCCAGCTTACGACTCATATGCTCTCTGCTGACCCTCCTTTCCATTGTTCCAGACCCTGGGGTCCCACATCACATGCCCAATGCAATGGTTCTTCATCCTGAGCCCCTACCTGTGACCTGGGCCCTGGGGCCACTCTGGAGCCTGGCAGCAGACACGGGGGTAACAGTGCCACCCTAGGTCCACACGCCAGACAGGAGGGGGACTGCCTCCAGGGATGATGGGAGTGGACGGTGCTCACAAACCACGAGATGCCAGCACCCAGCACCCAGGTGAGCAAACAGGGTTCCCAAAAGGTGACTGAGCTGCTGGGCCACACGGCTGGCAGAAAGCAAAACTGGGATCCCAGGGGCTTCCATCTGTCTGTTTGTCTGCCTGCGGGGCCCTGTCCTCACCAATCCCCTCCAGGCTGTGTGTGCAGTGGCCACCCCCACTTGAGCATCTCTCCTGCTCCCTGAGTTTAAGGTAAGATGTCATGTGGATGTTCTGTGTATGTGAAGGGAAATGATGAAAGGGACTCAGGAGGAGCTGGGCAGTCTGCTCCTCAGAGATGATGGAACGACATGTGGCCACAGAGTGAAACAGATACATGGCTCCTGGGTCAGTGCAGGGACCTGCTGACCCGAAGCCCTCTGTCCCAGATGGACTCGCCCCCCATCCCACCCCCATCTCCTGGGGTGCAAGGCTCCGATGGGTACATCTTTCTGGTAGAGAAATGGCAGCTCCTGATTGACTGCTGTGCAGGCAAAGAGGGAAGTGGAAGGCACAGCAGGAACTTGGAAACAGAAATTCAGTAAGCACCCTGATTATAAAGGCGAGAGCTGAGAATCAAGGGAGGGCACCCTGAGTTTGGCCACATAGGAAACTACTGCCACAAGAGGGCTGGAGAGTGATTGTTGGGAGGGGTGAGCAGACCAGGGGCGGGGTCTCTGTCAAGTCCAGAGGGTCAGGCACAGGTGCCCAGAGTCCTCTCCCCAAGCAGCCACCTAAGAGGTCATGTCGGCAGGTCATGCCAGCACCCGTGACATGGTGTCACCATGGAAGCTCATCAGACACTCGGTGCCCAGAGTTGCACTAGGGGCTGGCCCAGTAGCCACCCTCTGCCTGGCATGTCCTCAAATCCCAGACCCAGGAGGGAAGCAGGTGCCCAGCATCAACCATGTTGTCTTCACAATGGTTTAGATGGGGGGATGGGGGAAGTCCTCTTTAGCACTGAGAAAAAATTCCCATCCATATCGGGAACTCTCCATGGTCCTGCTCCCCGACCCTCACCCAAGACAACTTTGCCAGGACCCTTTCTAAGAATCGTGGTTCACGTGCCAGGTTAACTCTTTTCTGTACGTTTTCTCAATAAGGCTGTTCAAGGAGCAAGGTGGAGGTACCGAGAGTTCACAAGCCATTCCCACGAGGGGACCCTGCTGAGAGTTAGCACATCCAGAGATGAGGACAGGAGGGAGAAAGAGGAAGACTCCACCTGACTCCCCACAGAAAAGTCAGCTTGAAAACAACACACGGTCCACAACCTTTATGAGATGGTTACAACTGGGTGAATAGACATGAAACATATGGAGATGTCATTGTGACATGGATGAGATAAAGCAGCGGGGGCGGGGGGGCGGCGTTGTAAAGATGTAGGGGTTTTGTAGGTGACTGGAGGTAAGGTGTTATCAGTTTAAAATACACGGTTATGTCTATAAGATGTCTTATGTAATCCCATTGGTAACCACTCAGAAAATACCTATGGAGGATGTACCAAAAAAATGAGAAAGAAATCAAACATATCACTATATGAAAAACAAAACACAATGGAAGGCAGTAAGAGAGGAAAGTCACTAAAGACATACAGAAAACAATACATAATGGCAATAGAAAGCCCTTCCCCATCAGTAATTTACATGTAACTTAATTACATGTGAACGGGTTAAACTCCCCAGTCAAAACGTATTGAATGGCTGATGAATAAACAAACAAGATCCAGGGATATGCTGCCTACAAGAGTCTCACTTAATACACGAGGATGGGGACTTCCCTGGTGGTCCAGTGGATAAGACTCTTGAGTTTCCAGTGCAGAGGACATGGGTTTGATCCCTGGTCAGAGAATTGAGTTTGCATGTGTCATGCGATGTAGCCAAAAAAAACAGACTCAGGGACAGACACAGGCTTAAAGTAAAAAGATGGAAACAGATCCTCCATCAAACAGTGACCAGAAGTGAGCAAGGGGAGCTATACTTATGCCTGATCTCACATTATAGACTTTAAGTAAATACAGTCACAAGAAACAAAGAACATTGTATGATGATGAAACGGTCAATTCAGGAAGACAGAACAATTGAAAATATATATCCACGCAACACGTAGTTCTCAATCACAGGAAGCAGCATTGGTGGAGCTGAGGCGAGGCATAGATAGTGATACAGTGACAGCCAGAGACGCAGCTCACTTCCAGTGAGCGATGGGTCAGCTGCACAGAAGTTCAGTAGAGAGACGTGGGGCTGAAGCAACACGGCAGGCACACGCAGAGCACTGCACCCAACCATGGCAGATACCCTCCCCCAGTTCACACAGCACGTCCCCCAGCAGAGACCACACGCTAGGGCACAAAATGAGCCTTATCCACTTTAAGAAAATTGAGATCATACAAGTATCTTTCCTGACCAAAGCAGAATGAAACTAGAAATTGGCAACAAAGAAAAGCCAACAACTCACAAACACATGGAAATTAAGACACAGTCTCTTGAACAATCCATGGGGAAAGAGGGAATCACAAGGGAAATTAGAAAATATCTTGAGATGAATGAAAATGCAACTCCTCATACCAAAACTTATTCAGCAAAAGCAGTGCTAAGAGGGAAGGTTATAGCACTAAATGTCTACATTTAAGCAGAAGAAAGCTCTCAAATGAGCAACCTAACATTACACTTCAAGGAGCTAGAAAAAGGAGAGCAAATTAAACTAAAAGTTAGCAGATGAAATATTTAAGATTACTCCAGAAATAAATAAAATAAGAATAGAAAAAAATCAATGAAAGTAAATTTGTTTTTTAAGGATCAATAAAATTGGCAAACGCTTAGCAAGAAGAAAAACAGAGAAAAGACTTAAAAATCAGAAGTTAAACAGAGACTTTATAACTGATGCCAACGAAATACACACAATCATGAAACTTTCTTAATCACATCCACAAATTGGATAGCTGAGAAGAAATGGATAAATTCCTAGAAACACACAACCCACCAAGACTGAATCAGGAAGAAATAGAAAATCAGACTTCCAATGAATAAGGAGGTTAAATCATTAATCCAACATCCCAAAAGAGAAAAGCCCAGGACCAGGTGGCTTTGGTGGTGAATTCTATCAAACATCTCAGAATTAACACCAATCCTTCTTAAACTCTTCCAGAGAGTTTGAGAGGAGAGGACACTTCCAAACCCATTCCACGAGGTCCATGTTATGCTGTTAAATCCAAATCAGACAGAGATAGTATAGAAAACTAAACCAATATCCCTGGTAAATATTGATGCAGAAATCCCAGCAGGCCCTGAGATCCTCCAGAACCCCTGGAGAGAGGCTAGAAATGAGATGGCTGGGACCACCTCCTTCCCATCCACCCCGCTTCCCTGGCCTCAGGGGACCCCGAGGGCTCTCTTGTTTGGACAAGAAGCCAGCAGCATCTGAGGCTGGTCAGGCAATCATGCTGCAACCAAGACTCCAATGGAGCTGATGAGGGGCCAGGTTGGAGGGCACCTCCCTTCTCATTAGCTGGCCTAACGAGCCTGCACCCCATGGACCCCATCTCAATGAATTATCAGCTGTTAATCAAAGGGACAATTGCCAAAACCACCCCACTACATCGTGGGAGGGAACGAGTGGGAGACTCCACCCCACCCCAGCCTCCAGGGACACCTCAGATGTGATTAAGTAAACATCCTGAGACAGACAGAGGTGAGTGTCCTCCTCCCATCCCAACTCCCAGAGCCGAGAGGCCAGCAGAAGTGCCCAAGTCCACTGGTGCTGGATTTGGTATGAAAAGGTGTGGGCTGGGGGAGAGGTGGTTTTAAAGACAAACTAATCATGTAGCTTCCCTGCTCCACACCCTCCAGTGGTTTCTTGACATCCTGGAACAACCCAGTTTCAAGCTTGATCTTCAAGGCCCCTCTGATGCCCTCAGTTTTCTTCCCTACTCCCCTCCCTTCTCTCTGTGCAGTTCCCACTTCAGGACTTTGCACCTGCCATGCCTACTCCCAAGACAGCCCTTCTCCCATCCTTACCTGACTCTCTCCCTATCTTCTCCAAGGCATCTGCAAAGCGCCACCCCTCAGAAGCTCTGTCCTGACCCAGGCTCTGCCCTGCATACCCACTGCCCAGTCACCTTCCTCCCCTTCCCCATGCATTTCTGTTCACTCCCCTACACATGTATTGCTCTGTCTGCTCACGGATCTGGGCAGCTCCATCTCTAAGGTTCCTGGGATTTCTCAGGGTCATCCTTGGAAGTTCCCTTCCTGAGCTCTGACCCAGGAGCCTTCCCTCCATTTCCCTTGCCTCCTGTCCCAGACCTTTCCCATCCACCTTTCGGGAGCCTGGCCCACCTGCAAGAGCTCCTTAGCCTCCCTTGTTCCTCTGGTCCAGGCCACGATCAGGTCTGAACTACTAGCTCTCCCTTCACTTGCTGGGCCCTCAGCCCCGGGGAAGCAGAGCTAGTGGACATATCCTCTGTCCACTGTCACTTGGAGACAGGCGAGCCCTCACACCTGGCGGGGGCTTTGTTCTTCCATTGCCAGGAGGTCACACAGTGATGCTAAAAAGTCAACAGCATGGAGCTGGCCTGACCATTTAGACTAAGATACTGAGGCCAGTGGTGGTGTTGATGGTGTTTGATGTCCCTAAATAGCTTTTTTAGCACAAGGGTCTGGGCAGGGCCATATCCCCTCACAGCCAGGTCCTAGGCGGTCCAGTTGCACTAAGAGCCCAGATGGAGTCTGCCGTCCCAGGAGGGCGGTCACCAGGACCTTAAAGAGCTGGAACCCGGCCCATCCTTCCCCAGGGGCAGCACAGCCACTGCGCCCTGCACACCTGTAGGGGGCGCCATTCATAGTGCACCCCTCTCCCCTTCAGATTCTCCCTCTTTGATGGAGAAACTACCAGGTTGCAAGATCCCATCAGCACCTGCCTCTGCTGCTCGTTCTCACGCTTACTTTGAAATTAGAACACATATTTGTCTTATGACCGTGTCCATTCTTGGTTTGCAAATCACTGCAGAAACTCCCCATCTAGGAATTTCCCTGCCCTGCTTTTCCCTGGTAATGATCACCCACAATTAACGAGCTATGTTGAATTCAAGTCATAAAGAACAGAGCTCATGTGAGCAGGTCCTGGAGGAGTCATTCCGTGAGTAGATGGAACAGCCTCAGGGAAGGGCCCTCCGTGCCTGGGCTCCCTCCATGGGGAGGCTCACCCCCTGGTGGATGCGCCATTTCTGGAACTTAAAATCCCCACGTGGGTACCCAAGGAGCTGCTTCAAAGGTGGTTCTGGATGCCGGGACCTCCCTAGCTCCTCTGCCCAGCTGTCCCACCTCCTCTCTGCCCCACCCTTCGGGTAGACCATGACTCAGGGACCCAGGACTGCTCCACAGATGACACAGCTCCTGACACCCAGCCAGCTCATGGGAGCAGAGAGAGCCCATGGGAAGGCTGGGCTCCGAGGGAGCAGAGAGAGCCCATGGGAAGGCTGGGCTCCGAGGGAGAAGAGAGAGCCCATAGGAAAGCTGGGCTCCGAGGCTGCTCCTGGCTGCACTCTCTCCCCGGGCTGACCTCCAGGAGACTCCTCAGACATCCCGTGACCCTCACCCGCTCTCAGAGGCCCAGGCCTGGCCACGTGCACATCTCATACCCTGGCCGCTGCCTTCGGTCCAGGGCTGGACACAGGCCTTGAGTCAGAGGGGTGAGACGAGGTCCGCGGACGTCTGCTGGGACTCTGGTCACATGGAGGGCCTGCTTTCTCCGGGGCTGGAAGCTGCCGGGATGCCTGCCCGTGCTCGGTGAGTGAGCCCGCTCAGGTCCAGGGAGACGGCCTATGAGCAGAGACAGGAGGGGTGGCCTCAGGCTGCTGTCCAAGCTCTGTCACCTCGAGGACGCTCTGCCTGGGACCTTGTCAGTTACAGGAGAAGGCGCTCGCTCTCTGCTCTCAGCTAGTGTGTGATGCGATCCTGTGACTTGTGACCGAAACCTCTGGACACTTGACCGTTGTTAACATTGAACAGTAACACAGTTTTATCTGAGCTGGGAAGGAGGAGCTGAGGCCAAAGCAAGGAGGAAAAGCCCTCCCTGTCCCCACATCCCTGTGGGCCCCTCCCCTCTGATGTCACTCTTCCTGCAGGCACAGCGGGGACAAGAGACGCCTCTTCCTCCAGATCCTGTTCCTGTCACCCCTCAACTGGCCCTGGAGTCAGGCCCTCCCCACCCCCTGGACACAGCAAGTTAGCCTTCTCACAGGTTTGCAAGCTCAGAGGAGGGACAGGCTCCCAGGGGGACCAACTGTGGCCCCACCTGAGAGAGAAGCTACAAACAAAGTGCCATTTGGGATGGGGTGGGGGTGTGTTCCCCACAGGGGCTTCTATAGACTGGTTATTAGTGTTATTGCTCAGACCCTGGTCCTGCATTCTTGGGTAGAAAACCATGTGTGTCCTTAAAAAAGACAACAGAAAGGTCAGGAAATCAGAGGAGACCCCAGGAAAGGGGCATCTGACTCAGGAGGACTTGGTTGAAGCCAGTTCTGGTCCTTCCCGGTCCGAGCTGGTAGCTTTGGGAGATTCAGGAAAATGAGATGGAATCTGGGGCACAGAATACGAGGTGGGATGGGGCGGAGGAGCAGAAGGCTTTTCCTGTTTTTGTCACCTAAGCCAGAGCCGCTTATGAGAGAAAAAGATTCATCAGTCTCTTACGTGGTTAATCTGATACTGCTTGGAGGTGTTTGAGTAACAACTTCACTAAGTATTAAAAGAGAGGAATCAAGGACTTTCCTGAAGATGCAGTGGTTAAGACTCCACCATTCCACTGAAGGAGGCAAGAGTTTGATCCTGGTCTGGGAGCTAAGATCCCACATGCCATGCAAGGTAGCCAAAAAATTTTTTATAAAGGGGGAAGGGCAAAGGAATTTGTTGGCTTATGTATAAGGTCAATTCATGGGATGAAGGCTCTGGGCACAGCTGGACCTTGAATTTGCCCCCGCTGTCTGTCTTTGTGTTCTCTGTCTTTGTGTCTCTCCTGATGTTACCAGGCCGTTGTTTCCCTGTGGTCATACCGGGGGGCACCTAGCACCTTCAGGCTTATACTTCCCAGATGTCTCTCTCCTGAGGGCAGAGAAGGGGACACCATGATCCAATTTCCCTGTGGATCACGGAGTGTTCCCTGTGTCCAAGAAATGGACTGTCCACAGTCACCAGACTTGAATGACATGCCTCCTGCTGAGTGTATAGCTGGGTTCTGCCCCCTCGAGTGAGGGACTGAGAACATGGTTCTGGTTCCCAAGGAGACGCTGGGCGGGTGCACGTGTACACATGCTCATCTGTACTCACAAATGCCATGCACACATATGTACACACACACCTATTCCAGATGGAACAGAGAAAGCCCTGGACTGGGAACTGAGAACTCCCTTTCTGATGGGGAACCCCAGGCCGGCACTTTCTGGGGGACGTTCACTGCCCACCTGTTTATCAGTGTGTGGTGAGTGTGGACTCTAACCAGGTGGGACCAAGATCAGGACAGGACAGGCCAGGCAGAGGGGGAAGGGCAAGTGGATGGTCCATTCTAGTTAAGCAAATGGGGAGCAGGGCGCCGGAAGGCGACCACATGGCTTCTAGGTCAGCATCCACCTACCCTTCCCATCCTCCCCATTAGTGAAGAGCCACACCAGCTTCCTGTCCAGGGAGGACTTGGAGGGAGGGACGGGGCCTCAGGGGGACAGAGGCAGGGGCTGTGGACACGGAGTGGACCAGGCTGGCCTCAGGCGAGTGAGGCTCAGGAGGACTGGCGGGAAGCCATATGAGGTTTCCTCTGCTCTCTGCTCCCCCAGGGAAGCTCTCTGGGGTACTAGGGGCACACACAGCTTTCCTGTGTGGACAGAGAGAGATGGGAGCCCCCCAGGTAGGGTCCATGGAGAGGAGATGAGTGAGACTCCGCAGTGCACACCTGGCCCCATGGCCCTGGGCACATGTAGAGAGGAGGTCAGGGTCCTGCGTGTCCCCAGGAAGCGGGATCGGGGGACAGAGGTGAGGCAGAGGGTCACATTCCTAGGGCATCCTGCACAGCTGACTGATGCTGGGTACTCCCCTCCACAGACACACAGTTGATGTAGGTCATTGGGTGCCTGGGTACCATGGTGACGGTGCCATAGCAACCCCACCCCTGCAGTCTCCACACCAGTGCAGGTGGAATTAATGAGTTTAGATTCATTTAATAACATAATTGCCCTGAGGAGTCAGAGTCTAGAGCCACTTTGGATGCTAGGCTCTGGCCATCCAGGACTCATCATGAGAGGACAGAGAGGAGACGAGATCACAGGTGGGATCAGGAAGAAGCCAGAGCTCCACGACTCCTGTCTGCCATCACCACTGCCTCTGTGGCTGTGGGCAGGGGAAGAGGAAGGAGGGGCCAGGGCTGAAGGTGTGAGGTACGTTTATATGGCCCCTGTGGCTGGCAGCTTGCACACTGGGTGGTTCACACTTGGGACATCATCAGGACCATAGCAGCCCCGAGTCCCTCCCAGGCTCCCTCCCCTTCCTCCCAGGGACCATCTCCTCAATCCTGCCTCCCCCTCACCTTGCATTTGTTTCTGCTTTAACCCCCTTCATGCATCCTTCACACACAGAGGTGACTGTGATCATTCTGCACATTTACGGGATGTAATCATCCAGCCCTGATCCCCTGTGACTTGCTTATTGTGTTCAACTTGAGCTTTTGAGCATCTCTGTGTTAAAGGGCCTGTTGAACGTGCATTTTCAAAGCTGTATACAATTATTTGTACTACAATTTATTATCCATTCGGTGGCTATTCATTCCACACATTTACTGCTTTGTTCTGTGAACAAGGCTTCCATGTAGCTTGTCGAGAAGATTAAACTCATCTATCTTATGTATCCATCCATCTTCCTATCTACCTACCCTGAGTGCCATGCCTGGCAGACAGAAGGAGCCACAGGTGTGTCATTATTATCCCTCGCTGTAGGATCAGAGACAGTACCTGAATTGGGCATTGTTAGCCGTGGCATGTGAATACACAGGTACACTAATTCACACACTCACACTCATCCTCACACATGGGTACACTCCATGGCTGGATGTTATCAAAAGACACCATGGATTGATGTGGAGGATGTGGCCCCACCCCCATCAGTCTCATCTCTGGCCTGTGACAGCTACACAGGGAAATAGACCCCAAGCAAGTCCAGCCAGGACCTCTGGGCAGACAGAGGTACAGGGCTCTGGCCTAGGGGAAGAGGTGGGAAGGAGAGGCTGGGAGAGGTCTTCTAGGGCTAGAGGGAGGTGAGCTTTCTCCAGACCAGAGAGCTGGGATCCATGGGCATGAGGTGTCAGAGGTTTACCAGCTGTCCCCCACTAGGGGAATCTGAAGGTTCCATGGAGACACACCAGCACCCCCTCATCCCATGGGGAGTCAGTAGTGAGATGGCTTGCTGACCTCAACATGGAGCCCTAGACTCATTCCCACAAGTCTGGGGGCCGCAGCCAGGTGGTCCAACGACCTCTGAGAACTTAAAGATCCAAACACACTGCTCCAGAGTGAAGCTGACCCGAGGCAGCATCTCCTGACCTCCATCCTGCTTCGGTCTCCAGCCTGGGAGCCAGAGCCCCTGCCCAAGTTCCTGAGAAGGTCTTGGGGAGGGGAGGAGTCTGAGGATGAGTGATTTGTCTATGAGTGAGCTCACTGCAGGATATTCTCCACAAAGTGGTCTTTTCCTGTTTTCCTCACGGATGTAATCCCACTGCTCAGGGCACCGTGGACATGTGGTATGTAGTCTACATACTAGCAGGATGTGGCAGGACTCACAGGTCTCCCCTGGGAGGTGGGGCCCTGCTGGGATGGGGTCCAAGGGCCCAATGAGCAGGCAGGAGAAGCCGGCGCTGAGATGAACCCAGAAAGAGGAGCTCCCATGGTAACCAAAAGTGGGGTCCAGCTGTTCACTGTGTGAAAGCCAATCAAGAGGCCAGGTTGGTGGGAAGGAAAGTTTGCTTTATTTTGGATGCTAGGGGTGAGGCAGACTCCTGTCCAAAGGACTTCCACTGACCACCATGGGGCAAGAGCTTTTCTAGGCTGAGGGAGGGGGCTACATGCAGAAACAGCATGGTCAGCTCTGCCAGTTATCTTGAAATTGGTCATCAGTGGTCTGACCAGCATTGATTATTTTAAGTAGTTAATCTTCAGTTTCAGGGTCAGTTTCTTCCCATTTCTTGGAGGCCAAGTTCTCAGAACTGTGGCAGCTTACGTCATGGCTACAGTCTGGTCTTCATGTAGCTAATTTCTTTCACCTGGTGGGGGTTTCAGACTCTGTAAGCCAGCTCACGGGAGATGGCTCAGAATATTGTCTACAGCCCTTGAGAAGGAACTAAAAGTCCTCTGTGTTGCTTAATGACTAGAATGTTATTACTTGGTCTCCTTTGACTATTTTCCATTGTTTCTGTATTTTCTCACTTCTCTGGTTAAACTTATTCTTTAGCCAAAGTTTTCCACAGACAAAAGGCAGGCAGAGGGCATGGTGGGTGTTGGGGGAAGGACCATAGAGTTCTGTTCTGTTTCACTGGGAGCAGCAGGACTCGAGATGGGAGAGGGAAAGAACACTCCTGCTGAAGGAGGCTGGAGTTATGTCCATGCTGCTTTAATGAGGTTATCTGTCTACTCCCCACAACTCAGTGATGCCAACATGATGGCTGTCCCCATCTCACAGATGGGCAAACTGAGAGTCTGGGCAGTGCCGTCATTGTCTCATGTCTCAAGGCTGTGAGGTAGATTCTAGCTCAGGTTTGCCCAACCTCTCCGCCTGTGCTCTTCCCGCCCTTCTGCCCCAGAGGTGGGTGTTCTGCCAGGACCTCCTGGAGTCCTTGGCACATGGGGCCTCCCATCCTGAATCCCAGGTTCTTCTCCACCCACTACAGCTGAGGTTCTGGCTTTTCTTTCCTCCTCCTCTCCCACCAGCACAGATGCAGACCTGGGGGCAGCAGTTCATGATGTCGGGGGAAAGCCACCTTGGATGGCGCCTGGTCAAGACCTTTTTGACTCAGTCTCCGCAGACAGTACATCACCAGCAGATCAGCTTCGGTGGGAATCCTGGGGCAGTAAACTGCAGTTAGCTCACTACCAGGAAGTAAGGGCACAGCTCCAGCTCCAGGGATGTGAACCTGAGTTACAGAGCAGATGAAGCTTTATCAGGAGCCCAGCATCCCAAGTCATCAGTCCACAATCCAGTTCTCATGGGCTGAAGACTTAACTTGTCACTCAGGTGTGAAATAGGCAGGGCTTTCAGCCTTTTTTCCATGGTGTGGGCATGATGGATGATGTTTGAATGCACGTCACTTTCCCCAGGGCTTAACTAAAGTCTGACAAGCCCAGAGAGCTTGTGCAGAGGGTGAGTGGGCACAGCAGTTCTTGAACCCCACACGACGACCTTCAATGAAAGTCATTCTCATAGAAACTACCAACACTGTAAAGCAATTCTACTAAAAAAAAAATAAAATAAAACCCTACAAACCACATTTAATGTTTGCTTAATTGAATCAAAATTCTAAAAGTCAAACATTATCACAGAGTTAAACTTTTACCCTCAAATTATCCATATGTTGCTTTCAAAAGTCAAATAAGTTACTTTTAAAAGGCCTACAAATTTGAAAATATTATTTTCTTTAGTTTTGGGAACTCACAATACCACTGCTAGTTTTGAAGTTGGTCTGTCTGTTTGTGCATGTATGCACCAAACACAAGACCCCACGTGTGCTGTGCTCAGTCACTTCAGTCGTGTCTGAGTCTTTGCAACCCCAGGGAATGTAGCCCACCAGGCTCCTCTGTCCATGGGATTCTCCAGGCAAGAATACTGGAGTGGGTTGTCATGCCCTCCTCCAGGGGATCTTCCCAACTGAGGGACTGAACTTGTGTCTCTTGCATCTCCTGCATTGTAGGCAAATTCTTTACCACTGAGCCACTGGGGAAGCCCATACAAGAGCCTATAAGCAACTCTTAAGTTAAAATCTAGAAGAAAAAAAAAAAAGTTACCCTCCACCATTGGCTCTGAGCTTTTCCTCCCACCACCCCTCCACCTCTTTCGTGAATGGCTTTCCTTTAGGGGTTGACCCCCACATACCCCCTATACTGACCCGTATGTCAGTGCCTATGGTCTAGGGAGGCCCTTTACATTTTCCTACCTGTGAATCGTATGACTTGAGTCCAGGTTATAAATTAACAGCATCCATTCCCACAGCATTATTTGCGGATTGGGCATGGGACCCAATCTGGACCAATCAGTCTTATCAGGGCTGTTGCAGGAGCTATTTGGGGAAGTCAGTTGCTTTCTCAGGAAAGCAGGTGAGGTTGGAGGTCCTGCAGCATTGATGAGGTCACAGCCAGAGGGGGTCTAGCAGCCATCAGGGGACACTGGGGGACCTGAGGTTGAAACCCACACAGAGGGCAGAGCTCAGAGGATAGACAGATGACTTCCAGATGGTATCTTCAGAGACGCCAATGCAGTCACACCTGAGTCCAGGTAAAATACGTAGATTCCTCTATTACATGAGCCCTTTAGGTACTGACTAGAGTCAGGGTTTCTGGTGCTTTCCACAGAAAGTGCCCTCTCCATAGCCATGAACAACTAACTTCAGGCTGGTGAGTAGATGATACAATGGCTGGAACCTTAACCTTCCCCCACCCCACAAGACCGCAGAAGAGTGTGTGGCTAGTGAGAGCCAAGTGACCAAAAGTCAGTTACTCTAGTAAATCCTTTTATTCATTAAACACTAAAAAAGGCAGTCGGGGTGACAGGCTTTCTGTCCTAGGACCATGGCCCAGTTTGTCCGTAACCTTGCAGAAAAGGCCCTGGCGCTGGTCAACGCTGCTGTGACTTACTCGAAGCCTCGATTGGCCACGTTTTGGTACTATGCCAAGGTTGAGCTGGTTCCTCCAACCCCTGCTGAGATCCCTACAGCAATTCAGAGCTTGAAAAAAATTATCAACAGTGCTAAAACCGGTAGCTTCAAACAGCTCACTGTTAAGGAAGCTCTACTGAATGGTTTGGTGGCCACTGAGGTGTGGATGTGGTTTTATGTTGGCGACATCATAGGCAAGCATGGCATCATTGGCTATGATGTTTGAAGACCAATTTTTAACATGTGATTATATTTGCTTTATTATTCAAGTGTTCTTGGACCATGTGTGAGCAGACTGCTATTTGAATAAAATAAGACAATGTGTCAGAAAAAAAAAAAAAAAACACTAAAAAAGGGACTTGCCTAGTGGTCCAGTGGTTAAAATCCACTTGCCAATGCAGGAGACACGGATTCAATCACTAGTCCAGGAAGATTGCACATGCCGAGAGGCAACTAAGCCCATGCACCACAGCTACTGAATCACCATTCCAGGGCCCCAAGAGTGACAACTAATGAGCCCTTGAGCTGCAACTACTAAGGTCTGTGTGCCGTAGAATCTGTGCTGTGCAACGAGAAGCCCCTGCAATAAGCCCGTGCACCACAACGAGTAGTCCCTCTCATTGAAACTAGAGAAAGCCTGAGCAAAGCAATAAAGACCCAGTGCAGCCATATAAATAAATAAACAATTTTTTAAAATGAACAGAACCAGTTCTACTAGTAGAGTCTGATGCTGCTGTGAGCTGTGTCCTCCTGCTTCCACCATCCTTGTCCCCCACTTCCCTGCAGGAGAGCCCTGGCTTAATTACTATGTGTCTCAGTGTGTTCCTACTTGGGTTTATCCTGCCTGGGACTCTCTGTGCTTTCTGGACTATTTCCTTTCCCATGTTAGTAAAGTTTTCAACTATTATCTCTTCAAATATTTTCTCAGGTCCTTTCTCTCTCTCTTCTCCTTCTGGGACCCCTATAATGCCTATAATACCAATGGTGTGTTTCATATTGTCCCAGAGATCTTTTAGGCTGTCTTCATTTTTTTTTTTTTCATTCTTTGCTATATTCTTTTCTGAGGCAGTGATTTCTACTATTCTGTCCTCCAGGTCATTGATCCATTCTTCTGCCTCAGTTATTCTGCTATTGATTCCTTATGTATCTTATTTATCTTTGTTTGTTGTTTAGTTCTTGCAGTTCTTTGGTAAACATTTCTTGCATCTTCTCCATTGTTTTCCTGAGATCCTGGATCATCTTCACTATCATTATTCTGATTTCTTTTTCTGGAAGGTTGCCTGTCTCCACTTCATTTATTTGTTTTTCTGGGGTTTTCTCATTCCTTTATCTGGGATATAATTTTTTACTTTTTCATCATGATTAATTTAGCCTCCTTCTTAGATGCTAAGAGCCTTGTGTAAGCTTCCTGATGGGAGTGCCTGGCAATGGAAACACTGGCTTTTTCTCTGGTGGGCAGGGCCTTGCTCAGTAAAACTTAAATCCAATTATCTGCTGATTGATGGGGTTGTTCAGTTCAGTCACTCAGTTGTGTTTGACTCTCTGTGACCCCAAGGACTGCAGCAGGCTTCCCAGTCCATTGCCAACTCCCAGACCTTGCTCAAACTGATGTCCATAGAGTCAGTAATGCCATTCAACCATCTCATCCTCTGGTTGTCCCCTTCTCCTCCCCACTTCAATCTTTCCCAGCATCAGGGTCTTTTCAAATGACTCAGTTCTTTGCATCAAGTGGCCAAAGTATTGGAGCTTCAGCTTCAGCATCAGTCCTTCCAATGAATACTCAGGACTGATTTCCTTTAGGATGGACTGGTTTGATCTCCTTGCAGTTAAGGGACTCTCAAGAACACCACAGTTCAAAAGCATCAATTCTTCGGCTCTCAGCTTTCTTTATGGTCCAACTCTCACATTTGTACATGACTACTGGAAAAACCATAGATTTGACTATATGGACCCTTGTCAGCAAAGTAATGTCTCTGCTTTTTAATATGCTGTCTAGGTTAATCATGGCTTTTCTTCCAAGAAACAAAGCATCTTTTAATTTCATGGCTGCAGTAGCTTTAGCCCACACCCATTTGTGGTGCTTCCCACCAAAGTGTCTAAACCAGCACACCTGGGTTTAATCACATGGGAGATGAGCCCCGTGGTGCCTGCAGAGGCTTCTTGAGTGGAAAGCAGGAGGGACCCTGGGGAGCCAGGGGTCTGCAGGAACAGCAATTGTTTTGTCCTTTTGAAACATTTGGGTGGTGTTTGGGGGACTCTGAAGAGCTCTGGTAGGACAGTCCTTTATGTCTCAGCACAGAAAAGATTTCAGCCAGAGGCAAAATAGATAAGAAGGTAAGATAGATAAGAAGTGATTTACTAGAATAGGACACTTGTGAGGCTTACAAGTGGGCAGGTGAGGAGGTGCTTTGACCCAAGAACTTACTGGGCTACAGTTTTATGATCATAGGAAAAGTGGGGAGGAGGAGAACTTGGTCGTCTTTCTTGTGTAGACATCATGCTTTCCAACATCAGCTCCTCCTCCAGGTTGAGCAGAGTTTTCTTTTCCCTGCATGCTCATGCTGGGTCTGTGTGCAAACAACATGTCCTAGGGCTCATTAACTTACTGAGCAGGATGTGGGTCTCCTGCCACCATTGTTTTACTGTTTGGGGGGCACGTCTCATGCTTCTGTTGCATGGTTTTGTTGCTAAGCAAGCCTGCTTGGTTGGTTTTGTGTTTAAACAAACATGCTTTTGAAGTAATCATTAACTTACAAGGGTCTCCCATATTTTTTCTACTTACAATCCCCTAATGAGACTAACTATTTAATCATCTACTTTATCCTTTTATTTTATCCCTATCATTCTGGCTTAATCAACACCATGAGCTGCATCATCTAAGAGTCATTCAGATGGGGGTCTCCTCCCCTCCCCGGAGAGAGGAGCATGGAGTTCACTCCCAGTGGGTGCATCCTTGTGCTCATTTCTGCCCTGTGAACATGGAAGTTATATTCACCTATATTATGCTTTAAATAGAGCTTGAAATGAGCCCAATTGAGGAAATATTTACACATGATCAAGGAAATGTGACAGAAAAAAAGGTTCAACTTCAGGAAATGGCCCTGTTCTTGGAAGGAATCCAGATGGGAGCATAGGCCCTGTGTGATGAGGCCATTGCAGGGACTTCATCCTGCACCTTTCCCTTCCCTGCCTCTGGAGCCGTGTCCTCAGGATGTGCTTCCTTCCTCTGTGTAGAATACCTGCTGAGAGAAAGAGAGAAAGGGTTGTGGGAGACGTGGCCACAGGTCCTTCCTGAAATGCGCCCCCCCACCCCCCCCCCCCATTCCCCTGAATATGCCAGCAAATTTGGAAAACTCAGCAGTGGCCACAGGACTGGAAAAGGTCAGTTTTCATTCCAATCCTAAAGAAAGGCAATGCCAAAGAATGCTCAAACTACCGCACAATTGCACTCATCTCACACACTAGTAAAGTAATGCTCAAAATTCCCCAAGCCAGGCTTCAGCAATATGTGAACTGTGAACTTCCAGATATTCAAGCTGGTTTTAGAAAAGGCAGAGGAACCAGAGATCAAATTGCCAACATCCGCTGGATCGTGGAAAAAGCAAGAGAGTTTCAGAAAAACATCTATTTCTGCTTTATTGACTATGCCAAAGCCTTTGACTGTGTGGATCACAGAAAACTGTGGAAAATTCTGAGAGAAATGGGAATACCAGACCACCTGACCTGCCTCTTGAGATATTTGTATGCAGGTCAGGAAGCAACAGTTAGAACTGGACATGGAACAACAGACTGGTTCCAAATAGGAAAAGGAGTTCATCAAGGCTGTATATTGTCACCATGTTTATTTAACTTATATGCAGAGTACATCATGAGAAATGCTGGACTGGAAGAAACACAAGCTGGAATCAAGATGGCCAGGAGAAATATCAATAACCTCAGATATGCAGATGACACCACCCTTATGGTAGAAAGTGAAGAGGAACTCAAAAGCCTCTTGATGAAAGTGAAAGTGGAGACTGAAAAGGTTGGCTTAAAGCTCAACATTCAGAAAACGAAGATCATGGCATCTGGTCCCATCACTGCATGGGAAATAGATGGGGAAACAGTGGAAACAGTGTCAGACTTTATTTTTCTGGGCTCCAAAATCACTGCAGATGGTGACTGCAGCCATGAAATTAAAAGACGCTTACTCCTTGGAAGGAAAGTTATGACCAACCTAGATAGCATATTCAAAAGCAGAGACATTACTTTGCCAACAAAGGTTCATCTAGTCAAGGCTATGGTTTTTCCTGTGGTCATGTATGGGTGTGAGAGTTGGACTGTGAAGACGGCTGAGCGCCGAAGAATTGATGCTTTTGAACTGTGGTGTTGGAGAAGACTCTTGAGAGTCCCTTGGACTGCAAGGAGATCCAACCAGTCCATTTTGAAGGAGATCAGCCCTGGGATTTCTTTGGAAGGAATGATGCTAAAGCTGAAACTCCAGTACTTTGGCCACCTCATGTGAAGAGTTGACTCGTTGGAAAAGACTCTGATGATGCTGGGAGGGATTGGGGGCAAGAGGAGAAGGGGACGACAGAGGATGAGATGGCTGGATGGCATCACTGACTCAATGGACGTGAGTCTGAGTGAACTCTGGGAGTTGGTGATGGACAGGGAGGCCTGGGATGCTGTGATTCATGAGGTCACAAAGAGTTGGACACGACTGAGTGACTGATCCGATCTGATCTGATCTGATTCCCCTGAATGCCCAGAAGGTGTGCAGTGACCCTGAGGACTGAACACAGGCTGGGCAGGTGTCCTCTCAGGTGCCCCACAGGTGAGGGCAAGCGGCGATGATGGGGATGGGCACAGAGGCTGCTCCACGTCCTGTTCCTTCTCAAGGAAGAAGCTTTCCCCTCTGCCTGGGCCCAGTAATGGAGTCTGCACACACAAAAACTCTACATCCTCTCCAAGACATGTCAGGTGTCATGGAACCATAGCTTCCCACTGCGCTTGCTCGTGACACCAAACACCTAGTCTATGCCCATGGAATTGTCCACTTCTGGTAGTAAGCTGGCCAGCACATCCTCTCTGTGTCTAAAGGACATGGGGCAGCTCTTGTCGGTACTGAAACTGATTGGTGTCATTTCTGGGGGCTCCAAAGAGCTCCGGTACCACAGTCCTTTATGTCTCAGCACAGGAAAGAATTCAGCAAGAGGCAAAATGATAGATAAGAAGTGATTTATTGTAATAGGATTATCGTGAGGCTTACTAGTGGGTGGGCAAGAGAAGTCATGCCCAAGAACTTACTGGGTTATAGTTTTAGAATCAAAGGAAAAGTGAGAAAGGGGAAAATTTTTCTTTGTCTCTCTTGAGATGTCATGCTTCCATCATCAGCTCCTCTTCCAGGAGGAAGCTGGCATGGAAGTTTGGGCATGGGAGTTTTCTTGTCCCTACATGGTCAAGTTAGGTCCACAAACAACTGGTTTTCATGTGTGCAGAGAGCATGTCTTAGGGATGGGCTCATCACTTACTGAGCTTACTGGGCAGGATGTGGGTTTCATACCCACATATAGGGATATATCTCATGCTTCTACTGGAGAAGGCAATGGCACCCCACTTTAGTACTCTTGCCTGGAAAATCCCATGGACGGAGGAGCCTGGTAGGCTGCAGTCCATGAGGTCGCTAAGAGTCGGACACGACTGAGTGACTTCACTTTCATGCCCTGGAGAAGGAAGTGGCAACCCACTCCAGTGTTCTCGCCTGGAGAATCCCAGGGACGGGGGAGCTTGGTGGGCTGCCACCTATGGGGTCCCAGTCACACATGACTGAAGCGACATAGCAGCAGCAGCAGCATGCTTCTACTGAATGATTTTGTTGCTAATCAAGCCTGCTGGGTTTTGTGTTTAAGCAAACCTGCTTTCTTGAGTAATTATTAACTTAACAGGGGTCTCCCACATTTTTTCTACTTACAATCCCCTAGGGGTGTAAACTATTTAGTCACCTACTTTGTCCCTTTACTCTGTCCCTATCAGTACCACAGTCAGAAGAGATGTAAAGGTGAATGAGACCTGAGATGCCTCCAGTAGGGATGGAGGCAGGACCAAGATTATGTGAAGATCTCCCAAGACTCCAGAGGCAGCTGCTGTGGATTGACCTGGCTAGAGAGGGTTACCCGGAGAAGGCAATGGCACCCCACTCCAGTACTTTTGTCTAGAAAATCCCATGGACGGAGGAGCCTGGTAGGCTGTAGTTCATGGGGTCGCTAGAGTCGGACACGACTGAGCGACTTCACTTTCACTTTTCACTTTCATGCATTGGAGAAGGAAATGGCAACCCACTCCAGTGTTCTTGCCTGGAGAATCCCAGGAACAGGAAGCCTGGTTGGCTGCCATCTATGGGGTTGCACAGAGTCGGACACAACTGAAGCGACACAGCAGCAGCAGCAGAGAGGGTTACCAATTCTAAGCTCGTACTCCTTGCCACACAACAGGCCAATAATTGAGAGACAAGTTATTGGGACAAGGAACAGTGACTTTATTGGGAAAGCCAGCTAACAGAGGGAGAAGATGGTGGGCTCATGCCCCAAAGAACCATCTTGCCTGAGTTAGAATTCAGGCCCCTTTTATACTAAAAGTGGAGGAAGTAAGGTCAAACACTTCATGGTTCCCATCAGCCTCCGGATGGGCTGTGTTAATTACGTCCTCCCTGCAGTCATTCACAGGTGGACCTGATTAGGCTATTTCTTGTGAGTCAAACATAAGTACTTTAGCTTAATGCTCATTGCATGGGAGATGAGGTGCCCAGAGATGAGCCATTATGTAAAATTTAAGCTTATTGGCAACATCCCTTTAGTGATTATCCTGTAATAGAATACAAAGCGTTCTTCTCTATTACAAGAGGACAGGAGAGGGAGGAGGTGATGAGCCTGGACCCCAGGAGGTGACTGGTAGCAGGGACAAGGGAGTGGAGTCATGGAGAGAACTCCTGGGAGGGTGAGCTCCCTACCCCAAGCTCAGGGTGGGGTGGGGTGAGATCTAATGCACATTTTCTATCAATTGACTAAATTTCTCTCTTAGCTCCAAGCAGCTAAGGACACTCACTGGTCCAGCGTCCTCTGCATCCTGCTTCTCCTCCTGTATCATGTGACCTCACATGCCACAAACCAAAGCCCACAACTGACAGGGGATGGAGCAGGCATGGTTTCAGCCTCTCTGACCCTAAAGTCACTGATGCACCACTTCCCTCCCCGGGTGGGAAAGGAGGGACTGGACATAGTGGGTCCATTGGTCTATGAGGACAAGGGGCCAGGGCTCCTGGGGAAATAGCTAACTCTGGGGCTGGATCAGGAAACACGCAGGTGAGCGGGGAGCCTCTGGTGGTGTCAGAGATGAAGGAAGTGCAAGCACACGTGCACACACACATAGGCCCATGTACATAATCACAGGGCAGCACCGATGGTCCACTAGAAAGAGCTCCCATGGCCAAACTGGCAGAATTGGAACAAGGAACGTAAACTCGTATTGCCTTGTAACTCAAAGTTTGAAATAAACACCCATGAATTTATACTGATATTGAGTAAATAAATGGTGAAGGATATCCAAATCTTCAGTGCAGAAAAATCCCCAATAAAGTCAGTAGATCTCCCTCCTCAAGCAGGTGGACTTTTAAGTGTGGGCTGAGTCAGTGACTTCCTTCCAAGGAGGACAGTGTGGAAAGTGGGGAATGGTAACTGTACAGGAGAAACCCTCAGACACTGCCTGGCCAGGCAATCAAGGTCAACATCAAGTGATGAGTCATGCTGATGGGAGGTGTTCTGGCTGATGGGATAGGAGGGCACTTCACCTCTGTACACCCATCACCCCAGGGTAATCATGAGAAAAATACCAGACAAATCCCAGCATGAGATGTCCCACAAAGCACCTGACCAGCGCTCCTCGAAACTATCCAGGTCATCAAAACTGTCCAGGTGATCAAAAGAAGGAAAGGGAGAAACTCTGAACCAAAATAAACCTAGGAGACACGACATTTAAATGTAGTGTGGTCCCTGGAAGGGATCCGGGAACAGAAAAGGGACATTCGGGGCAAGTGAGGAAATCTGATGAAGTATGAAATTCAGTTAAAAATGTATCCATGTGAAGTCAACTATAGTCCAATAAAAAACTATTTTATAAATTAATAACAATATCAGTTGCACCAAAAAATGCATCAATGTTCATTCATTGATAGTGACAAATGTACAATGTCAGTCGTTGTAGAAGCTGGCTTGCAGTAGATGGAAACCATCTGTACCATCTTCGCAATAATTCTGTAAATCCAAAAGTGTTCTAAAATGTAAAGTGTATTAAAATTATATGAATACATACAGTGGGCACGGGGGTTGTGGAAAAAAGGGTGAAGATCCATGACCCTTGAAGTTCATTTCCAGCGTGAAGTTGGATGTTGCCATGAGAACCCCAGTCCTGAAAGATCTGCTCATCTCCCCAAGGCAACCAAAGCGCTCTCAGCACTTTATACTTGTATGTGTGGTTATGCTTTGTTTACTTCCACCCCAAATGAAGTATGTGATGCTTGAAAGCACGGAGTATAAAAAGGGATTTAGTAGGGGGACTTTCTTCTTTGTTACTTTGGCCACAAAGCCTCCTGATGGCCTCACTGGAGATAGTCAGGATGTAAACAAGTTTATACATATATATGGATGTATATCTATAGGGCTTTCCTGCTGCCTCAGATGGTAAAGAATCCACCTGCAATGCAGGAGACCCAGGTTCAGTCCCTGAGCCATGAAGATCCCCTGGAGAAGAGAATGGCCACTCACTCCAGTATCCTTGCCAGGAGGATCCCAAGGACAGAAAAGCCTGGTGGGCTATAGTCCATGAGGTCGCAAGGATTCAGACATGATTTGAGCAACTAACACACATACATGTGTATCTACACATACAGTTTGTCCACAAATGGTAACACACATATATATTTGTATACTATACAACCTTCCTTTCCTCAGTGAACAAAAATCTCAAAGATTCTTCTGCATTAGAACTACCTGGCCATCACTATGGTCCAAGCCTGCAGGGCGTCCATGGTTCAGACGCCCACGATTCACTGAAGTGGTTTCCTCTCTGCAGACATTTATCTGTCTTTTGTTACAACAGAGAAGCCTGCAGTGAACATCCTGGCACTGGCGTCCTTGTGCGCATCACAGCACTATTTTTAATGCCTGCTCAGAGAGCTGCAAGAATATTGCATGATCATTTATATAATGGATCCCTGTTTTTAAACATTTAGATTGCCTCCAATTTTTCCACCATTATAAATAGCATTGCTATGATCATAAATCTTCATACACACCCCGGAATATTTCCCTGGGATGAATTTCTAGAAGGAGGTGCTGAGTAAACAGGTTTTAACCTTAAAGCTGCTTCAAGTTCATATCACAAGAGCTGAGTCAGGCCTGCTTTGTCTGGTGGTACAGGCTGCACACTGCTAGGAGGTCTCAGAAGGAGCAGGAAGGAGCCCCTGGTCCACTTCTCAGGTATCCAGGTGTCCCCTGGGGCAGAGAGCTTTTTCTTATCTGCACAAAGCCACTACAGATGCTAGCAGGGCTCTAGCTGCATTGTCAGAGGCAGAGTCTGAGGTCAGAGGAGCCCTCTGATTGGAACCACCTGCCTGGGCGCCAGAGCCCCAGGGAGTGGGGTCAGTGTCAGCAACTGGTCTCATTCAGGTGGCCCTGCACATCACCTGGGGTGAGGGGAAGTACAATCTCCCTTCTATCAACAGCCCTGGGCCTGTTACCAGCAGCAGGCACAGAGTCCCCCACTGGTCCCCAGCTGAGTGATGCTTCTCTAGGTGCTGAGGGCTTGCCCCATCCCCATAAATCACCCCACATGGACTGTCCATGTCCTGTGGTCCTGAGAGCCTGTGGACCCCAGAATGGAGGGCAGGGCCTGGGCAGCAGAGGGATGGTGCTGAGGGCAGTGGAGAAGTCCCTGCCCCTACAAGGGGGTTGGATGGATGGAGCTGGGGGTGCCACTGAGCTGTGGGGCCCCTGATCATGCCCAGCACAGGGTGAGGTGTCAGGGTCATGAAAGCAAGCTATAGAAGGGGTCAGAGTAGTAGGGAGATGCAGACACTGTCTTGTGAAAACCCAGTCTCCGGGCTGGGGAGCCACCTCTGTCTCCAGGGGCCTGCTGGGGGTCACCCAGCACCTCTGCCATGAGGGTGGGTGTCTCAGCTGAATTCTCCCAAGGTTGTCATGATTATACTTCCTGGTAAAATCCTGGCAGAGAGGCAGCCCCCATCCACAGCAAATAACAGCAGTCACCTAGGAGCAATAGAGTGGATCTAAGTGGATGAAAATACACTTAGAGTAACCTCTTCTATGACGATGTTCCAGACAGGTTTGCAGGGTCTGAATGGAAGCAGCCCCTCCAGGCGACCCTGTGATGGGACAGTCAGGACCATTTTCACCGCAGAGGCAGCAGCGAGAGTTTGGGAGCTTCCAGCCACTTTTGATTGCAGTTAATGCACTGACCTCGTTCGATTTCAAACCCCTGCTTGGTGCAAAAGCGGCTCTTCTGAGACGATGGGCTTTTAATGATCCCCCTTGACCTTGTCAGCTCTGTGACTAAATCTACGAGAGAGAGAAACAGAGACAGGGACAGAGAGAGGGAGAGAGAAGAAATGGCATCAGGACTGTCTTCTGGGAGGTGCAGGGTGGCCCTGCCAGGACCCTAGTCTCTAGCTCTGTGAGGTGGGGTCTGGGCAGGGGAAAAATTTGGCATTCTCCTTTTTCCTTTCTTTGTAAAGAGAGACAGAGGATGGGGGCAGAGAGAGGAAGAGAAGCATCTTACGTCTACTCCGGGGTCGGGAAGCACTGATCCCAATGGGCACGTCCAGGGGTACCCCTGATGGTGTCAGACCCGATCAGGGAGAAAGCAGGGCAGCCGGGTAGCTGGAAGGATGGTGCTCATGACACAGTCAGCTGCCACCACCTCCCAACCCTCCCTACCCTGTGGCTTTGAGCTCACCCGGCCCCTGACAATTGTTAGTGTTGAAATAACATGAACGAGTCTCTAAATGTGGTGAACAGGTACTGCCCCAAGTTCCCTAAGTGCCCAGCCTTCTGCCAGGCTCCCGCATAGATCCCTCAGGACCCAGTGACTAAGGGGTTAATGCCTGGTGAGACTGAGTCAGGGAGGGATGGGGGAGGGACGCACTGAGTCCCCAGGGAAAGATACTCCCGAGCCCCAGAACAGTGTTTCCACACCAGAATCACCAGAATGTGGCCAAACATTCCAGTTCTTTGAGAGTAGTTTCCAAATATGTAAACATTGCTTCAGACTTTTATGTACTTTTTTTTTTTTTTTTTTTTTTTTTTGGCCAAACTATAAGGCATGCAGAATCTTAGCTCCCCGACCAGGGTGAAACCCACACCCACCCCACCCGCCAGCCCCCAGCAGGGGAAGGCAGAGTTGTAAGCACTGGACCATCAGGAAGTCCCCAGATTTAAAAAAAAAACAAAACAAAACAAAAAAACCCTCCGTGGATCAAACTTGACCCATTCCAGACTGAATGCAGACCATAGGCAGCAGGGAGAGCTTTTTGGTCCAAAACCCACCTATGTCTTCAGTTCAGTTCAGTTCAGTCGCTCAGTTGTGTCCGACTCTTTGCGACCCCATGAACCACAGCACACCAGGCCTCCCTGGCCATCACCAAACTCCCAAAGTCCACCCAAACCCATGTCCATTGAGTTGGTGATGCCATCCAACCATCTCATCCTCTGTCATCCCCTTCTCCTGTCCTCAATCTTTTCCAGCATCAGGGTCTTTTCCAATGAGTCAGCTCTTCACATCAGGTGGCCAAAGTATTGGAGTTTCCACTACAACATTAGTCCTTCAAATGAACACCCAGGACTGATCTCCTTTAGGATGGACTGGTTGGATCTCCTTGCAGTCCAAGGAACTCTCAAGAGTAGTCTCTAACACCACAGTTCAAAAGCATCAATTCTTCTGCACTCAGCTTTCTTCACAGTCCAACTCTCACATCCATACATGACCATAGCCTTGACTAGACGGACCTTGTTGGCAAAGTAATGTCTCTGCTTTTTAATATGTTATCTAGGTTGGTCATAACTTTCCTTCCAAGGGGTAAGCGTCTTTTAATTTCATGGCTGCACTCACCATCTGCAGTGATTTTGGAGCCCAGAAAAATAAAGTCAGCCACTGTTTCCGCTGTTTCCCCATTTATGTGCCATGAAGTGATGGGACGGGATGCCATGATCCTAGTTTGCTGAATGTTGAGCCGTCTGCTGCTGCTGTTGCTGCTAAGTCACTTCAGTTGTGTCCAACTCTGTGCGACCCCATAGACGGCAGCCCACCAGGCTCTGCCGAACCTGGGGTTCTCCAGGCAAGAACACTGGAGTGGGTTGCCATTTCCTTCTCCAACGCACGAAAGGGAAAAGTGAAAGTGAAGTCTCTCAGTCAAGTCTGACTCTTAGTGACCCCATGGACTGCAGCCTACCAGGCTCCTCCGTCCATGGGATTTTCCAGGCAAGGGGTTGAGCTGTCTACACCCCCTAAATTCTGCAGCGATTCAGGTCCCCTAAACCCACCAATTTTCATTTACATGGGGATTCAGACTTGGAAGCCTAGTGGAGCCAGGGCATTTGGGGACATTGCCCAGGGGGTGTTCAGGTGGGCTTTCTCCCTTTGACAATCCCCTCCCCTACTCAATCAGAAGACCCTGATTGGGCTCCCAGGGCCATGGGCAGGGCTGTGAAAAGCCCAGACAGGTTTACTCAGCACCTTGACAGAGTGAATGTGATACCTGAGATTTAACTCTGGGAATGCAACAGTGCCCCAGATATAGGAAACACTGTTTGTCACCATCATTTCTACGCTATTCACTCACTCACCAACCATCATTTATATGCTAATCAGCCTCTCCAGCCTGTTGAACACCAGGTATTACTTGCCTCCACTTCTGTGTCTGGTCCCAGCACTGAAGTCACGCCTCTGGGCTTCTTAAATCAGAACTTCTGGGTTTAGCCCACACCCCACTGCTCGTTACCACCTCAGAGTCTGCCAGGATGGGTGCCCCGGCTGCCAGCCTCTTAGGCAGGAGGTAGATGGTTCCCACTGACTCTCCCTGACCCCAGGCCCTGGGAATCAGAAGGCAGAGGCCAGCTGTCTGTGGATTGGGCTCAGATTATGGAGACTGTCTGTGCACGTGCTGGCCTCACTGGCCTTTACTGGGTAAATACCTCCCTAACAGATCCTCCTAATGGCAAAACTACACAGACCTGGTAGTGCTGTGGCAACAAATCCACCTGCCAATGCAGGAGACACAGGTTTGAATCCTAGGCAGGGAACTAAGATCTCACTTTAAATCACGCCCACTGCTGTCTCTCTGAGATCAGATGCATCATCCAGCAAGGAGGCCCACATGGGAGGACATTTCTCTTCCTGGAGCCCCCAGAGGAGGCAGCCATGGTAGGGGTGAAACAGTCCCACTCCCTGAGGAAGCACATCCCTACAGGGCACATCCAAGGGGACAGTTATGGGGCAGACACTCGGGCTGTTCCAGGGGTCTGAGAAGCACTGACCCCCTCAGGGTCCCCCTACCAGAGCCCCTTCACTAAAGCATGATTTGGCTGGCTCAAATCACATTTAAAAGCATGTAAATCAGAGATTGCAAAGTGGTGACCTGAAGGAGAGATGTTTTGTTTGGCCAGCTTCTTCCGACTTTAAAAAGCAGCGGAAGAGGTTCACATAACACCCCAGACTTTTCACCTGCTCATCAGCAGCCCTGGGCTGAGGTCCTCTTCAGCACTGTGGCATCCTCATTGGCGTCATATGCCTGACACATTTCATATTCCAGATGCAGAGGCCAAGACTATTTGGAGATTGCTTTTTTAAATAAAATTTGTATTGGAGTACAATTGCTTTCCAACGTTCCTGCTGTTTAACAGTGTGAATCAGCTCTTTGTATACACATATCCCGTCCCTCTTGGACCTCCCTCCCACCCTGCCATCCCACCCCTCTGGGTCACCACAGAGCACTGAGCTGAGCGCCCTGTGCCCTACGGCAGCTTCCCACTAGCTGTCTCTCACACATGGTAGTGTATATGTCAATCCTAACCTCCAACTTGTCCCATCCTCCCATTCTTCCCATGTCCCCATGTCCATTCTCCATGTCTGCGTCTCTATTTCTATTTTGCAAATAGGCTCATCTTACCTTTTTTCTATATTTCACATGTGTTAATATATGATTATTTGTCTTTCTGTTTCTGACTTACTTCACTCTGAATCATAGACTATAGGTCTATCCACATCATTACAAATGACCCAGTTTTGTTCCTTGTTATGGCTGAGTAATATTCTGTTGTATATATGTACCTGATCTTCTTTATCACTTCATCTGTCAATGGACACTTGGGGGACTCTTAAAGAACCAGGTTGTTTTGGGGGTTTTAAGAATTTTGAGGCTTAGAAAAGATTTAATATGGGATAGATGAGTGAGTGGATAGCTGATGTGCCAAGACCACCTACTCCTTGTGGAAGGAAATCCACTAAGAATTGGTCTCAGTGTCTCAGGGGAAAAAAAACATTTTCCCACTTTGCTTCTGCCACTGATTTGGAGCAGAGTCTTGAGTGAAAGACAGGGTCATTCAAGAATGACCCTGCATGAGGGCAGTTTAGTGCCACCATTTTCATTCTTTCGGGGCTCATTTGACAGATGGCAAAGAATGTTACTTGACAACAGCGTACTAAATGTTCTCATGCCTGTTTCACAAGTCACCAGTGAACCTGCACACACTTTATACATTATGTCATGCCACGCTCTGCTGTGCTAAGTCGCTTCATGTCTGACTCTTTGTGACCCTATGAACTGTAGCCTACCAGGCTCCTCTGTCCATGAGATTCTCCAGGCAAGAATACTGGAGTGAATTGCCATGCCCTCCTCCAGGGGATCTTCCCAACCCAGGGATCAAACCCCATCTCCTGCAGCTCCCACACTGTAGGCAGATACTTTACCAGTGAGCCACAGGGGAAGCTGGCTTATACATTATGCATACCCCAAAATTAACCCCACCACCACCACCAACGTGACAGGCTGAATGCTTCCTGCAGCGGTCCTGGGCTCAGAGCGCCATGAAGCAACTAAGCCCAAGGGCTATAACTACTGAGCCTGTGCTCTAGAGCCCATGCTCCACAACAAAACAAGCTTCCACAAGGAGAAGCCTGAGCACCACAACTAGAGAGTAGCCCCCAGTCTCTGCAACCAGAGAGAAGCCTGCGCAGTCAGGGAGATCCAGCACAGTCAAAAATAAATACATAAATAAATTTTTTTAAAAAAAAGGAACTATGTCAGTATATCACAATATATGGAAAAGACCATGATTTTTATATGAGCAAAAGATTTTAATAGGCACTTCACCAAAGAATATATCTGAATGGCTAAGTACATGAAAAGACACTTGATATTATTCATCATTAGGGAAAACTAAAGCCATAATGAGGTACAAACTAAAGCCATAATGAGGTACACACCCCCTAGAATGGCTGTGAAATCAAAACGATGGACTATGGAAAATGATGCAGCTATTTGGAAAACAGTTTGGCAGTTCCCCAAAAGTTAAATACAGAGTTACACGTCTTCATTTCCCACTGCTGCTGTAACAAATGAACACAAGTTCAGTGGCTTGAAACAACACAAATGCATTGTCTTACACCTCTGGAGGTCAGGCGTCTTAAAGAGGCTGAAGCCCAGGTGCCAGCAGGGCTGGTTCCACCTGAAGGCTCCAGGGGAGACTCTGTTTCTTGCCTTCTTCTCTTCTAGAGGCACCAGCATCACTTCCAATCTGCTTCCATGTTCAAGGCTGGCCCCCCTGACTCCCAATTCCCTCTTATAAGGACCCTTGTGACCACACTGAGCCCAAGCGGATGATCTGGGATAATCTCCCATCTCAAGATCCTTAACTTAATCCCATCTGCAAAGCCTCTCTGGCCATACTAGGCCACATCCACAGTGAATATGTGGGTACTGATGCTGAGACACATTTAACAGGAAAGGTGAAATGGGTGTTCCGGATGACGGGGGTGGGGGCTGGGAGGCGCAAGACAGCTCAGGGCCAACTGCCAACGGATTTCACACGGGAAACAACTTCCCTTCTTCCCGACTCTCATAGAGTACCTCAAGCTCTGACCCCAAATTTATCACAGTGGCTCGAATCAGATGAAACAGTCCATGAATGATACCAAACAGTGAAACTGGAATACAACTTCAGTGGATGAAACGATGACAGGTAACTATTTGGTCAGGGGTAAAATGGATATCCTCATTTTAAGGTTTTTAAAGTAACATTTCTTTCTTAAAAGTTAATATGTGCATAACAGGAAACGAAAAAACAAAGTCATTCATGTCACAGGCAGTCGACCGTCTGATGTATCCTTCTTTATGCAATTAAGATCACACAGTTATGTATCACGCTGTTCCACACATCATGAATATTTACCATTTTGAAGTCCCAAAGCTATGAATATTCTGATAACCAAGAATATACTATATCAACTCAATCTGGAAGGAAAAAAAAAAGTAATCCTGCCTTTCTTGGTGACAAAAATTTCAGAAAACACAAAAATGGCAACAGGCCTCTAGATAAAGATACTAGCAGAGTTATAACTAAAATACTACATCCCCTTAACATTCAATTAAAAATGAGACATAAAGCAACAGAGTACAAAAAGAATAATGCCTCCAAGAGGATTCATTATCTAATCTAAACTGTTAAAATGTTAGCAAAAAGGTATGTTTCCATTGAATTACTGAACAATGAACTCTGTAGCACAGCCAAGAGATGTGCACACATCCATAAAGTGAAGTCGCTCAGTCATGTCTGACTCTTTGCGACCCCATGGACTGTAACCTACCAGGCTCCTCCATCCATGGCCTTTTCCCGGCAAGAGTACTTGAGTGGGTTCCCATTTGGTCATCATCAAAACATAAACATGAACACATCAGCACACACCCCTCCCTTATACTTCCTTCTGCCCTCTGCCGCTAACCTAATGAACAAGTCCTGACATGCATTTCTCAGAGACGGTTTAAGAATTCCATGTCCAAAATGTTTTTTTTTTAATCAATTACAACAAAGATAGCTGGGCTTCCAGGTGGCTCTAGTGGTAAAGAACTTGCCTGCCATAAGAGACATGAGATGCAAGCTCAAACCCTGGGCTGGGAAGATCCCCTGGAGGAGGGCATGGCAACCCACTCTAGTATTCTTGCCTGGAGAATCCCATGGTCAGAGGAGCCTGGTGGGCTATAGTCCACAGGGTCGCAAATGGTCGGACACGCCTGAGGCAACGTAGCACACGTGCACAACAAAGACATTTACAAATTGGTTAATTTACTAGCTCAACTTATCATACATTGTCACCTCAGGACTTCTAAAACGCCAAGATGTTGCAAAATAAAGAATGAGCCTTATCCACAATTGCGGGAAGCAGGCCTGGATCAGAGCTCCACTCGTGACAAAGGTCATGAGGAAGGAGGCTTGGCAGACGCAAAGGCGAGATCGAGCCTCAGAAGTGCCCCCGGATATTCTTGAGCATCTACCCCCAAAAAACCAGAGTCTGCCTACTTTACTGCTTTGTGCTCTCACCTCTGACTTTACTGGGGGCTGTCCCCGACCACCATCTCGCTCTCTCTAATAAAGAATTAACTTACAGCTCCAATTACTAAAGTTCCTGGCCATTAGGAGTGTTCAAATCCAAACCCCTCAGATAGCTCTCTAACTGGCCTGACAAGTTTACCCGGACTCCTATAGCTATGCATACGATTGTTTACAGTCTCAGCCCCCAGAGGCAGGGGAAGCTTAAGATATTCAAATAGCTTAGAACCTCTCAGAGAGTTAAAAACTGTCAGAATAAAAACTAGTTAATTAATGAGCCAATGTTTTTTGCCAAGTTTTCACATCCCCCGTTTTGTATCCTTGAATGTGTATAGTTGGTTTGTAGAAAAAATAAGTAGTGGCCTTGGTGCTAATAACTTTAGACCCTTAATGTACTAAATTCTTTTCTTTGTTGTAAACCCACTGCGCCTCCTCCCTATAGGAATGCAAGTTTATCTCACACCTGCAGATAAAGATGGCACCAAACCTTAAAATAATTACTCTTAGAGAAAATAAGTCTTACGGTTGACAATACTTTGTCAAGAGTCATAAAGAGTTAATAGGCCTTCTGGCCAGAAGATGATGTAAATCACCTGAACCATTTGTATGCGATAAATTTGCAGGAAAGAAACCCTGGTTTTTGATAAGGATTAAAGATTTGCATGATTTCACATCCCCTATTATCCTCTATGTGTAACTTAGGGTATAAAAGCCCCTGTTAAAAATAAAGCTACGGGCCTTGCTCACCAGAGCTTGGTCTCCCCATGTCATTCTTTCTCTTAATTTCCATTTCAGGCTGAAGTCTCCATCTGGAGCGCGGAACCCACCAAGCTTGCTATCATGCCAGGGCTTCTAAGACCCATTCGAGAAAGTGCCTAAGGTGGGGCACTTTCTGCTATTCAAGCGGGCACCTGTGGCCTACGCAAGTGGTGCAAACTTCTTGTCTTGAAGTTTTATTGGTCTCCCGCGTAAACCAAGCTACTCAGCCTCTTTTCTCCTGTAAATATTCCTACTGAGCTATCCTTTAATTACTCTTAATGTCGCTAATTGATATGTGAGTGAGTCGCCAACGCCATCTCCCTTCCAAAGACCCTGGATCAGCTGGGGCTGGACCTAGGCACACAATACAATAAACTAGGTACTTTACAAAAATTCACGTAAAACTGTCTTCTAGATATGGACATATTAGCCAAGAGCCCTTTCCCTCAGTGTTCCTCTTACCCCTCCTCTAGCATTTCAGCGATGTACCAGACTACATCCAGCTCCAAGACACTCCCAGGAGACATAGCCCTTCCTAACAACAAAAGGACATCTCTAAAGGGGTTATTTTACTACCTCTACTTTTAATGCACTTTGAGCATTGAAAAGAAAAGTGGGAAAGGGCTTCTCTGGTGGCTCAGATGGTAAAGAATCCGCCTGCAATTCAGGAGACCAACGTTTGAACCCTAGGTTGGGAAGATCCCCTGGAGAAAGGAATGGAACCCACTCTAGTGTTCTTGCCTGGAGAATTCCACTGACAGAGGAAACAGCAGGCTACAGTCCATGGGGTTGCAAAGAATCGGCAATAGGCCTCTAGATAAAGATATTGGCAAGGGTTATGATTAAAATACATTTCTTTAATGTTCAACTTTGGGCATTAGGACTTGCTTATTCTTTAATACACAGCAGTATTAACTAAAATGCACAAACAGAACAATGGCTAGACAATCTGAACTTGTCTAAAGGCTGATGGGCACTGAGAGCTTTTCTCTGCACTTCCTTCCCTGTCCCCCACTCCCACCCTCACCCCCAGCCAGCTTACTCTCCAAGACTCGCTTAACAAGTCCACTCCCCAAACACAACCATTCCTGTCAATTAACAGAACACATACTTAAAAGACACTACTTTAACTCTCTACTTTCAAAATAGGCTGTCTACTTTTACACATCTAGAAAAGCTAGATGTTTCAAATAAGGATTTAAGTTTGTCCAGTATACATACACGTAGCAGCAATGAGTACACCGCACACAAAGGCTATCTAGTCCAAAGTGTCATCTAAATAGAACCACTCTAGCCAAGAATGACACCCCTTCTCACCTCTAGCAACCCACTGGACAAATCTAATAAGCATGTGTAATGCTTAGAGGGGATTTTAACAATTTCACTTCCACCAGTTGTTTTCAGAATCTTTCCTATGAATTTTAATATAAAATGTACCCAATCTATTTATTTGCTATTTTTGTCACACACTGGCAACCTCTTTAACATCTAGGAAGACTAGATGTTGTAAACTTGGATATTTATGCCTTATGTACAGCAATGAGATCAAACTAATCAATCCTAAAGGAAATCAACCCTTGGAAGGACTGATGATGAAGCTGAAGCTCCAGTACTTTGGCTACCTGATGTGAAAAGCTGACTCACTGGAAAAGACCCAGAGGTTGGGAAAGACTGAAGGCAGAAGGGGACGACAGAGAATGACACAGTTGGGTGGCACCAACTCAATGGACATGAGTTTGAGCAAGCTCTAGGAGATGGTGAAGGACAGGGAAGCCTGGTGTGCTGCAGTCCATGGGGTTGCAAAGAGTTGGACACGACTGAGCAACAATCCTTCAGTTCAGTTCAGTTCAGTTCAGTCGCTCAGTCGTGTCCAACTCTTTGCGACCCCATGAATCGCAGCACACCAGGCCTCCCTGTCCATCACCAACTCCCGGAGTTCACTCAGACTCATATCCATCGAGTCAGTGATGCCATCCAGCAATCTCATCCTCTGTCGTCCCCTTCTCCTCCTGCCCCCAATCCTGCCCAGCATCAGGGTCTTTTCCAATGAGTCAACTCTTTGCATGAGGTGGCCAAAGTACTGGAGTTTCAGCTTTAGCATCATTCCTTCCAAAGAAATCCCAGGGCTGATCTTCTTTAGAATGGCTCAGTTGGATCTCCTTGCAGTCCAAAGGATTCTCAAGAGTCTTCTCCAACACCACAGTTCAAAAGCATCAATTCTTTGGCACTCACGTATACTATATACACAGGTATGTAAAACAAAATGCAGAGACACATAAGGGACAATGGTTAATCTTGCTTCACTATAAACATACTGGTATAAATGCCCCAGTACTTTCTTTTTTCCCTGAACCAGCACAAATAAAATAATGTGTACTGCTCAGAGAGGTGGTTAAATCATTCCATTTCTTAAAAGACAGTAATTCATACGAATTTTTTAAAAAGGATATATCTACAAAATATATTATTTCATGACCTCTATTTTTAACATACTTTGTGCACTTCTAAACATCTAGAAAGACTAGATGTTTCAAATAAGACTAGATGTTTCAAGCTTAAGTTTATCCACTATACACACAGTAGTGCTGAATAAACTAGACACAGGTAACAACAGCTATATTCAAAAGTGTCCTCTACAAAGGAATACTCTAGTCTAGAATTTTCATTTCTCCCAATTCCTCCTTTTCACCATCCAGCCAACAGTGGGCGGTAAGTACAGGCACATATGTCACTTAGATGTGATTTACAATTTCACTTCCAAAGGTCCTTTTCAGAAGACAGTCTTTCAATGAATTTTAACACAAAGTGTACAAAATGTGTGAGTTTACTAACCCTATTTTTGTCATTCACTGGCAATCTCTTTAATATGTAGAAACTAGATATTATCAAATTGGGACCCATTTCTCCAGTGTATATACATCAAAGTTAAACGAAATACATTTAACATAAACATTAAACTGGAATGTTCTAGTACACATCTTTTGCAATCTTCCCTCCCACCTCCCTCAACCCAATGAAAAAGAACAGAGTATACTGTTCAGACAAGAGGTTTAACAATTCCATTTCCAGTAAGTGGTGGATCTGTGCCGTTCATAAATGAAGGTGACCACAGCCTCAGGTGTGACATGACCAAGTCACACAGCAAGGAACAAAGACCTATCCGTCCAGCGTATTGACAGCAGGAATAGAGATCTCCCCTTACACATCTGAGCCAAGCAGCGGCCCAAGTAGGAAAGAAATATGAAGCTGTTTACAAAAGTGCTTCACTGTAACTGCGTAGAGGCTTTCACTCTGAAAATTAGATTTCAAAGAAATTTAGGAGAAAGGCTAAATCAAGAAATATACTAGGGAGTTTCAGTTCAAGATGATGGAGTAGAAGCACGTGAGCTCATCTCCTGCAAGAGCACCAAATCACAACTAGCTGTTGAACAACCATCAACAGGACACTGGGACCACCAAAAAAAAAAAAAAAAAAAATACCACACGTCTAAAGACAAAAAAGAAGCTGCAGTGAGACAGTAGGAGGGGAACAATCATGATAAAATCAAATCCCATACCTGCCGGGTAGGTGGCCCACAAACTGGAGAATAATAACACCAAAGAAGTTCTTCCACTGTTGTGAAGGTTGTAAACCCTATGTCAGGCTTCCCAGGCTGGGGATCTACAAAAGGACTGGGAATCCCCAGGGAATCTGACCTTGAAGGCCACTGGGATTTGATGATAGGACTTCCATAGGACTGGGGGAAACAGAGATTCCAGCCTTGGAGGGCACAAACAAAATCTTGTGCACACCAAGACCAAGGAAAGGAGCAGCCACTCAACAGGAGACTGAACCAAAACTACCTGCTAGTGTTGGAGGGCTCCTGTGGAGGCGTGGGTCAGCAGGGACTCACCACAGGGATGGGGGCACTGGCAGCAGCTGTCCTGTAAAGTCCCCATTGGCCTAAGCCCTCTTGGAGGTCACCATTAACCCTATCATAGAGCCCTTAAACCCAGGGCTGGATTTAAGGACCCAGGTGACCCAGGTCACCTCAGGCCAAACAACTACCAGGGAGGGAGCACACTACCACCAATCAGCAGATAACTGGATTAAAGCTTTAGTGAGCAAAATCCAGTTTTTCCCATCACCAGCCTCTTAGCTTCCTCCATCAAAGAGCAGACAGAAGCAAGAAAGATCATAATCCCACAGTGGCTAAACATTACAGAAAGTTAATCAGGAGGAAAAAGTATAAAGTTATGTCCCAGATAAAGGGACAAGATAAATCCCCAGGGGAAAAAAAAAAAAAACTAAATAGAAGCAATCTTTCAGAAAAATACTTCAGAATAGTGATGATCCAGGATCTTGGGAAAACAATGGAGAAGATGCAAGAAATGTTTACCAAAGACCTACAAGAACTAAAGATCAAACTAACAGAAAGAAATACACTGCTGCTGCTGCTGCTGCTAAGTCACTTCAGCCCAACAGGCTCCCCCATCCCTGGGATTCTCGAGGCAAGAACACTGGAGTGGGTTGCCATTTCCTTCTCCAATGAATCAAAGTGAAAAGTGAAAGTGAAGTCGCTCAGTCTTGCCTGACTCTTAGCGACCCCATGGACTGCAGCCTGCCAGGCTCCTGCGTCCATGGGATTTTCCAGGCAAGAGTACTGGAGTGGGTTGCCATTGCCTTCTCCGAGCATGTATGAACTTCCACTTACCGCATCAATCTGCTTAAACCCCCAAATTCTATGTAATTATTTTATATTGTTAGGTTAATCATGTTCCCATTATAGCTTGCAACTGTAATCATCTTTATTTTTTGTCTGGCTATTGATTAGGAAATTTGATAACCATCTTTTGCTACTGTGATTATGTTAACTATTACCTAATTATGTTATATCATGATTGGTCAACAGAAAATAGAATTCTATATCACCAAACTATCATAGTTTAACCTGTAATCACTTTTAAAAATCCAGATTGTATCAGAATTATCTTGGAATTTTTTCAAAAATACAAATGCCCAGGTATTGCTTTTTTTCTCCAAAGCTCAAGATATGTTTTAATGAGCAGCCATGTTCAAAAACAACTGGATTATATGAGGACCTTTTACTTTTACCTAGTTTGTTTCACTTTTTCCACTTCATATTCAGTGTTCCCACTTCATTTAGTTTGTTTTCCAATTTCTCTATCTCTTCTATGTTCTTTCTCAAGTTTTTATCAATTGTAGTAGAAAAGCTTTTGAAAACATATATACAAATAGTACATATATATCTTAGAAAACTTCTGAATTTTTGCCTAACTAAAGAGAACTCTTTACATTAAAAAAATTTTTTTAATAGTACGGTGAAGAGAGATTAAAAAAATAAGAGACGTTTGTTTGTAGTCCAAGTTTTGTTATTATTTTTTGCTAAGAAATGCTTCTCTTCCTGAGGTTCCAAAGCTTCTGAAAATAACAAAATGGAAGAGATGGGGAAGAAATTCACTTGTGAATGGTTAAATATATGGTATCTTTAGTCTTTAAATAAAAACAAGATTCTGTCACCAATACACACACTACTGTACTGGCACAACACTATATTTTTTCCATCTTCAAACTAGGTTATAAAATATCCAGTTGAAGGAGACAAGCCCAGGTCACACTGCAGACAAGATGCCTTCATGTTGAGAACATAACAGCAGAGGTAGACTGGAAGGGCATTCTAACATTCAGTGTATAGCATGAGAAAGCATCCCCGTAAGAAACATCCACTTACAAAATATTCCAATAGAACGGATTTATCTTTACATGTCTGTCTCCCCACCTTGATCATGAGCCTTTCAAAGACAGGGAACATCAACTCTCTTATTTCCAGTGCTGAGCACATTCGGCCTGGCAAGACAGTTGCCTTGATGGGTAGGAGCACAGGCCCTGGGGGCATGCAGCCAGGGATGTGTGACCTTGGACAAGTTAACGGACATATCCAGGTACGACTGAGATCACAGGACAACTTCGATCAAAGAACAGAATTCAACTGAGCAAACCTTAAAGATCTTACTGGTTTATTCAATGATTCATAAATCAGGTAGCATCCAAATTAACATACAGAAAGAAGCACCAAGAAGCTGTACAAAACAACTTTTATAGAGGACTTCCTTGGTGGTCCAGTGGTTAAGACTCCAAGTTCCCAATGCAGGGGACCTGGGTTCAATCCCTTGTCAAGGAACTAGATCCCTGCATGCCATAACTTAAGACCCAGCACAGCCAAATATATATAAAACTTTTCATGGGTAGAAGGGAGCAAGAACAAGAAGTCATACTAGCCCCCAAACAGGTTGGTTATTGCAAGAGTACTCTCCTGGAGGAGGTGCTGCTGCTGCTGCTGTTGCTAAGTCGCTTCAGTCGTGTCCGACTCTGTGCGACCCCATAGACGGAAGCTCACCAGGCTCCCCTGTCCTTGGGATTCTCCAGGCAAGAATACTGGAGTGGGTTGCCATTTCCTTCTCCAATGCATGAAAGTGAAAAGTGAAAGTGAAGTCGCTCAGTCGTGTCCGACTCTTAGCGACCCCATGGACTGGAGCCTACCAGGATCCTCCGTCCATTGGATTTTCCAGGCAAAAGTACTGGGGTGGGGTGCCATTGCCTTCCCCACCTGGAGGAGGTAGCAGGGGTCTAAAAAGCAAGTGACCTAACTAGTGCTAACTAGTGTTTATCAGGTGAATCCTGATTTGCTGATTTAAGATTCCATTTCTGAGAGAGCCAAAACCATAATTAAATCAGGTCTTAGTTTGATGACATGAGGCTTAGCATCATCAACCCCATTTGGGGACTGTTGTCTTGTTTCTCACCAGGCCTCATGAGGACCAAATGGGTCCTACATGTGCTTGGGAAGGCACCTATCTGCCCTCATGACCACTGATGCCCTTCCATCCAGTGTCACAAGAGGCTTGGCCTGCAGGCTGAGCATACAGGCTTCCTAGCCCACTGGCTTCACCTCCGGACAACAAATGCTCTTTGGGTGCTGGAGGGCAGAGGCCAGTGTATTTGTCTGCTTGTCTGTTTTGAATGGCATCTCCTGTTTTATCTGTATTTTCTTCCCGATTCTAGGTCTCCGCACAGCCCTTCCTTCACAAGCAAAGCAGGTACCCTACCCCAGCTCTGAGGAAGCAACCAACTCCAGCCTCCACGGTAGTGGGGGTGCTGGCTCGTTGGGCTTAGGGTTACCCCACCTACCTGTTTTCAGCTCTTCCTAGACTGGCAATGGCAAGCCACTCCAGTACTCTTGCCTAGAAATTCCCATGGATGGAGGAGCCTGGTGGGCTGCAGTCCATGGGGTCGCTACCAGTCGGACGTGACTGGGCGCCTTCACTTTCACTTTTCACTTTCACACAATGGAGAAGGAAATGGCAACCCACTCCAGTGTTCTTGCCTGGAGAATCCCAGAGACGGCGGAGCCTGGTGGGCTGCTGTCTGTGGGGTCACACAGAGTCGGACACGACTGAAGTGACTTAGCAGCAGCAGACTTTTATTGGAGAAAGAAACAGCAATCCACTCCAGTATTCTTGCCTAGAGAATCCTGTGGACAGAGGAGTCTGGTGGGCTGCAGTCTATGGGGTCGCACAAAGTCAGACACGACTGAAGCGACTTAGCAGCAAGAGCAACGGACCTTTATACTAGCTCAGAGTATTAATTTCCCCCTGCAGGACCACCTTTATTTTCTTAACTGAACCCGGATTCTTAACCACTGAACCACCAGCATGCTCCATTTTAGCCTAATTTTGACTGAATTTTAGGATTGGAATCACAAAGGTACTATTTGCACGTTTCTGTCTTGCTTCCTTTGCTCAAAATTGTTTCCGATTGATCCAGTCTCTTGCTTGTAACTGCAGCTCATTCAGTTTCATTGTATATTCCACCGCATATATAACTACACTACAATTTATTTGAGCATTCTGTTGTCGATGGCCACTTGGGCTGCTTCCAGTCTGGGGCCATTCAAGAAGGATGCTATAAACACTTGCATCCACGTCTCCTACAGCATTCTGGGCATCACATGGAGGGTACCCATCAGGGTATCCACGGAAAAATGGAACTGCAGATCAGATCAGAAAAATGGAACTGCAGGGTACAGGTAAATACGGAGTCATCGGAGTGACAGTCTCCAAAAGTAGTTGTACCAGTAAACTAAACAAATAAGAGTAAGAGACGAAACAAACTAAAGCAAAATCACCCCGCATTCAATTGACTGCTGCTAAGTCGCTTCAGTCGTGTCCGACTCTGTGCGACCCCATAGACGGCAGCCCACCAGGCACCCTCGTCCCTGGGATTCTCCAGGCAAGAACGCTGGAGTGGGTTGCCATTTCCTTCTCCAATGCATGAAAGTGAAGAGTGAAAGCAAAGTCGCTCAGTCGTGTCCGACTCTTAGCGACCCCATGGACTGCAGCCTACCAGGCTCCTGCGTCCATGGGATTTTCCAGGCAAGAGTACTGGAGTGGGGTGTCATTGCCTTCTCCGCATTCAATTAACAGGTCTCCACAAACGGAGTTCCCACCACTCTCCTCCCACACGGGTCCCCAGGACCACAAAATCCGTCAAGGCAAGAGGCTTCGCATCTTACTAAGATGTCTGACAATCGCTGAGGAAAAACCTTCTGAGGTAGACGAGACCAGGGTCATGACCCCCAGGACCAAGTGCTTCAGAAAAGCCATGCGACCTGCTCCCAAGGCACACCCTTGTCAACCTCCCGGGCCCCAGAATCCCCGGCCCAAAGCACTCGACGCAAAGACCCACGCACGACCCCATGACCCCAAGGCCCCCAAGCACTCGACTCTACGGTCCCCGAGCCCAGAGCACTCGACCCCAAACAGCCGACTCCACAACCCACGCCCCCGAGTAACCGACTCCACGGTGCCTCGGTCCCAGAGCTCCCGACCCCAGAACACTCAACCCCACGACGTCATGGCCCCACGGCCCCCAAGCACCCGACCCGACGGTCCCTGGCCCCAGAGTGCATGGTCCAGGGCCCAACTGACAGAAAGGCCTCTACCAGGAACCAAGAGCACCCGCCCTACCAAGCCGCGTACGCAGCCCACGAAGCACCCGCCCTCCTTCCGCAGGGCCGGGACGCGCCCGGGTGTAGGTAACACACGATCCGAAGCCGCGCTTTCGCCACAGCTCTGGACTGCCGCTGCAGAAAATCCACACCAAAACCGCGCTTTCCTCTGATAACGGAAGTTCCTAAGGTGGCGGCACCTCCGAATGCGAAAAGCTAGAGCCAAATATTTTCTAGAGGCTCAAACGACGCGAGTGGATTAACTAATCAGTGGAATCTGCTCGCCGGAAGTAGGGCTGCACCTCGCCGGAAGTTGCGCTCCTCCATTTTATTGCCCGCAATGGCGGCAGTGTCTAGTTTGGGGCCGGGATGCGGCGCTCTTGACTGAGCGAGTAGGCCAAGCGGAGGCCTCAGGGACATCGGCCGCGGCGCAGAAGAAAACCAGCCTGGACGCCGAGGACGCTGTCATGTACGGCGCGAGCGGAGGCCGCACCAAAACCGAGAGGAAAAGCGGCGCGAAGGAGGAGACCGGGCCCGGCGGTGCCGGCGGTGGGGGGAACCGAGTGGAGCTGCTGGTCTTCGGCTATGCCTGCAAGCTGTTCCGAGACGATGAGAGGGCCCTGGCCCAGGAACAGGGACAACACCTCATCCCCTGGATGGGGGACCACAAGATCCTCATCGACAGGTCGGTTCCTCCCCCCACCCGCCGGTCCTCCCCTTCCCTCGCCCGCTTGATTTCGTCTGATGTTGACTTGATGGCCAGGACTGAAAGGGGTTTTCTGGAGTCATCGGGGATCTGGGGGACACCCCCCCGTCCCCACATCCCCCTGGTTTTGGGGGGAGGGGATGGTGAAACCTGCCCTAAGGCACTGGCTGGAGCTGCGTGCCGCGTCTGTCGCCGGAGGGATCGTCTCTGCTCCCGCAGCCCCTCACAACCCCTCACTCTTGTCGCTGGGTTGCAGTTGCCACTCCGGGCAGTGGAAGCTGCCCGGGCGCTGGGCCTCTCCTGACCGGCGCTCTGGGGCCCTCCGCGCGCCCACAGCTCCGTGTGGTGGGAGGGCAGCCCGAAACGCCGCAAGCTGATGTCGCGATTAGAGACCTCTTGGACCCCAAGAGCTGGCTTTGAACCTCTCTATCCCCCAAGGCTCTCTGTGGAGCGCCGGTATTTTACCGTCATGATATTTGATCTCCCCCCCCACCCATTCCTCCCCCTTCCTGTGTTAATCTGATGAGTTTCACAGATTGAGGCTGAAGTTGCCAATCATTGAAGGCCAGTTGACTTTTTGCAGACACTGGCCTTGCTCTTAGAGGTATTGTTCTTAGGGCTGGTTTCACTGTCTCTTAAAACTGAAGGGTGGAGCTGAGACAGAGGTATGTTCTTTTCAAATCAAACATGCTTTTAGGTAGTCACTCTGGAGGGTGTTTGGCCACTTTGGACAGAGGGGTCCTGGGACTAGAATTTCTAAAGATGTTTGATTTGAAAAGGGTGACCTTACATGATGTAGGTTGTTTGCTCCCCTCCCCTCCCGTGTTTTCAGTCCCTCATTCTCCTTGGGATTTTTGTTTGTGGGTTTGGTTTTTGCCAATTTGGCAACTCTGCTTCTGGGGCCCAGACTGAAAAGTAACCGTGACCAACCATTAAACTGTGGAATAGTCTCTCCGAGTGAAGGAAGCCCATCGTTTGAGACAATTAAAACTGGATTCTACAAAGCCCTGGAACCTGACTATAGGGATGACCTCTGAGCTGGCCAGAATGGACACATTAATGACCAAACGCCTTTTGCATCCCCGACGTTTCCACTTGGAGTTAGATCTAGACAAGAAGAACTTGTGGAGGGAGGGTCGCCAGCTCAGGTCTGGACCTGAGGGCCCCAGCACTCTGCTCAAGCATGCTGTACCTTCAAACCATGGTTTCTATTGAATGATGCTGCCTGAAGTTGTCAGGTGGCTTCCTTTTGAAAAGTGTTACTTGTGGTATTGTTAAAGTTTGATAAGCGAGGAAGTCTGAGCTTTTTTTACAGTTTTCCATATCATTCTGTACATGATGTGAGTTAGGTCTTCCAAAACCAGTGGGGAGCAAACGCTACACATGTAGATGTGTAATATTTTAAGATAATGATCTACATTTGTAAGTTAAGGAGGTTTACAGCATAGTAAAAATAATTTTTAAATTTAATAATATGCAGTAACCTGGCTACCCTGAAATATTTGGCCTTTTTTCCTGTAAATGTCTTTTTTTCCCCCTGTATTTTCTAGTCCTCATTACAAAAGTCAGCACTAAAAAATTAAGCAGACTTTTGTCTCTCTGCATCTGTTTCTGCAACCCTAAATCTGAGTGTTTTAAGTAAAATTCCCTAATTCACTCATTATCTGAGAGTTGCACTTTGACAGCATCTTCATTGAATTTTTTGTATTTTAAGCATAGCAGAAAGTGCTTCTTTAGTCTTCATCTGGCTAACATACCTGTGGGTCTGCGCAAGTGCACATGGATGTGTGTTCATGTATGTTATATCCTGGGGGCATAAAGTTTAGAAGCACATATTTTATGCTGCATCTTCTAATAGTTTTGCTCTGTTTCTAGTGAACCTCCTTAAACTGCACGTATATGTCACTGTTCCTATGTATGTGTGTCTCTCTATCACATAACCCAGCACTTATTTCCTCAGCCAAGTGGCTAGGGGGCGAGCCTAGCCAAGATTTTACCTCCAATGGACGCAAGTTTCTTTGGTGAAGATCTCTCCTGAGCGTTCGGGACTAGCAGAAAGAAGCGAGGAAATTTCGACCGTTTGGTTCTTACGGATAGGTATTTATGTATTCGGTTTGTGTGAATGTAAGCTATGATATTTGACTTTTCAGAAAAAAAAGTTTTTTTTCTTTTGTTTTTTTCTTACAAATGGCATTGAATGGTTAACCAAACCATAAAGGGTAAGAACTGCCACTGACGTGGATACCATTTAAGCTATTAAAGGATTGTTTACCTTTAATTATAAGTTTTATCATATGTTAGAAAGGAATTTAGACTTTGTTAAGATAACTTGAGTTTAAAAGTAGGTGAGATATGACTAGCCAAATTAAATATAATGAGAAACATTTTTATGTTTGCTTTAATATTTTTATTTCTTTATTTTAATTGGTAAGTATACATAGAAAACGTCACACACGAACCAACCCAAACGTTAATTTCTTCCCATTGACCAGCATGTTCATATTACAGATATGATGGGCGCGGTCACCTGCATGACCTTTCTGAGTACGATGCTGAGTATTCCACATGGAACAGAGATTACCAGCTCTCCGAAGAGGAGGCACGAATAGAGACCCTGTGTGATGAAGAGAGGTATTTAGCCTTGCATACGGACTTGCTTGAGGAGGAGGCAAGGCAAGGTACTGCTCAAGAAAAACTTACTTAAGCAACAAACTTTTTAAAAAATTTTTAAGTATTTAAAAGTTTACTCCCATTCATTTTTTTATACTCACTCTTTCTGATATTATCTTGACAGTACCCAGTGGATTGGAAAAACAGCAGTCTTTGCGTTCTGAGAGGACCTCAGGATAGTTTATATATAGAGCCACAGAGAATTTTCCCAGCTTTTGAGGGCAGACTGGGATTTGAAAAAACAAAAACCAAACTCTTTAACTGTTCTTCTTTAACAGTATCGTATAAATTAAAATTGATGTTCTTGTCTTTGCCATAACAATCTTTAATACAGTTCTTACTCCCCAAGTTTCTCAGCAGGAAGAAATTTTCCACAAAAGACGTGTAATCCGCTGTCTGTGGTAAACATGTACTGGCAAAAGTACATATTGATAGATGTGAAGTGTGAAATTTTAAAAAACATTATTGCCTCAAAAAGAGGTTGGAAAAAGTGTGTTGTATGCTTACTGATAGCCACAACTTTAGAAATATATAAAATGTTTCTCAGTAAATTTCTGCTTCTATTAACATAATTCTCATTTTTGTTCAAGAGGAAGAATACAAGAGGTTGAGTGAAGCACTGGCGGAGGACGGGAGCTATAATGCAGTGGGATTCACGTATGGCAGTGATTACTATGACCCATCCGAGCCCACAGAGGAAGAGGAACCTTCCAAACAGAGAGGTGAGATGAGGGGGCTGCCTGGGTGATGATGTTGGGCAGGCACTGCGTGTAACCATAGAGTCGTCAGAGTCTAAACAGTCTAAACAGCTGCAGTGTCACCGTGGGACAGAGAGGAAACATGATTGATGTTACGGTAAAACAAAGCTAAGAAGTAGGAAAGGAATTGTTGTTGGAAGTGGGGAATGAATTCAGAATTCAGTTATCTTCCAAGGATCTGGCTGCCTTTTCCTTCCTTTCTTTTGGATTTATGGAGCAGTAAGTTACTCTGGATTCTCTGTTTCCAGATGGACAATGTATGTGTTGAAATCCACAGTGACTCATTCACAGGGCATTGAAGGGACAGGCATTAACCACTCTCCTGCTAACCTGCTTCTTCATAGCCACTCCGTGAATGAAATAATGACAGGTGTCCTTCCTGGACACCTGTGGAGTCAGTTGTTATCAAGCAGAAGATAGCACAGGTGTCCTGGTTAGGCTCAATAGGCCCTAGGACATAGACTTACCACAGTATTTTAAAATAAGTAATATTTACCTAGAAATAAAGATTCTAAATTTATGCCTTTTTGGATTAACTCTGAATATTTTTTTTAAATAAACGATAGTGCTACTAAAAAAAACTGGAGCTGTACAATTCAAAAATAAAGTCCATATTCACTTTGGTAAGCCCTGAGAACACCTTTATTACAGCCCTGCATGCTGATCAGTCATGAATCATCAATAATGATAACACACACTCGAAACATTAAGAGTGGATCACTTTATTCAGGATATTCTGTTTAAAGAGAAGAAGAACTTCAGAAACCTATTCAAATGTTCAGAGTAATGAACTGGAATCATCATAGAGAGTTGGAATTCTGGAGCTAGCTCAACCTGTGATACGGACTTACTTGTTTTCTCCTCAAGTAACAAATCTTCCAGCAAGTATGAAGTGACTGTGGCAGTTAATATTAAAATGCCTGTGCCCTGCAGCCTCTCTAGGGTTCTCCCAGCTTCTTCACCACGGGGCATGACAGCAAGATGTGGGGGCCAGCTCATACAGACACTTGCCTCATGGCCCTTGCTTTCATTCTGCTCATTACTTTATGGGCATAAGAATCACTGTTACACGGCTCTGTTCTGCAAGCTTCTCAAGAGTATTCCCAGATGTAATTTTAATCATATTGAGTTAAAGCCTAGTTAAAGTATTAAACACCTTTTAGCATTGACTTTTGAATTTGAGCAGACCTCAGAAGTTAGGAGCTTCTGTCTATAGGGTCACACAGAGTCGGACACGACTGAAGCGACTTAGCAGCAGCAGCAGAAGTTAGGGTGCGGCGGACGTGTTCTTGCAGGTTTGAGAAGTATACTCATTCCTTAATCTAGAATAAGTCGTCCATCTTAGGATTCCGGACAGTTCCAATTTTGTCGTTGTCTCTGAGCCTTGTACATTCCATGTGCTTTAAGTATGCAGTGTTCGATCAGAAGGAAGGAATGCACACTGTCTCCATTTCACAATGGAAGAACTGAGATTCGTAGAACCCAGATGTCTTTTGCAGGGTCAATCGACTATTTTGGGAAAATCTACAGTAACATTTTAGATTGGGGCTCAGCAAACTGTGACTGAAGACACATGTCTGTGCAGTTATATTGGAAGAGCCATGCTCATTTGTCCCTGTTTTGTCTGTGTGGCTTTTGCACTTGATTGACAAAGTGGAGTAGTTGAGACAGAGGCCTCCTGGCCAAAGAGCCAGGGATATTTACTGTCTGGCTTTTTGCAGAAAGATGTCACAAACGCCTGTTCTAGGTGTTGGGCACCTATCTCAGTGTAATTGTTGGGCTACCTGATGTCAAATATGGTTAGATTATTGAAAACATTTCAGTATTCTTGCCTGGGAAATCCCATGGACAGAGGAGCCTGGTGGGCTACAGTCCATGGGGTTGCAAAAGATCTGGACACAGCTTAACAACTAAATAACAACATTGAATTTTAAGAACTTCAGTGTGGCTTAGTTTCTCTTCCGAGTTTTAGTGTGTTTTCTCTTTAATGTAAATTCTCCATATTTAAAATCTTGTTTCTGTAACCACATTCTCAGAGCTTTGCTTTGTGTGCTGATTAATTTTTTTAATGGAAGTTGGGCCCCTGTAAAACTTACAGCTCAACTTTTAATTTACACTAGTATAAATAAAATGCCACATATACAAATAACATGTATGCATGCACACACACATACATACTTGTATGTGTACCTATGCATGCACACACTTTTTAAATAGAATACAGTTTGGTACCCAGTACCACTACCAACCAGATTGTACTTTACTGCTGCATTATCTTACAGTCTAAAATTCTAATTTTGGTTTGTTTTTCTGAGTCACCAACATGTCTCAATATTCCTTGATTTTCAAAAATGCCATACAGTTGACCGTTGAGCAACACAGGTTTGAACTGGAGAGGTCTGCTTATTCTCAGATTTTTTTCTTCTTTCAATAAAAAGCAGTACTGTGCTGTTGGTCAAATCCACAGAAGTGGAGCCACAGATACAGAGGACCAGCTCTGGGACTTGAGCATCCCTGGATTTTGGTGCCTCTGCAGACACTGAGGGGCAACTACACTGTCCTGGTGTTCGACTGCTGTAAACCCTTGTGATATTAACCAGAAGCCTTTGACAGCGCCTTTAGATCTGTGTAACTTCTCTCTTCCCTTTCTGCAGCTTACTGTTGCCAGCCCAGTTCCATCCTTTATTTTCACAGGTTTTCATCATCATCTCTCCCTTTTTTTAACAAGAAAAGATTTAAATTTATTTGAATCTGAATTAGCATTACAAAAGTTGGTTTTTATTTTGTGCTACTAAAAATATTTTTCTGTGAAGAAAAGTATGTGTAAGAACAGAGCAAATCTGTAACATACCTGTTCCAAATAGCTCTTTTGCTCCAAGCTCCTTTATTTTTGAAAACAGCTTAGCACTAAGGAAAGGCTATTTGAACAATGTTTATACCACTTTGTCATTTTAGGGAGATATGGTAAAGTTATACTTTTATATATTCACACCTTTGGCCTCATTCCCAAAGAAATTTAGGGGTTTGGCAATGGCACCCCACCCCAGTACTTTTGCCTGGAAAATTCCATGGACAGAGGAGTCCATGGGGTCGCTAAGAGTCGGACACGATTGAGCGACTTCACTTTCACTTTTCACTTTCATGCATTGGAGAAGGAAATGGCGACCCACTCCAGTGTTCTTGCCTGGAGAATCCCAGGGACGGGGGAGCCTGGTGGGCTGCCGTCTATGGGGTCGCACAGAGTCGGACACGACTGAAGCGACTTAGCAGCAGCAGCAGCAGCAGCAGCAAGCTGTTACTTGGCATGTTGCAAACCAGTGTTTCTAATACTTACCAGTTCTGCTGTGTCATTTGGTTATTGGAGCTGAACAGATGGGTTACTGATTACAGGGAGCTTTCAGGCCATAGTAAGTCTTCAGTTCTTGGGAGAGAGGAAAGGTATATGAGCTTGTGAAACAGTGGTGAATACTCCTACAAATCACTCTGTGTCTCATCAGACTGCAGTCAGCAGGTCTTTGTGTACTGTGAAGCCTATATAAAATTCCTTCTTGGCTTCGCAGAGAATTAAGTTTGAAATTGTTGTCTCCAATAGAATCCACTATGTACAATGGAGATACTTGTTTTGATGAAGACAATGTTTATTTCACATCATCTTTTTTGAAGAAATAGTAGATGTGAAATTCTTAAAAATGTTAGCTTGGTTTTCTAGTATGTTTTCATACATTTCACTATATCCTCTTAAATTGTTCATTAAATTGAGATGTGTATAGGTACCTTAGAATTTAGAAAGTTGCAGTGTGTAGTGTCTTGTCTGACTTCCAGTGGACAGATGTTTGTTAAGTGAACCGTTAAACAAGAAATGAAAATAGACATACATCTGATTATTTGTGAAGAGAGAGGTGGTTTGCTTGGGTGGAGAGGTCTTGGCAGTTACATGCAAGGATTTTATGGTTCAGTGATGAAAACGGTCGTCTTGTAATAGAGCACCCTGTGCTGTGCCTGGCCCTCTGGGGCACCTACCCAGATAGTTTGGGGGGTGGGCTTAGCAGATCAGAAGATCTGGGAAGGAGGAGAGCTGAAAGTGTGTCACACGCCTGCTGCATGCAGAGCCTTGGGGTGGAAACGGTGTCGTGCGTTGTCTCCCTGCACCCGCATCATGGCCCTGGAGTCCACGCCGCCACTGTGTCTGTACTAGGAGGAAACAGACAAGAGCAAGGGAGGCATGGCCCCATGCTGCGCCACTCCAGCCCCTCTGAGATCTGGTGAGGTGCTTTTGCCCGCAGGTGGTACAGTGAACACAGAATAGAGAGTGGAAGTGTTTCTGGGAGCTGATGTACAACAAGACCACGAGGGGCCAGGTGATGGTCCTGCCACTCTCCCCTCCACTGTTGCTTACTGATGGTGGCGCCCTCTTTTCAGGTTGTGGTTCTGAAGTTTTATGTTTTCTTTTTATACAGAAAAAAATGAGGCTGAAAATTTGGAGGAAAACGAGGAGCCTTTCATTGCCCCATTAGGACTGAACGTGCCGCCTGATGTGGAGCTGGTAGGTGTCTTTGTTCTTCATGATGCTATTCACCGCTGTTAGCACTTACCGGGAAGTACTCATGTGAGAGCCTCACCACAGTCACAGCCGCCTTACAGTTTGTGTGATGCTTTACACTTATTTTTGAGTTAATGGAGGAAAAATCATCACACACCGCCTACTTTTCTCTAAAGAAAAAGAGAAACATTACAGTAGAATCACTAGACCAGAGCATCGGGGGCTGGGGGAGCTGGCTCACTCTCAGAGACCATGTGGTTGAATCCCCAGGTTTTACCAGTGCAGAAAAACCTAGTCAGAATTCCTGGTGAGGAGACGTTTAGGTGTAAAAACCCTCTTACTCAAAGCAGCTTGGCTTCAGTAAAGTTGCTCTGCCCTATCTTTTTCTACTGTAGTTTTTGTGGGCACTTAAGTGTCCAGAGAAGGCGATAGCACCCCACTCCAGTGCTCTTGTCTGGAGAATCCCAGGGACGGTGGAGCCTGGTGGGCTGCTGTCTGTGGGGTCGCACAGAGTCGAACATGACTGAGCGACTTAGCGGCAGCAGCAGCAAGATAAGTGTCTTCACCTTGACATTCCCTTGGCACACTTCACCTGGTTTTCCTCTCTACTATGTCAGGACCCTGTGGTATCTCCAGGCAGCCCCTGCACTCAGGAAGAACACCTGGGTGGCATCCTCTCCACCTTGGTGCCCTGCAGCTGGTTACTGGCAGAGTTGGATTAATCTCACCTCACCTGGCTATTTCAGCTACATTTGGTTAAGGTTACATTGTAACAGGCCTCATCAAGGGTTCTCCACCTATTACCTCATTTAATGCTGGTGATCCTATGAAGTAGCTTCCTGTTACTATCTCTCTTTCACAGATGAAGAGAAGTGAAGAAGTTGGGTCACACACAGGCAAGAACTCTGACTCAGTCTTTTAACTGTCGGGCCATCATAAATTGCCATGCTTTGTAGCATCCCTACATGTTTATTAGGGATGTTTAAAACATTTTTGTTGCATGTACATACCCAGAAAAGGGCTATTTGTGCTCACTGTAAAGTTTTTTCTTTGGCATCTTCCTACCATGGATGTGGGTATTCCAGGAACTTCTGTGTGTCCCGCTGTAGCATCGCTGAATAAACAGTGGACACTGAAAACTCAAGTCTTTCGCATTCTCCTCACGTGTGCATGACACCTCCCATATTTAGTGCAGCTCGGGTTTGATGATTCTTCCTCTTCAGTTTTGGCAATACAGAGTTTTATTATTTTTCTGTTGACCAGTCATGATACAATGGTATTAAGTGAGTAATAGTTACATAATCACAATAGAGAAAGATGTTTATCAATCAATGACCAGACAAAAAGTAAAAGATGATTACAGTTGCAAGCCATAATGGGAACATGATTAACTTCACCGTATAAAAAAATTACATACGGTTTGGGGGTGTCAAGCAGAGTGATGTGGTCAGTGGAAGTGCATACATGCACATGTTTTCGTTTGCCCAGTCAGTCTCTGTCTTTTGGTTGGTGCATTTAATCCATTTACGTTTAGGGTGGTTACAGAAACATATGATCCAATTACCATAGTCTTAATTATTTTTGGTTTATCTTCTGTAGGTCTTTTGCTTCTCTTGTGTTTCCTGCCTGAAGAAGTTCCTTTAGTATTTGTTGTAAAGCTGGTTTGGTGTTTGCTGAATTCTTTTAACTTTTGCTTGCCTGGAAAGCTTTTGATTTTTGCATCAAATCTGTATGAGAGTCTTGCTGGGTAGGGAAATCTTGGTTGTAGGTTCTTCCCTTTCATTGCTTTACATATATCTTGCCACTCCCTTCTGGCTTGTGGAGTTTCTGTTGAGAAATCAGCTGATAAACCTGATGGGAGTTTCCTTGTATGTTATTTGTTGTTTTCCCCTTGCTGCTTTTAATATTTTATCTTTCTCTTTAATTTTTGTCAGTTTGATTACTGTGTGTCTCAGTGTGTTCCTCCTTGGGTATATCCTGTCTGGGACTCTCTGCTTCCTGGACTTGGTTGATTGTTTCTTTTCCCTTGTTAGGGAAGTTTTCAGCTATTTTCTCTTCAAATATTTTTTCAGGTTTTTCTCTCTCTCCTCCTTCTGGGACCCCTATAATGTGAATGTTGGTGCGTTTAATATTGTCCCAGAGATCTCTTAGGCTGTCTTTTTTTTTTTTTTTTTTTTCATTCTTTTTTTTGTATTCTGTTCTGAGGCACTGATTTCCACCATTCTGTCCTCTAGGTCATTTATCTGTTCTGCCTCAGTTACTTCAGTTATTCTGCTATTGATTCCTTCTAGTGTATTATTCCGGAGAAGGCAATGGCACCCCACTCCAGTACTCTTGCTTGGAAAGTCCCATGGACGGAGGAGCCTGGTGGGCTGCAGTCCATGGGGTCGCTGAGAGTCAGACACGACTGAGCGACTTCACTTTCACTCTTCACTTTCATGCATTGGAGAAGGAAATGGCAACCCAGTCCAGCGTTCTTGCCTGGAGAATCCCAGGGACAGGGGAGCCTGGTGGGCTGCCGTCTGTGGGGTCGCACAGAGTCAGACATGACTGAAGCGACGCAGCAGCAGCAGTGTATTATTCATCTGTTAGTTTGTTCTCATAGGTCTTTGGTAAACATTTCTTGCATCTTCTCCATTGTTTTCCTGAGATCCTGGATCATCTTCACTATCATTCTGAATTCTTTTTCTGGCTGGTTCCTTCTCCACTTCATTTAATTGTTTTTCTAAGGTTTTATGATGTCCCTTCATCTGGGATATCACTCTGCTTTTTCATTTTGATTAACTTTCTGTAATATAGTTTTTGTTTTAGCCGCTTTAGGACTGTGCTTCTTGCTTATTCTGTCTGCCCTCTGATGGAGGAGGCTAAGAGGCTTGTGTAAGCTTCCTGATGGGAGGGACTGGCACGAGAAAAACTGGGTCCTGGTCTGGTGGCCAGGGCTTTGCTTGCTGCTGCTGCTGCTGCTAAGTCATATCAGTCAGGTCCAACTCTGTGTGACCCCATAGATGGCAGCCCACCAGGCTCCCTCATCCTTGGGATTCTCCAGGCAAGAAAACCAGAGTGGGTTGCCAGTTCCTTCTCCAATGCATGAAAGTGAAAAGTGTAAGGGCCTTGCTTAGTAAAGCTTTAATCCAATTATCTGCTGATGGGTGGGGTTGCACTCCCTCCCTGCTAGTTGTTTGCCCTGAGGCAACTCGGCTCTGGGGTCTGCTAGCTCTATGGTAGGGTTAATGGTGACTTCTAAGAGGGCCAACAGGTCCCTCCCAAACTGATGCTGCCAGTGCCCGGGCCCCGCAGTGAGCCCCTGCCAACCCACACCTCCACAGGAGGCCCCCCAACACTAGCAGGTAGTTTTGGTTCAGTCTCCAGTGGGGTCCCTGCTCCTTTCCTCTGGGTCTTGGTGCCCTCCAAGACCGAAGTCTCTGTCTCCCCTAGTCCTGTGGAAGTCCTATAATCAAATCCCACTGGCCTTCAAGGTCAGATTCCCTGAGGATGCCCAGTCCTTTTGTCGGATCCCCAGCCTGGGAAGCCTGAGGTGGGGTTCAGAACCCTCACAATAGTGGGAGAACTTCTTTGGTATTACTATTCTCCAGTTTGTGGGTCACCCACTCAGTGGGTATAGGATTTGATTTTATCCTAATTGTGCCTCTCCTGCAGTCTTGCTGCAGCTTCTTCTTTGTCTTTAGATGTGGGGTATCTTTTTGGGGGGTTCCAGTGTCCTGTCAATGGTTGTTTAACAGCTAGTTGTGATTTTGGTGCTCTCAAAGGAGACAAACACATGTCCTTCTGCTCCACCATCTTGAACTGGAAGTCTGCTCTCTTCTGATGTTATTATATAATGGTCTCTTGAGCAGGAAATTGCTCTGTGTAGAAACCAGTTGTGAGTGCTCACTAGGTCTCCAGTGGACAGCTTGCTTTTCCTTTATGGTGATGTCAGTAGTGGATTTTTCATAATCACTGTGAATTGGAGCAGTGATCCACTGTGTGCATTATACACTGTCACGTCCACATTAGTGAAAGAGCTCTAGTAGACAGATGTCTGTGTCATATATTCCATCTTGGTTACTAAATGTTGAAACTGCTGGCATGTGTTTATGTGGACGCATGCTGCCTGGGTAGGCAGGGGCTTCTCTAGCTCCTGGCCATGCAGGGCTAGGGATGGTAAAGAGAGCAGGTGCTTTAGGGGTTCTTGGTTTCTAAATTAAGTTTTTGGTTTAGAACCCAGTGGCTGCAGGGGCTCTGAGGTTTCGTGTGAAGGGTTGGGAGCAGATAAGAGGTCACAGCACCCTGGGGACACGTGCTGCTGCAGGCTTGAGGCTGGCCACTTGTTTCAGGTCCAGCCCCTAGACTAGACTCAAGCCCTCAGGTGGCCTCACAGCTCTATTTTAGCTTTTTATACTGACTCTGTGTGGCTACTTGTATGTTTCTTGGGAAATAAGGACCTAGTTTTTGCCAGAATGTGTAGCCCAATGCTTGTCCTAACAGTGTTTTCAGTTACCTGTTCCTTTCCCAGGCTTTGTCACCTCCCGGGTTCTGCACACACCCAGGCCCGTTTGTGGTTGTGTTGTCTTGCACTGCAGGGAAGGTAGAGGGTGTGTATCAACCTGGTCTCTCACCCACCCGAGATGCCATGGACCTTCTGGGCCTGTCTGTTCTGTACCTTCTTGTGTTTCCCTCAAGCTGTGGGGACCAGAAGTGCTGCTCAGCACACCCATTTGAGTGTATTTACATGGGAAATGTGCTTTGTTCAGTCGCTCAGTTATGTCTAACTCTTTGCGACCCCGTGGACTACAGCATGCCAGGCTTCCTTGTCCTTCACAATCTCCCAGAGTTTGCTCAGATGCATTGAATCGGTGATGCCAATCCAACCATCTCATCTCTGTCATCCCCTTCTCTTGCCTTCAGTCTTTCCCACCATCAGGGTCTTTTCCCATGAGTCGGCTCTTTGTATCAGGTGTCCAAAGTATTGGAGCTTCAGCTTCAGTATCAGTCCTTCTGGTGAAATGTGCTTGTTTAACTTACTTTATGGACAGAAGGAAAAGGGGGAAGGATTCAGTGCACAGTTCCCATCATGGGCTGGGTTTCTGTCCAGTAAGTTAATAGCAACAGCAGCTAAGGAGTGTTCGTTAAGCAGCTGTGAGCCAGGCACTGTGCCGCTCGGCTCCTCAGTCCCCCTGACACCAGTATATCTGAGACAGGGACACAGGCTAGAGCTGTCAAGAGTAGCCACCCCAGGTCAGCCTGTGGGTCAGGCCTGCACTTGTAGCCCAGAGCCATTGCAGAACTTGGGGCTACATGGTTACGCTTCGTTGAAGGTTGTTCTGATTAGAGCGTTAATTCTCACCATGTGTTCAGCTGGTGTGTTGCCATGGGATGGAGGTGGGGGGAAATTTCATTTACCCATGTCCCTGTGGAGTCCGTGTGTCTTTACTCAGGAGATTGTGAGGACTGTTCGTATATGATGAGCGCTAACTAACCCTTGGTCCAGCACGTGTTGTACATGTTTGTTCTTCTGTGCTTTGTCTCTTAACTGTTTGTCCCTCTTTCCATGCAGAACTTAAATGTATTTGTAAAAACACATACGTCACCATGTTCCTTTCTGGCTGCAGGATTTTGAATCTGGTTTCAGTAGACCTTTCCACCCCTGACAGCCCTATATTTCCTGCTGTTACATCCATCGTTTTGTTTTTACAATGCAGTTCATGACTCAGTCTGATGTTTATTTGGGGCTGTGATCACAGAGGGCTTCCCTGATAGTTCAGTTGGTAAAGAATCCACCTGCAAATGCAGGAGACCCCAGTTCACTTCCTGGGTCAGGAAGATCTGCTGGAGAAGGGATAGGCTACCCACTCCAGTATTCTTGGGCTTCCCTTTTGGCTCAGCTGGTAAAAATTCTCCTACAATGCAGGAGACCTGGGTTCAATCCCTGGGTTGGGAGCATCCCCTGGAGAAGGAAATGGCTACCTACTCCCGTATTCCTGCCTGGAGAATTTGATGGACTGTATAGTCCACAGGGTCACAAACAGTTGGACACAACTGAGCGACTTTCATGATCACAGAGGAGGAAAGGGCCAGCCCAGCTGCTCCTGGAGTTCCTCACTTATCCACCCCATGTGCCACCCAGTCTGGCCCCTCATTCTCCCCCGGCTCCTGGATCTGAGCTCCAGTCTTTTCAGAGCTTTTCAGAAATCTCATACTGGTGCAGGTTTTCTGAACTCACATACTGTTGTCCCATTTTTGATTCCTACTCTGGAGTTCTTAGAGCCACATTAATTTGGGGGGATCTAGGAGGTGTTTGGAGAAGGCGATGGCACCCCACTCCAGTACTCTTGCCTAGAGAATCTCATGGGTGGAGGAGCCTGGTAGGCTGCAGTCCATGGGGTCGCTAAGAGTCGGACACGACTGAGCAACTTCACTTTCACTTTTCCCTTTCGTGCGTTGGAGAAGGAAATGGCAACCCACTCCAGTGTTCTTGCCTGGAGAATCCCAGGGATGGTGGAGCCTGGTGGGCTGCTGTCTGTGGAGTTGCACAGAGTCAGACATGACTAAAGCGACTTAGCAGCAGCAGCAGCAGGAGGAGGTGTTAGCCCCACTTCTTGGGATCAGTCACTTTCTTAAATTAGAAAATCATTTTCCCCTGTATCAGTCTTTGTAACATACATATTAAACATTGGGCATATCCTTAAAATCTCATCTTTTGGTGGGAATGATTATATTCTTAAATAGAAAAGGATTTTTCTAAAACTTACATGATAGAGCAAAGAATGTCTTTCTCCAAACCAACTATTTGTCTTATATACACTTGCTTCAGTAGCAGATCTTAAGAGGACGTTCATAAAGTACTTTGTTTCTCTATACTCATCGTCACTTTGTGAAATTACCTGTCTGTTTCTCTATAACCACTGTAGCCATAATACTGCCCAACACGTAGGTGGGTCATGAGAGAATATCTCTACATGGGACAGATGGGGTTATATTTTCCTATAGGGTCATTATTCTGAAGTAATCATAAATGATTATCATATATGCACTGACTCAAACATTAATCTTCCTATTGAGGCAAAGCCACTGAAAACATGCATCAGCATCCAGACTTAAGTGCCCAGTGGGCCTTTAACATGGCCTCTGGTTTATTTTAGGATCAGTAAATAGCTTTAATTGTAGATATTTATGCTGTTCAAGAGTGAAGGATGTCATTAGTTCAGGAGTCACATTTGAGAATTAAGGCATTGGTACTTTGTGAAGGATTCAGGCCTCAAGTGACAATAAGCATCTTGACTGTGTGTCATTAATGAGAGGTCATTTCACACTTTATTTGCATATAATTTTCTAGTATTAATCTTTTCATTGATATTAATAAAAGTATTTCAGATGCATGGCTTCCAGCTTCTGGTCTGAGGGGCTCCAGCTCAGGATGTGCTAGAGGTAACTTAGCAGCAGGTGCAGGAAAGAGGTGGGGTCTGATTCCTAGTAGTAAACTCACTCTTAGGCAACAAGGTAATTCACCCAGTAAATGTGGGTGAAACCCTCCCTGTTCTGGCCAGACCATACCTTGCTGTTCAGCTAAGTCATGTCTAATTCTTTGCAACCCCATGAACTACAGCACGCCAGACTTCCATGTCCTTCACTATCTCCCTGAGTTTGCTCAAACCCATGTCCATTGAGTCACTGATACCATCCAACCATCTCATCCTGTGTCACCCTCTTCTCCTCCTGCCTTCAATCTTTCTCAGCATCAGGGTCTTTTCCAGTGAGTTGACTCTTTCTATTACGTGACCAAAGTATTAGAGCTTCAGCTTCAGCATTAGTCCTTCCAGTGAATATTCAGGATTGATTTCCTTTAGGATTGATTAGTTAGATCTCCTTGCTGTCCAAGGGACTCTTAGGAATCTTCTCTAGTACCATAGTTCGAAGGCATCAATTCTTTGGTGCTCAGCCTTCTTGATGGTCCAGCTCTCACATCTGTACATGACTGCTGGAAAAAAAAATATAGTTTTGACTATATTTTCCTTTGTTGGCAAAGTGATGTCTCTGCTTTTTAATACACTGTCTAGGTTTGTCATAGCTTTTCTTCCAAGGAGCAGGTGTCTTATAATTTCATGGCTGCAGTCACCATCTGCAGTGATTCTAGAGCCCAAAGAGAAGTGATTCTTAGATCCTTGAATAGCTTGTTGAAACATGTACCCTGTCCTAGAAATATGCATGTGTATGTGCTGAGTTTACCTACAACTTCCCAGAAGATTCATAACCCTCTGAAGCCTGTCTTGGAACCATGTTTAAGGGTGCCCAATATACAGAAACTTGTTGATTTTTTTACAGAAATCTTCCCCCTGTCCTGCCTCAGCATGGGAGTTTTCTCCTCACAAAATTCAGAAACGGGGTGTCTTGTAACAGGGGCCAGTGTCACTCTGTTCAAACCGGGCTCTTCCCATTGAAATGTCTGTAATTTCTTATAGATGGCACTAAAAACCAGGGTCATCTCTATGTTTTGAGTCACGTAGTCAGTGAACAGAGAACAAACTGGTGACATGAATGTGTGTGTTTTCTCATAGCCACCAACAGCCAAAATGCACGCCATCATTGAGCGCACGGCCAACTTCGTGTGCAAACAAGGTGCACAGTTCGAGATAATGCTGAAAGCCAAGCAAGCCCGAAACTCTCAATTTGACTTTCTACGCTTTGATCACTACCTCAACCCCTACTACAAATTCATCCAGAAAGCAATGAAAGAAGGACGGTATACGGTACTGGCAGAAAACAAAAGTGAAGAGAAGAAGAGTATGTGAGACTGTTTCTGTCCTGCGTTGGTTGGGGTGGAGTGGGGCAGGGGTAAGGGGGGACCCTGGAGAAGTGTAGGGAGAGTCATCCTCACAGATATAAGCTTGAAGTCTGCACTGCAGAACCTCCAGAACGTTTATGAAGTCCTGCTGCCAAGGCCCGAGGATTAAACCTGCCAGTGCTCCGTAGTCTAGTGTGACACTCTCCCTGATAAGTCTGAAAATATGTTAGATTCTTAATTAATATTTTTATAGATTGGTGATATAGAATTAAATATTGATGCCATTAGAGCATATCCACGTAGGTTGGAAATAATTCCTTCCTTTGGGCTGTTGAACGTGTCACAGAGGAAGCAGCAGGCTCATGCTTCGTGGATGGTTCTAGGGTACATGCCCGGCTAGGGCATAAGGTTGAGTGTCTAAATGTGGAGTTCTTACTGCAAAGGCTAATTGAGTATTTCAGATAACATCCTGAGACAGCAGTGTATCTGTCTGCCTTTGAATTTTTCTTTCAGCTGAAACATGATTTTCAAAATCACTTGTGTCAGTCTTACTGCAGACCTTACCTTCTCCATGTTGGTCTCCTGCAGGTTTCTAAAATACCTGTTGCTGTTATTTTACCTTCATAAATCAGTAAGATTTTTGCCTCTTTTGTAAAAAATGTGAATATTCAGTGGCCCCTGACCGGTAAATGCCAGAGGGGAGGTGCCACTGGGCCCTGCCTCTCTCACCACCTGCCTTGCTGTTGAGTGACTTGGGGGGCAGTGAGATGGGGAATATTTCCCAGAGGGATTATTTGGACAGATAACCGAGGAATGGCCTCTGTCTGTTCCTACATTCCCACACAATATATTTGTACCTTAAAGTCTTGAAATGTGCTTTGCTTTCAGAGTCAGGTGTCAGCTCTGACAACGAAGATGACGACGATGAGGAGGACGGCAGTTACCTGCACCCGTCCCTCTTCGCCTCGAAGAAGTGCAACCGCCTGGAGGAGCTCATGAAGGTACTGGTCTCCTTACAGAACAAAACTGCTAATTTAACCTTGGGAAGTTGTTAAGCATGTTTTTGTGTAATAGCTCTATTTCATTTTATGACCATTGAGGTATATTTCGCCGTTTTGTTTGACTTGGCAGCAAAGGATTTGGTCCCTTTATTTCTTATATGTCCTGTTTTATATAATCACAAGCAGATTATTTTCATTTTATTATATTTGGGATTATTTTTACTATTTGGGATATTTAGAATGAGTAAAATGTTGGTTAAGACTTAGAAAATGGGTTTTTCATACCGATTTTATTATGAAAGGATTTCATAGGTGCACAGAGTATGTGCTGCTTGAAACCATCTGTCATAGGAAACATAATGTGTTACCTAAAAACCTAAATTTATTTTTTCATCCTTATCATTAGGAGTTAATCCATAGCCCTCATGCTGCCATTTGTGATGTGAGAAAACGGGTCCCTCAGACCTAAGCTTATCTTTTCAGCAGTCACGCAGTGCAGCTGATTGATTGGACCTTAAAAGCTGTTGGTGATTAAAAATGAGAAATTGCTTTGAGGAGGGACACAGTTTGAGATTTTGAGTGAATTTGGAGGCTGACACTTTTCTCAGCAGCAGTCTAGTCCTATCTCACGTCCTTACTTTCCCTCATGTCATTAGGAAGAGTGAAGTGATTCATTTATTCAATTCCTCTGGATCTCATGACCGGCTAGAGCTCTCAGCCACAATTGGTCAGGACCTCCTTGTGTGCACGCATGTTTACATGCATGTGCTGAGGTTTTTCTGAAGCGGAGATACTGTTCTAAAGTTGAGATGAACCTTGCCACAAAAGGGTCCTCCATGACTCAGAATGCAAGAAATGGTGTGACCTGGCATCTTCTCTCTCTGCAGCCTTTGAAGGTGGTAGACCCTGATCACCCCCTTGCAGCACTGGTCCGTAAAGCCCAGGCAGACAGCCCTGCCCCCACCCCACCCACGGCGGATGGTGCAGCTGTACAGCCCTCCCAGGTGGAGTACACCACGGACTGTGAGTATTTTGTTGTCCACTTCCGGCAGGGTGTCAAAAAAATCTGAAAGCTGGCGGGCAGGTCTGGTAGAGGTGCCGTGAGGGACCTTTATGTTGAGCATCCTTAGGGTGTGGCCTTATCTCTTGCTGGTTGCTTCATTTTGGCAAGATGGCTGCCCTATCCCCAGCATCAGCCCTGCATTCCAGGACAGATGAAGAGGAAGAGCAAGAGCAGAAAGCAGTGTCATATGGTCTTCTCATCCTACAGCGTAGGCTGGGGAATGGACTTTCATTTGGACACATTGCTGCCCTAAATAAAATCAGTTCTGTTAAGAAGAGTGGGGAGAACAGACATGGGTGGACGTGTAGTGTTGTCTGCCATGGTCACTTTGCTGAAAAGGGCTTAAAACAGTGTCTAATATGCACCTTGGAATTGTTTTCAGTTCCTACTTATTCTCTCTGATTGCTACTCTTCTTAATCTTAAGATTACTAATAGAATGCAAATCTTGAAGTTTTATTCAAGAAATTATTTGAAAGTATTTAACCTTGGTCTTACTACCAGGTCTTTTTAAAATTATTTTATTCAGAGGTTAAATATTGAATGAGAGAAGAACCTTTAGCAAAGCCACAGGAATTCTGTTCAGCCTACATCTGGTATCTGATACAGTGAATCCATCTATAAAGCTTGTCACTCTCAGCGATTAGAGGGTCAGCCTGAGGTTAATTCCATTTTATAATGTATAAAGTGCTTGTTTGGGGGGAATGAAGCTTTTGTTAAAAATGATAACTGTGTCCTTATGCACTTCCTGTCTGGCACTGGCATGCAATAATGTGTAATTTTGATGTGCTAAATTAACATTTTTAGACTTCAGAAATCAGTTGCTTTAGTGAACTTAATGCATATGTCCTTATTTAAAAAAAACTCTTTGAGAACTCAGGTAACATCTTTAATGCTTAAATCAAGTCAAATGAAATTTCTTTAAATGTTCAAATCAAAAAGCAGATCTGGCCCTGTTTCATCTCACCTGCTGATTAGGGTTTGGGCTTGGGGTATGGTGGACCTGTCATAATAAGCAGAAATGCCTGCAGCACTTTGTAAATCACTCCCCAGGGGCTTTCTGTGTAGACAGCCCGCACAGGTGAATCTACTGCTGCCTCAGCCCAAGGTGCCAGCCCGCTGAGCGCGGTGTCTCCAGTTTCCTTCTTCCTTGCTGTCTCTTTTCAGACCAGTCCTTGAATTTCCATAAGTTCAGTGCGCTGTCCCTGCACCTCCACTAGATTCCTAGAACTATCAAACTTCTTTAATTTGGGAAAGAATAGAAATTCGGGATTGAGTGGCAGTTACCTGGTTATTCTCACTGCTTATCACTAGTGTACGTGCAGTGAACTGTGATGTCGGTAATGGCTCAGTGTGTCTAGAGCCCCTGTAGGACTGGGCAGGGGAGTAGCCGAGCGAGAGAAGCTGCTCAGTGACTCGGGATTTCACTGCAGGGTCCCGTGGTCTGGGCCAGGTAATGGCAGGATGAAAGGTGTGGGCAGGTCCCAGGGAACCCATGACTTCAGTCCCTTCTGCTACCTGCCAGGGGCCCCAGAGGCCAGGGTGACTCATCCCCCAGTATAATCTCACCCTTGCTCTCTGCAACTTCTGTGAATCAGTTCATAGGTGAGAAGTCTTGGTTCCCTGCCTGACCATGACCCCAGATGGAGATACTCCAGTCACGGGGCACCATTAGTAACTGGCTCTTCCCCTCAACAAAATAGCTGTTTTGATGGTCATCATTCTCTGGTGGCCCAGCTGGTAAAGAATCCACCTGCAATGCAGGAGACCTGGGTTCAGCCCCTGGGTTGGGAAGATCCCTTGGAGAAGGGAGAGGCTACCTATTCCAGTATTCTGGCCTGGAGAATTCCATGGACTGTATAGTCCATTGGGTTGCAAAGAGTCAGACACGACTAAGTGACTTTCACTTCACTTCATCTCCTACACATGTGCAAAAGTGACAGACGTGAGTAGGAGAGGGCCTTTGGGGGATCTTGTCTGGGCACACCCTGCATCGAGGCCAGCCTCACATCTGCCCAGGCCCGCAGAGATGAAGGAGTTGGTGGTAACAGAACATGTGGCTGATTAGACATGGCAAGGGCAGGGACCAACTTCTAGGTATTCCAGAGAAGCAAGGGATCGAGCATGTTTGGGTGAAACATCTCAACTCACAGATGTTGGCAGTGAATTCGTATTTTATAAAAATATAAGGCGGGCCAGCAAAACATGCAGCAAGCCAGATGCTACTCACAGGTGCCTGCATCAAACCTCTGCTGTGGGTGCAGGAGGGATCATAAGCTGTGGGTCAGAGGGAGGTCACAGAGCTCCTCTGTGGAGACTGCTCAGCAGTAGTCAGCTCTGCCTAGAAGCTGGGGAGCAGGCTCTGAACATCCTTCAGATTTCACACAGATTTAAATGCATTGTTTGAGGAGCAAGACCAGTTTTATTGAAATGAGGAGGACAAAAACCAGATTCCTTCCTGGTAGGAAGTGAATGGGTGGTGTGCACGACCCCTTGGCCCCTTCCTGGAACTTGCCTGTGAAGAGCGATGTGGGGACAGCACGTAGTGAAGGAAACGTGCCCTGAGAGCCCTCCTTCCAGGATCAGCCCCTTGGTTTGCCATAACAACAGCCCGTCTAGCATCCAAGAGTCTTAGGGTGGAAGAGGTGGTCTGAGTATTCCCAGGAAGAGCCCTGGGCTGGAATTTGGCTCTGGATCAGAAAAATGCTTAGAAGAAGTAAATACAGATAGCTGTACTTGGGTTCTCAAAGAAGTTTGATTTTATTTGTGGTTAGATTCTTAAAAATTAGCAAGCAAGAATATGAAAAATTAAAGGCACAATAAAGGGCCACATCTGATGTGGCCTATAACATAATCAAGTGACAGGTTATAATAGAAGTCTAAATTAATTGGTGATTTAAGGAAAGCGTGTGATTAAAACAGGTCTGAAAATGCTCCGTCCATGCGTACCTGAACGTGTGCCCCTGTTGACTAACTTTTGGCATGGGCCAAACCCTTGCCTCTGACGGGCGTACTCACCACGGCCAGCCTGGGTTCTGTGAGTTGAGGTGAGGTGAGGTGCATGTCAAGAGCAGAACCCCAGGCTTGCGGTATCTTCCTTCTGCGTTTTCACAGTTCTTTCTCCCTCCTTGGGTTCTACAGCAGTTTTTTGTTGTTGTATTTGTTGTTGTTGTTGTTGTATTTTAAGCAATTGGTGTTTTAACCCATCTTTTAAAGGATTCAGTTTCATTTTCACAGAAACAGCCATTCTCTTTTCCCACCCAGATTTCATCTGTTTGCATACATTTTAATTAAATACCTACATTCCAGTACATTTAACTAGAAAATGTTTAAATGTTAAAAACTCTGCTGGTAAAAGCAGTAAGGCTCAGCCTTCTAAGGAGGAACGTCCTGGCCTGGTGTGTTAGTGCCTCCTGGGGCCTCCCCAGCACAAATCCTAGGAGACTTTTCAGAGGGAGAGGATGAATGAGCCCCCCAGAGACAGGTTCAAATGAGGAAAGGCTGGCTTATGAAAAGCATGGTGTCAGGAAAAAGCTATTCAGAAAAGATCCCATTAAAACCTTGCCTTTTATCTAACAGCAAAATCACTTCCAGGTTTAAGTGCCAGATGTGAGAGTCTCAGGAAAGTAAGTATACTTCAACAGTTAAAGAATCATCTATTTAAACCAACAGACATGATATTTAACTCATGGAAAAAAATAAAACCATCAAGAAAGCAGAAAAAACTAATAATACACAAATAGCTTTTACAGTCAAGTAGGAAAAAAAACAGTCCAGTAGAAAAAATGAACTGTAGTATGAATAATTCAGAAAGGTAAAAATGACCATACAATTTTATTTTTTAAAGGTTTACCCTTGCTGCTCACTCAAATGGCATTGTATCTGCTGACTTTAGAACCTAACTTACCTTCACAGAAAATAAAATCCAACATTTCTTTTAAATCAGGCTGCAGCAAATATATGAAGAATCTGAGACTTCATTATGATAAAAAAATATCCATTCTCAAGCACATGAGAATACTTTGAAATTATGTATCTTAAGATAGACGTTTCTGGGCTATGGAAAATGTTCTTTTGAGTATACCTTTTTTAATTTCTTAGTGATCACAGATTAAATAAAAGAGATGCAAATGACCCTCCAGTGACATGCCATTTTTCCGCTGTCACATAAGCAAAGGACAAGGTTGACAGCACTCACTTGTTGCTGGTGAGAGTATAGACGTGTTTCCAGCAGAGGGGGGCCAAGTGGACAGTGTAGACCAGAACTAAAATGCACCTGCCTTTGACCCAGAATTTCTCCTTTATTTCTCCTATATTTCTACAAATATATGTGTAAAGATTGAGCTACAAGAATGTTCACTGTAGGACTTCCCTTATAGCTCAGTTGGAAAGAGTCTGCCTGCAATTCAGGAGATCTGGGTTTGATTCCTGGGTCAGGAAGATCCCCTGGAGAAGGAAATGGCAACCCACTCCAGTACTCTTGCCTGGAGAATCCCATGGACAGAGGCTCCTGGCAAGCTGCAGTCCATGGGGTCACAAGAGTCGGACACGACTGAGTGACTAAACCGTCACCACCACCTGGTGGTCCAGCGGCTAGGACTCTGTGCTCCCAGTGCAGGAGCCCTGGATTTGATCCCTGGAGAAGGCAATGGCGACCCACTCCAGTACTCTTGCCTGGAAAATCCCATGGACGGAGGAGCCTGGTGGGCTGCAGTCCATGGGGTCGCTAACAGTTGGACACGACTGAGCAACTTCACTTTACTTTTCACTTTCATGCATTGGAGAAGGAAATGGCAACCCACTCCAGTATTCTTGCCTGGAGAATCTCAGAGACGGAGGAGCCTGGTGGACTGCCGTCTATGGGCTCGCAGAGTCGGACACGACTAAAGTGACTTAGCAGTAGCAGCAGGGAGCTAGATCCCACGTGCTGCGGCTAAGACCCAGAGCAACCAAATAAATAGTTAAAAAGAAAAAAAAAAGAATATTCATTGTAAAAAAGATTTTTATTAGTAGCACAAGGCTGAGCTGCCCTCTCTGTCCTTCAGGGAAGACTAATGGAATAAGCATCAGGGCATGCATGTGTGTGGCGGGCTGCTGGAGTTAGAGAGGAGCTGGAGGCCCTGCCTGGGGCGCTTGGTGTGGGTGAGGGCAAAAGGCCCAGGAATAGGTTTTGGTGTGAAACCATCAGCATTCAGTTCAGAAGTGGAAAGACAAGTTAGAAACTGGTACTCCCGGTGCCCTCAGAAGAGGACCTGGAAGAAGAAAGTGCAGGGCAAGGAGAGTGACTCCTTCCTTGGCCGTTTGTACTCCTTTAAGCCTTCTCAGAAAAAATACAGATTTGGATGAGGCTTATTTTGAAACAAAATTCTTTGTTTCAATTCTGAGTTAATTCTTTGCAGTTCTGTGATTTAATGACAGGACTGTTTTGTCAGCTCTCCCTGTATTCTGCTGAGGCTGAAGCAGTCCCTGTGGCAGCTTTTATCCCAGAAAACAAACGCTGTGGTGCCCACCTGCTGGGGCCCGTCTAGGTAGCTGGAGTCTCTAAGTTTTTCTGTCTTTTTATATGACTTGGTGTTTAATAACCTTAGAATGTACTCAGTTGTCCTTTGTTATTTACTTTCTGCTGATCAGAGATTTTCCTAGATTTGGCAGTCTAGGAAGAAAAGCATCTGTTTTTATTTTAAAAGAATTTTTTCTCAAAGTTCCTTAAATATAGATATATGAAACTCAATCTCTTTCACTTATTAGTCTGACAGTGAGCTGTCATTCATGCTGTTAGCTGTTCTTATTTTGCTGTCCTATGCTGTTTAGCTATAAATCCTTACCAAAGAGCATAATAAATAAAATTAATTATGCAGGAAGCAGTAATGCTGAAATACTACCCACTGTTATAGCATGTGGTTTTTTTAAACTAAAATGCCAACTCAGTTTTTTTTAATGTTCTATAAATAGCTTAAGTGAAATTAAACCACATCACGTGGCTGCAGTAGATATTTTCTTGCTTCTTCCCAGTTTTTAAAATGTGATTTTGCTGTTGCTTTTTAGCATTTTTTCCCTGCAAAGTCATGACCTTGAAATGCTTTACTTACCTTCCAAACTCTCCTTTAGAAATGGCTTTATTATAATTCAAGAGAAGTAGAAGGGGAAAGGGGGAAAAGTAAAAGATGCCACCATCCAGAAATAGCCATTAACACTAGGTGAACATCATTGACAGTGGAAAAGACTGAGGTAATCGTGGGGACAAAAGGGCGGGGGGGAGAAAGCTCACATCTTTAGGATACAAAGATAATTTTTATGAAAAGATATTTTTAAAAACTGATGTGTAGATAGAAATATTTGTGTTAAAGTGGAAATAAGCTTTATAATTTTACTTGAATTTGGCTGAAGAACCTATAATCAAAATCAAAGTGAAGTAATTCCCGAGTGTCAGATTAAAAGTTTCCTCCAAGAATTCAGTTCTAAAGGTTAGGAGAACATTAGAGAAGTTGGAATTGTAGGGTGTGTGTTTTTTTTTCTTAAGCTTTTTATTTTTTATCTTAGACATTATTAATCAACTCAGTAACTAGAGAAAATTCGGGGAAGGCAATGGCACCCCACCCCAGTACTTTTGCCTGGAAAATCCCATGGATGGAGGATCCTGGTAGGCTCTAGTCCATGGGGTCGCTAAGAGTCAGGCACAACTAATCGACTTCACTTTCACTTTTCACTTTCATGCATTGGAGAAGGAAATGGCAACCCACTCCAGTGTTCTTGCCTGGAGAATCCCAGGGACGGGGGAGCCTGGTGAGCTTCCATCTATGGGGTTGCACAGAGTCGGACATGACTGAAGCGACTTAGCAGCAGCAGCAGCAGAGAAAATTAAGTCCTCATTAAAATACCTTCCCTTCACCCCTTCCCTAACTCGTTTTTTGTTTTTGTCTTTTTAAAGAAATATGCTTAAATTGTGAGAGTTAAAAGTAGTGTTTATGTTCAGTTCTGTAACCATAACTCCCTGATTGATTATTCTGAGTTCTTTGGGTTAGATTTTTTGTCAGAGCATCTCTGTTTGAGTTCTTTATCTGATTCATTTCTTGGTCATTAGAATTTCATAAACAAGTAGTTTTTTTTGCAAGGTTTCTATTTCATACATACTTTAAAAGTGCTTGCCTTTGACCCTGGTGTAGAAAGGAAAAATTGTCTGGGTATAAAATTCTTGGGTTGCGTATTCCTTCTCTGAGATCTTTATAAACTGGAATTTCACATGGTCCTTCCTCTCAGAGAAACCTAGGTTGGCTGACTTTTGCCACTGACTAGTTGTGTAGGTTAGTCGTTTGGTTTTCATCAGCTGCTCCTGGTTGCTGTTCTCTGAGATCTCATGTTCGTGTTGTCTGTGTTGCCCTTTGACATAAATAGCAACTTGGCTGAGAATAGTTCACTTACTCACACTTGCTTAGAACTTGGGAGAATTGCTGAGTGTTGCTGTGAAAATGAAGAGAGTGGCCAGCTCCATCTCCTCCCTCAAGAGACTGCTTTTCCTGACTGAATACCTTAAGAATTCTTTCTTTGTTCTTAAATTTTAATAACTTTCAATGAAAGTTATTAAATGAAACTAATGAAGTCCTCAGTTTTCCTGGAATTTATTGCATGCCCTTTTCAGTCGAAGATTCTGTTCTCATTTCAGGGAAATTATTTTGTACCTCTGAATGTCTTTTAAAAGATGCCACCTTCCTTATTTTGGATCATCTTTTTCTTCCATGTCTGTAATTTTCTCTTTTTTGTTATAATCTCAGTTTCTCTTTGGCATTCAGCATGATCACGTCTACGTCCTGTCCCATCTTCTCCTTACTTTGATTTTTTTCAGCTATGACTGTTCTGTTCCTTACAGTTTAAAATATACCAGCTTGATAGCAGTGGTGTTTGGGTCCTCAGTTTGTTTTCTAAGCTCTTCAGCAAGGTTTGCAAGCCTTTCCTGTAAAGGTCCATGTGTAAGTGTTTCTACTGTGGTGACTGAGTGCACTCTGTGACCACTGCTGGTGGAGTGTGAAAGCTGCACTGCCTGTTGGGAACAGAGGCGTGTAACGGCACCTCATAGAGCTTGATTTATGGACACGAAAATTTGAATTTCATAGAATATTTGCATCGTGAAATGTTGTTTTATTGGGTGGGTTTTGAACCATTTGAACCATTTTTGAACTATTTGAAACTGCGAAGCCATTCTAAGCTCTCCCAGGCTATGCTGAAGCAGACACACAGGCTAGTTCCTGACACTGCTCAGCATGATCCCTTCCATCTCATTGCTTGCTTTACTTCCTTTCTTTGTGCTCGATTGAATTCCTGTCTCTCCAGATTCGTCTGTGGCCCAAAAACTCAAAAGGTTGCTTGGGTTCTGTTTCCTTCTAGACTCAGTTTCTTGCTGTCTACGTGGCATGTTCCTTGCTGGATCCCTTTTGCGGGGCCTCTTCCTTTTCACCTTCCCCTTCACCCCTCACCCTGCTTACTTCGGCAGCTCTGTCCAGACCTCTAGTCCCAGAACTGGGCGCCCCTCCTCTACACCATTCACACCTGCTCTGAGATGCTTTGTCTGCCTTCCCAAGTGCAGCTTCTCTGGGGACTCCATTCTCCTCTCTCCTGGGATCCTAACAATGCCCTGGAGCAGATGTCCTTCCCCAAGTCACCCCCCACGCCCCCGCAGCCTCGCCTTACCCTGGGCTCCTGGTCACACCCTTGAGCCTCCTGCCTTCTCCACCCAGACTCTCCAGAATCCGTTCTTAAGTAACTTGTCTCTAGAACCAAAACACAGTATAAAATATTCAGATCATTTTGCTTGAGGGTCACTGATGAAGACTTTAAGTAATGGTTGGAGACAGGGCATCCTGAGAAATAACTTGTATTTGCAAAAAATAGAGCGATTACTTTTTAACACTGGCCTTAAAGTTCCAGAGTCACATGTTCACATGACTAAAACTGATCCCCTTGAGTGGTGTCTCGGCTTTACAAGTGAGATATTCTCAGCATCACTACAGAAGTCCAGATTTTCCTCTTCCAGTTTGATGATAGCAGAACAGGTCTCCTTTTGTTCGGGATTTTTTTTTCCCTTGAACACTGGGCTGGGAAGTTTCCTGGCGGTCCAGTGGTTAAGACTCCATGCTTCCACTGCAGGGGCTGAGGGTTCCATCCCTGGTCAGGGAAGTAAGATCTGCAGTTGACTTTTTTAAAACAAAAATTCCACTTGTGGAGGGGAAAGCATTTTAGCTTCAGAATAAATAGAAAAAGCTAGGTGTGTGACACTCTCCCAGGTGACATACCACAACCCGCAGACAGAATCCAGCCCACCACCTGTGTGTGTGACCGTGAGCTAAGACGGCTTTACAGTCATCTTGGTGATGGGGACACTGAACCCCAATTCCGTGGAAGTTTTACTGTGTAAAAGGAATTGTATTCTTCCCACTAATGGACCTCCCCCCCCCCCCAAAAAAAAAATTTGCACTCAATTATTTTTACTGTATTTTGAATTTCAGCAATTTAAAAATATGTGGGAATTTTGTTTTTACTCACTATTAAGTGCCTGTATAATATCCTCGGTGTTGCTGCTTGATCCATGACCCTAACATAATTACTATCTGAGTTTCTATAGGGAAAATTTACCAACCCTTGGTCTATCCCAAAATTACTTAAGAGACTTTACCTGAATATGAGTATTCTTATTTTATTTACTCCTTTTTTATTAGTATGATAGCCCTACAAACTTTAACGTTATAGCAAAGACCTGTTGCGTTGAGACTCCAGCATTTACAGTGTATTGTTGTGGTAGGAAGTGTCTGTGTGTTTCCAGCCCCCGCCACACCTGCCTTCTCACCATCACCCCCTAACTTGAGTGCATCCGGAGCAGGACTCTCGTCTTGGCCCCCCCATGCCCCTGTTTTTTTATATATATATATAATAATTAACACTAAAGTTTTATTAAAACTTTAATAAAACTACATCTCAGTGACATGACTTTTTAAAAATGTCAACATGTATCTGTGGGAAGAACATTGCTTACAGCTATAATGAGACAAGATTCTGCATTAACTATTTTTTATATTGAGTATTCACAAAATGTTAAAAAATTTCAGATTCTAAGCATATGCAAAAGTAGATGAAAAAAACAATTCAAAGTTGAAATAAGATTATTAAATCAGATACAAAACTGGTTAATGGACCTGTCTTCTCCCTGAGAAAATCATTTGCTTATTAGTTTTCTGTAAGTTAACATATAACTCTGCTACTACTACTGCTAAGTCACTTCAGTCGTGTCCGACTCTGTGCGACCCCATAGACGGCAGCCCACCAGGCTCCCCCGTCCCTGGGATTCTCCAGGCAAGAACACTGGAGTGGGTTGCCATTTCCTTCTCCAAAGCATGAAAGTGAAAAGTGAAAGTGAAGTCGCTTAGCCATGTCCGACTCTTCATGACCACCTGGACTGCAGCCTACCAGGCTCCTCCGTCCATGGGATTTTTAAGGCAAGAGTACTGGAGTGGGGTGCCATTGCCTTCTCCTCCATGCCCCTGTTTGAGGGCACAGCACCAACCTTCACTTTGTCATTCAGGCTAGAGCATCAGGCGTCACCTCAGTTTTCTCTTCCCGATTCCCACATCTTGCTGCACATCCTTGGGGATCACGTTCAGGGCCTCTCTCGAATCTGACGCTCCTCACCACATAACGCTACTGTCTCTCTGGCCTTGTCATCTGTTGCAGCCCCTGTCAGTCTTGGTGAGCCTTCCTGTAGCCTGTGCTTCCTGTGGTGGTCAGTGGAAGCTGCTCTGCCGCCTCCCTACGCAAACTGTTCTCTTGATTTCCCATGCCATTTAAATTCCAGAAACATGCCTCCGCTCTCCACCTTGCCCTGCACTGTCACACTGTGCTACCTGTGCTGAGTGGGTTCTGACCACAGGGCTCCTGCACTGGCTCCTCGTCAGCCTGAAATGCTGCTCCTCAGAGCTGTCGCTGCTCAGGTCAGGTCTTCCCTGGCCTTGCACAGTGTCCTTTCCTCCAATTCATCCTCTTCTCACATACCCTGTTCTATGTTTCCATAGCCCTTATCAGAACTGGAGCTTACTTTGTTTATTCCCTGATTTACTTTCATACTCTGACTTGCCATACAGAAGTTCCCAGAGGGTGGGGTTTGTCTGTCGTGGGTACTGCTGGATCCCCAGCTTCAGGTGCCTCTCTGACGCAAATATTGGCTGGATGGACTGAAGAAAGGAAAGACTAACCATGAAGTAATACATTGAAGAGGAGAATGAATAATGTTGAACTCTGAACTCTTTGGCCTGAGCTTAGACTATGGTAAATAGGATAAATTACTTATCTCTTTGATTAAAATAATTTTTAAAAGTGTCCCAAAGTAAAACATATATTTTCAAGTCAAATAATAAATGCTTTAACTATTGGCAAGTTTTGGGGGATTCCTCCATATCTCTGAATAATGCATTTATAGCACCGTTTCTGGATGTATCAGCTCTAGATTTTCTATGACATCTCTCTTGCTATGACAAATGATGATTCGGCTCACTTGTGCCCCTATGAAGTCTGCTCTAATACCCTAAATTTTGCTCATATTACTCGTTTAGTTTTGGTTTTGGCTACTTTGTAACTTTAATATATTTCAACTTCTGTTTCCTAATCAAAATTCAAAAGGGAACAATTCAGAAATAGTTTATTCATGAATCCTGTGCACCAGTTCGATTCCTCTGCAAAGTTTTGGACCTGTCTCTCTGTCCTGATCTCTGTCAGAGGAGCCCCAGCTATCAGGTGCCAGGACAGTCAGCCAGGTCACTGCTTTGACTTCCTCGCCTCCAGTTTGCAGAGACAGTGAGTGATGTGGGCACTTGCTAACGGTGCCATCTTTTTAAGTGAGTCTTGATGCTGGTTGCTTTGTGTTTGCTGCTGTGGCAACTTCTCTGTGATATTGGTGGTTGCGTTCACGGTTCGCATTGTGGTGACTGACAACTGTGTTTCTGAGCTGTATGCCTTGGGTACCAGTCTAGACAGGCCCTGTTGCCAGCCTGCAGCCCAGGATGTTCTGGTGACTTCCAGGCATTGCTTTCCTGTGTTAGGGCTGTTTTCTCCTGATTAGTTTGTTTACTCCTGTATTTTACTAGAGCACATCCTCCGGTAGTTTGCCAAGAAAGAAAGGGTACACAAGACGACCGATTTTTTTTATTTTTTTAATCCTTGAATGTCTGAAAATGTCTGGATACTGCTCTCAAACATGATAGGTCATTTAGATGGACCCAGAATTGTGGGTTGAATATTGCCCCTCAGAGTTCAGAAGGTTCCAGACTTCTCTCTCCTAGAAGTCTTTGCTCCTTGTCATTCCAGTTCCTGCTCTTCCTCTTGTGATTTATATGGTCATTGAACAAGCTGGCATGGTGGGCAACCGATGCTGGGGATAGCCGTAACAGCATTTCCTCCATCGCAGAGCATCACAGAATCAACAAGAGCCCTGGGGGAGTGAGTGCACAGTGCTGGCGGATGGAGCCAGGGACGCCCTTGAGCCAAGGCTTTCAGGGCCCCGAGGCCTGAAGGCAGGTGCCTCACAGAAGGGGAGCGTGGCTGGGGACCTGATGGGGAGGGTTCCCAGCAGAGAAGTAATGTGGCTGGGTGGGCGGGGAGGGCTCTGTCTAGGCGAGGAAGGGGACCCTGGAGCTTCCGGGACAGCAGTCAAAAGAGATCTGATTCTGGGGAGTCGGATGTGGATCTGAGAGACCACGGAAGCCAGGCTGACCCGGTGGGAGGAGGCTTGACACAGCTGCAGGAAGCAGGAGATGTCCATGTGTGGGGACAACCCTGTTCTGGACACAGTCCATCTATGAAGTTTATGAGATGTCCCAGTGCAAGTGTTGAGTAGGCACTTATACTAGTTCAGCTCAGGGCTGGAGATGGCAGTTCTGGAATCAGCAAGTATAAACAGGATTTAAAGTCATTGAACTTATTAGAAAAGTCCTGGGATGCAGGCTAGGGGACCAGGCACTGACCTTGAAGGGGCGCAGCTGCTGCTGCCCAGGCCCACTCAGCTGGTAACACAGTGCTGCTGCTTAACATTCTCATGTGAATAGAGTAGATCGATTTTTTAAGAATATATTCATTTCTCCACAGAACTCGGGAAAGCTATTTTCATTTTTAATACAAACACATGTTTATCTTCCAGAATTGACAGCCAAGTATTGCTCACCAGGTCTCTAATCTCCAAGAACCCTTCCAGTGCTGACATTCTCTTCTGAGAGTTAGATTTATTTATATGAGATTTAAGGTTGCATACAGATATCAGTAAATTAGCTCTGATTTTTGCAAGAAGCTAACTGAATAGAAGGGCTTTGAAGTAATTAGGCAGGTCTGTGTGACCCTGGGTTCCACAGCTGTCTAAGCACACACAGTATCAAGGAAGGAAGTGCTTAAGGATGTGCCTGGTGCTTTTAAGCCACTTGATTTTTTCCATACAACTATACCTGCCTTTGGAAAGTGTAGACCCCCACTGAAATATCTCTCTTGGGTTTATTTGGAGTAGGTGTTTGTGATACTCTGTGATTTTTGTTAAAATCACATCAACATTTAACTTGGGGTGAAATCCAATCCCCTCTTGGAAAATTCACAAAAAATCCTGAGATCAACAGCAGACCTAGTAAGGAGCAGTATGTCATGGAAGCTCAGGGGGAAATGGAACTGCAGGGGCCCTTTGGATCCCTGCACCTTCCCCTCTCCCCCACCCCTCGCCCCAGATCAGTCTGGGACACAGTGGTAAGTTCCCAAGAACCAGACCTCTGTCTGTTCTTTGCTCCATCTGGTCCAGGCATTGTCAAAACTTAGAAGAATTTCTGACTTGGGAGCTATACACAGAAACACATGTGCTCTAGTTGGTGGTCATTTTAAAGGGTTTCAAGGACTTAAAGAGCTGTGAGGCCCCTCAGGGCAAGTGCATGTCTTCAGCGAGTATTGTGGGGTGGTGTCGGGTGCCCAGCTTCTTACTCTTGTAGAATGTCTCAGCCCAAGGGTCTTTAGGAGGCGCATGCGCCCTGCAGTCAGCAGACTTCACTCTAAACATGTCTCTGATGCTTGCTCTGTCCTGGGAGCTGTGCAGGTGGTCTGGCACTGCCCTCTGTGCCAACAGCCCAGATTGCAGAGAACAGCCCCAGCAATGTGTGTTCAGGAAGGCAGAGCAGAGCCTCCTGGGGCAGATGTGGTAAGTTGCAGGTGTTCAACATAGTGATTCACAATTTTTAAAGGTTATATTCCATTAATAGATATTATAAAATATTAGCTGTGTTCCCTGTGCTGTGCAATATGTCCTTGTAGCTTATTTTTTTAGTAAATTTTTTAAATAACTTTTTAAATTTTTATTTATTTTTGGCTGCACTGGGTCTTTGTTGCTGCATGTGGACTTTCTCGAGTTGCAGTGAGCAGAGACTACTCTCTAGTTGTGGCACTCAGGCTTCTCATTGTAGTGGCTTCTCGTTATAGAGCACAGGCTCTCTGGCACGTGGGCTTAGTTGCCCCACGGTTTGTGGGATCTTCCCAGACCAAGGATCGAACCCACATCCCCAGCATTGGCAGGTGGATTCTTTTTTTTTTTAATTAAATTTTATTTTGCTTAACTTTACAATATTGTATTGCTTTTGCCATACATCGAGATGGATCCGCCACCAGTATAGACGTGTTCCCCATCCTGAACCCTCCTCCCTCCTCCCTCCCCACACCATCCCCCTGGGTCGTCCCAGTGCACCAGCCCCAAGCATCCGCTATCGGGCATCGTACCTGGACTGACAACTTGTTTCAGATATGATATTATACATATTTCAATGCTATTCTCCCAAATTAGCCCGCCCTCTCCCAGTCCCAGAGTCCAAAAGTCTGTTCTATACATCAGTGTCTCTTTTGCTGTCTCGTAAACAGGGTTATTGTTACCATCTTTCTAAATTCCATATATATGCGTTAGTATACTGTATTTGTGTTTTTCTTTCTGGCTTACTTCACTCTGTATAATAGGCTCCAGTTCCATCCACCTCATTAGAACTGATTCAAATGTATTCTTTTTAATGGCTGAGTAATACTCCATTGTGTATATGTACCACAGCTTTCTTATCCATTCATCTGCGGATGGACATCTAGGTTGCTTCCAAGTCCTGGTTATTGTAAACAGTGCTGCTATGAACATTGGGGTACACATGTCTCTTTCAATTCTGGTTTTCTCAGTGTGTATGCCCAGCAGTGGGATTGCTGGATCATAAGGTAGTTCTATTCCCAGTTTTTTGAGGAATCTCCATACTGTTCTCCATAGTGGCTGTACTAGTTTGCATTCCTACCAACAGTGTAAGAGGGTTCCCTTTTCTCCGCACCCTCTCCAGCATTTATTGCTTGTGGACTTTTGGATTGCAGCCATTCTGACTGGCGTGAAATGGTACCTCATAGTGGTTTTGATTTGCATTTCTCTGATAATGAGTGATGTTGAGCACCTTTTCATGTGTTTGTTAGCCATCTGTATGTCTTCTTTGGAGAAATGTCTATTGAGTTCTTTGGCCCATTTTTTGATTGGGTCATTTATTTCTCTGGAATTGAGCTGTGGGAGTTGCTTGTATATTTTTGAGATTAGTTGTTTGTCAGTTGCTTCATTTGCTATTATTTTCTCCCATTCTGAAGGCTGTCTTTTCACCTTGCTTATAGTTTCCTTTGTTGTGCAGAAGCTTTTTAAGTTTGATTAGGTCCCATTTGTTTATTTTTTATTTTATTTCCGATATTCTGGGAGGTGGGTCATAGAGGATCCTGCTGTGATGTATGTCAGAGAGAGTTTTGCCTATGTTTTCCTCTAGGAGTTTTATGGTTTCTGGTCTTACATTTAGCTCTTTAATCCATTTTGAGTTTATTTTTGTGTTTGGTGTTAGAAAGTGTTCTAATTTCATTCTTTTACAAGTGTTCGACCAGTTTTCCCAGCACCACTTGTTAAAGAGATTGTCTTTAATCCATTGTATATTCTTGCCTCCTTTGTCAAAGATAAGGTGACAATATGTGCGTGGATTTTCTCTGGGCTTTCTATTGTGTTCCATTGATCTATATTTCTGTTTTTGTGCCAGTACCATACTGTCTTGATGACTGTGGCTTTGTAGTAGAGCCTGAAGTCAGGCAGGTTGATTCCTCCAGTTCCGTTCTTCTTTCTCCAGATAGCTTTGGCTATTCGAGGTTTTTTGTATTTCCATACAAATTGAGAAATTATTTGTTCTAGCTCTGTGAAGAATACCGTTGGTAGCTTGATGGGGATTGCATTGAATCTATAAATTGCTTTGGGTAGTATACTCATTTTCACTATATTGATTCTACTGGCAGGTGGATTCTTAACCACAGGACCACCAGGGAAGTCACACTTGTTTGTTTTGTACATTATAGTTTGTATCTTATTAATCTCCTATCCTTGTCTTGCCCCTCCCCCTTCCCTCTCCCCACTGGTAACCACTAGTTTGTTCTGTGAGTCTACTTCTTTTTTATATTCACTAATCTGTTGTAGTTTTTAAAATTGCACATGTAAGTGATGTCATATAGTATTTGTCTTTCTCTGTCTGACTTATTTCACTTATAATGCCCTGCAGTTCCACCCATGTTGCTGTGGGTGGCAGGATTTAATTCTTTTTTATGACTGAGTTGTAGTCCACTGTGTATATATACTACATTTTCTTTATCATTCATCTGCTGATGGACACTTAGGTTCTTTCCATATCTTGGCTATTGTAAACAATGCTGTGAAAATTAGGGTGCATGTATCTTTTCAGGTTAGTATTTTCTTTTTTTTCCAATATATGTTTACTTGATTTTTAGTTTTTTGAGAAACCTCCATGCTGTTTGCTACAGTGGCTACACTAATTTACATTCCTACCAACAGTGTATAAGGGGTCCCTTTTCTATACATCCTCATCAGGGTTTATTATTTGTTGGATGTAAAGAAAAAACTAGGAAGGACTTCATAGCAGGCAGAAGACACGGTTTAGAGGTGCCAGGGTCAGAAATGAGGGGCAGTGCTGTTCACCATAAACTGGGGGGCAATACAGGACAGGCATGGGTCTTTGCTGAGATTGGCCCTGTCACATCCACCCAGACCTCAGTGTCTGTGGTGAAAAGAAGAGAAACAACTTTCTCCCTAAAATCTTTTCATCTGTGACATTCCATGCACAGAGAATCTTGGAGAAACGGCCTCATAATTGGCCACAGTGTCGAGTCCTCAGCTGTGGCGTTGCCCCAGCAGGCACCTTGCAGCAAGCAAGTCTGCATTCTCAGCTCACCACGCCTCAGATGTTTCATTGCCATCAGGGTTATTTTTGGATGTACAGGGATTTTCAAATTCCTGTTCACCTTTGCAAGGTATAATTAGAATTTATTGGACGGGACTCACAGAGTTCTTGTGTAAGAAGTGAGAGGGCATCCCGAACATGTTGTCCGGAGGTTTCTGATTCCAGTCTGTCCTCTGCAGGACTCCCCAGAGTGGGTCCTGGGGTGGCCCTAGGGTTTGCAGCCTGAGCCCCATTTCCAGCTTGAGAATCCCCACATCCTGAGTAAGCCCAAGACTTAAGTGATGCTTTCGGGTTTGGAAGCTTTGTTTGATTTTCACACCTGGAGATGAATTCTTTTCTTCTTTTTGAGCTCAGCTATGCATTTTAAATTTCTCCTTTATTTTAGCACACATTTTTAGACGTTTGTAATGGATGAGATCTTGAGTTCATCTGCCATTTCTATGGAAGGCCTATTTTTAGTCTTTGTTTTAATTTAATATGGGTAGCTCAGGTATAGACTGATGATTAATCTGCATATTCATATCAAAACTTTCAAAGGGATGTTACTCAGTTTTTAAAATAATTTATTCACTTCTATTACATGAAGGATGCATTAAATTATAATTGCATAATATATAATCAAAAGTTAATTACAGACTTTTTTAATTTCATATTTGTTTCATTGGTTATGGCTACATTTTTTAAATGTATTTTGACTTGTTTTCAGGCAAGAGGCCAACTGTCTGGAACAGGACATGGAGTGTCCTTTCCTTGAGGTGTGACATTTTGGACAGCACTTGCTGTCCCCTCTCTCCAGTATACACAGGGGTGTGCTCTGTCAGGGGGTGGGGGTCAGGGCACACTCTGATCTTGCTGATGCTGCCTCATCTCCTCCTCTATGATGGTGGCTCTGCCCAAGAGGTGAGAAGAAGGACCCTGGTAGCTTGATTATCTGAAGGGGATGATCAGATCAGATCAGATCAGTCGCTCAGTCGTGTCCGACTCTTTGTGACCCCATGAACCGCAGCACGCCAGGCCTCCCTGTCCATCACCAACTCCCGGAGGTCACTCAGACTCACATCCATCGAGTCAGTGATGCCATCCAGCCATCTCATCCTCTGTCGTCCCCTTCTCCTCCTGCCTTCAATCCCTCCCAGCATCAGCCTTCTCCAATGAGTCAACCCTTCGCATGAGGTGGCCAAAATACTGGAGTTAGCTTTAGCATCATTCCTTCCAAAGAAATCCCAGGGCTGATCTCCTTCAGAATGGACTGGTTGGATCTCCTTGCAGTCCAAGGGACTCTCAAGAGTCTTCTCCAACACCACAGTTCAAAAGCATCAATTCTTCGGCACTCAGCCTTCTTCACAGTCCAGCTCTCACATCCATACATGATCACAGGAAAAACCATAGCCTTGACTAGACGAACCTTTGTTGGCAAAGTAATGTCTCTGCTTTTGAATATGCTATCTAGGTTGGTCATAACTTTCCTTCCAAGGAGTAAGCATCTTTCAATTTCATGGCTGCAGTCACCATCTGTAGAGATTTTGGAGCCCAGAAAAATAAAGTCTGACACTGTTTCCACTGTTTCCCCATCTATTTCCCATGAAGTGATGGGACCGGATGCCATGATCTTCGTTTTCTGAATGTTGAGCTTTAAGCCAACCTTTTCACTCTCCACTTTCACCTTCATCAAGAGGCTTTTTAGTTCCTCTTCACTTTCTGCCATAAGGGTGGTGTCATCTGCATATCTGAGGTTATTGATATTTCTCCCGGCAATCTTGATTGTAACTTGTGTTTCTTCCAGTCCAGCGTTTCTCATGATGTACTCTGCATATAAGTTAAATAAGCAGGGTGACAATATACAGCCTTGACGAACTCCTTTTCCTATTTGGAACCAGTCTGTTGTTCCATGTCCAGCTCTAACTGTTGCTTCCTGACCTGCATACAAATTTCTCAAGAGGCAGATCAGGTGGTCTGGTAATCCCATCTCTTTCAGAATTTTCCACAGTTTATTGTGATCCACACAGTCAAAGGCTTTGGCATAGTCAGTAAAGCAGAAATAGATGTTTTTCTGGTGGGAATGAAGGGAAATGTAATTCCATTTTTTCAAGGTTATGGTTATCTCACAGAGGCTTCTCTTCATATTCACATACCTCCTTTGGTTAGGAAAAGCTTGTATATGAACGTCTTATCAGCTTGTCTACCCATCAAACTCTGTGTTGCTGAGTGCTGTGCTTAGAGAGCTAACCTCCCTTTCCTCCCTCAACGCCCAGCCCTTTGTGTCTCGTCTCTGCCTGCGCCTGCCTTCAGAGGTGTGGTCTGAGTGTCTCCGTGCTGAAGATCACGTAGAGAGGATGTTGAGGCCACACACACTGCTCTGAAAATGTGGAATATTGTTGTCAACGTGAACAGTGGTTGGTGCACAGCATCAAGCCAGAGAGTCACAACCTAGGAATTGAGACGTGTGTAATTAACAGAGAGTAAGTCATTAGCGTCTGCGGACACACCCACAGCGCATGTGAACTATGCAGTCGTTCCCGCCAAGGGCGGCAGGGCTCTGATCCAGCTGTTAGGAGATGTAGGGAGCTGCTGCACCTCCCGCATCTTCCCTGCATGGCCTCCGGTGCTGGACAGTGGAGTCCAGCTATTCACAGGCAGTGAATAGCTCTTGCTATTTGTGTTTTTGTCTTAAAGTAAGTTAATTGAAAATCAAAATATAATTCCTTACTTAGAAAAATCTTTCACCATCCTCTGATGAACAGGAAATTAAATCTCTGTAGTCAGAACCAGTTGCTTATCTACAACAGGATTAGAAATTTAAATGCTTAATTAGATCATTGGGTCTTCTGTGGTTTTGTTGGTTTTGAATTTTTTTTCCCTCACCAAAAAAAAAAAAAAGAATAAACTTACAGGAATTTTTATTGGGTTTTTTTTTTTTTTTTTTTGGCTGTTTGTTTTTAAATAGGCTCTGTCTTACAGATACTAGCCTGTGTGGGCAAAATATGTAAGAAGTTACTGTACGTCACTGTTTATAATAATAAAGCCCCAAAGTGATCTCAGTGTCCATTAGGACTTCTTAAGTAAATTGCAATGCATCTCTGCTCTGAGGTGGGGACATGCAGTGGTTACAGAGCAGCACAGCTTTGTAGACGAGATGACTTACTTCCAAGACGAATGTATGTTTGTTTATTTTTGAAGTGTAGTTAATTTACAGTGTTGTGTTAGTTTCTGCTGTACATCAAAGTGATTCAGTTTTTTATACCTACACATACACACACACACAGATGTATATGGCCTTCCCTGGTGGCTCAGATAGTAAAGAATCTGCCTGTAGTGTGGCAGACTTAGGTTTGATCCCTGGGTTGGAAAGATCTGGAAGAGGACATGGCAACCCACTCCAGTATTCTTACCTGGAGAATCCCCATGGACAGAGGAGCCTGTGGGCTACAGTCTGTGGGATTGCAGAGTCGTACACAACTGAACGACTAAATACACACATACGTGTATATACATGTATGTATATGAGATATGTATCAGATTCGTTTATTATATCTATTATATATAATATATGTTCTTTTTCAGATTCAGTTCTATTATAGTTTATTAAAAGATACTGGATAGTTCTCTGTGCTATACAGTAGGACCTTGTTGTTTTATATATAGCAGTATGTATCTGATAATCCCAAACACCTAATTTATGTCTCCTCCTTCCCTCTTTGACATTCTTTTCTATGACTGTGAGACTGTTTCTCTATTGTAAATAAGTTCATATGTATCATATTTTGGATTCTGTGTGTGAAAGTCACTCAGTCATGTCTGACTCTTTGCGACCCCATGGACTGTACCCATGGAATTCTCCAGGCCAGAATACTGGAGTGGGTAGTCTTGCCCTTCTCCAGGGGATCTTACCAACCCAGGGATTGAACCCAGGTCTCCCTCATTGCAGGCAGATTCTTTACCAGCTGAGCCACAAGGGAAGCCCAGGAATACTGGAATGGGTAGCCTATCCCTTCTCCAACAGATCGTCCTGACCCAGGAATGAAACCGGGGTCTCCTACATTGCAGGCAGATTCTTTACCAACTGAGCTATGAGGGAAGCCCATTTACATTCTGCATGTAAATGATATCAAATATATTTGTCTCTCTTTCTGACTTAGTTCACTAAGTAATAATCTCAGGTCTGTTCATGTTGCTACAGGTGGCATTATTTCATTCTTTTTTGTGGATGAGTAATACTCTTGGGTTTTAAGAATCCACCCACAATGCAGGAGACACAAGTTTGATCCCTGGGTCAGAAAGATCCCCTGGAGCAGGAAATGGCAACCGCTCCAGTATTCTTGCCTAGGAAATCTCATGGACAGAGGAGTCTTGGCAGGCTACAATCCATGGGGTCACAAAAAGAGTCAGGCATGACTTAACAACAGTAGTATTGCATTGTACGTATATATCACATCTTTTTTATCCATTCATCTATTGATGGACATTTAGGCCGCTTCCATATCTTGGCTATTGTAAATAGTGCTGCTTTGAACATTGGGGTGCTTGTCTTTTAGAATTAGGGTTTTCTCTGGATGTAGGCCCAGGAGTGAAATTGCTGGATCATAGGGTGGCTCTAGTTTTTTAAGGAATAAGGAATCTCCACACTATTCTCCATAGCGGCAGCATCAATTTACATTCCCACCAACAGTGTAGAAGGATTCCCTGTTCTCATACCCTCTTCATCATTTATTATTTAGACTTTTTCATGATGGCCGTTCTGACTAGTGAGAGGTGATACCTTGTATTTTTAATGCATTGCCCTAATAATTAGCAGTGTTGACCATCTTTTTTGTATGCTTATTGGCCATTGTGTGTTTTCCTTGGAGAAATGTATTTGGGTCTTCTACCCATTTTTTGATTGGGTTGTTTGTTTTCTTGTTATTGAGGTATATGAACTATTTGTATATTTTGGAAATTAAGCCCTTGTTGGTCACATCATCATACTTTCTCCCGTTCTGTTGTCTTTTCATTTCATTTATAGTTTCCTTTGTTGTGTAAAAGCTTATTAAGTTTTATTGGGTTGCATTTGTTTGTTTTTGCTTTTGTATCTGTTGCCTTGGGAGACCTAAGAAAAGGATTTATGCCAAGACAAAGAGGAAAGTAACAAGTGTAAAGAGTGGAGAGTTGGTGTCAAACAGGGAGCCAGTGGAGAGGTTTAGTCCTCAGACAGTCATCTCACAAGACACACAAGGAGGGGAGCTGGTGTACTGGACGGGAGAGTTTGTCCTAATCTGCCATTCTGCAGTCTGTATAGGCAGTGAGCTTCTCTGAATGTCCCCGTGCATGTTCAGATTCCATTGTTCCTGGATGTGTGTCTGGACATTGTCCAGTTCTTCCAAATTGTGTTGCCCCCTGGACATCCTTTCTTATATCAGAAAAATAAAGAAAATACATGATTGACATTGGACAGAAGGGACACTGCATTTGAGCAAGTGTCCCTTTCTCCCTGCATTGTGTATTCTAGCCAACTGGCCCATCATTTGCCACTCTCATGCCCTCAAAATGTGTCTCTTCACAGCAACAGTGGCAGCCATGTACTATAGCTACTACATGCTGCCAGACGGCACCTACTGCCTGGCACCTCCCCCTCCAGGGGTTGACGTTGCCACTTACTACAGCACCCTGCCTGCCGGGGTGGCCGTGTCCAGCTCCACTGGAGTGACTGCCACTGCCCCACCCCCTCCAGGGACCACGCCACCTCCCCCACCAACCTCGGCGGAGACGAGCAGTGGGGTGACCTCCACCACCATCACCACAAGGTATGCTTTCCTGCTGACCACCTGGGGCACGTGTGTTCTTAGATTGGGCTTCTTTATAATGTGGGTCACACAGAGGGTCTCTGTTATCTGAGTATTTATTATCCAAGTCCCCACATTACAGGGTTGATCATGACATAGGCATTTAGAGCAGTGAGATTTAACCAACTGAGAAAATTCCCTCACTGTTAGCATCCCACACCCCTCCCCTGAGCCCCAGCATCTGTTCTTTGTGTCACCATCTCAGGTAGACAGTATAGGGCATAGTCAGTATGGAGTCTAGTTATTTGCCAAAAACCCGGATTTCATAAAGTTGATTCAAGTGGGAAACGGGAACCTGGCCATCAGCCCAGCAAACCATTGATTCACAGAGCTAGCACGGCAGGGACGAAACCCCCAGCCCTTGTCAGGCGTGGTGTGGAGGGGACTCTGAGTGTCTCAGTTGAGTAGGCACTTTGTAAGAGGCACTGGAATGTGCTGAAAATATGCTCACGAAACTTGACAGAACACTTGGGAATTTTGTAGAAATGACCCACTTTCTGAACGAGCTAAGAAAGTCAAAGATGAAACTATGGGTGATGAATTATGCTAGCCAGCATTTTTAAGATTAAAAAAAACACACTTGGTTTATTCTTGGTTACTTCTGAGAATTAGCAATTGGAGGGAAACGGGAGGAGATGATCCTATTTTCATGACCTTAAGTGTCACTTTGAGTAAAACCCCTATTTTCACAATCAGCAATGATATTTCAGTCCCTGTTTCAAGTGGGTTGGCTGTGATTAGTTTTCTGGAGTCCCAGTCATCTCAGATAAGCACGTCCCTGTCTCTGTGTAACTTACCTATTGGTGGGAACTGAGACAGTGCAAGTCCTCCTCCAGCCACTGTGCTGGCTGCCCCAACCAGTGATCTAGGGGAGGGCCTAGTGCTGTGGGTGTGACTCTGTTCATCTTTGCAGTGCACTTGCTCCCGTGGCCACCATCATCCCCCCGCCACCCGACATCCAGCCTGTGATTGACAAGTTGGCAGAGTACGTTGCCAGGAACGGCCTTAAGTTTGAGACCAGCGTGCGGGCCAAGAATGATCAACGGTGAGTGAAAGAGTTTATATGGGGTAGGTAGATGGTATTTGAGGTTTAGTTTAGCTTCTTTTTTTAACCTAGCTACATAATTCTTTATATATATACATATATATTTAATCCTATGTTTAGATAAATACATCTTGTTCACTTACTTTGAGTTGGGGTGGTGGTCTTCTTTATTGTTACAATTTTTTATTCATTCAGTTTGTTTTGCTTCATTCTTAAAAAATATTGGACCTGCCTAAAATAAAAGTCTGGAATTCATGCTTTTCAAGAATATGCTGTTGAAGTTTAGACCCAACTTCACCTTGTGTTTTTAATCAAATAATGTTCCATGCTCAGATTGTTAACGTAAAAACAGGAGGCTGTGGTTGCAGCGTGATCTTTGTACTCTCTGCCCCAGTCTCCCGGGTCTGTAAAGTGTGTGGGGGGTATTGTGGCTGCCACGAGGAGTTGTTGAGGTCCTGGAGTCAGTCACTGTGAAGTCGGAGCAGGTGTGGTTGGTCAGAGCTGAGGTGTTGCAGTGAGAGTGTCTTATTGAATGGCTCAACCCTTCTCTGTTGCTAGGTTTGAATTCCTGCAGCCGTGGCACCAGTATAATGCCTATTACGAGTTTAAGAAGCAGTTCTTCCTCCAGAAAGAAGGGGGCGAGAACACACAGGTATGTGTGGGAAGAATGGTCTGATTCTCAAGATGTGTACTAATAGGGCTTATACATTTTACACTTGCTTTTAGGTATAATGGATATCTTGCTTTTACTGACTTACCTTTCTCCCCTCTCTCTGTTTTATACCTGTTAAAACCTTTGACCACATTCACAGTTCATTGATCATTTGTCCATTCAAGGGTGCTGCCCACCATTGTCCTTGAGGGCCGCCTGCTAGCAGCTCCCTTCACAACTTCCCTCCCTGCAAACGTCCCCTCGCTTGATTCTTAGATACCTGTTGGAAGCATTTCTTCCTGTCCTTATAATCCTTTCTTCTGCCTCTCCTCTCCTCTCCTTATTTACATGGACACCCTGATGTTTTTCAAAGCCTGTTTTGGTAGAAAACATATCAGTGGATTTCCTCAGGTTTTTATCTCTGACTGCTCAAACTGAAGAAAACCGACTTATCTGCAGGTGCCAGGCATAATTTGGTGTTCTAAATGTGTTCTCAGTGATCCATTTCCACAGAAGTTGTGGGCATTTGTTCCCAAAATGGTGTTAGAGGGGAAATACCTCCTTCTATTCCTCTTTTCAGTCTGTTCTACCAGAAAATAGTAAATCTGAGTTAGAAAGCATGCTCCTTAGTGTTACTTAGGCAGTAACGTAGCACTGCCATTGTCCCATGAAATATACATACACTGTGTCTGTTTGCTGACAAATCCTGCGTCATCTCCAGTGAGCAGTTCAGAGTCGTGTTTAACCTCTGCAGGCTGTGTCAGCGCCAGAGGAGACTCCTGCAGAGCCTGCTCCTGAAAAGCCGAGTGACGCTGGGGAAGATAGTGTGTCTGAAGATGCAGCCGACGCAGGGGGAAGAGGTGTCTCCTCAGGGAAGAAGGAGGCATCGTCCAGCAGAGCTGTCCCAGACGGAAAGCTTGTAAAAGGTACGCTGCCCTTGCTACCGAGAGTTCCATTCTTGATCTTGTACCTCGTAGGTGTCACTTTAAATTAGCAAGGAAGAGCGCTAGACCACTTACGGTCAGCTGCCTTCAACCATAGGACAGGAGGGAATGGCTGCCCCTTTTAAGTTGCTGTAATGAAACTTGCTTACTTCATAGCATATGGGTTAGCCAACAATTTGTTCAAGTTTTTCTGTACTGCCTTATGGAAAAACCTGAACAAGCTTTTTGGCGAACCCAATACTTTCTTGATTTTGAATTTGGAGTCATTTGGATACAAACTCATCTTAGGTATACATTTGTTTTTAACAGTCTATTCTTGTGTTAGGGCTAATGGAAGCGTTTAGAATTTTTCAAATAATGTTTTGTACCCCCTTGGACTTCTGAAACTACATTCAGGCTATTGTACCGATGGAATTAGTTTTCTTTATTTGTTAAGGCAGTTCCCTTGAGGGTCTCTACCAGGCGGTATTCCATTCAGGTATTCCCAATGCGGGAGACCTGGGTTCGATCCTTGGGTCAGGAAGACCCCCTGGAGAAGGAAATGGCAAACCACTCCAGTATTCTTGCCTGGTGAATCCCATGGACAGAGGAGCCTGGTGTGCTACAGTCCACCAGGTCGCAAAGAGCCGGACACGACTGAGCGACTTCACTTTCACCAGGCGGTATTCCATTCACTCCATTCCAGTTTCCCTTTATGTTCCTGGGAGGAGTTTTTCATCTACCAGGACAGACATATAGAAAGAAAAAAGCTGACACAGGCACATTAGCAGAGAACCCTGTGTGGTAGAACATGCAAAGAAGCAGTGAATCCCACCAAGTGGGAACAAGAAAGGGCGTGCAGAGGGAAAGGGACTCCCAGAAATAGAGGCTCACACCCAGGCAGGGGTGGTGCCATCTGAAATGCGTGGCTGGTTCAGAGATGGGAAGCGGTCCGAGTGACTCAGGTGTCAAGTGGGGCATACCCACCAAGGTAGCCTCAGCCAGCTCGTGGGGCTCTGCCCTCCTGGTGGGTCCTGGGGCTCCCAACAGGGGCAAAACACTTTACAGCTTAGATCAGAGGAGTCTCTTTGCCCCGTGTGGGGAGTGTGTGAAGCAGAAACCACGTGGGAGGTTTGCAGTGAGCTGATGGCCTCAGGTGAAGGAGGGGCACTGGAGCTAGTGCTGGGGCGAGAGGAGAGGCAGGAGGTGCAGGATGGGCCAGAACCACAGGAGGGCCTTTCCCAGCAACCAAAGACAAGGTTCTCAAGAGTAACCAGAATGACCCAAACGAATCACTATGGAACCAGTGATTTAGGAGAGTAGGAAAGCATCTGTAAGCCTCTCAGTATAGGAGGTTCCCTGAGCATGCGTGTTTCATCTCTCACCCCTCCCAGCTGTCTTCAGACTCTCGTTGGAATAACCAAAGGAATGTAGTAAGTAGAGTAAAAACCGCTACTAGTAAAGCAATTATTCTGCTTAAAAATTATAAAAGGAGGTTGGGGTTGGTTTCTGCTCCAAAAGCTGAGGCAACATGCTTAAGAAAGACAAGCCAGCCCATCTGGACTTTAGTTCATAGGAACAAGCCGGACATTTGGGGAGTCAGTGGCAGTGACACCCAGGAGAACACACAGTCAACCAAAGAAGGGAGCAGGCCAAAGACCAGAACAGCCAGGAGCATCTGAGGGCAGCTGGGCCCTGTCAGTGTGATCTAATGCAGTGGGTCAGCCCCTCAGCCAAGGTTACTGCCCACCATGGGGCACCCTCCACTCTCCTGTGAGTGCCCGGTAATTCAGCAGATGAAACCGTGCTTGCCTCCTTGCACTCTCTGAGCCTGAGACGCCTGAGAGCTGCAGGTGTCTAACAGAACCCACCCTGCCCGAGACAGGTCACTGCACCTGCAGAGAAGCAAGAGTTGAGAAGGACATGCATCTGAGCCCTTGGAAGCAATTACTAAGTTATAGGAAAATTCTTTTACTCTCTGATTTCTATTCTCACAGAATTAAAAGATACTGTAAAATTAGTGTAACTGATAATCCAGCATCTGGAAAAGATTTAGAAAAAGATTGCCAATTTTTTAAATATAATAAAGCACTCAAAATCAGATTGGGTTAGAAAACAAGTTCAGAATTTTCCTCAGATTTCCAAGGAAAAGGATAAAGATGGAAGAAAAGCCATCTAGAAAGAAAAATAGGTTGTCCTCCACAGGAGGAAAAGAGCAGGCTGGCACATTAGACATGTATCTATGGCATTAAATGCCAGGGAATTAAGGTATATCAGATTCTGAATGCAAAGTATTCTAAATGCTGGAGCAGAGTTTACAGATGTGGCATGCCCTGAAATAATCAAAGTGAAAACGACTATTATCAAAAAATTATCAAATGTAGTGAAAACTTAAAAGAAAAACCTATAACTTCTTATGCTTGTGTTGGTAAAGAAAAAATGAAAACAAACCAAGCATTCAACTCAAGAACCTAAGAAGAAACTATAAAATGCATGTAAGGAAAGCAGAAAAGGAAAATTCTTAAAAAAGGAGAAATCAGTGAGGAAATACTAAAAGACCAGTAAAACTTTTCATCATTGTGCAAGTTTAATACAGTGTAGAAAAGAAAGCAAATGCACACATAATGGGAAAAAAAGGAAGAAAAAACTTATTTTTAAGTACGCAGAAACAATATATATAACTAAATTTGAAAATTTTGAAAATAAATGATAAAATTGTCTAAGAAAGTATGAATTGCTAAAATGATCTCCAGAGAGGCAGTAAAATAGATCTATAGGCCTAACAGAATTTAGAAAACATTGGTCAGTGAAATACCTCTAAAATCAGGCAGGCCAGGACAAAGTCAAGGTCAAGGTAATTTGTGATTTAAGTTCCTCCAGAGCCCAAAGATCGAAAGTTTAGAAGTTCTTGAGCCTCAGTACCTTAGCCTCACAAAGCCTAGCAATGTGCAGGCCAGGAGCCCTGGGAAGCCCAGGTGTTAGCTTCTTAGATGGAAGCAGGTTCAGAAGGGCAGTAAGAGCAAGTGTGGGCAGGTGGGGTTCCTTGCATAAGTCCCAGTGTGGCACCGTACCAGAAAATCTCCCAGTACAGCCAGTCTTAGCACCAGACAGGTGCCAGAACAACACCCACAGTTCCCGAGATGCTTATGAGACAGCTTCCCCTAGTATGACAGTAATTGATGTTGAAAAAAACAGGCTCTCCATTTGAAAAAAATTAGACTATTACACCCCACTTGACAATAAATAATGATTCCAGACAAAGTATTTAAATGCAGAAACTAAAACCATGAAAGGAGAAGAAAATTAGATAGTTCTTTCCTAGTCTTTACAGTTGGAAAGGACTGCCTAAGAATTTAAGCCATAAATGATAAAGATTAATAGGTATGACAGGAGCTGGGCCCATATAGAGTTGAAAGACAAATGTCAGGACAGCAGTGATTGCTAATAACAGAAGATAAAAGGTCAAAATCCTTGCTATAGGAAGAGCTCTTGTGAATCAATAAGAAAAATCACTGCAGTAGAAAAACAAAGGGCATGAAAAGATAGTTCACAAAAGAAAAATAGGTGGTACCTGAACAGATTTTTCAAATATATCTTCACTGACAATATGCTGTTCTCTGCCTCCACTTTGGTAAGTTAGAAAGTCAAAGAGAGGGTGTGGGCAGCTGGGCCCTCACACACCATCCGTGGAGTGTTGTTGGTAAGGGCTCTCTAGAGGAGGGAGCCCGACAGTGGAGACCCACCTCTAAACACAGACACCCTCCTGCTCCAGGAAACGGCTGGTTCCCCAGTCTGTCTCGGCCAGGTATTCATCACAAGGCTCGTGAGCTTTCAAAAATAAAAAATTGGGAACAGCTGTGGGAGATTGAAATAAACTGGCATGTCTACACTAAGAATATGACTGCCACTTATTAAAATGATGAATGTTGACATGGAAAGATGTCTACACTTGTTAAGTGGAGATAATAAGTGGGCTAAAACCTGTAAAGCATGGTCCCATTTTCCTGTATTTGTGCTCGTGCACACATTTGTGCCTCGGAACCATCCACTGATAATATTCAGGTCATTTTTTTCCCATATCAAAATTGCAGTTGGTCTTTGATTTTGTTCACCTGTGTTTTCACAATTTCCCACCGAGAATATATTTTACCATAGAAGTTAAAAGTTATTAATGACCTTAAGAAAGGAAGCATATCTGATGTGGAAGGCGGAGGGCCAGACACTGTGGGTTTACGCACAAGTGCTTCCTGATAGTCGATGCAGACCTGGGCCACGTTAGTGCTGCAGTCCTTGCCTGTTCCAGGCTCCAGGTGAGCAGACCACACACAGTACTGAAGAGTGGCCTGAGGGAGGCGAGGCCAGCAGGCCCTGCCAAGGGAGGCTTCATTTGAGAAGAGCTGAGGAAGAAAGCCGGGCGAGGAAAAGCGAGCGACAGCTCCAGTCGGAGGACAGGGCTGGCCTGGAACAGAGTGGGAGAGGTGGCCAGGAGCCTGGGCTGCATCCTAACACAACAGGAAACTGAAGGCTGTAAGAAGTGCTCTTCACATGTTGTGATGTGACTTGCAAATAAGCTTCCATGCAGAAGCAGTAGTTGTATAATTGAATAATTCTACAAAGGAAGTAATTCCTAATCGCCTGCTTTCAGGCTGAGCTACATTGGCAAAGTTACTTCACCTTTTTAACCTCAGTTTCCTTATCAGTAAATGGGGAGGCCTGCTTATTTCTGTCTCTTCCTGGGGTCGCAAATGTGAAGTGAGGTGAGGCGTATAGATTGCATATTAGTTCTCTTATCTTAAGTCACTTTAAAGTATATGCATGGTGTTGGTGTGCATTAAGCTGTGTTCCAGAAGTTTTCCTTTTAATGTATTTGTTGGTTGAATTTATTTTAGTTTGGAGGCCTGAAGATGGGGAGTAATTGTTTTAAGATTGTTTTATGATATAGTACTTTAGCCCCAAGTTAACTTGAGTAATTTTATTAACAGTTAACTGAAGTTTTCTTTTATAGTGACGTTTCTTTGACTCTGATTTATTAAAGAGACCTAGAGGCAATACAGGGTTAATATTATGATACTTTTTTCTTATGAAAAATTTCAAACAAGTACAAAAACAGAGCCTGTCGAAATAGTCACTACACACACATGCAGCACTGAGCGTCCAGCTCCCGTGGCCAGCACTGACTAATTTTATCTATACACTTAGTCCAGCCCACCCCTAGGATATTCTGAAGCATATCCCAACATCTTGGTGTTTTATCCATCAGTGTGAGTGCATGTATCTCCAAAAGATAAGGGCTGTTCTTAACATAACCACAGTAAAATGATTAATATTGACTCTCCCAACAAAGTGTATTTTTCCTCCTGTGTTCTTTGTCTGGGGTTTATTAGGAATGTGCACCACTCTGCACAGTCGAAGTGCATAGTATTGCATACTCCACACAGAGACTGATTTTGCTCCTTTGATTCTGACTAAAATAGCACTTTGCATGTGCCTTAGTCGCTCAGCCGTGTCTCTTAAGCCACCCCATGGACTGTAGCCTGCCAGGCTCCTCTATCCATGGAATTCTCCAGGCAAGAATACTGGAATGGGTAGCCATTCCCTTCTCCACGGGATCTTCCTGACCCAGGGATCAAACCTGGATGTCCTGCATTGCAGGCACATTCTTTACCATCTGAGCCATCAGGGAAGCCCACTTTACCAACATTGAACATCTTAGGGTGTGCTTTGTAGCTCGAGGTGATTATTGACGAGAGATGATTATATGTCAGTGATCGGCTTATTTGCCAGCTTCAAGTCACACATGGATTTGAAACCACAAAATGCTGAAAGTGGGGATGTCTCGGAGGTCAGCTGAGTGAGCTCACCCTCACAACCCCAGCCACTTCAGAACCTGCCTTCATTAACCCAGATCCACTTCCTTCTCAGAGTTAGCTCATTTGTGCTGTACTTAAAATCACCCTTCATTGAAGTTTACTTGAATAGCTTTCATCAGTAATAACACATGGTTTTTAAAATAAAGTATCTTATTACAACCAATTAGGTGTTGTTAGGAGCCATTTACAATAGTGTCTGAGGAAGAAGGGACCCAGTGAGTGAGTGCTGAGTGGATGGGGGGAAGGGGAAGAAGATTGTTTCCTTTTGGGCCTTTGTATTTCTCTTAAATTAAAAATTCCAAATATTCTAGGAGAGAAAAAATTTGAACCACCTAAATTTTTGTTAACTTAGGTTTAAAATTGTCTTACAGGTTCAGAGAATAGTTTGATATAATGCCTGGCACAAAGTAGGCACCCAGTCAAATGTTTACTGAATAAAGGAAGAGATTATCTTGCTTTTGTTAAAAAAAAAAAAAAAGTTTATTTTATATAGTTGGGATTTTTTTTTTAGAAGTAACTTTTAATAGTGGAGTCGCATCATATGCTTCCTTACGGAAACTCAGCTATGTGCTGAGCCCAGAAAAAGAAGGAAAACATCAACAAAAATTGACCATTTGGCCCTGAAGTGACCCCACCTGGCACTCGGTGTGTGCGTCCTGACGTGGCCCGAGTTGGAGCCGGTGCTTTGCAGTGCCCTGCATCTGGCAAGGGGTGTGTGACATCCTTCTGAAGGCTTTCTGACATCATGGGCCCTACCTGCGGCCCCTAGACCCCCCTCTGCGTAAGATGTGGCTCCACTCCAGACGTTGCTCCCACCAGCTGATGCTCATGTGAATGGTGGGGCCGAGGTTTTTGCTCTGTGCTTCCAGTTACTTAAAAATGTATTACCATTTTCACCTTTTCTCAATAGCTTCATTTGCTCCAATAAGCTTTGCAATCAAGGCCAAAGAAAATGATCTACTTCCCCTGGAAAAAAATCGTGTTAAGCTAGATGATGACAGTGATGATGATGAAGAAAGCAAAGAAGGCCAAGAAAGTTCTAGTAGTGCTACAAACACTAACCCGGCAGTTGCCCCACCCTGTGTAGTTGTTGAGGAGAAGCGGCCTCAACTTACCCAGGAGGAGCTAGAAGCAAAGCAAGGTTTGTCAAATGTTTTAAACTTCTTAAAAGAAAAGTATGTACATACAAGATTAACCTACTAAGCCAAAAGTACGGGACTGCCGACTAGAGTCTCCAGCCTTTGGAAGCAGACCACTGGGGAGCTGTGTGATGTTTTTGTTCAGCTGAGAAGCTCTCAGTCAAGTGAGGAGCACTGCTGTCCATTAAGCTCAGACGCAGTGCCCTCGGCGATTTGTTTTCCGAGGAGGAGCTGAGAGTGGCCAAGAGTGCTTTAATGGCAGCCCTGGGGCAAGTGCTCAGCCTGTGTTCCCAGCTCGGGTTAATGTTCTGAGCCAGCAGGTGCCCTTCTGTGAGGCCTCTCCCTACAGAACCCTCGGACCCTTGAAGGTGCCAGGGCCCCTGCTGGTTTTCAAACTGCGGCTCGTCTTGATGGGTCACAGTGTGGCCGCCGCTCGCCTCTGACGCATGACCAGCAGTGTTTTACCCTTCTTTCAAAATAAGCGCTATTCTTCTCTAACTAAAGTCATTAACAATCCTTAACTGGTTTTGTGAATTGCTTTTTCTATGTATACACAGACAGATCACACAGCATTGATAAAAGATAACTCTTTAACCACAGGAGGTCCTGGAACTTGTGATATGCTGTAGTTCCTCTCCGTAGCACACGTGTGTTCATGCCTGTGTCGCTAAATCTGCATTTACTGCATGTGAACTCAACTTTGTGTCGGTTGATTTGGCATAAACACTTTTCACAGAGTGTTCATTGCCTGGTATGGCTGTTTGGGCACTTGTATATGAGAACCATTCCAAGAGTCTCATCATTCCAGGTTTCACTGCTATGGAACCCCATCAGCTTTCTGACTTTGAGTTTGAAAGTAAATTTATGAAAAGTACTAATAATAAGCATTATAAACTAATTCTCTCAGAAATCTGTTTGCCTGATTTGTTGACCTTTCCTGAAATCGGTATCATGTTCATGTTTTAAAATAACTGCATTGTATCTCATGGCCGTGCTACTGCCCATGAAAATTAAGACAGCAAGGTATTTATAAAATACTGCTTGCTCTAAACATCTTTTTTCTTTGTTTATTCCTTAAGCAAAGCAAAAGTTGGAGGATCGACTGGCAGCTGCTGCCAGGGAAAAGCTGGCCCAAGCATCTAAGGAATCAAAGGAGAAACAGCTCCAAGCAGAACGTAAAAGAAAAGCCGCTTTATTTTTACAGACCTTAAAAAATCCTCTGCCAGAAGCAGAAGTCGGGAAAGTTGAAGAGAGTCCTTTCAGCGTAGAGGTGAGTTTAAAAGGGTCCACACCAGTGCTCTGAACCAGGCACCATTGGTAGAAGTACCTGCATGTGAGTCCTGCAGCCTCTCAGCTCTCGAGCTGTGTGAAGGCTGGGGGCAGCCCCTGCGCCTCTGCCCCATGGGATGGAGCGCCTGTGCAGGCAGACCGTGGAGGGACCGTGGAGTTCAGCTCCAGACCTGGCAGCAAAGTGAGGCACGCACATTTCTTGGTTTCCCCGTGTGTGTAACAGTTATTACACTATACGTAGTCTCTGAAGTGTGCAAGCACATATGCCTGAAAGATAAATACATACCTTAATTTAAAAATCCTTTGATGCCCAAAAATGCCAGCCATCATCTGAGCCTTTAGCAAGTCGTAACCTTTTTGCAGTAGTAACTTCGCTGATCACAGATCAAATAATGAAAAAGGTTTGAAATAATGCAAGAATTACCAGACTGTGACACAGATGTGAAGTAAGCATATGCTGTTGGGAGGATGGCCTTAATAGACTTGCTTGGCACAGAGGTGCCACAAACCTGCAATTTGTAAAAAGAAAAAAACAAAACACAGTATCTGTGAATTCCAACAATTTGGGGAAAAAACAAACCATAGTATCTGTGAAAATGAGGTCTGCCTGTACTGTGTAGCTGGCGTTAGCAAGAGTCTGATGAAAATTTCCAGAATGCACATACACACACCACATTCTGGGTGCAGTGTCAGAGTCCAGGCCTCTGGGCCCAGGTTGGGAGCCTGTGCTTTGTGGTGACCTCACAGGAGCAACAGAACTTCCCCTTGCACCCACCTCAGGCCTGGACAGACCCGCCAGAGTACTCATGTTCCTGCCATCACAGCAGCCCTTGAGCTCACACTTAGGGTTATAGTCTTACTCAGGGATCTCGGTTACTATCAGCACTTCAGTTAAAAGAAAAGTGAGATAAGATACGGTCACTGTCATCTTCTTTTAAGACAAGTTGTGAGGTCAGAGCCTCACAACTCTTTCGTAAGATGTAGGACCAGAACTTAGCCCCCCAGCCCATTTCCTCCCTTCAGAAGGCTGTGGAGGGAGGCTTGGACTGCTCAGACCAGGGCTCACACCACTTCACCAAGTGTCCCCGAAATGTCTTTTGCAGCTCTTTCCCCTGTAATGTAGAACAGGCCCTGTGCGTCTTTTACTTTAATTACGTTGACATTTCTAAGAGTTTAGAGCCATTATTCACAACTGATTTTTGCTGCATGTAGCCACAGGTTCGGGGAAGGCAATGGCACCCCACCGCAGTACTCTTGCCTGGAAAATCCCATAGACGGAGGACCCTAGTGGGCTGCAGTCCATGGGGTCGCTAAGAGTCGGACACAACTGAGCGACTTCACTTTCACTTTCCACTTTTATGCATTGGAGAAGGAAATGGCAACCCACTCCAGTGTTCTTGCCTGGAGAATCCCAGGGACGGGGGAGCCTGATGGGCTGCCGTCTGTGGGGTCGCACAGAGTCGGACATGACTGAAGTGACATAGCAGTAGCAGTAGCAGCCACGGGTTTATTTGTTTCTCCATGGAAAGCAGCATTTTTCAGCATTGTGTTGAAGGTCAAATCAGCTTTCTCACCTCAGGAATCAGTCTGAAATTCAAATCTGGCAGGAAGCCTCAAAAATAATAGCTGGATCAGACTGGGGAGCAGCGAATGCTGGTTTACATGGCGCCTTCAGACGCGTCCGTCCCCCCTTGGGGAGAGCCTCGCTGCCACCAGCTGGGCCAAAAACAGGCATGCCCAGGAAGGCACCCTCGGTCATCGCCACTTTGGGAGGACCTCTGGACCAGTGCAGGGGTAATACTGGCAGCCACTAAGACTGCGTTAGATGTAAAAGGAAGAAGAGGCAGAATATGGAGCAGCTCCACTTTTATGGTTGCAGCTGTAAAAATTATGCATATAGCACCAGGGCAGGGAACTTAGGAAGACAGGGAACTGCCTCCACGGGAGGGGTGTGAGTGGCTATTTTCATTTTCCTTATTGTTTGGATGTCACTTGGGCAGTGAATAAAGGACTTAATTAAAAGTTATCCACATACATAGGTACTTTCACCAATTATTCTACATGGGTGCATCTATATTTTCTAATAAAATTGTGTCTAAATGCAAACTCAGTCACAGCCAGAATCATTCATCCTTCATCCAGTTTTTCTGTCTGCTGTACTGCCGGTATTGTCACAGGTACCAGGATTACTTCTCTGTAAACACAAGATAGCCTGAGACTTAGGTTCTTACTCTGTTTGTCTTTTTTGTGGCATCTCCCACTGTGTTCTTTTCAAGCATGTATTTTAAATCTATAATACCTTAGAAATGAGTGCTTATGCTTCATGTTTAAATCATTGGGTCGATCTTCCTGGATATCTAGTGGGAAAGATTCACTGAGATGAGTGTACCCACAGAGTAAATCCCTGACCGTGGAATTGTTTATTACATTTCCGATTTTTAAATTTAATTTACTGTTAAATTAGGTCCTACAATGATTATTGCAGTTCTAGGGTGGGGTGGGGATGTTTTTGTTTTGTTTGTGTCCCTTGTGTATGAATATAACTTTGTTGCCTCCCTGCTAGCATTGGTTATCATCCACCTTAATTCTTAGTCTGACAGGTGGGAAAATATGTTATCTCTTTGGTTTAACTACATATTCTAATTATAGGGGACATTGGGTAACTTTTCACAGGTTTCGTGGCCTTTCTGTTCTCCTGCTGAGAACACCCTCTATGGCCTTTGTTTTTCTCCTGGCTGACTGTCTGTCTCTGCTGTTTTTGTGTTAGCTCTGTGTCATCAGCATTACCAACAGTTTCTTTTTTGTCTTTTAATCTGCCCCACTGGGAATTTACTTCACTGTGAGGAGCATATAGCTAGGCACAACACAAACCACTAAATCACATCTTTTTCCACTAGTGTAAAGGGCTCCCTTTATTGTATACTAAATTCCCTCTTGTGTTTGCTCTATTTTTACATTCTTGTCTGTTTAGTTCCATTGGTCTGTTTGTTAGGAGAGGTAATTTTATGTTTAGATATAACTTTTAAGGATGTCTTGAAGTGTATTTATTGATATGGACAGATACTAGTATGTTAAATGTTTAAGCGGTATATAAAATATATAAAAACCTATTCATAAGTAGTACTTATAAATCTGTGTATATACCATCCCATTTTGTGTATGTGTGTCCGTGCACACGTGCACTGTTAATTCAAAATGAAGAGAAATCAGAAGTTTTGAATCAAGTCTCTGTTGAATCATGGCATCATTTCCATGGTAACAACAGACTTCAGTACTTTGTTTAGATGCAGTAACTTTTTTCAGGTTAATGATCCTGCCAGGTTTAAGGTCCAGCAAGAGTTTGAAAAGAAAAGGGGAACAAAAAAAACCCATGTTTGCTGAGCCTCTGTGATAATTCCGGGAGCTTTGAGAAACCTGTTTCTCATAACCAGTCGCTTTTGAGTGGTTGACATCTACACGTGAATATTTCTACCACGCCGGCCCTGTCAGGTGCAGAGCAGCTCTGAGTGCGTGGGTGAGGGCCCCGGGCCCACAGGACAGCAGAGGGGGCACCGGGACTGTGAGGAACCTGGATCACTTGGAGAGGTGACAGTAGCAAGGAGGCCCAGAGGCTCACCTGTGGGGGAGGCCGGTGAAGCCTGTTCGGGTGGTGATAATGCCTGCAGCCCTGCATCAAAGGGTCTGTGGAGGAGGCACAGAACAAGTCAGTGACACAGGCAGGTCTGGGAGAGGCTGAACCAATGGCTGCAGTACAAGTGGGACACTGATGAGCTAAAGCAGTGTTTCCACGGGAAGGATACGTATGGAGCAACATTGGCAAGGCTGGCAGCAGCACGCCCAAGCAAATACAACTGATGAGAGAGGAGGAGAGGGTGCCAACAGAGTGGAAAACGCAGGCTCATCTGGACAGAGCCCTCAGCAGTCAGACCTGGGCCATTGCCCTGCTGGGAGGGTTGCAGGGGCATGCCCAGCACAGGTAGAAATTGGCAAATACAGTTCAAGAGGATGCATTTCAAAGTCTGATTTCAAACGTTATCTTGAGTCTTTTGCATGATTATCCCATTTCCTAGTTAATGTAGTGTTACTTCAGAAATAAGATTTTATTTTAAAATGTGTGTTAGTCTGCTTTTGAGCAGTTTGTTTTCCCACAGCAGGAAATAGTAGTTGCTAGTCTGTGTGCTAACTTGTTGACAAATACCTAGTTGTCATCAAAGACAGATTAATATTTTTCAGTGTTACCAACAAAAGGGATGTCAGTTTTTAAATACTGGTATGAGTAACTGATCTTTCTAAAGTTCCTTTTGATTTTGCCCGCTCCCGACTCAGACCAGCCTGTGCTCTCCCCCGGCCCATGATGATTTGTGCCTTAGTCATCGTTGCTGTAATACTAACATTGCGTCCCTGAGAGGCCGCTTTGCTTGTCTGGTGCTGGTTGCCATGTGGTTCTGTTGCTGTGTCTCCTGTGGGCATCGCAGGCAGCTTCTCACGGGTCACTGTGTGCAGGGCCTTAGCCAGACACCTTCAGAAACCAGACACAGGACATGTGGGGCTGCAAGGAAGGTCTTGACTCAGCAGTGGCTTAGTCTCTCAGGTTATTCATATAATTTATAGTATAAATTAATGGGTCATTTGCCTCCTTCAGGATATACACTATACAGTATGATAGCTGCTAACCACATGTGGCAATCTCAGTTTTGTTTCTGTTAAACTTTTTTTTTTTTAACTTAGACCATTTTTAAAGTCTTTATTGAATTTGTTACAATATTGCTTCTGTTTAATGATTTGATTTTTTTGGCCAGGAGGCATGTGGGAGAGACCAGGGATCAAGCCTGCACCCCCTGCATTGGAAGGCAAAGTTAAGTCTTAACCACTGGACCACCAGGGGACTCCCTGGCAATTTCAGTTAAACTTTATTAAAATTTGGGCTTCAGGTCCTTGACCACACTAGCCATTATTTCACGTGCTCCATAGCCACACGGGGCTGGTAACTAAATGCGGCGGGTGGTGCAGAAACAGAACATCCACCACCACAGCACAGTCTACATTACAGAGCTAGCTGGGTTTTCATTCTTTTTTGCCAGTAGTTTAAAAATCCAGATTGCTGCATCAGTCAGGGCTCTATATTACACACGCTAGAAACCTACCCTACCCGCAAACAACTTAAGCAAAACCACTATCTAGTCTGGTTTGCTTTCTGAGTTGTGAGGGTAGCCCAGCTCACAGGACTGTCACAGGGCATCTCAAGGATGCATCCACAGGCCCAGCCTCCCCTGGCTGGCCACGCTCTCCAGCTCTGTATTGTGACAGCTGTCATATCAGTGTGCATTAAAAAATAAATAAATAAATAAAATTGATAAATTTCTGTGTAGCCATTTTAATACTGAAGATGGCAGAAAAACATTTTTGGCATATTATTCTTTATTATTTCAAGAAAGATGAAAAATACAACTGAAATGCCAAAAAAAAATGTGTGCAGTGTATAGAGAAGGTGCTGCAGCAGATCAGATGTGTTAGAAGTGGATTTTGAAGTTTAGTGCTGGAGATTTCTCACTAGACAAGGCTCCATAGTTGGGTAGACCAATTGATAGCTTTCAAATTGAGACATTAATTAAGAACAGTCAATGTTATACCACCTGGGAGATAGCTGACATACTCAAAATATTCAAATCAGGCACTGAGGATCATTTGCACCAGCTGGGTTGGGTTAATCACTGATGTCTGGACTCCATGTAAGTTAAGCAAGAAAACCTTCTTGACCATACTTCTCCATGCAATTCTTTACTGAAATGTAATGAAACAGTCCATTTTTAAAACAAATTGTGACAGGCGATGAAAGTAGATACAATAATGTGGAACAGAAGAGATCATGAGGCAGGCCAGTGCACCAAAGGCCCGTCTTCATTCAAAGAAAGTGATATTGTGTATATAGTAGTATTGAAGGGGAGTGCTCTATTATGAGCTCCTTCCACAAAACCAGACGGATTAATTCCAACAAGTACTGCTTCAAATAGACAAACTTAAAGCAGCACTCAACAAAAAGCATCTGGAAATAGTCAGAAAACAAATAATCTTCCATTGGGGTAACACAAGACTGCGCACTTCTTAATGATCACGCAGAAACCACCTGGCTGAGGAGGCAGCTGTTTCCTTGGCTGGGAAGTTCTGATCCATCTGCTGTATTCACCAGACATTGCACCTTCAGATGTCCATGTATTTCGGTCTTTACAAAGTTCTCTTAGTGGAAAAATTTCAGTTTCCTGAAAGACTATAAAAGGCACCTGGCTCAAAAAGATAAAAAGTGTTGGAAAGATGGAGTTACACAAGTGAGAGAAGTCACTTAGTCATGTCTGACTCTTTGCAGCACTATGGACTATAGCCCACCAGGCTCCTCCTCCATCCATGGGATTTTCCAGGCAAGAATACTGGAGTGGGTTGCCATTTTTTTTCTCCAGGGGATCATCCTGACCCAGGGATCGAACTCAGTCCTCCCACATTGCAGGCAGACTCTTTACCCTCTGAGCCACCATGGAATCCCTGAGATTACAAAACTGCCTGGAAAACAGCAGAAAGTAGTAGAGCAGAATGATGAGTATGTTGTTCAATGCAGTTCTTGGGGAAAATGAAAAATGTATCTTTTGTTTTTACTTAAAAACCAAAGGAGCTTTTTGGTCAACCCAGTAGTTCAATGGCTTGTGTCATAAATATCCATGAACTACTTCCTCTGTGTTGCTGGAGTGTGTACCCCACCCCCAGCTGTGCACACAGGAACGCCTTTAGTGTAGTTGGAGAGGCCAGAACGCACCCCCGTCCTGTCGTGTGCCACGTGCTGGGATGCTCCCCAACACTGGAGGCCAGGAAGCCCACCTCCCGAGCAGTTGTGGCGGCCCTGGGAGACCAGGTCCTCCTGCTTATGTTTGGGTAGAGCACCTGTATCTCTACAAGTCTCTTAAACTCTGCATTCTTACTTACATTCTGGGCATAGGTACCACTGTGGATTAAGCTGGGCTCCTCCCTTGACTGCTGGTGACCCTGCATGAGAAGCGTGACCTGAGTCTGTTTCTTCCAGGTGCGGTCACGAGAGCCGCTGCCCTGGGCTGTAGGATGCGTCATGAAGTCTCTGGGTTTCAGAAGCACTGGCATGTTGTGGAGAACGTACATCTCCAGACTGCTGAGACATGCTGGCGCACACAGCCTGCCTCTGGAGCCACCACTGTGGGGGCTACCACTGGGCATGTAGGATTGGTTATCCTGTTTTGTTATTATTCTCGGGTCTAACTGCTGGGTTTTTAATGTCCTCTTTGTATTTTTAAGCTGAAAAAACAGTGAGGTCATCACAATGCGTCATCTTAATTCTGCCCAGCCAAGCGCCACCCCCACCCCCAAGTTGCTGATTTTTACTTTAATGGTGAAGGGTAACCGATCATTTTATTAGAATAAATAGATCCTATGACTTAATTGCAAGTTATATTTTTAATATATTGATTTACTTATTCCCTCGCCTCAAAATGAAATAAATGATAACCACAGTGGTAAAGTAAGTGTTACTAACAATGGGCATTAGGACAAAGGCAACATAAGCAGTAATGAAGTTCAGAGATACAAATCATCAGGCTGGCAGTAACATATAAATAGGAATTCATCTAATGAGCTGCCTCTCCCCCTCCTGCTGGCCTGGTGTGGCTGCCTGCAGCGCCTCATCCCCCTGGTTCCTGTCCTTTGCAGACGTCCTTGGGGGGACATATTTTCCCCTTCTCCCCCTCTTAGTGCAGCGCTCATTATCACTCATCAGTGCCGTCCTTCTGTCCCCTGTGCAGGAGAAGGAGAAAGCCATCCTGTGTTTCTCTTCATTCAACCATCCACTTAAATAAAAGATGGAGCTCAGTTCTCCTAAAACGGGCTCTCTGGTTCCCAGGGAAATTCCCCACAGCAGCCCCGACTGCCCTGTGGTCCCTGGGCCCTGACCTTCAGCGTTCCTAAAGGCCTTGGTGTGCTGGCCTGGAAATTCTTAGTGGTGACTTTACCCCCAATTCCGTCTCACTTTTTCATGCAGGGGCGGGGGGTGTTTATGCTCAGTCGTGTCTGACTCTCTGCAGTCCCATCGACTGTAGCCCACCAGGCTCCTCTGCCCATGGGGTTCTCCAGGCAAGAATGCTGGAGTAGGTTGCCATTTCCTCCTCCATGGTATCTTCCCAACCCAGGGATCCAACCCACATCTCTTCCATCTGCTGCATTGGTAGGTGAATTCTTTATCACTAGTGCCACCTGAGAAGACCTACATATATTCCTAATTTAGAGTCCATGGTTATTGGGGTTTTTTAATGCACTAAAAGCTGGTTTTCCAGCCTGGCAACAGCAGAGTTCTCTACAAGCCAATGGATGCAGGGGTGAAGGGGGCAGCATTTCCCGTCCTCCAACCTCTAAAGTTAGAAAACTCACTACATTGTATTAGTCTTAATTTATTGTATCATTTTGTATGTGTGTTTAGAGAGTGCCAGAGTGGGAATTAGGTGTTCTTAGATATAAAATTTTGTATCTACATGTTAGAATTGTTTAACAACAACCAATTATTTTAAAATTTAACCTGAAAAAATATTATTGCAGGACTTCCCTGGCGGTCCAGTGGTTAAGAATCCTCGATTCCACTGCAGGGGGCTCAGGTTCGATCCCCAGTTGAGGAACTAAGATCCTTCAAGCCATGCCAAGTGACACCAAAAAAATAAAAAAGGAAGAAAAAGATTACTGCACTAAAATAATTTGAAGTAAGAAAGACATTTTTGATAAGAAGAACTGTCTCATGATGAAATGGTTTCCCTGGAGACAGTTTAAGCAAAACCTTAAAAATGCCCTGGGCAGCATTGCCACGATGGAGAAGAGTGAAGGCCCAACAGAACACCAGGCGGCCGTGTGCCCTTCCACAGGGGCCTGGTTACTAAGGATATTTTGGTGGGAATAAACTGCTTTGGGAGCAGGGCGTATTGTTCTTGAGTGATTCTCAGCCCCACTGCCTCTCAGCCCACAGTAGATGAAAGATGTGAAGACAGTGTGTTGTGAGTGTAAACGACAGGAGGCTGGCGGGAAGGCAGCCCTGTTCTCTGGGCATGCCCCTATCGGAGGGGCGACATCTTTGGTGGCTGCCCCACGAGACCACCATCACAGTTCCTCTCAAGTCAGGGGAAGAAGCATAGCTTCAGAAGAATCATTTGCACAAAGTGTTGTTTTGCCTCATCCAGTTGGCCTTATCCAAATGGACCCAAGGAGAAGGGAAGCCAGGCCTACTGGAGCCCACCACCTGCCAACAGCCAGCATCCACTCGGGGCTGCAGCCCCTGCCTGGGATTTTTTTTTTTTTTTTATGAACCTTAACAGCTTGAAAGTTCTGAGGCACAAAATGATAAATTACAGATTTTTCAGTATATCTCTGTGTGTGGTGTTTACTGGCTGTAGTTAAAATTCACGTAAACTGAATCAAGAAAATGACCTTTCTCAGGATGAGGGAAAGGGGCTAAAGGTGGGTGGCTGCCGTTGCAATATGAAATGTGGTTTTGGAGGGTGTTTTTTGTGGTTTTCTTAGGTGTGGCTTTTTTGTTTTTATTTTTTGTAAATTCATTTTTTTTTTTAATCTCACATTGTGACATGGACAATGTTAATGTCAATAAAGTAGGACTACCACATCATTTTTAAAGTTGAGTAGTAATTCCCTTACTGGTTGGACCGTAGTGAACAAGTCCTAGAAATGGGACTGCTCTGGATGCACACTGCTGAGAGTGGTGGCTCCTTGATGTATGCGCTGAGGTCTTGACATGAAAGTTCAGTAGGCAGCAGCCCTAAGATCTGTGCACTCTCTCTGTGTCTGTCATACTTGGATAAAGAGGTCTGAAGACTGATAACCCATTAAGTGAACTTCCTTGCTGTGTTGATCCATGTGGAGTAAGGCTGGCTTGCATTGATGGGATTGTCTTGTCTGTGGTTCCCATTAGTGGCTTTATTTTTTTACTTTCAGTTTTACTGAAGTATAATTGTGTCACCTGAAAAAAGGTGCACATCAAGTTTTATTTGGGACAAAAATGAGGGTGATAGCCCGGGGAGATAGCCTCTCAGACCTCAGAGGAACTGCTCCTGAGAGGTGTGGGGGCAGGGTCCGTGTATACGTGAGTTTGGTGAAGGCGGAATGTGCAGTCAAACACACGTTTTGGCGGAAGATGGCTGCTTATCATGAGGAGCAGATGTCTCTGTTAGTAATGTTAGTGCTTTTCCAGGCATGAAGAGGTACAAGAATGGCTCTTAGAATCTTCTCCTGTAAAGGTCTAACTCTCTGAAGGCACGTTCTGCCGGTTTTTCCCAGAGCACAGAGGGCCTCTTTGCTGATCTCTGCCCTGAACTTCTTTCAGGGTGTGTCAAAAGTCAGCAACTCCAGTGACCAGTGACTTCATCCTTGTAGCACCAGATGGTGAGGGACCATTTTCCAGTTAGCAGTTGACATGTAGCACTGTGTGTTCAAGGTGCATGGCATGATCTGACTTACATAAAATACGCAGTAATCGACACAGTAAGTTAATATCCACTACCTCATACAAAGAAAGGAGTGTTCTAGTGACTTTTTTTTTTTTTTTTTTAATCAAAGAGGAACCTCTTTTGGTTCAGGCAGAGCAGAGATCCATAAAAACCTGGTGCTAGCAATTTGAAGAATCTCCTTTTTAGTGGAAAGTCACAATTATTTAGGAAAGAGCAGGCGGGGCTCTTTTCCTAACACAGCCCTCCATGTGCCGCGTTTCTTTTCTCAGATCCAGCCTCCAGAGCCTGGCAGGCTGGGGACGGGACCCTGCACAGGAAGGCTCGGCCGTGAGAGGTAGGCATTCGTGCTCTTGGCCTCTGAGGAGCCATCATTCTCCCAGAGATGCCGGGGGTATATTTAGAGCCACAGACGGAGGCATGGGCTGCTCTAACAGATGAGAGAGCGCCAAAGTTGGAATCTTATAAACACATTTTGAAACAGCATATCTTCCTTGCTGAAATCCGGACGTGTGCTTCTGTTTCCAGGAGGCTGGTACCGTGCCCTGTCCTCTACTGGCTGGAGGCAGACCTCTGCCAACTTTAGACGTGAAGCCTCCAGAAGGGCGCTCGAGCCGAAGCAAAGACCCGCCGAGAGAAGAAGAAAGAGAGAGGAAAAAGAAAAAGCACAAAAAACGGTCTCGAACAAGATCGCGGTCTCCCAAGTATCATTCGTCATCCAAGTCCAGGTCTAGGTCTCACTCAAAAGCAAAGCATTGTCTTCCCAGTGCCTATCGGACAGCGCGGCGCTCGAGGTGAGTGTGCAGGGCGCCCCCGCGGCCGGGCGTCGGGTGCGAGGCGGATCCTGCTGCTCCTGCTCGCCAGCAGGGGGCGCGGGGCTCCCCTCCCCCGGCTTGCCGCAAGCACAGACCCATGCACCTGCGTGTCTTTACGCAGAGATGCGTCCTGCAATCTCATCTTTTCAAAATATTTTTTAACCTGACTTTCCAAAATTCATCAACTACTGCCAGGTTTTTCTTAAAAGAGAGGTATTTAAATTTTTAACAGGTCTTGGGAGCAAGCCTAGCGTATTTGCTGAAAATGTGTGGAAAGTTCACAGGGTTGGGGGCGTTTTGTTTGGTGAATGAGTCGACTTTCCCAGGCTAATTCCTTTTGAATGTGTATCTGCCAACACGAGAGACGTGCACTGTGGCTGTATTCAGCTTCACTGGCACAACACCTGCAAGTGCCCGTAAAGGAGGAAACACAGGCACAGGTCTGTTTTCTCAATCAATCTGCTTCTCCAGCCTCCCACTAACAGTCACTGTTCAACCAAAAGCCAGCTTTTGAGGAAGCAGCTTAAGGTTTTATGCAACAGAAATAATAAACACGAAAACCTGTAAGGATCATAGAATTTAGTGCTTAGTGAAGCAGGTACTTTTCTTATTTTTAAAGCATCTGACTTGCAGGAGGTTCAGAAAAGCAAGTTTCTAGTTTTAAAACTTACCTCACGCCTTCTAATTTCTTACTGAATATCAATTGGACTTAGTTTCTCTAGCACAGCACTTGTACTAATCTACTTCTACAATTGATGTTCTGTTCTTTCCTTTCCATGTGAAAAATGCAGATGGCCCTATACTTTTTATTTTTTATGTTTTAAAAAACTGTACTGTATACACATTAGCCTTTCTTGAATATAGCCTAAAACAACATGCTTCCCAATTTTTACCTAGACCAGACCATCAAGGCTTGACAAGTATTTACCCTTGTCTACAATGAAATTAGGTTTACCTCCACAATAAATAAATTTGATCTTTGGCTCTGCATTTTTGCTAGTTCTTTAGAAGTTCTATCCCTTGCTCTCCCTCTCTCTCCTTCTCCCCCTCTCTCTCTCTCTCTCTCACACACACACATACCTTGTTTAATTAAATGAACAACTTTGCTGACATATTTCCAATTTTTGAAAGTCCCCAGGAACTTGTATGTATATCTCAAAACTAGGGTTTCTTATTTGAAAAAATTTCTTATGATATAGTGGAAGTAAATAAATAGACCTGTACAAGCCCTATGAATAATAACCATACCCAGTAAAATCCTTCCTAGATTTCATTTATTTCAGGGCTCAAAGAGAAGAAATTATAATCTCCTAAATCCCCTTCTGGGGCCTGATAATGCTCAGGGCTCCTTAGATCACTTCTTATGTAAGAAATGAGTTGGTTTTCATGGTGCATGCTGAGCACAAACAATAGGTGCAGGTGTCTGGTTCTTAGGTGAACCCATCTGGTCAGACCTAATGGCCACAGACTTTTCCCCAGGTCGGTCTGTTCAGAACTAGAAGTGTTCATGAAACACTTGGAATTTCAACTCTCTAGGATTTCCATGGTTTTTATTGACTATCTATAGTAGAGTAAGTCATTGTGTATATTATGTTAGTATTTTTAAAATAGCTTTTATTTTAGAATAGGCTTACATATTTTATATGCAAGTGTATTTTATATTTTCATATATTCAGTGCTGACAAGTGCAAGAACCAAAATCCTAATCCTTAGTGTATAATTTTCAGTTAAAGATTAAAAAATTGTTAATATGAGTTCTGTGATGGCAGGCCGACAATTGTACCTTAATTTTACCAACAAAGTATTTTATGTGTAAAGAGAGCTGAGTATTCTCATAATTCTCAAACTTTTAAAAAAATCTCAGTAGTATCTATGAAGAAGGAAATGGCGACCCATTCCAGTATTCTTGCCTGGAGAATTCCATTGACAAAAGAGCCTGGCAGGCTATAGTCCATGGGGTCTCAAAGAGTCGGACATAACTAAGCAACTAAGACACACACACACAGTAATATCTGTGTGATGCTTTCAGTTAATTTTAGCTAAATCAGCAGATCTTTGGTGTTTGATTTTACAGCTTAGATAAAGTATCAAGGCAAAGTGCAACTTTATTATAAATTGTTTTTTAAAAATAATATTAGAAAACAAAACCTTCAGAGTATTTGTTCAGGAAGTTTTGCCTTGAAAACTTGTATGTGACAGTGATGCTGCTTGAAATCAGAGCACCTCTGAGCTCAGGGCGCTGAAGTGGGTGTCAGGTCTGGTTGGAGGTATGGAGGATCCCAGCTGTCCTGTGGTTGGTCTCTGGGTCCCAGGAACATAAGTTACCCTCACCAAGTAGGATCTTGCCTCAGCTCTTACTTCTGAGAAGAGTGAGTTTTATCTGATAAAACTATATATTTTTCTAGGCTGGTTATAGACCTGCTTTCTTAATCCAAGCTCACATTAATAATTTCTAGGGACCCAACTGAATTTCGAATGCAGCAGTTATGAAATGAGGGAGGTTGGTGTTCTTGGTAATATGAATTGTTTGAAATGTAAAAGAAAAAAATTAAATTTTAACCAAAATATTGAGGTTGCTAATGATAACTATCATAATTATTTCTTTAACTGTCTTTTCAGATAGAATAACCCATTACAGACATAATGTCTACATAGGATATATCAGACTGTTTCTTGGGCCTGACACAATTTAATCGATTGTTTTAAAAAGACTACTGCCAGCTTCAAGTAAAATGACTTTTGTTAATATTTCTGCTTGGGGTAGGATGCTACAGTTGAAATATATTTTCTTTTGTATATTAAATTACTAAAGTCCTATGTAAAATGTAGAAAGTTAAGATTAAAAAGCTTTACTATCATAAAGTAATTTTTATGTTAATATATTATTGCTTGTGTGGTTGAAGTCCCATTTATCAAATATGTCTAAATTATTGATGACTCGGGCTCTCCAAAGGTGAATTAGTCATAGAAAAATCTTTCGTTTTGGAAATCAGTCTGTTGCTTCTCAGAAGGCACAGTGATTACCGCAAGGCAGTATTTAGTGTCTTTTAAATCAACATTGATTAAAGTATAAGACTTCTTTCTCTGTTGTTTTCTGCTTTTATATCACATTAGGTTTTATATCTTAATGGGATAAATGTACTCATGCAATTTACTGCCTAAAATTAAAATCCAGTTTTAACAGTTTAGGTATTTTAAAACTAAACTCAATGAGACTAAAGCTTGAAATTCAATTTATTTGTAAAGCTTTTAATAAGATCACCTGTGGTGTCATTTCATTGGTTAGTTTGTGTCTAAGGGGAGGTTTCTAGGTAGAACTCTGCACCCCCACATTTTGGGGTGTTCTCTGTGGAGGATAATGGGCCCTTGTGTCACTTCCTGAAGTAAAGTTCCCTCAGGGCTTTCACTCAAGGAGAGGCTGGAGGTTAACGTGGCTTTTGTAACAGTTACATTTAATGTTCAAAAAGAACTCAGGTGGGCCAAATTGGGGTCATATTTTAGTTTGAAATTTGTAATTCCTCACTTCTTCCCCTGATAAACTGCATATCTAGTCAGTGAGTGAGTGGTTTATCTCCTGATCCTGATCTTTGAAGGAATGTGGGGCACTGATGTTCCCACGAGGAGACAGTTCACATGCTGGTTTCCAGGAAGTGAGTCGTAACCCCAGACAGAGCCACAGCCATTGATAATAGTGTTGGGGAGAAAAGCTGTGGAGACACTAGCCCCTCAGGAGAGGAGGAAGGGTTTGAGAGTGAAGTTGGGTCCACAGTTCAAAAGTTAAAAGAAGTAAAACCTGGGATCCTCTTGGTTATTCAAGCCAGTTGGTGCCAGATCCTTGCTGCCAGGGCACCAGTGACACTCGGGTTCCATGAGGACCTGTGAGCAGTAAAGTAACAGGAGTGAAGAAGTGGGTCGCAGACATGGTTAAACACTGGTAGAAGCAGCTATTTATAAATATCTCATCATTCAGACAAAAGGTTTCCTTATGCTTTTATTTGACGACAAACCGTTATGATTATTTAAGAAAAAAATATCCAAGTTGCATTGTGCTTGAAGTTTTTTGAGTTCAGACTATTGCATCTCTATTAGAAGGCCTCTGGTCACGTTATACAGATGATTTAAGTGAAGAATGGAATTCCTGTTTCTTGAACTGTGTCATGGTAGCAATATTAAGAGCCTACTTAATAGAATAAAAACATTAGAGCTTCTTTAATCAAACTAAAACTCAAGTGTTATCTGGCATAGCTCACGGCCCATAATTCTGACATGGGCTTTTTTCCCAGATAACTTGAAATCTCCTGGTAACAGCCTCTTCACTTTAAAGAAATCTAATACTCATAGCCACCGCTAAATGGTATTGTATTTCAAAGTTACGAATTTGCAAACATTAAAAACTAATCCATTTTCCTGATTATTGAGTTTATTGTAGAATTCTGCGTCTGAGCGTTCCATAGGTACGATAGTTTTGATTAAGCAGAGCCCTTTTTCAGGGTTCTAGTGCTGCCCAGCTCAGCACATTTTATTCTGAATGTGAAGTGTGTACCTCCATATCACAGACCCACAGCCTCCCCAGGGACGCTGAGCACGGAGCCTTGTCAGAGCAGCTCGGCAGTGGCAGCAGCAGCAGAGCGGGACAGTTATCAGGCAGCTTCGACCACGAGCAGATTTGCCTCCTGGAGCTCTTTTGAGGGGAAACCTGGTAAAATGTCAAGGTGTCTGACTGACCTCACCTTTGTAATCTGTTACTTAAATCTTAGGAAAGGTCTGGAAAATCAAAACCGCTGTATAAGCTGAGAAGCAGTTGTGTGGGAGGAGCCCCAGAGTCGAGGGGAGTTGATCCCGGAGCAGGTTCATTCTGTGGTTATGGTGTTTTTTCAGGAATGACTCAGGGTTTTCTCCATGACACAGAGGGTGGAATGTGATTACAGGCTGATCTTTGCAACAACCATGTGTGTTGTTTGGGAGGTTTGGTTGTAACTGGAATGATTCAGTGTAGAATATTTTTAGATGACAAAAATCAAAACATCTCTTCTTTACATTGGTTTTGAGTGTGTTGTCATAGAAACAGAACAGAAATAAATTGTTTTGGTTTTTTGGTTTTTTTTTTTTGCTCAGATATCTGCTTATTTCAGATTTCCCCAAAATAGTATTTTCACTGAATGGACAAAAAAATAAGAGTCCTAACCCCATTATTAAAGGTCTTTTCTTAAGGACCTGACCCCACAGGTGAGGGTCTGGAGTTGGAGCTCTGTGTGCTGGTGTCTGTGGGACACTGCATGAATAGAATAGTCCTTTTCCAGGCACAGGAAAGGGGAGAGTAAAACATTAGAAATCTCAGAAACAAATGATTTAGCCAAAATTTTCGCGGGAATGGCATGGTCTGAATTGGATTGAAGGTTTAGGCTTTCTGCCAGTGGGCCTGCAGCCTGTTCTTCATGCTGAGAGCCCATAAGATGAGTGCATACAGGAGAAATTTCAAGTCACCTTCTAGCTTTATTCTGTTCAGTTTCTTCCTCTTGCCAGTATTCAAAACAAGTAGAAAAACTCACTAGAGTCTCAGTACCTTTCCGTCCCTAATTTTGATAGAAATATCAGTGAGCTGAACTTTTTAGGGCAAAGGAGGAACAGCAGCAGGCCCACGTCCACCAAGACCCTCAGGGAGAAGCCCAGTCGGGGAGCTGGCCGCTGCCAGCCAAGAGCACATGGCTCCAGCCTCCGCATGAGTTGTGCCCCAGTTAGAAGTTTAGTGCTGGCGTGACAAGAGCTCTGCCCCTGAGCCTGGATCCCATTCTGGGTCGGCAGAGTAGGGAGGCTGGGGGCGGGCCTCAGAGAACAGGCCAGGGCTGGCCGCCACCTCAGTGGTGGAGGTGCTCCCCTGCCCCCACACACAGAGGACTGAAACGCCTGCCTTCCTCTGCCCAGGTCCCGGTCCCGGTCCCCTCGGAGACGAGCGCACTCCCCCGAGAGACGACGGGAGGACAGGAGCGTCCCCACCGCCTACCGGATGAGTAACAGCCCTGGAGTCAGCAGGAAGCGGACCCGGTCCAGGTAGGCAACCCAGCTTTCGCAGACGTGGGACCTGTACTGGCAAGGTGGGGCTTCCGCATCCGCAGCACAGAGCTGTCGGGAACCAGGGAAGCAGTTACTTTGACTGATCCCGAGTCATCCTGGCAGCATTTCCACTGCTCTGGAACTCTCACAGGCAGAGGGGAACTTGCCATGCTAGAGCCAGGGACCATCTGTCTTGGCAGTGGGTCATGGGGCCTCCATTTTCCCCAAGTCTAGATGCTCCTCTGGACCCCCCACACAGCACCTTATCCTCTACCTGTCAAGAAGCGAAAGGACAGTAGGGATGAGTGACAAGGAAAATCAGAAGTTCAAGTCTCAGGTAGGTCCCTGCTGCTCAAGTGGCCAGGCCCCAGCTTCGGCTCCCAGGAGTGGGCCTGAGAGCAGGGACAGGGTCCGTCCTCTGACCCCTTGACCACTGGAAGAGACCTGTCTGTTGAGGAGGGTGAGGGAGCCAGGTTCCCACATCACCGCCGCCCCTGGTCTGGGCCTCTGACACTCAGCAAGCCAGGGCCCCCGCTCTCGCTCCCAGGGAGAGGGCTCTAGGGCTGACCTCTGCCACTAGAGGCCCCAGTACCACCACTGACTTGAGAAGACACAGAATCCAAGCCAGGAGCAGGGCTGGTGGCTGGTGGACCAGTGGGCGTTTCCCTCTCAGCTAAGCATTGCCATCTGGAGACCATCCCGTCCAGTGTGGGTGATGCCACCTGAATACTTTAAGTCACTTGGCTTCTGTATTTCCATTTGCCCCAGAAATGAGGCTTGTTGTTTTTTGTGCCCTGGCTCTGGAATTAAGTAGGCCCCAGCTGTTGTAGGTGGACAGGAGTATTGCTGTCCCAGCGACTGAGGCGTCCAGAAACAGGCAGGATGCCATTGTTGCCCATCGTAGTCTCAGATTGCATGAGGCTATGCTGCTCAGTGTTTGTGTGTCTGTCAGGACGTCCAGAGTTCCAGAACCTTCTGGAGCCTTCCAGAGGACAGATCTGAATTTCAGGTGTCTGCCATTCTTGGGCAAATGAACCCAACCATCACCCAAACCTGCCTCAGAAACCCGCCTCCATCAGCACTGCCCTTAACAGGAAGAGTTCTAAAAGGCATTGCTAGCCAAATAATGTTCCTGCAGTCTGGCTAGTTATGTGATCGTTCCATTAAATGATAAAATGTCATCTCATTTTCTTAAAACAGAAAAATCAGAAAGGAGCTGTGAAGCTAATATATTTCAGCAAAGGCTTCATGTACAGACTCATTCCGTCTGTTTATAAATTCATTTTGTGCCTTAGAAATCCCTCACTAAGCGTACGTGACTGTTCCAGGATAACATGATGAAAAGTGAAGTCCATTTTAAATTTTATTCCTTATGCAAGTAATTGACATTTGAAATTTATCATCACCCTTGGTATATGTAAAGGGCATGGTCTAAAATTAATTCCTTGTAGCCAAAAATCTCTCCTAACAGAAGAGTTCTTGCTTTACCCTCAAAGTTAGCCCTTGCATTAAAAGAGCTATCACTAGAGACTATGGTAATTATATTAGGATTCATCAGAGTTTGTGTTATCATCAGAACTTTCAAGTCAGACAACAGAAGTCAAGATTCATCCCACTGCAGGGCCCAGCTGCCCTGCCCTGGTGGATGGGATTAATCCTGTGACCTGTGAGGGGCTGTGGGCAGTGGTGGATTCAGGCGGAACCCAGAAGAGTTGAACATGTGCGTGATTACTGGTCGACTTCATGGTGGTGATTATAAACTGAGTTGTCTCTCAGTTCAGTTCAGTCACTCGGTCATGTCTGACTCTTTGCAACCCCATGAACTGTAGCACACCAGGCTTCCCGGTCCATCACCAACTCCTGGACCTTGCTAAAACTCAGGTCCATTGAGTTGGTGATGCTATCCAACCATCTCATTCTCTGTCATCCCCTTCTCCTCCTGCCGTCAATCTTTCCCGGCATCAGGGTCTTTTCCAATGAGTCAGTTCTTCGCATCAGGTGGCCAAAGTATTGAAGCTTCAGCACCAGTCCTTCCAGTGAATATTCAGGACTGATTTGCTTTAGGATGGACTGGTTTGATCTCCTTGCAGTCCAAGGGACTCTCACGAGTCTTCTCCAACACTGCAGTTCAAAAGCATCAATTCTTTGGCCCTCAGCTTTCTTTACAGTCCAACTCACATCCATACATGACTACTGGAAATACCATAGCTGTGACTAGACAGACCTTTGTTAACAAAGTAATGTCTCTGCTTTTTAATCTATCTAGGTTTGTCATCACCTCATGGCAAATAGATGGGGAAACAATGGAAACAGTGACAGACTTTATTTTCCTGAGCTCCAGAATCACTGCAGATAGTAACTGTAGCCATGAAATTAAAAGACACTTGCTCCTTAGAAGAAAAGCTTTGACAAACCTAGAGTTGTCTCTAGGTCCAGAATATGTTTTTTTAGCGGGCAAGTTATATAAACCCAACAGTCAGGCTGTTCCCTCTGTCCTATTCAGATTAGCTACTGGGGCAGAGAAGGGGGTCTCTGCTTCAGCACAGCAGCAGATAGCTAATTATGCACCAAGTCAGGGTGACTAATCCCATCAGGTCCCCCAACTGAGGGGAAAGTGCCTCCCAGATTTGAAGGATTATTCCTACAAGCTGATCATTGAATGCAATGCTTCTTTCGCTGAGTTGTTTTTTTTTTTTTAATTTTAACTTACTAGAAAGTTTTTAATTTACTTAGTACAGTGAACAGCCATCTGCGTGAAGCTTGTAGCTCAATTCACTGTTAATGTTTTTCCCACATTTGCTTTCCTCTCTCTTCCTCTCCCTCCCTCCCACCTTTCTATGTGTGTATTTCATGACTTACACAAGTCCAGGCCAGTCCAGGTCATTGAAGACCCCACACTCTGGGTTTGTCTTACTTTGTCCTCTTGGCTGTGTTGCTGTTGAGTATCTGGGGCAAGAGCACTGTATACTGTATAAATGATGCTGTGTGACTTTCCATGGTATCACACAGACGCACACGTGTCCCTTTGCCCCGTTACCAGAGTTTGATGGCTTGGTTAAGGTTGCACTTGTTCGTGCCTTTTCCTCTTTGAACTGGCAGGTAGTCTGTGGGCAGCGCTGCACAATGTGAATGTCTGCTGCCATCGGCTTCCTCCTCATTTTTCTCTAAAGACACCCCACCCTTTGTTTAGTATCATTGTGGATTTGGGGTTTGGGGAATTTGTTTTATATTGGTTGCATAATAATCCATTGCCATTATATTCCATTTGATGGTGACATTGTCTCACATTTGACCCCATTGTTCCTTGAGCACTTCGTCACTTTTGACCCAAGATACTCTAGGTTTAGCTGGTGCTTCCCCTACCTCGGACCTGGGGTCAGTCGTTTCTCCTAGGAATCATGGTTCCTTTTAGTGAGTGTTTAGAAATCTAAATCTGGGCAGAGTGAATATTTTTTAAAGTAAAATTCATGAAAATGTTTAGCCAAATCATTTACCATATACTCCAACAGGAAGTCCCTGTTACTTTATAACAATAAATAGTTAGTGACTGATTGGGAAGGGGGTGGTTAGCATTGAATTCCTCCAGCTCAGCACTGCTCTGAGCACATCAGTAAATGTTTATCGAGTGAGTGGGAATATACTGCTGTTCTCCGGTTCTTACATCATATATGAGGTGTTATTAATTCATTGTAGACTATGACTATCAAAGGTTGTATATCATAATTCCCTAGAGCAACCAATTAAGAAAGGCTAAAAATCTAATAGAGACTGTTAAAGAGAACATTAAAAATGCTTTATTAATGCAAAAGAAAGCAGAAAAGTGGGGAGGGGAAGGGAAAAGAACAAATAGACAACTGGAAGGCAAAAGGGATTGTTAACACCATCTCTACAAATAATTACATTAAATGTAAGTAGACTAAAAGCTCTAGTTAAAAAGCAGAAATTTAGACTACATTAAAGTGCAAAACCTAATACTAAGCTGCTTAAGGGACACTTGAAATACACAAATACTTTGAGATCTAAAAGACTGAAAAAAAATACATCATACAGGGCTAATAAGAAAAAAGGCGATATGGCTGTTTTAATACGAGACCACATAGACTTGAAGCAATGGTGCTAGAAATTAAGAAGGCCTTTTCATAATGATGAAGGGATCAGTTCTTCATGAGCACATAATGTTTTAAGTGTGAACATTGAATAAAAGCTTGAAAATACTTGAAACAGAAACTGAAAGAATTAAAGGGAAAAAAGGCAGGCAGTAGAACAGTACTGCTGCTGCTGCTGTTAAATCGCTTCAGTCATGTCCAACTCTGTGCGACCCCATAGATGGCAGCCCACCAGGCTCCCCCGTCCCTAGGATTCTCCAGGCAAGAACACTGGAGTGGGTTGTTTCCTTCTCCAATGCATGAAGGTGAAAAGTGAAAGTGAAGTCGCTCAGTCGTGTCCAACTCTTAGCGAGCCCATGGACTGCAGCCTACCAGGATCCTCCGTCCACAGGATTCTCCAGGCAAGAGTACTGGAGTGGGGTGCCATTGCCTTCTCTGATAACAGTACAGATGCAGCAAATGTGAACAGCGCCATTAACCACCGAAACACTGCGCCCTGCAGTGAAGCATGTACACTTTCATGACAGGCGCGTCATGACGTGCTCTGGTCAGTCACCAAGCTAGACCATTCTCTGTACCACTGAATTAGTGCCAGTACGTTCAGATAACATGAGGTTCAGACAACACAGAGTGTGTCTTCCGACCACATGACTAAGTATGCATGCATGCTACGTTGCTCAGTCGTGTCTGACTCTGTGCAACCCCATGGGCTGCAGCCCGCCAGGCTTCTCTGTCCATGGGATTCGCCAGCCAAGAATACTGGATTGGGTTTCCATGTCCTCCTTCAAGGGATCTTCCAAACCCAGGGATTGAACCTGCGTCTCTTATGTCCCTGCATTGGCAGGCAGGTTCTTTACTACTAGCACCACCTAGGAAGGCCAACTTTAAGTATAAAAATCTGTAAAAGGATATCTGGAAAGATCTCAAATATTTGAAAATTAACATATTTGAAAATTACCCGTAGGTCAAAGAAGAAATCACAA